>OZ038465.1:19190830-19893330 GCA_964036295.1 Plumapathes pennacea | reverse complement strand
GTGAATGTTTGATCACATTTCCACGCACTTCGAATATAATTGCAATGCACCAATGAGAAATCCTTTCCCCTCAAAACATACGTAGATACTGAGCTTCTGATCACCATGCCAACAAATGACCAATAATAATGTTCACTGTTTGTTGACGTACAGCGGTAGCGACCAAGCAGGTAGCAGAAGAAATACCCCCCAAAGCTCAGTCGTGCACTTAATAATATATGTGTTGCTATAAATTATGTTTTAGAATTCAAGCGTCGGAAAATTAGCAAAGAATATGTCTCGACAGGCTGGAGAAATCTGTGTAAAAAAATGACTGCATTTGGGGCCAGTAATTTGTTAAGCTTCTGGAAATTAAATGACCAAAAATAAGGATGAATAAAAAATGAAAAAAAAAAAAAAAAAAAAAAAAAAAAAAAAACTCATTAAAGTCACGGATTCTTATAGTCGAGCACATGTGCCCGGGAAGACATAATACTAGAATTCAATTCCTGTTTGATGTTTTACACGTGCACAGATACAGTTGCACCTTGTATCCTTTATGTTAGAGGGTATAAGTTGCTGCCGAACCAATTTCAATATATTGTATGGAGATTTAAGCGGCTGATCAGTTTTAAAGTTGGTAATAACGAATGAAAGTATTCGGTCAATTTGTAAATCAAAATGAAATAAATGTACATTTGTCGAAAATATTTTGCGCCTCCACCTGATTTACCCCATAGGCCAATTCAATAAAGCATTAACAAGTGTATTTCACAAGTTGGACTAATTCTTCTGCACGTTAAAACACGCTTTACTCCAATACCATTGCCAAAATCTGTTACCGTTATCCATGTGGGACCGGTATCTGTAATATTTTGCAGACCTTTGCTTGATTAGAGTCCGTTTAGTAGTCTTTGAATAATGGTCCAACTTGTAGAATATACGTGTAAATGTTTATTGAATTGGCCCCAGCTCTACTCTTCTTTCTAGAACAGGGGTGTCAGTCAAATGAACGACGCTTTTTGTTTGAAAGCTGCAAGGGATAAAGCGCTTCATGTACATCCTCAACGAGGATGCTTCATGTATTCACCTTTATTGCAATTGAACGCATTGAAACGTTAAATTCTTGGTATGCTTCGATCGGTACCTTTTAGGGGTCAAAATAAGCTCGGACCACGCCAGTTGTAATACCTCTTAGGGGTCAAAACAAAATTCCCGACGAGCATCCCGGTCATTTTTATGTAGAAGTCTCCCCCCCTCCCCCCTGGTGCACGATGAGGTAGCCGTAGGATTTTCTGTCGGTTACATATTAAACATCAAGAGCGCCTTTTCTTTACCATCGTGCCTTGTCTACCTTGAATTGTAGCGCACTGGATTAATCACGAGCTCAGGCTACATTCAACACCTAATACATTGCATACAGTACTGTCTATTTATCTGGTTCATTACTCATAATTAACAATTATTCGTCAAAGTGGAGGTGAAAAAAAATCATTACAAGACGACTACTCGACTACTGAGGAGGACATCAATTTATTGGTCGAAAAAACAGTTCCAGAAAGCACTAAAAAGCTTCACAGTTTCCGTGCCGTTATTTGCGCTGCGAGAGGAAATATTTGAAGGATGATAAAGACAATCCTCGGGCAATTATCCCTGCATATTTCCTCGCCAAAAGTAGTTTATTGTTTATATATTCCGAGACTGAGGAGCCAATCAGAGCGCGCGAAAAGCACTATTCACTTGTGTGGTATATACTAATTAATGATATTTTGTATTAGAGCCGTTTTCGCATGACTGTCGAAAGTAAGCGTGTGATTGCCTCGGTTTTGCGTTTGTTACACTTTCTGATTGGTCCAAACAAATTTAACAACACTCTTTTTCCAATCAAAAGCAAACGCAAAACCTGTTGCGATATTCTCATGCAAAAAAGCAAGTGGCGATGGCGTGTTCTCGCACTGGTGATTGGTTAGTAAAACCAATCGCAATTACACTGGTTTTGGTTTAAGGTGATTCCCTGGTTTTGCATTGCGCATCTTTACTGTGCATACCACTTTCGAGACAGTGAACATTGAGGACCACTAAATTTTCAAGAACGAAATTTCCTTCATTTTTTATGCAAATAAGTTTTATTTTTCATCATTTTTTACAACTCAGGTTGAGTTTGCAGGTTTTAGTTCACGCGTTATGGCTCGCGTCAGCAATGTCCGCCATTTTGAAAATCTGGTCGTATGATACAAAACAAGCAATAATTCATAAATTGTTCACACTGAATGCAGAGAGGAGACATGAAAATACACCTAAGGCTTTCTAGTACATAATCGAACTAGAAAACCTTTTTGAAAACGATAGAAACGTTTTGTTGCCATCATATCAATGAGGGGCCTGGGCACTAGTACACCCGTAGAGACCAATCTGCAAGCGCTGCCGTTATAACGAATGCGGTGACCTCCCTTTTTTATTTAATATATTTTAAGAAAATAAGACTCTCCATTACATATCCGAATTTAAATAAATTTTCACTGCTCAATTTTGAAATATTCCTATTGAATCACTGTTACGATGTGTTGATAGGTGTTTCACAGGAAGCGTGAAAATGAACAAATTGCCTATTATATCATTAGCTTGATATATTTTTTTACTTTTTATTTTTCATTTTTTGCTACTTCAGGTGTTTCATAGTGGTGATGTTGTGTTATCACAATAACAATACTACATTCTCTCTTCTGGCACTTTTTTCATATTTTTTCCATATTGTTGTCACATAGCAAAGTAGGTCTAAACCACAGCCATGTAGCGCGGAAACAAGTACCGTACTATAGTTAATTAATAATTGTGCAAAATTTCAAAAGAAAATCACTGCAACTTCATTTTCGATGGAATCACCTTAATGCTCGTTCTTCTAACTGGCAGCGCCCTGGGGGCGGCCAACACTGCACCACCCCCATTTTAGACAGTGAATTCGAAGTGGAGTCCAGTACCTTCTATCTTGGCTGCTAACTCGGTCTCAAACTTGCTATCCAGCTCAGGGGAGAAGTAGTTCTTCCAATCTCCGACCTCCCCCTTGCGAATAAATTTAGGACCAGCAGAAGAGCCATAAAATGTGTAGACAGACTGGTTCTTGGCCATTTCCTGAAAGGTGCACTGCTTAGCAATGCGCTTCGTTGTTTCTTCCGAAACCGCCTTTTCCAGGAATTCTGCGATCTTCCTCACGTTTTTCTCAAGGTCCTGGAAAACACTTGCAGTTAGCACTTTAATAACACTGATTTGGAGATACCTTGAGTGAGGGTTTGAGGCTCTCGTTTTTTGCTTTCTGTTGTGAACCCATGACAACTTCTTTGAATCTGTAGAACTTATGGGCCCCGCTCGGGTCAATCAATCAAATCAATCAATCAATATCTTTATTTCAACACGGTATTTCTCTCATACAAGTGCTCTTCTAGAAATCTGTGTAACCTATACTAATTGATAATAAATAATAATATTAATGATTATAATTGCAAATATTTCAAAACTCTAAAAATGTATTACACACAATCAGTTGAATTCTAAAAAATACATTATATCCTAGTACAAAAGTTCCTCTGAAGTTGTTGTCCTATAAAAACTAAAATGGTCATAAAAGATTTAAAAAGATCTTAAATTTGTCTGACTTCTAAGATCATTCAATAGGTTATTCCAGAGAACCGCCCCTCTATAATGGAAGCTATGTTTCCCTGCTTCAGTGTGTGGTCTTGGTACAAATATGTTATATGACGAGTTCCTTAAATTATAGCAATGTACAGAGTTTGTACTATCAAAGATTTGGGTCAAATAATTTGGTACAATTTCATTAATTGAATTGTACATTAATATAGCTAGCTGTTTTGACCTTTGTGTCCCAAGATTATCCCACTTAAGTTCATCCATTATGTCAACTGACTGCCTATCATAATTTGAGAGGGTCACCACCCTGGCAGCTCTGTTTTGGAGGGTTTGTAGCTTGTCAGCCATCCCTTTCACACAGCTTCCCCATACTGAACTACTGTAATCGAAATATGGTAGTACGAGAGAGCAGTACATTGTGAGTAATGTATCATATGGTACAAGATGTCTGACACGCCTTAGAGCTCCAATCCCTCCTGATGCTTTCTTTAAAATTTTGTCTTGCTGATCCTTCCAAGTTGATGATTGGTCTATCTCAACTCCTAGATAATTATATGTCGTTTCCCTTAGCAGGGGTTTGTAATCTACCAGTACTTGAACTGATGCTCAAGATGCTTTATCTTGTATTGACTAGCCATTATCATATATTTTATCTTGACCACATTTAGGCTCAGTTTATTTGCTTTAGCCATGTATGTACTTTGCATAGGTCATGATTCATCTGTTGTTCTAGTATTTTCTCATCAGAGATTGCGATAGTTAGGCTAGTATCATCTGCATACATCCATACTTTAGAGTAGAGATCACAATTTGGAAGGTCATTTATATAGATTATAAAGAGTAGCAGACCAAGGATAGAACCTTGGGCGGGGTATTCCACATTTGATTGTACAGCTATCTGACAGCACACCATCAACAAAAGTTTTTTGTTTTCGTTCTGTAAGGTATGAAGCAAACCAGTTTAGGCTTGCTTGGTCGACACCATAAAGTTTCAGTTTACCTAACAGAATTTTGTGGTCCATGGTGTCAAAGGCTTTTAGGTCCAGAAAAATAACTCTGTTTAGAAGACCCTTATATATATTTTGGTACCAGTCATTGGTGGCATCTAGTAGAGCGGTCAATGTGGAATGTAAGGGTCGGAAACCTGATTGTGAATCTGTAAGTATGCCATGTTCTGTAAGATAGCTGTAAAGTTGGTTAAAGATAATCCTTTCTATGAGCTTAGTGACAACTGGCAGAACTGAAATAGGTCTATAATTATCAGGAATGCATTTCTTATCATCTTTGTATAATGGTGTCACTCTAGAAACTTTCCAATCATTTGGGAAGGTCATAGTTCTAATAGAAAGGTTAAATAAAAAAGTAAGAGATGGGGCTATTATTGTGTCTGCCTCCTTTAACAGCCTAGTGCTGACACCATCTAAACTGCAAGCTTTATTTGTTGGTAGAGCTTTTATCAACTCAATAACCTCCGTATTTGATGTCTCTTTAATACTGAAGGAGTGTTCAGTAGGAGTGATATAGTCTGAGAACTGCCTTGAAGAGGGTGGCAGTCGAGAAGCTAGCTTTGGCCCAATTTCAGTAAAATGGGAGTTTAGAGCATTACTGATTTCCTCTGGGGTAGTATGGTTTATATCATAATATATGATATTTTTAATAGATGTTGTATTAACTCTGCTGCCCAGTAAGTTGTTAATGCCTTTCCATGTTTTTTTTATATTCTTAGAATTTTCTCTGAAGTACAAATTATAGTATTCCTCTTTAGCAGATTTAATACTATAATTGACTCTATTTTTAATATATTTATACTCCAACCAACTGTTTCCTGTATTGAGCCTTTTAGCTATCCTCTTTATCTTATCCCTTTCAAACATGAGGCTTTTAAGTTTTGATGTCAACCAAGGGGCTGGCTTGGCTCGTACCCTTTTGCGTCTTAGAGGAGCATGATGGTTAAAAACAGAAAGGAAAGTTTCTTTCCATGTTTGCCAGGCAAAATTAGAATATTGTTGCAATTTTCCATATCTTCCCATCGGATCAACATAAGATCCTCCCTAAATCTATTTTGATCAAAGTTTCTATATTGTCTTGATTCAACGATCTTAGGACTCGGCTTCAGGGATGGTATTTTTCGTATAGCATATATTAGATTATGATCACTGATACCGATCTCTGATACTCCATGACGAGAAAATTTTGCAGTCTCATTAATTGTCAAAAAAGATCTATAGTGGTAGATGTATCTTTTGTGGGGTAAGAGGCGGTTCTCTGGAACTAAAAAAACATCATTCAGAAAAAAATTACTAAAGTCCCAGAACAGCTTCTTTTTTTTTTCATATGAATGGAACTCATGCAAACCATTTCCATACCAAAGGCAACAGTTTGACAAAAACAGTTGCACAAAGCAATTAAACCAATATCAGCAAAAAAGATGACAAACCTTCTTCAGGTCCTCGTATTTAAGGAACAGAACGTTTGGGTCATCTTTGCGTTTCCACCAGCCAAGCACATGGTCTGACCAAGAACCATACAATGCTGCATAAATACAAAAAAAAAAAAAAACAAAAACAAAAAAAAAAACACTAGTAAAACTACTTTAAACCTCCTTGCAATTTCCTTTCTTGACAGTCAATCCCGAAATAGGTATGATGTTCAAATATATGTATACATAATAATGATTTAGCATTTATGTGGCGCAAATCCTGCAGTATGTACTACGTACATTTCACATGACCACATATACATGTAACTATTTTGTTATAAACTAGCAATACAGCAAAATGCTTTAGGATTTCCTATTCAAGCTACTGGTAACCATAAGACTATATAAACATCCTGATATAGCGTAATTCTACATAGTAATGATTTATGTATCAGTGGCCACACTTGTGGTCACGTGATAGATATATTTGACAACAATGTATATGTATATATTCATACTTCGACACGATGACCTTCTAAATTTTATCGCTTTTGACG
This sequence comes from Plumapathes pennacea, assembly GCA_964036295.1. Taxonomy (NCBI): domain Eukaryota; kingdom Metazoa; phylum Cnidaria; class Anthozoa; order Antipatharia; family Myriopathidae; genus Plumapathes; species Plumapathes pennacea. Next base: position 19,886,733 of record OZ038465.1, on the reverse strand, counting down.
TTAACTATATTAATGTCAGCATTTTGTTTTAGTGTATTTAGTGTTTTGTGTGCGGTAGTTTACAAAGAACATTTTCTCACATTTTCCTTGAAGAAAGAGACTTGCAAAAAATTCAAATGTTCCTCGTAATCCACTCTTATCTTCAGGAAAACCTTTTATGTAATGATAATAGGACACAGTAACGTCTTTGGGATTTCTCGCTACGTATATGTACTTGCACCCATTAGCTTCGTTCTTTCCCTTAGGAATCAGGTGACAAGGAAGATGGGACTTTATCAGACGAGGACTGGTGCAATTCTCAAGAACTACGCGACCATCTTGCTGCTTGTCACCTGTATTCATACTGTCAAGCAATTGGCAGGCGAGAAAATGTGGAATTCGATCAGCCATTCTCTCCGTGGTTGCTTGACCATTGTGTAAGATCTGCCAGACAATCTCTTCTGTCCACGTGGTACCTGTCGTGATAGAAATATCACATACAAGGTTATTGGAACAATATTGGTCGGAAGTGTTGGGACGATAACATAACCAATTCCCACCTGGATAATTTCTAAGCATTCCTTTGCAATATATTATTTTTACATCATAATCAGTTTCTACTTTAGTTTGCCCTGCAAGTAGAACCTCTTTCAACTGAGAAGGCTCTGCGAACGACCTTCAATTTTTAGTGTTTGTTGATTATTGGCACAATAAAAAGGTTATGCCATGCTAAAATGGGAAGAGCTTGGCTTTTGATACTTTACTCAGATGATAGCTGATTAAACTATCAATTATTCACTACATTAGTCATACAATTTCCTCTTGAAAGGTTGGGAGAATCTGCATTTTGAACTTGGGAGTGAAAGGGTTAAGAAAATAGTCCCACGCACCTGACTTGGGATAGCTCACAATGAAAAGATCATCTTTTCTTGTGGGAAAGTGTGAGAGATCCTTCTCTGTGTCTGGATGCACAGGAATCCAACCAGGGACTCTGATTCCACAAAACATAACATGTTTGGGCCCTGTCCATTCTCCTTCCGTGTCTTGAAGAAATTTCGATGTTGACATCACACTACCATATATACCCTTCGGTTGCTGTGCAGCAAAATAAACAATAAAATAATAACCATCATCACAAAGAAGAAAGTATTTTCACAATGCCACCTTCCTCCACACCCTTTTCAGTTCACATAGCCAGGCACCTAAACTGTCTCTTACATCACCAGCCACCTATGCATACCAGCCCTCTTAGACAGCTCCTCCCAGCCCTTCTCCCATCCGTACCACTACAATCGTAATGAATACCATAAAAACTCTTAATACTACATTACTACATTACTTGGCAGCAAGGCAGGTAATTTTTTCCTGGTTTCTAGTTTTTCTAAATTTCACCCTTTTGCCCTTCACGTCAGTCATTGTACCTTACATAGGGCCTGGTCGCACTAGGAAGTTTTAGTCGTTATTAACCGCGAATTTTTTGGTCTACACTATATACAGAGTGAACATTTCGCACGGCGAAGTTTTTGGTCCACACTGTATACAGAGTGAATTTTTCGCCGTTAGTTAACGGTCACCCTGAACAGAATATCATCTTTTCCCAAGGACTAAAATAATTTGGTAGAAGGAAGTGGAATGATATTTTCTTGCTTTGCTGGTATACTGTAAACGGTGTCGAAGATGAAATTGTATAACCGGATGCCGTCACTTTATGGATTTGTGAAGTGTTTATTGCGCAATAAAAAAATGGCTATCTCTTGGTTTGTATTTCGATTTTTTCTCGGTTCAGTCGTGTCAGCATGACATTCCTAGAAATTACAAAAGCACTTCCGCGTACTATTATCCCGCAAGCGCCCCGCTAGTTCACAGTATAATGCGAAGCAAAGATTGCACACACCGCGCCGCTCAATACTATAACTACCGAATTTCTACTTGAGCCTGAACATCTTCTCTAAATTCGAATACCTGAACTCAAGAGCTATAAATACATACCTTTTTATCCTCGGTTACGTGTACCTTTCGGAAGCGCAAATTTCTGCCAGCACTTCCGTTCGAGCCAGCACTTCCCGCTTTGTTCTTAGCCTGCGAGCAGGGACGCGCAGCTCGGATTTTCCGAGAAAGCCACAGGGAGCCCACACTGGATATTCGAGCGAAAATGGTCCGAAACGGTCGAAAACTCGACGAGATACGATAAACTAGTGTCCAGTTCCGCGCGCCTCCGGCGCGCAAAGTCATCGACGGGGTGGGGACGGGGTGGCGGAGAATGGCGGGGGGTGAGGGCGGGGGGACTTCACGAGACCGTTCTGTGTCAGGTTTTCTATGAGGCGCCATCGGTGCCAAAATTATGACTTTCAATTTTGATGGATGCTTCTATTTTCTATGGTAACATCTCTTGAGTAAAGCCGACATTTTCTACACGAATCGTCTATTTTGTGTGTGTGTGTGACTACATTCGGGTAGACTTTTTATTCGGTAGACTTTTCATTCGGGCAGACTTTTTATTTGATAGACTTTACGTTCGGGTAGACTTTTTATTCGGTAAACTTTACATTCGGGTAGACTTTGCATTCGGTAGACTTTACATTCGGGCAGACCGGCTTTTTATTCGGTAGACTTTTTATTTGGTATACTTCATATAGAGAACATGTAGTGTCCCTACCAACGCAGCGAGTCAGTTTTCAAAATGGCGGACGAAACTGCACGAGTTCAAAGAGAATTGGCGGATCCAATTTCCGAAATTGTCCATTACCTGAACAACGGCGAGCGAGAGTTCAGTGCTGGAAAAGCTGAAATTGTCCATCGTCGCCTGGATCAAATATGGAGAAAGGTTTTTCAGCGAAGATGTCTTGTTCAGCATCAGCCAGGCCATCATATTAATTCAACGTTTCGAACAAATCAGCAATAATTCTGGATATCAAGCTCCTCTTCTACAAACTGGACGAGCAGGAAGACCGAAATATGGCATTTCAAAAAGTCAACTGGAGTATTTTCTTGCCAATGGCTTCATGTAATTGCTCGATGATACAAAATTACATCAGGATGTCATTGCATAGTGAAGTATTTGCTTGTTACAATCATTGTCTTCACACCACAATGCTCATTGATATAATCCATTTAATTTTTGTATCAATTATACAACTATAGAAACATAAGCATCACAAACTTTTGTCAAAGGGTCAAATGTGCAGGGATTGCACTTGGGCACATTAGAGGTGGGAACAATAGAATACAGACCAGTTTATTTTTTCATTATTGCATTGTACCTGATCAATTTGTGATTTCCATCAATGTGCGACAGTGCCAATGGGCCGTAGACTGAGTACTTTCGTCGCTGACACAGAGTTCACCACCTCTGTACCACACCTACTGGATCCACTCTTCTTAAAGATTCCCTGTAACGCGACCTTGTGACAAGTATACCTCTTCTTCGAAGTATACCTCTTCTTCCAAGCGACTATACCCATTCCTTGGAAACTGGATTGTGACTTCCCTTACTATTCTGTCTAGTTCAGTGTCCGTTAAGTTCAAGCGAAAACTCGTGAAGCCATTGGCAAGAAAATCCAGTTAACTTTTTGAAATGCCATATTTCGGTCTTCCTACTCGTCCAGTTTGTAGAAGAGGAGCTTGATATCCAGAATTATTGCTGATTTCTTCGAAACGTTGAATTAATATGATGGCCTGGCTGATGCTGAACAAGACATCGTGGATTACATAGACCTGAGTTAGCTGAAAAACCTTTCTCCATATTTGATCCAGGCGACGATGGACAATTTCAGCTTTTCCAGCATTGAACTCTCGCTCGCCGTTGTTCAGGTAATGGACAATTTCAGAAATTTGATCCGCCAATTCTCTTTGACCTTGTGCAGTTTCGTCCGCCATTTTGAAAACTGACTCGCTGCGTTGGTCGGGACACTACATGTTCTCTATATGAAGTATACCAAATAAAAAGTCTACCGAATAAAGTCTACCGAATAAAAAGTCTACCGAATGCAAAGTCTACCCGAATGTAAAGTTTACCGAATAAAAAGTCTACCCGAATGTAAAGTTTACCGAATAAAAAGTCTACCCGAACGTAAAGTCTACCGACTAAAAAGTCTATCAAATAAAAAGTCTGCCCGAATGAAAAATCTACCGAATAAAAAGTTTACCCGAAGGTAGTCACACACACAAAAAATAGACGATTCGTGTAGAAAATGTCGGCTTTACTCAAGGGATGCTACCATAAAAAATAGAAGTATCCATCAAAATTAAAAATCATAATTTTGGCACCAATGGCGCCTCATAGTTTTCCAGTTTTCAAATTCATTTTCGTGAACGCAGTTACGTACAATTGTTGCTTCGTTCAAACCTTTTTTTGACCTCGCTTTGCCGCTAATCGATAATTATTATTACGTCATTGCCTTAGAGGTCGCCCGATGACAGACTGACAGACTGACTGACTGACGAACATTAAATTTCGAGATGGCGACTCGCTTGGAGTCTCCAAACAAAGCAAATTTGCTGCATTAGCGCCGTGATTATCACCCTCACTTCGCATCGCTCGGGGAAAAGTGGTAGTAGAAGTGGGTTCTACTTCGTGCAACATGTTGCTGCAACTTGCAACACGGTGGTAATACGCGCAACATTACGGTGCAACTTGCAACGCAACATTGTTGCACGACAAGTTGCACTGAAAATGTTGCCCATATTACTTCACCTTATGGTGCATTAACATGGGCAACAAAATTTATTTATCGCGCAACAAATTTTTGATGTTGCAAGTTGCAAAATTTTGTTGCAGTAGTAGAACGAGCTTCTGCTTTTTGCAACAAAATTTGAGTTTGTTGCCCGTATCACCACTGTCGCTGCAACTTGTCATGCAACAAAACTCCTCGGCCGCCATCTTGTATGTTAAACGGACCAATCACGCGGCCAAATTTCGTGTCTAATTGCAACAGAGTCACGCTACAAGTTTTGTTGTTGTTGTGTGAGCGGTAATACGCGCAACATCGCTCTTCAACTTGCAACGCAACAATGTTGCGCGACAAGTTGCACGATCTTGTTGCCCGTACTACTGTACCTTTACCAATTTCGCGTGCGCCAATTTGTTATTTTGAATTTGTTAGTTTGCACTGATTTCACAGATACACGATCATTTGGGACTATTCCGTTTGTTCCTATTTTTTTATTGTTATTTAAACATATTTGACATATTTGGGCGTTTACCAAGAACTCATGGCTCATCGGGGGGGGGGGGGGGGGGGGGGCTTATGTATCTTGTTGATTAGCTTGTTCCTATTTCGAAATAGGAATAACAGAATATACATATTACCAGTTCCCAAAAGACAGACTTTGCGCTATTCTGAAAACGATCGAAAACAGAATAGCTGACGTGACAGAATACGGCAAAAAATATCAAAAGAACACGATTACCGGCTATTCTGTCTATTGAGAATAAACCGCTATTGCGTCTATTCCCTCAATTTTGCTTTCGGGAGTGGAATAGACGAAATACTATAATTCTGTTCATTCCAGAATCATTTTCAGGAATGAAGGTTTGGAATGCTCTTCCTTCTTATCTAAAGGAAGAGACTTCTTTAGAACGTTCTACTGTAAGATACGCATAAAGTCGCAAAAACTTGTATATATTTCTGAACAATATTGTGGCCACAAGGGGTAATGACAAACATTTTACAAAAAAATATTTACAATGAAAACGCTGAAATTCAGATCATAAATAGGCACACATACAATAACATTCACCATTAACTAGTATAGTCTGCAAATTGCCTGACGCGAGGCGGCTGAAATCACAGGCTACGACAAGAACAGCACATTCAAAGAGTGTTCGCATGAAAGTAATGAAGAATCAGCTCATATCCGTTGTGATACTACGAACCGTTCTCTGCTGCTATCTTGCGATACCTCGGCCCCCTTTGTGTCTTTGAATAGCCTCAATCTCTTTTTCAAGAACGTTGCAATCAGCAGTTGATACTGCAAGCTGTGGAAGAAATACAATTTACGAAAATTTATCACACAATTTGTGGTTTTCACATTTTTTAAAAAATCTCTAAACATATGGGCAGATTGCTTATAAAATGTTGTTTACCTCCTAAATCAGCGAAATTAAAATGATAAAATAATAGTATACAAAGTAAAACAACGACAAAACATTATTCGGGAACGAAGATACATCTAGACAAAACCTGGTAAGAGTTCAGACGTCGTTTAACGGCGACTTTTTTTGTCCATCACACAACCTTACCGAACTTTGCTCTGAAGCAAATATTTAACAATTATTCGCCGAAGTGGAGGTGAATATTTACCGAACCGTTTCGGCGAGGTAAATATCCACCGCTATTCACCGACACTGAGGCGAATAATTGTTTTAGTATATACCACACAAGTTTAATAGCCAACTCCCAAATAGCTATTTTATTTCCGACAAAAATGAGCAAAAATTGGGCTCCCGCGCCATTTTGTTTTACCGGAAGCCGCCGGGAGGTGAATAGTACTTGATATTCCGAGATTGAGGACCCAATCAGAGCGCGCGAAAAGCACTATTCACTTGTTATATACTAAATTATATTATTTTTAAAAAGGAAAACATGATGCTCATCACGACAAAGAGACTTAACGGAAAGAAGTAATCCTCTGAAGTATAGACCAATGAAGAGATAAAACATTGTCTATGACCCTGTACTCCCTGGAACTATCCAGATTAGAATCCAGCCCAGGCTTATAAGCAAACTATTGATTGGGTTTTCGTGTTGCCGGGGCCACCAAACAGAGTTAAAATTATTGTACCCATCTCCTAATGCTTAAGGTTTAAGACATTTTGGTTTAAGACTAAGGTTTAAGACATTTTGGTGCCATTAAATTGTAATACTGTATCAGAGAAAACATATTTAAGGGAATGGGGAATACTAAATATATGATGAATGGCAAACTTCAAATTTCATGAATCCTTTTGTGTACACACTTACATTAGTTATAGAGTCAGAGGTTCCAGGTTCAAGTCTCACTCTGACCACTTGCTGAATTTGCAGCACGGAACCCCCAAATTCAAATCTTTGGCCATGTTGTGAGATAGCCAACTAGTTAACCCCGACTAGTTGGGATTCTTAACAAATTTATGCTCAGTTTATGATACAGTCAAAGCTCTGGTATGTTACCACCTTGGTACACGTAGTTTAAAAAAGTGATTGCAACAAGAGCTGGTCACTTATGAGAATGGGCCCCCACAGATTAAGAGAAATTCAACACTCTCCAATTGATAAGGTGCATTCTTTGCTGTCACTTAGAAGCCAGTGTATGCGGTCATTGCCATGCAGGCAAAGCATTTGTAAACCGAAAGATTTTTGGGGTTTAGTTTTAAACAAGGGTTGCAAATTAAAGCTTTTTGTCTTGGACAGGGTAGTGAAATTTGTGTCTTAAACCCTCTAATTGAACTCTAGTACCCTTGACTCTACTCTCTTAAATGACTCATAAAAGTACACTTTTTTTAGTAGTAGTTTATTTGATTTGTCACATGTACAGGATAGAGAAAGGAAAAAGAAAAAGATGCATGATAGATTGGGTGACGAGGAAGCCCGAGTTGGAAGCTTAGGGCTTATAGGGTTCGGGCTTCCTCCTAATTACAATATATAATAACACAATATTTAGAGCAAATGGAAAATACAGCAACTTATAACTAGAGTTTCATATGTCATGCTTACCATGCTTACTATGCTTACCATGTCAAGCAACACCTCAACTTTATACTTGAGATAGTTATTCTCCTCCTTTAACTGGTGGTTCTGTTTTTTAATTCGAGATTCCACACTGCTTGCTCCATTGTCTCCAAGCTCTATACAAAAACAATTAATTGCACAGTGTGTAGCATATGTGAAAGTAATATAACTACATTGTAAGTGCAGTACGTACTGTAAAGAGTGCAAAGTGTACATCCAGTAGTCTGCATATGGAGTAAACACATCCACAGCAAACAACCCCTGCTTGATCCCCAGAATATCCACAGGCATTTGGATTTTTTGGTTATTGCTATCTCTCCCACAGCCCCCCATTAAGTTTTGGGGAAATTTAGTAATATTCAGGGAAATTTCAGAAGAGCAATCTCTCACAAGAGAAACTGGCTGTGGTCAACCACCATGGCAAAATTTAGTATCATTAGGTAATCATATGAGTTGCTCAATCTACAGGCAATATACTAATTATTTAAACCACAAGTGAACGTTTAAAAAATTGTACCAAAATAAGGCGAGTGCAATTTGGTACAATCTTCAAACATCGCGAGTGGTGTAAATCATCAATAGTGCGAGCAACTCATATCATGAGAAGTTCGCTGGGATTCAAAATTCAAAGAAACTTCCCTCTTTTTTAGGATGTGCGCTGTCACCATGACAGACATGATCGTAGTTCGAATTGACTTACACATAACAAATAACTCATAGAAATGGAAGATACATGGTGGCGAAATGAGAGCGCTTTAACTTCGCCTCTCTTCCTACGGAGAGAGGAAACTTAGTCTAAACAATCTTCAGCTCAAATGTCTCTCTTAACCTTTTACACAAGAAGGTAAATAATTCGGAGTTTTGATCCCAATCAAACGGCATGACTCCCTTTACAACGTATACTCTAATTTAAGTCCAAGGCATTTTACAAAACACACACAAGTTGCTGTACCTTCAATCCACTCGCCATCTTGGAACGCGAGTGTGTAGCCGCCAAGTTTTAACTTCACCACAGTGTTACTTGAATCAGTAAGATCTGCGGCTTCGCCTAGACTCAAATTCGACTTGCTCAGCTGGGAAGACCCTGCTTCCAGCCTCCTCTTCGGACTTTTTTGTTTTTTCTTCCCAAACAACGGCATATTCAGGTGAACACTACGTTGTGTAAATGCTTATTTAATTTACTCGTCCTGAGTCCTCCCGCGTCCCTCTTACGCGTCACGCGGAGGACCATTGGGGCTAGAGGCCGGGGAGACAGGACGATGGCGACGAACGATTGGTAAGTTTGTTATGCACTTGTCACTGGAAACCCCCACCCCGGGGAAACGTGGGGCATAGGTGGGGATTTGATCGGCTTAGAGACTTCGAGTTGCCCCTGGGGGTGGGGGCTTAGTCTATTTTAGCCAAGCGCCTCTTGAGTGGGACTGAAACCAAGTACATCGCACATGGTTTTTAATATGGCGGCAAGGGAAGGTGTATGAGGTGCCGTTACCGCCAATATTCAGCCCTGTTTGATTTTGTAAAATGGTGCCCTCAGTTTATAAAATGGTGGGTAACATTTACTAAATGCTCAGAATATTTCATAAAATGATGTTACCAGTTTCGAAAATGATGAGAATGATTTAGAAAATGGAGCGTCAGTTTCATAAAATGGAGCCCCTTTTATTCAGCAGTCTGGTGACAACCTGCGGCTTATGCGGCCGAGCAAACCTGGGACCCAGACCGTCAATCCAACATGGCGGACGAATCTCGTTGGATATCTTGCCGCTCGTGACATCAAAGTACCAAGGCAACGATTGAGACAGTCCTTACAAAGAGTCGACCTTCTTGGTGTATCTGCCATACCGGTCTGGATTCGTGGGATTCTTGTAGAAGTTGTGCTGGAGTTTTCGATGATTCTTTTGGCAGCAGAGATGTCTCAATAAATTTCTTCTGGCAATCTCACCGAACAATCCAAACAATTTACAGCTTCTATAATTTGGTCAATCATCTCCAGTGAATCGTCAACATCTAGGATCTCAGAAGGGTGTAAAAGACTGGAGCAGACTTCTTCCATTTTTTCAATCACAACCTTTCGAAGATCATTGAGATGACAATGGTCTGCCATGCTGGATTGACGGTCTGGGTCCCAGGTTTGCTCGGCCGCATAAGCCGCAGGTTGTCACCAGACTGCTGAATAAAAGGGGCTCCATTTTATGAAACGGACGCTCCATTTTCTAAATCATTCTCATCATTTTCGAAACTGGTAACATCATTTTATGAAATATTCTGAGCATTTAGTAAATGTTACCCACCATTTTATAAACTGAGGGCACCATTTTACAAAATCAAACAGGGCTGAATATTGGCGGTAACGGCACCTCATAAAGGTGAGGTTGTGCGTATTGTTAATTTAATGCCTCTTTATTGTCTTTGATGAGTAACTTCATGCATATCAACTTCATTTACATAACATAGCAACTACTTATGTAAATATTGGCGAGGCTGGACTCCTGCCGGAAGCGTTGGTCAGCAGATACTTGACCTTTTGACTTTGTGTTCGTATTTTCCAATTTAGATTACGTTGCAGTCAAATTTGGTCAAACGGAAGTCGATATCGAATTGGAAGACGGTGGAACACTTCTTTTAAGTAGTCTCCAAGCTGTCTGGCCCAATGCAACGGGACTGACCTTCGTTGCAGAAAATGGTAGAAAACGAAGCGTCAGAGTGTTCAGCAGCAAATTGTTCCCGCCAAAAGGGAAGTGGGGAGACAGAACCTACGAAGTTGTCATACCAGAACAGAGCCTCCAGTATGTGGGGCATTTTCTTCATTTGTTCTTTCAATATGTTTAATGCCCCACGTTTCCCCGGGGTGGGTGGGGGTTTCCAATGACAAGTGCATTACTGTAGTTAGAGCATTGAACATTCTTCTCTGTAAGTACGTACTGTGCGACCCTAAATTCCTACTCCAGGCAAAATTGTTATGAAATGTATTTTGCATGTCACGAGGTCGTTGCACCGGAAGTGTTCTAAAAGGAGCGAACTGCAAGTATGAAAGCTAAGAAGTACGCACGACTTTATACCCGTTGTTGCACGCTTTGTCTGTGATTTTATAACTTTATTGTGTTCCCCTTCCCCTCTAATCACGTTGCAGCTGAGCAACGGTGTTGTGACTGCATCAGTTGCCAATATTCATAAGTTAAAGTAAAACCTGGGGCTTTTCATATGTATGAGGAATTGCCAACTGCGATCATCCCACCCCTCCCCTCCTGTGCAAGCCCCAGGGCATTTGACGTTTTCGAGAATTTTTGGCAAAACTACCCACTATGCGGGCAGAATACACAGTCAAGTGCCCAACCGGGCATTGATGTCAAAGGAACAGTTAACGGATTCATTGGAAGCAAAAACAATCACCATCAGCCTGCGTAATGAGGATCAGACAAATTTAAGCTACCTACAAAATACTAGTTTGCATCAATACGTGCTGAAGCATAGAATATTGAGAGGTATACACACTTTTTACTCCGACCTCTGAACAGTGTGGCTACGGAGCTATAGTTGAGTAAAATGGCGGGGGGAGGGGGAGGTGTGAGGTATGATGAATCGCAGTTGGATTATTGACTCGTACATTAATAATTACTATTATTATATGCCGGTTCCGTACGCACGCAAACAAGTCCCCCCCCTCAAGTGCCTCCTGAGTTTTGCAGTACAAAACATTGAAGCCATATAATAGATCATTTATTGACCTCGCACTCAGTCCGTACGGGAGAATAATGATCTCGTTCTCATCCCCGAACGAAGTGAGGGAAATACTCACGACACTAATGCAGTAATATTATACCGCCTACTTGGGGACTCCAAGCCTGTCGCCATCTCGAAATTTAACGTTGTCTGTCAGTCAGTCTGTCTGGCGTACGACTTTAGGCGCGGTTACCCCGCTAACCAATAACAAAGGCCGGATCGATCACGTGTGCCCTGTTGTTTTACTCGGAATAACTTAGAGAAATTAGATTTGAACGAAGCATTTAGATTTGAACGAAGTAACAATATATTGTAGCTGCGTTCACGAAAATGGAAAACTTAACTGAAAAACTTGAAACACAACAGTCTCGCGAAGCTCGTCTTCAAATGAGAAGGGAACAGGCAAGAGCAAGGCGAAATCGTGAAACGAGCGAACAACAGCGCATGAAGGCCGATCGAAAGCGACATGAACGGAAACGGGTAACGCAGACAACTCCGCAAAGAGAACAGCGCTTGAACGCAAATCGGAAACTTCAGGAGAAAAAGCGGGCCGAAGAGAAGACTCCGCAAATTAAGACAACAGCGCATGAATGCCGACCAAAAGCGACATGAACAGAAGCGGGTAACACAGACAACTCCGCAAAGGGAACAGCGCTTGAAAGCAAATCGGGAGCTTCAGACGCCGTTTTGTGTTAAACTCAGATACTTATTTAGAAAGGACAAGCAACAAAGGTTAGTCAGTGGAAATCGAACAATCACCGTGACAAATATATATTTTGTAACTCGATCACTTCAAGAATGTATTAAAATCTGTATGCTGATCATTTTCCCTCGAAGTATTGTTTTACTACGCTTCTGTCGCCAGTTTCGGCTACCGTATTTGCTCAGAGCAATCGGAACTTGGAGTCTTGAATGATTTAGTCAGATGTCTTATTTTTCTGTAATCTGACACGCGGTGATTGCAGCGAGAATCGTTCACAAGCCCTTAGAAGTATTACTGGGTCTGAAGCCCGTGTATAATTTGAAGTAAACTGTTCAAGTTTTGCTTTGATTCTGGGAGAAATTTTGCTGTTTTGAGTGGGTTCACATACAAAACAATTCGAGCCTATTAAATATGCATGCCTGCTGGTGCATGCGGTAGTAAAAACAAATCGCACAGGAAGCCTATTTAATTGTACTGCCTATGAATTCAAAATTGGAAAATCAGTGTTCCTTTTTTCCCGTAGTACGACGGCCGACCAACTTCAAACTTTGAGTATTAAATTTCGAGAACGTGCTTGGCAGACTGTATGAATTAATTTGACGTGCCGACCGTGGGAAATACGTACTTTGTCACGCAATCGATTCTTTTTTCAACGCAAAAGTATAACACACACCATTCTTTTTCTCCTTCCTTTGCGTGTAGCACTTGAGTTCGAAGAAAAGATTGAGTCAACATTTCGGTAAAACAAAGGCTTCTCTTATTGGGAGTTACCAAAGTAAAAGTCCCATCAATGGCAGAGTGAGGGGGGTATATGCGATTATCGTATTTCTAGTTTTACGTGTTTATAAACCTCGCCGCGGCGGCTTGGTCCATAAATGCGTAAAAAGAGAACTCAAGCATTATTCTCCCGTACGGACCTCGCGCTCGGTCAGTAAGATATATTTAATTGTCCGATAATAATTGATGGTGAACTGATGGCAGAGTTTTTTGTGATATAGATTGTTTTCATACGACATCATCAAAACTGTTTATTCAGCAAAGAATTGAATCTTCATGCAAGGCTTCATGTCTACAGTATATGTGCTGCATTTCTTTGGCATCATCAAAACCGCTTATTTTGGGTTAGGGCTCCCTCGAAAACAGGCACTTTCTTACTGCACCAAATGTCCTTGCTTTTTTAAGATCAATAACAAATTACTCAACATATCTCTTTAATTCGCACATGCATACTTACAACCATTTCCTTTCAGTTTCCCCCCTTTGTCAAATCTATACGAATGTGGAATAATCTGTCAGAACATGTACTGTATAGTCGCTGTACCATTGTAGTATACGGTTATTTCAAGAGGTTTTGACTACTGGCCTGAACAATATTTTCACCTTAAGCTACTAGAGTCGAACCCCGCTATTTCGAACTCGGTTAAATCGAAGTCCCCTTTATTGCTCGTTCCGCGTAGCCCGACGAGCTTATAATTGCAAATATGTCTTTATCATGTTATATTAGTTTTTTTCTGGGTTACGAATCAACACGCGGTGATTGGTTCAAATTGCCACGTAATATGCGATGACGTAAGGTGACTTCGCGAACAACTTGAGACGTGGGCGCCGCGATTGAATTGTACGTTAATACAATAGTGTGTAAAAGTTAGCTGTATTCCATCCAAACTCAACACCGTTTGGCTCTGTGGAACATGCACGGGTAAACTTGGTTTTTGGGAACGATTTTGGCTTGCGTTCAAAAGTTAGCCGTAAACAAATGTTTGATGGGTTCGATTTTTTAGTTTAATGAATTACCGCTGCAGGATTGCAAATAACTCTGTCGCCGCTAATTATTTAGTCCCAACGAACTTTCTGTGGTGACATAGCGGACACCAAAGCCATGACGAACTTTAGCCGTATAAACAATGATTTTATAATGTGCTTTACACTGTACATGAAATCTGTTGCCTCGTACATACTGTAGCTGTTTTGTAGCGTTTTTTCGCCGAAAGTATATCCGTTTTTGTGACGAAAATATCTATTTTCGCGGTTTAAGACTACCATGACGCCGCTCTGTGGATATATTACGTGTTTATGCTGCGCGCGAGCGTGACAGTTGTCAAAATGCTTCGGCTTATCGTACAGTGCCTGTTGAAACATTTCTTCCATTCGATCATGCGGCCTTTGTTTCGCATTGGTAACTGTAGTACTAGATATGAAAAATACACCGAAATAGTCCTAAGCATTGAGTTTGTTAGTCACAAATGACTGAACACGCTGTGAACAAAACCGCAATAATATCATAAAGGAGTCTCGTATTACATTCCTCGCTTTCAACTTTAAATCTGTTACGGAACGGGAATACTCGAAAGACTCACAGAAAAACGCATTCAGTAAAAAATGTACATAAGTATCGAAGCGAAGGCTTATACAATTGTATTATTCATTAATCTATCCTTTTCTGCTGACATGGGGCAACACTTATCCAACTAATATACAACCACTTGTCATCTTACAGAAAAAAGCAATATGTATTATCAGCTTTTCATCTTTTGATGCTTACACAACTTCATTTTCTTATGAGTTTAATCTGCCTAAACTAACTGATCTATTTCCACATTGCTCTTTTTATGCTTGAATTTTCCTGTAACAAACTTCTGTGTCTTTGACAAACTCTTCGACTCTTGTCTAGTAAACACTTTTGCAATACTAGACTAGCCAGCAAATCCTCATTTTACCTGCCCAATAAAAACTAACTATAGTAAATTTAACATTAGATATCTGGGCCCAAAAACATGGAATGGTATTGAAAAGGAATTAAAACCCTTATCGACGGTATGCCAGGTTTCAGCATTCTTCAGTCAATTCGAAGTGGAGTCCAGTACCTTCTAACTTGGCTACTAACTCGGTCTCAAACTTGCTATCCAGCTCAGGGGAGAAGTGGTTCTTCCAATCCCCGACCTTCCCCTTGCGAATAAATTTAGGGCCAGGAGTAATATATGTGTAAACAGACGGGTTCTTGGCCATTTCCTGGAAGGTGCACTGCTTAGCGATGCGCTTTACTGTTTCTTCTGAAACCGCCCTTTCCAGGAATTCTGCGATCTTCCTCACGTTTTTCTCAAGGTCCTGGAAAATATTTGCAGTTAGCACTTTCATAACACTGATTTGGAGATACCCTGAGTGAGGGTTTGAGGCTCTAGATTTTTGCTTTGTTGTTGTTGTTTTTCTTTGTGGTTTGAGCCATGACAGCTTTTTTGAATCTGTAAAACTTATGCCGCGCTTACATGAAGAGAGTGCCTTGAGTGCCTCGGGTTCGGGGACAGCTTTTTTCATATGAATGAGGCCAAAGCAAACCACTTCCACACCAAAGGCGACAATTTGACAAAAACAGGTGCACAACACATCGAAACCAAAATCAGCAGAAAAGATAAATAATGATAAACCTTCTTCAGGTCCTCGTATTTGAGAAACAGAATGTTTGGGTCATTTTTGTGTTTCCACCAGCCGAGCACGTGGTCTAACCAAGGACCATACACCACTGCAGAAGTACAAAAATATAAATAAAAACACATTTAAAACTACTTGCAATGTCCAAATATATAATAATAATATACAAAAACGTATACAAATACACATTTATATATCTAACATGACCACTTGTAACTATCGTGTTATAAACTAGCAATACAGCAAAATGCTTTAGAATTTCCTATTCAAGCTACTGGTAACCATGAGACTATATAAATAGCCTGATATAACGTATTTTTACATAGTAATAATATATTTATCAGTGGCCACGTGATAGGTAATTGTGGTTTACGTGATAGATAAATTTAACAACAGTGTATATGTCATTCATATTTCGACACAACAACCTTTTTGGGATTGACTGTAAACTGTAACATTTTATACATCGTTCTAAATTTTATCGTTTTTCACGTTAACGATTAATGTCAGCATTTGTTTTAGTGTATTTAGTGTTTTGTGTGCGGTAGTTTGCGTAGAACGTTTTCTCACATTTTCCTTGAAGAAAGAGACTTGCAAAAAATTCAAATGGTCCTCGTAATCCGCTCTCCTCTTCAGGAATACCCTTCATCCAATGATAATAGGACACAGTAACGTCTTTGGGATTTCTCGCTATGTAGATGTACTTGCACCCATTAGCTTCGGTCCTGCCCTTGGGAATCAAGTGATAAGGAAGGTGGCACTTTATCAGACGGGGACTGGCGAGATTCTCAAGAACTGTGCGACCGTCTTGCTTCTCGTCACCTATATTCATACTGTCGAGCAATTGGCAGACGACAAATTCTGGAATTCGATCTTCCATTCTCTTCATGGTTGCTTGACCATTGTTTAAAATCTGCCAGACGATCTCTTCCGTCCACGTGGTACCTGTCGTGAGAGAAATATCACATTCAAGGTTATTGGAACAATGTAAGTCGGTTTTGGGACGACAAAATATTCAGTCCCCAGCCCGCTCTCTCCAGGCTTAACGATGGTTAAGTTCCAAGCATTCCTTTACAATATATTTTACACCACAATCAGTTTCTACTTTAGTTTACTCTGCGAGTAGAACCTCCTTTAACTTAGAAGGCTTTCCAAACGACCTTCAATTTCTAGTGTTTGTTGATTATCGGCACAATAAAAGCTGATGCAATGCTAAAATAAGAAAAATAGCTAATGGTCTACCATCATGTCGCCCTATTTTGCACAGTTCATACCAAGTTTGAAGTAGTCGTTCTCGCATATTTTTATACATATATTAGAAGAAATGAATTTAGTTCGTTTGTGCGGGCTGATCGTTGCAGGCATGTAATTGGCAAAGACAACGATTTCTTACTTTAGGAATTTATGACCTACTTTCGTCTTTATTGTAGATCGCTTCCAGAGTACGGTGTAGGTTGACAACAGTACTGCCAGACCTCGTCCACAGTGAGTTTTTTCCTTTTTTCAGTCTAGCAGCACGTCGCTGATGGACAACTTAAATTCATATTGATCTGGTTTTGTAAATGTGGGTCCAAAACAGGACTGGAACACTACAGCCCCCAAAAGTACTTGGTATATTTTCGTTTATGCTCAAACATTATTGAAATACTAGTCCCACGCACCTGACTTGGGATAGCTCGCAATGAAAAGATCATCTTTTTTTGTGAGGAAGTGTGGGAGATCCTTCTCTGTGTCAGGATGCACAGACGTCCAACCAGGGATTCCGATTCCACAAAACATAACATGTTTTGGCCCTGTCCATTCTCCTTCTGTGTCTTGAAAAACTTTCGATGTTGACATCGCACTACCATATACCCTTTGGTTGCTGTGCAGCAAAATAAATAATGATCATCACAAAGAAGAAAGGATGTTCACAATGCCACCTGCCTCCACACCTTTTTCAGCTGACATTGCCGGGCACTTAAACTGTCTGAAAACGGTCAATTTGGTGTCCTGTGTGTAACCCCCACTGATATTCTGGCTGCGCGTTCTAAATCAGTTTATCAGTGGTCGGGTACACATTCGACACCCCCCCCCCCCCCCCCCCCTTTTACCCATCCGTATCACTACAATCTTAACCTATACCATTACAATTACTACATTACTAGACTTACGATAATCGCAGAAACTACCTTAATTGCCCTGTAGGTGGGTTTTCGAGATGCGGGGTTCTTGTCTATTTTCCGCTAAGAGATAAATTAATCGCTTAGAAACCACACGGAGGCTGCCGGTTATGAATATATTGGCGATTGTAGCACGCATCACCAGTCGGCCGCTCGAGAAAAGTTTGCGAAAGTTTGTCGCAGGACAGTATGGTTTAGTTCAGACTACATGCGTTATGCGTTTTCAAACAAAATCCCGAAATTCTCTTCAACTTTTCACACGTAACTACAGAATACGGCACGACTGTCTTGCCAGTCAAGAAAAGCGTAATTAGACGAATTATTAAATGACTGACTCAATCAGTTTTGCGCTTGTCAGTACAGTCGATCTTGGGCACCGAAAATGTTTAAATTAGAAGCCACGATTGCTCCAGCCTACGCTGCATCCTAACCAAAGACCAAGTTGCGCTTTTTCGAGACACAATCTAATTTCCCGGGAATTGGTAAATGGGACTTGGTGAGCCAACCTCGTTCCCAGGTCCTTTTGTTTTGAATGGCGGGGGAAAAATGAAGCCATTTGACGACGACCACTTCACCTTCGCGTCGCTTCGCACTAAAACAGAACTAAAGCTGCCTCTTCCTATCTCGTCTTTTCCGTAAGCTCATCCCAGCTAAATGTGGGTAATCCGGTGACGGTTGAATGCCCGACTGTCTTCACTGGATTTGCTTCTCTTGAAGAATGGAAACTTATGTACCGATCAACTCGAAACTCGCACATCCCCCCTCCCCCTGATCGGTACATAACTAGCCATGGTTTCGCTCAATCTCTTTTTCACATGGTTCAAGTCAAAAAACCGCAAATTTAACACTGCTTAGTTGTCCATTATCCTCTTTATTCGCGATAGTACTTCAGTCGCTGTCTTTTTTTCGGGCCTGAGTCTAGCCAGGCAAAGGTTGTGTGCTTTAAAGTATTTACTGTCTATTTGCTTAGTTTGGGATTTTGTAGATCGCGGGCTCAACAAGCCACGTATAGCCGCTGTGCAGTTCCAACTGTAGAATACCCTGCCACTTCAGGAATTTTGATGTGGTCAGAAGTGGCAGGGTATTCTGCATGTAAGCCAGGCTAATTAAATATGCGTGTTGCGCATGACTGACTGCCGCGTGTTGGGAACCCCTTCTTGCTCGAGAACCCTTTTATGGAACAGCAATCTTCAGTTTTGAGCTTCACAGAAGCAATTTAAATCTGCTTCTGTAAAATCGTACTGTGGAGCCGTAGGTCATTAAATACGCGTGTTGCGCATGGCTGACTGCATGTTTATAAGTTAGAAGTTCTAACAACCATAGTTGATTTACATAGAAGCCGTGTTAAAATAAGAAATATACATGTAAGTTTAAGTTTAGTGATAAAATCCCTCCCACCCCTCCCATCCATAAGGTTGATGGCCTTAAGTTTGCTTTTAAATGATTCTGGGAATGTGGTTTTGTGTAAATCAGTAGAAAGCTTGTTCCACGTTGTGGCCCCATTGTAACTAAAGCTTTTTCTCATAAATTCTGTGTTTGGGCGTAGCAAATAAACTTTAGTGGATGATTCTCTAAGATTATACGAATTTGCTTCTGCTACAGTTTTGAACAGAGCGGTAAGACAACTCAGGTGCACTAGAGTTCCTTACTTTGTACATCATTACAGCCTTCTGTTTTGCTCTTCTTTCATTAAGCTTTTCCCAGCCCAACTAGTTCAGCAAAGATTTAGAGCGTGTATTGTACTCAGCACGAAGAACGAGTGAGATAAAGCACACCACGCCACGCAATCGACCATAACTCCCGAAATTCTGCTCGCGCCTAAAAATCATCTCTAAATTCCTGAACTCCAGAGCTACAAATACATACCCTTTTATCCTTGGTTACGTTTATTTTTCGGAAAGCGCAAATTTCTACCAGCAACTTCCGTTCAAGAATGTTCTCGTCGTCTCTCTTATCCGGGGGCTAGCAGCGCAGGGAGTGACGGAAAGGAGGAAAGTTGACGCGGGGAACGATGGGAAGGAGGAAAGCCCCGAATAAGAGAGACGACTGGGGACGAGTCATTCTTATTGGCTGTTCATCACAGTGGACAGGTTTCTTTACCAGGGGAGGGACAAAGCGGCACAATGTCCCGTGTGCCTATTGCTAGTTTGCACTGCACATGCCAACTGTCTCTACTAAGAGTGCAGCAGTTGCACGGAATGCTTGTTAGAATGCACAAGACTAGCAAAGGCAGAAAACACCTTCGACTGTATATATATATATATATATATATATATATATATATATATATATATATATATATATATATATATATATATATATATATATATATATATATATATATATATATATATATATATATATATATATATATATATATATATATATATATATATATATATATATATATATATATATATATATATATATATATATATATATATATATATATATATATATATATATATATATATATATATATATATATATGTACAGTCGTTTCAAAAAAGGTTGACCCTAAAAAATAGCAAATAGGCAAATACCACGACCGAAAGGGATAATGGGGTTCGTTATTATTTTCTGTTTGTTTACTGAATAGCCGAGAATTTTGGGCAAATAAATTATTGTTTAGCGAAGTTCACACTTTACGCACACGACATGACATATTCGAACATAAATATCATGAGATTCATATTCATTTTATCTATTTCACAGTATCCCTTTCGGTCGTGGTATTTGCCTATTTACTATATTTTAGAGTCAACCTTTTTTATAACGACTATATATATATATATATATATATATATATATATATATATATATATATATATATATATATATATATATATATATATATATATATATATATATATATATATATATATATATATATATATATATATATATATATATATATATATATATATATATATATATATATCCCTATTAAATAGGGAAATAGTATTTCAGGCCAATATCAAAATCTCCGACCTATTCCAGACCAAAGGCTCAAAAATCGATACCCTATTTCAGGGGAGGGGGTCCCAGGTGAGGAATTATTGTCGCACAGGGACTATATGCAAACTCGTGGCAAGAGTAGCCGAGTAAGTTTTTGCACGTGGCGGAGTTCTTCATATTAGAGCTCCCCTTTAATTCCTCAGACGGATACAAACTAATACAATGTGATTTAGACGTCGCCGTAAACGTTGAATTTAATTGCTGGAAGTAAATTCGTGTGAAATAAGTTCAACGATTGTGCGACGTATAAACCAGGCCTAATTTGCATATAAATTTGTAAACACTCACAGGAAATGGTCTTTTTCTCTTGTTTCATAGCCGAGGAGCAAAATATTTTTAGGCTTAGTATCCTCCAAGCCGTATTCCATATCGCCACAGAAACTTTTGGCTAAAGCTGATTCAACGGCTTCTGAGCTATTTGCGATATAGTTTCGTAGCGGTACCCCCCCCCCCCCCCCCCCCCTCTCCCCCCAATATTTTGCCTCCCTGGGCATTTCATCCCAGGCAATAATGCCCCCGGGCATTTCCGCCCAGGCAAAAATGTTCCAGTTAAAGTTTCCCCCTCTGGGCTAAAATGCCCGGCGTTCAGAAAGGTCGTTTCAATAGTTACAAATAACTCTTGTCAAACAAGGATACTTAAGTACAAACAAAGGCAATATCAAAAAGTTAAGCACAATACTAGGACTATTCTAAGGCGTCATAAAAGAGAGTTTTTCAGTTGCGCCAAAATGTGACACCAATTACGGAAAATACGGAAAAAAAAAACTTGAACTCAGGGGAGATGGGGAAGGAGGGTACTACCCTCCTCCCTTTTTTATATTATTTCCTATTCTTTTCCTTCCACTTCGAGAACTTTAAAATTCAGGTTTGTGTTTGCTTTTCAAAAATAAATCGTTACATGGTGGGCTGCCTGCGATTTCTCTGTCATTGATTGTCCTGGCATGCCCATTACACAAGCCATTTCTGAGGGCAAAACCTTTGTCATCACCGACAGCAAATTTCAAGTCGCTGTTTCGAGTCTTTCAGGGCAAGCTATTATTTAAAAAGTTCGTTTTTTTATTTTGTTTAATCATATTGTAACCAGCACTAACCATTGTGTTGCGTTCAGTTAGTTAGTGATTACAGTACAGTACATGTCTAAGTCTATTGAGTCACAACTCAGATATCTTTGGAATATCTGTTTAGCACAATACTTGATTATTATCATTGCTTGCTTCCAGTGAACTGTATTCACCACCAGTTAAGTTAGATTTCCACAGCTATATTCACAATCTATTTTCACTTAGTTCTGCTCTGCCATGATCTTATTTCTCTCGAGGCCACAGACCAATTGGGGAACAACTAAACAGGGTCAAGCTAGTTGAACCTGTCAGGTTTAATTTCTGCCATGCGTTCTCTGCTATATCAAAACACACCGTAAACCGAGAATGATTCTTACACAAAAATCAGTGATGGGGTGAGTGGAATTCCCCACCCCCACCCCCTGTCCATCCCGTTTCGTTCCGTTTGTCCATCCGTCCATCCGCACACCCACCCCACTCCTCCGAAACATTTCATCAAAGACACTGCAGGTCATGCAGCCCTTGACATTAATGAACTGATTACATCCAGATGTCTGGCTAGAGTTCACTGTTCTCAATTGATCATTTCAGTATCCTATGTTATGCACTGACAAGCTGCACAGGGACTTCTTGATCAGAATCATTTGTAACACGAAATCGATGATTTTTTTGAAGGGGGGCAGTTTTGCCCAGAGGGGGCTTTTTTGCCGGGGGGGGGGGGGGGGGGCAAAAAAGACTTACACTGGAATCAAAATAATATTGATTTCAAAACAGAGCCGCAGTCACAGGGGTTCCCAACACGAGGCCGTAGACTACACACCCTATGGAGTAAACACATCTACAGCAAACAACCCCTGCTCGATCCCCTGCATATCCACAGGCATTTGGATTTTTTTGGTTATAGAGTGGTAAAGTGTGACGTCATCATTTTGCAAACTTTTCCATTCAAACCTCAAAACCACATCATGCGATATACACAGCTGCTGAAAGAACGTGTGCAAAATTTCAAATCGCTAGCCCTACTGAAAGCGAAGATAGAGAAGTTTAAAGTTTGAGATAGTCTTAACTAAACTCTCTTATTTAGTGTTGGTTCCAAATCAAAGGAGGGTTTAGAGGGTTTAGTATGAAGCAATTTGAACTTCAAAAGCCTATATCTCAGCTGTTTAATGCACTAAAGAGCCAATTTTTTCTGTGTGAACTTTTTTTAGATAGGCCATTCCGAAGAATTGTGCAAAGTCCATTATTTCCGAAAAAATATTTTTATGACGTCATCACTTTACCACTCTATTGCTATCTCTCCCACAGCCCCCCATTAAGTTTGGGGGAAATTTAGTAATATTCAGGGAGATTTCAGAAGAGCAATCTCTCACAAGAGAAACTGGCTTTGGTCAACCACCATGGCAAAATTTAGTATCATTAGGTAATCATATGAGTTGCTCAATCTACAGGCAATATATTAATTATTTACACCACAAGCAAATGTTTAAAAAATTGTACCAAAATAAAGCGAGTGCAACTTGGTACAATTTTCAAACATCGCGAGTGGTGTAAATCATTAATAGTGCGAGCAACTCATATCATGATTACTTGATTTATTGTGTCTATAAAGAAGTTCGCTTGGATTCAAAATTCAAAGAAAATTCTCTCTTTTTTACGATGTGCGCTGTCACCATGACAGACATGATCGTAGTTCGAATTGACTTACACATAACAAACTAGACTGGCATTGCCAGTGAGCTCACCGCGTTAGTTGGGTCGAGAGCAGAATAAACTAAAATAGAAAGCAGGGACAAGAGCAGAACTCCCGAGAGACATCCAGTCTCTCACCAGAAATATATCACACAGTATAAGAGAACTTGGCTTTTGACACCTTGCTTAAATGAAACCTGATTAAACTATAAATTTATCATTACAACACTCATACACTTGGTTCTTAAAGGTTGAGCGACACTGCATTTTGAGCTTAGAAGTGAAACGGTCAAGCCACTGAGTAAACCTGAGTAATGCGTGACTTGTCTTTTTATGCACAATCAATTTTGGCAGTTTGACTTCGAAGAGGCCACGATTAATCCAGCCTTCGCTTCAATACTAGTTTGTCTTGTTTTTTAACTGAATGTGTTTCACTTCTATCAGGCCTTTGAGTATTCGTGCTTTGTAACAAAATAATATAAAATATTGAAAGCAAGGAATGTAATGAGAGCCCAACATGAGACTTGTTTACAATATTATTGCTGTTTTGTTCACAGCGTGTTCAGTCCATTTGTGACTGCAAACTCAATGCTCAGGACTATTTCGGCATATTTTTCATTTCTACACTATACAATGACCATTGCAAAACAAAGGCTACATGATCAAATGGAAGAAACATTTCAACAGGCAATGTACGATAAGCAGAAGCATTTATGTCATGTACAGTGTAAAGCATAGATCACTTTTGTTTTATGGCAAAAGCTTATTGTAGCTTTGGTTTTCGGCCTGTTATCTTTCCAGAAGTATTCGTGTCGCCACAGAAAGTTTTGTCGGCGACAGAGTTATTTGCAATCCCATAGCAGTATCCATCAAATAATCGAATCCATCACATTTCCGCGGTGAACTTAGCAACGCAACCAAAATTATTCCCCAAAATCCAGTTTATCCGTACATGTTCCACAGAGCCAAATGCTGTTTAGTTTGGATGGGATGCTGTGACAGTGTGACATTTAGCAGTTCAATTATAACACAATAGCCATTTAGTATCGTATTGTATTCGTAACATAATCCTATTGTGATATTTAGAATATGATCAGCATGCCATGAACAGACTACAATAACCGATACATCAGTCAACTGTATGTACTCGGCAGATGAACATTAAAAAGACAGTTCTTGTTCAGTACACGTTGTTGTGTGTGCCTCTATGTAAAGCTTGGGCAACACAGATAATGTAACAGATGCAGTTAACTTTCACACACAAGTAACGAGCAATTCAATAGCCCAACTCTCAAGTTGTTTGCGAAGTCAATTTTCGTCATTGTATATCACGTGACAATATGAACCAATCACCGTGTGCTGATTCTCGACCCAGAAAAAGAAAGAAAAAAAGGAAAAGGAAACTCTATTTTTAAGCTCGTCGCAGCTGCGCAGCCGCGAGCAATAACTCGTAAAAATCGAATGGAAGATACATGGTGGCGAAATGAGAGCGCTTTAACTTCGCCTCTCTTCCTACGGAGAGAGGAAACTTAGTCTAAACAATCTTCAGCTCAAATGTCTCTCTTTACCTTTTACACAAGAAGGTAAATAATTCGGAGTTTTGATCCCAATTAAACGGCATGACTCCCTTTACAACGTATACTCTAATTTAAGTCCAAGGCATTTTACAAAACACACACAAGTTGCTGTACCTTGAATCCACTCGCCATCTAGGAACGCGAGTGTGTAGCCGCCAAGTTTTAACTTCACCACAGTGTTGCTTGAATCAGTAAGATCTGCGGCTTCGCCTAGACTCAAATTCGACTTGCTCAGCTGGGAAGACCCTGCTTCCAGCCTCCTCTTCGGACTTTTTTGTTTCTTCTTCCCAAACAACGGCATATTTAGGTGAACACTACGTTGTGTAAATGCCTATTTAATTTACTCGTCCTGAGTCCTCCCGCGTCCCTCTTACGCGTCACGCGGAGGACCATGGGGGCTAGAGGCCGGGGAGACAGGACGATGGCGACGAACGATTGGTGAGTTTATTACTGCAGTTTAGAGCATTGAACATTCTTCTCTGTAACTATGTACCGTGCGACCCTAAAATCCTGCTCCGGGAAAAATTGTTATGAAATGTTTTTTTGCAAGTCACGAGGTCGTTGCACGAGGAGTGTTCTAAAAAGAGCGAACTGCAATTATGAAAGCTCAGAATTATACCCGACGTTGCACGCTTTGTCTGTGATTTTATAACTTCATTGTGTTCCCCTTTCCATCTAATTACGTTGCAGCTGATCAGGGCTGTTGTGAGTGCATTAGTTGCTAGTTTTCATGAGCTGAAGCAAAACCTGGGGCTTTTAATATAGGAGGAATTGCCAACTGCGATTATCCTCCCACCCCATCCCCCTCCCCCTGGACAAACCCCAGAGCAGTTGACTTTTTCGAGAATTATTTGGTGAAATGCCCCACTAGGTGGGCCGAATACACGGTCAATTGTCTCTATGCTGGGCTTTAATGTCACAGGAACAAATACTGGATTCATTGGAAGTAAACAATCACATTGAGCGTTCGTAGTACTATCCCACATCAATACATGCTGAGGCATAGAATATTTAGAGGTATACATTCAAAAGTCCATATGCAATTGGTTAGTTATCAGTTGTTATTATCAGCAGAGCAGCTAGCAGCTAGCTTTTTGCCTGTTGTTGTTCTCGTCCAGCTCGTATACATGTAGCACTACTGTAGCTTTGAATCTGAACTACTGTATGATTTTTAAAGAGATTCAGTGATAATATTAATTAGTATATACCACACAAGTGAATAGTGCTTTTCGCACGCTCTGATTGGCTCCTTAATCTCGGAATATCAAGTACTATTCACCTCCCGGCGGCTTCCGGTAAAACAAAATGGTGCGCAAACCCAATTTTTGCCCACTTTCGTCGGTAATAAAATATCTATTTGGGAGTTGGCTATTAAACTTGTGTGGTATATACTAAAACAATTATTCGCCTCAGTGTCGGTGAATAGCGGTGGATATTTACCTCGCCGAAACGGCTCGGTAAATATCCACTGCTATTCACCTTCACTTCGGCGAATAATTGTTAAATATTATCAAGCAAAGTTTGCTATATAATTAGGACTTCTGACATACCCCCTGCATAGTGTTTATGTTTTATTATCATGCTAATAGTATATCGAAGCTGTGATGTACATATCTGCAATGCTGTGATGGAGGCATATAAAGTCTAATTTTCTGAATATTCTTTCCCAATGTAGCTTGGTAATGAAAAACAGTAGATGGTTTCAAATTTTTGCAAAGTTGTTTTTTTTTGACACACTCTTGGATCTTTAGCTCTTTCACTCCCATTTTTGCAAAGATGTTTTTTTTTTGACACACTCTTGAATCTTTAACCCTTTCACTCCCAATAGTGATCCACTTTGATTTTCTGCTTCAGTTTCTCACCAGAAACATATGATACAGTAGGGAGAACTTGGCTTTTGATACCTTGCTGAGATGAAAGCTGATTAAACTATCAATTCTCACTACATTACTCATACATTTTACTCTTAAAAGGTTGGGAAAATCTGCATAATTATTGTCTAGTTGAAACAGCATTATTGACCACTATATATTAAATTCCCGATATGCATTTTTTGTTTGTACTTTCTTTGTTTTAATGGCTCAGTTTCAAGACAGTATCAAAATAGAGAACACAGCTGACATTGTGAATGACTGAGAATGATTGTGTAATTCTACTATACATGTAATGATTTGAATATATCTCTGTGTGTAGGACTGCCTGCAGAAGGTTCTATGATAGAGAGAAGAACTTTCTGGATAAGGATCCTGTGGTTGATCATCCACTAAAGCTTGGTGCTGTTATAGTGAGTTTTTCTATTACTATTTATATATAGAGGATATTACACAGCGGTGCGAAGATATGAATTTTATTTTTGAGTGGTAAAAACAATATTTTACGAACGAGTGCTTTGCGAGTGAGTAAAATATTGTTTTTACCACAAGAAAATAAAATCCGTATCTTCGCACCGCTGTGTGATTTTCTTTTTATTATATTAGACATGAGTGTTTTACGAGAAATTGCACAAAGAACCGTGCAAAAGCGGGAAATGATGCCAACGATATCCTCACAAGTGAGGATATGGAAAATACGCCACTTGGGTCCCAGATGTAGTTTCGTATGGATTTTACGCATGGTATATTTTCCAGTAAAACACTCGTGTCTATATAATAAATAAGCATAACAAATTACTGCATTGGCCTCGGGTTGCAAGGGGCACCATTGTGTGTTACTGTACTACAGCATTTGTAATTTCTCAGATGCCATAAAATTATGGAGTAAGCACCCTGGGTGAGGGCACTTGTTTAGGGGGGAGAGAGGAGGTGAGGGTGGCGGTAGGGGTAGGGCCGTATATTTGAAGGGGGGGTGCTAGCCTGCAATGCAGGTGTTCCTGTTTGTTTTCAGGCAAAATTCTTTTGGGAGTAGGACTGGGGGAGGCAAAAGCTACAAAGGGGAAAGGGGAAGCGGGATGAAAATGGGGAGGGGGAGGGAGGGGGTTCCCTCCCCCTGCCCCAGCCCCATCCTCCTCCGCAGCTTTTTTCTTGCCTCAGTCCCACTCCCAAACAAATTTTGCCTAAAAAGGCATGGGAACGCCTGCATTGCAGGCTAGGGGGTGCTTGTTTAGTTTCCCCCAATAATGGCCAGATGGTCATTTATTTCTTTAGTGCATAACATTTGGTCATAAACACATCACCAAGACCCACATCACTAAGACCCACATCACAAAGGTGGTTCCACTTTCTAAAACTTGTGTAAAATCCATTCAATCAAGAAATTTCTTTCTTGTGCAGCAACAGAGAAGCTCCTTGACTACTGCAATAGCCTTTTATATGGAAGTTGCAAAGAGTTCAAAATGCAGCTGTTTGAATTTTCTGTGGTGTACCCAAGTTTCACCGTATCACTCCAACTCAAAGAATTACACTGGCTCCCAGGGAAGTTCCAGATAGAGTTTAAGATCTTGTTACTCACTTTCAAAGCTTTTCATGGCTTGGTGCTGGGTTTTATACAAGACATAATGGCTATCAAGGAAAAACGCAGCTATAACCTGCTCTCCAACCATCAGCAACAAACCCTTGCAATATTAGGTGACAGACTAAGAGTGATTGTGTATTCTACGTTCTGTGGAACAATTTTACAACAAACCCTTGCACGTTAGGTGACAGACTGAGAATGATTTTGTATCCTACGTTCTGTGGAACAATTTTACAACAAACCCTTGCATGTTAGGTGACAGACTGAGAATGATTTTGTATCCTACGTTCTGTGGAACAATTTTACAACAAACCCCTGCATGTTAGGTGACAGACTGAGAATGATTTTGTATCCTACGTACTGTGGAACAATTTTACAACAAACCCTTGAACGTTAGGTGACAGACTGAGAATGATTTTGTATCCTACGTTCTGTGGAACAATTTTACAACAAACCCTTGCACGCTAGGTGACAGACTGGGAATGATTTTGTATCCTACGTTCTGTGGAACAATTTTACAACAAACCCTTGCACGTTAGGTGACAGACTGAGAATGATTTTGTATCCTACGTACTGTGGAACAATTTTACAACAAACCCTTGAATGTTAGGTGACAGACTGAGAATGATTTTGTATCCTACATACTGTGGAACAATTTTACAACAAACCCTTGCACATTAGGTGACAGACTGAGAATGATTTTGTATCCTACGTTCTGTGGAACAATTTAATGCTTTCATCACCATTCGGAGAGCATGAGTAACAATTAATTTTGTTTGGCTGGAGTGTGTTGCTTTACAAAACTATTATATGAGCCTAAATCTGGTTTGCCTTACAGAAGTTTACATAACAACTATTGAAATATTTAAGGTAACATAGAGTTATTTGGTAAGAAATTTGTAATATAAATAATAAAAAATAAGAATATAATATATTATTATATGTTATAATAATATAATTTATATTTTAATATAAGTAATATAAATTAATGTGATGTCTAGAGCTATCTAAGGCCCTGTTCTTATGGAAGGAGAGTCTCCTAAAAGGGTCAGAAGAGAGCCCCCCTTTACATGCCTAGCGCTATCTCGCGAAGAGTCTGAAAGGCATCACATGATTGCGAGATTTGAGATAGTAGCCTGGCACCGCTAAACTTGTTTCTGCTGGGAAGGTTACCCCAGCAAGGACATAGGGTAAACCTACCATATAAATGGAACAAGGAATTTCAATAGAGAGGGGTGAAAACCCCTATTAAGCAGCCACCTCTGCTAAGCCTCCGTGGGCATCCCTCCTTCCATGTAAATAGGATCTAAGTGGAAAACATAGGTCCGCAAGGCGTACGTGAAGCTATTTGCAAGTGTCAAAGTAAGCCAGCTACATACTATTGGTGTGTTGTTGAAAAACTTTTATCGACTTACTTAATAAAATGTAGATGTGAGCAACGCCGTTTTCATAATATTGAATTATCTGCGTGAACCCCTTTTTCCCGGACTATTATCGGTTCGGACCGAACTGTTTTGTAGTGTGAACAGCCTTGATCGGATCAGACAGGTTTGGACTGATCTTTTCAGGGCCAGTGTGAAGACAGCCTTAGTCTTTTACCTTTTTTACTTTTTTATCGTCTTTTAATATGGTTAATAAGAGATTTCTTATAATAGAGTGTGATGCGCATTTGAGCAAACGTTTCTTACAAAATGCGCAATACAAATCCCCCATTGTTATTATTAATATTATAAACTAAAACAAAACATAAGCCGTTCATGTAGTTCTAGTATAGCGACACACTTCGTGTTCACAAAACGTAACGTCGATTTTGATTTCCGATGGTGTTAACGCACCGTTTGCAAAAGCAAAATATGGGGAGAGGGCAGGTAGGCGTTAATTGAAGGGGGTGCTTATTTCAAATTTAGGCTGAGAGAAGGGGGAATAATTTGATGATTTATGCAAAACTACTGTTAACTTCTACATGTAGGCCCATTGCAACTACTGCTTGCAACAATACTGCAGCAATAAGGCCCGTTCCAAATTACTTAAAAGATGGATTTTGTTCATCAACATTAAATTCGGCATATGAAAAGTTACGGTACTCCCAACTCATGCCAACTTTGCAAAATTATGCTAACTTGAATGGTTCTTTATCACCAAATGTTTTGTTGTTCAACAACATTTCAAAAAGTTTCGCACGGATTTGAGTTAAATCCTCTCTCTTTGCCAGCGAAGCCTGCAATGGGCCTTATAGTATTATGGCTAATGCAAGTGGTACTTATATATATATATGCTTTGCTTAGGCAGTAACAAAGAACAGCAGATCCGATGGTACTACAGAGAAAGTGTCTACCTTGGATCCCCTAACGGTCAAAAGCAGCAAGAATGATGCGTTTGATGGCTTGGACCCATTATCCATGTTTGCTGCTGAAGAAACAGTAAAGCGCCCATCAAATACAACACCTGCAATTCGAAAAGATTTGGTAAGTCACACGGCATAAAGGTGAAGTAATATGGGCAGCATTTTCAGTGCAACTTGTCGCGCAACAAAGTTG
Source organism: Plumapathes pennacea (assembly GCA_964036295.1). Classification (NCBI taxonomy): domain Eukaryota; kingdom Metazoa; phylum Cnidaria; class Anthozoa; order Antipatharia; family Myriopathidae; genus Plumapathes; species Plumapathes pennacea. The sequence continues at coordinate 19,855,702 of OZ038465.1, read as the reverse complement.
CATTGCAAGTTGCACCCTCAATATCGCACGACGTATTACTACCATGTTGCAACGCTCTTACTCTGTATATAAATTTAACAAATTGACGTCAGTTTTTTATGTGTCTGTTTTTGACAATGTTATGATGCGTTTCATGATCAATAAGAGGACAGACACATAAAAAACTGGCGTCAATTTGTTTTTTACAATAACAAAACTCAAGCGACGATGCGGGGAAAACACGCAAGAAAACTGGATTTTGTTCGATTTGACCGAAATGTTGTCAACAACTTTTCCCGCTTTCTAATTGGTCGAGGTTAAAATTCAAGACATTTCATTGGCCAAAAAGTGACAGTTTGACGTGAGCATTTCGCGCGTGCAAAATAAAATTTTGTCAAAGAAGTTGGAAAGAAATGAATCTAGACGGTTTTCTCGACAATTTCAAGACAAAGCTCAAGGAATTGGCCTCTGAACACTTCTAGTTCTCTACTTCAAATGCCGAATGTCGCTTTTGCAAGAACTGAGGTAAAATTGAAGCTGAATTCACTTCTTCGTCCAAATCACTGTCGTCAGCACTCGATTTTATGCGTCTGTCCTCTTATTAATAATGAAAATTAGCCAATCACAAAGCGAGAAACTGACGTGTTATTGTAAAAATGTACTTTTAGACAAGAATTAGATTATTCCGATCTTACATGGCCGCATTTGTAATTTATTAATCTATAGTTCTATATCTTAGATTTCTTGTTTTAGATAGATTTTTATCCTGTTTCTTCCTCCTGTCATTGCACTCCATCATTTTTTATTTATTTACTATGTGTATAATGAATTTAATAAACTAAACTAAACTAACATAGCATTTGTGGACAGTACATGTAGCTCTGTCCTTTCACGTGTAAAATCTGCGAGGGGACATCTGCGAATATCGTATTTTTAGCGGTCGATAGTTATGCTTGCGTTCTATTTACAGATTGATGGTACGAGGAAGGATGATGGATCAGTAGAAAGTGAAGGACAGCATGCTGATTTAGAACCTTGGGCTAACAAAAGGGCTGGTATCCTTAACAGATACACCACTTCTGAGAAGCTGTCTATTACTACCGTAAGTTAGCAATTAAGCCACGTTGAACTTTATTTTGATGATTGAGGGTGGCAGGATAGAAGTTTTAAAACATGATGTAACATTTGTTTCTATCGTTAGCTCACTTTGAAGGGGCCCTCTCGGCCTTTTCAATGTTTTTGTTTACATCTGGAAAATCCAAGGCTGAATTTGGTTTCCAAAGCGAAAGAACGTGATTAATCAAAATAAAAGTGGTTAGTAACACTTTTAGATTAAAAGAAACTAATCTTCTCCTCAAACGAGTCGGGTGGAAGTGGATTGCTATTCATCTTCCGACTTTCGGGGGCCCAAAAAAATGGCGGAACCAAGGATTTCGGCGCGCAAAAGACTGTGGTTGAAGGGGCCCCTTTCAGCATGATGTGTTTTGTTTCATTTACCAACATGGGGTGTATACTCTTTGTATACTCTAACAGCTCGCGTTTCTCCCCGCACATGTATTTCATTTGGCCGATTACGTTGTCATCGCACAAGTTTGGTCGCCTTTCATATAGCTGATAGTTAAAAATATCGAAACTTTTGAAACGCCAGCACAAGCCTCGGATGACCTCACATCCGACTTGGTTACAGTCCCTGCGCTCAGACCAACTAGTGGCCAGGTTACAATTATTTACGTTTGACGGCAAAACGCATCACGAAAAAAACCTGAAACGAATTTTTTCCCTCAAAATCCAATTATTTGCCACTTATTTCCTCCACTTGTAAAAGAAAAGATTCAGTGATATATGCCCTTTACTGGTGGGTTAAAATATATATCTATATATATTATTTTTAATTCAAGGAAATTACCTTTTCTTTCTGCAGAGTTTCTTGTCAACTTCAGAAAAGGATAAAGGTGAGTATTATGGGACCAAATGTCTATTCAATTCGAGAAACGCCATTTTTTGGGTTTGTTACTGGCTGTCTTTCGACTTCCCTTTTACTAAGATTTACTTCCGTTGGCTCGCCACACGAAAATGTACCGCCGAACCGGCAGTGAATCGACATCAAGATCTCCCGTATTTTTTCAATATGCGGCACCACCAGCGCGATATCCAGTAACTTGGCAGTTCAACTTCTCTTTCCAAGCTCGCTTCTGATTTCGAAAACAACAATGGTCGTCATAACGGGCCATAATTTGACGTAATTGGGGGAGCCTGGGAAGGAGCGTTCAGACACACACAAACAAGCATATTACTAATTACACGAACCCTGAAAGAGTTTTGCCGCACCGGTCCAACGAGAACGACCAAGTTCGTCTTCCAAAGCGAAGAGGGAAGGTTCACGCATAACATGAACGAAAGACAAGTGAACAGCTGGTGGTGCAGTCGTCAACAAGAAATAAAGAAATAGTTTGAACAATTTGCAAATTTATGCCCGGGCCCTCCGAGGTAATAATCGGACCGCAGGGTCTTCTGGGAGTCTCAATTAGGGCTGTATAAATTGCATGACTCACGTCACATCAACACTTCGAACGATTGTTCAAGTTTAAGAATGAAACAAGCTTAGAGAACTTGAGAGAAAGCCCGTATTTTGTTTACTTGGCGAAATTATTCATTATTGACTAGGCTTCTGTAAAACGTCGTATCTTTAGTTAGAATTGATTGCCAGCTCTTCTGATGATTCACTTCTTACCTTTTGAGAAGGGAAAAACTTCTTTGAATCTGATATAAAATGACTTACTGTAGTAGCTGTTGATTGATTTATGCATTTAGTGCCAGCAGTTTGTCAAATGACAGTGACCTAATGACTTACTGACAACTGTTTTTTTTTTATGTGCAGATTTTTTAACCGTTGCCTTCTTTACTATAATTATCTCCTAGTTGTCATAAAGCAGCAGACTACAGTAACAGATAAAGTAAAGCATAGATTGGAGCAACTGGATGACTTTGAAGAGGTTAGCAGCCTTCAATACCGGAAAGTCTCCAATTTGGATTAAAGCCTGGTCCTCACTAGCGCATAAGCATAAGCATAAAAATAAGAATAAGAGAGCGACAGTGGCGACATAAGCATAAGCATAAGCATAAGCATAAGCATAAGCATAAGGATCAAACACGTCCGTTCCTTATGCTTATGCTTATGCTTATGTCGCCACTGTCGCTCTCTTATTCTTATGCTTATGCTTGTGCTTATGCTTATGCGCTAGTGAGGACCAGGCTTTAAAGTACAATTCTGGTCAAAAGTATGTGGGACATGAAAAAGATGCAATTTTTTTTATCACCATCACTCCTTGTTCAACAGCAAAAGCGGCTCCCCCCTCCCCCTATACAATGTTGCTTAAAGGGAGTGCACTTTGAGCACACTCAGTCAACATTGTAGGAGGGGAGGGGGGTGGGAAGCGTCATAATTTTCAAATAAAAGGCTAAGTGTCCTATGACTTTTGACCAGGATTGTAGTAATGAAATTAGTAGCAAAATGTTTGGGCTTTATGCAGTTTGGTGTCATGCAAAGGGTAGAACGTCCTATTACCTATCTGTATATACATAGAGGATATTACACGGCAGTGCAAAGATATGAATTTTATTTTCGAGTGGTAAAAACAATATTTTACGAACGAGCGCTTCGCGAGTTTCTTTTTATTATATTAGATACGAGTGTTTTACGAGAAATTGCACAAACAACCGTGCAAAAGTGGGAAATTATTCCAACGATATCCTCACTAGTGAGGATGTGGAAAATACGCCACTCGGGTCCCGGATGTAGTTTCGTATGGATTTTACGCACGGTATATTTTCCAGTAAAACACTCGTGTTTATATAATAAAACAAGGTTAAGACCTACTTTCTCATCACAGGGATCAATAAAGGAAATGTTGAACCTCAGTCAGCAGGATTATGTCAAGAGGATAGAGGAGTTAAACCAGGTAATGCTGAAAAGCTCTGTTACTTCTTATTTTAGTGTCACAATATTCCTTTGATGGTGATCCAGGGTCAGGAATTTGAACCAAGAAAGGCAAATTACCCCTGTCAACCGTATGAAGTTAATCGTGGAGAAATGACAGACGATCCTTTCTTTATACAGCAGGACACTGTGAAAAGTACTTTTTTTTTCGGCCGTGCGGTCACCTTGCTTTTGAGTCAGCGGTTATTGCACAAAACCGTGGATTCAAATCCAGATTTTGTAGTTAAATGTAACGCTCGTAAAACCTCAAGACTTTGCCAATAAACTCAATAGTAGGACTTGTTACTCAACTATAAGTTAGTTCAATGCATTTTCTGTTACATACTGTACGTTGTGCACAAGAAAAACGAGGCTTGCACACGATGTGAATTTTTACCTCGAATTATGAGAAGTCAGATAGTCACGGCGACGAGCGCTGACCAACGGAAAAACGTATTTCCGCGGTGTCATACAGCAGCCTGGAACTAATGCTTGTCAGGCAATTAGTTCTAACATACATTTGTTCAATGAAGTTGTGAGTTAAGGTGTCTGGCTGAGCTCGGACAGCCACGTAATTTTACAGACAGATACCTTAAAACCCTCTCACCGTAGATGCTTTGCGCGCTCATGTTTGTATTTACATCCGGAGCTCGGCTTTCCTGAGGCGCCCATGTTATGACTGATCGATCTGACTGTCGTTGCTTGCCGTATTCAATACACTTTCCGAGTTTGTGCTGATTTATTTCGCGATAAAACGTAGAAAAACACGAGAATCCGCCATTTTCGTATGATACAAAAATGGCCGCCGTCAGTCATTGGGCGCGCAATGCATCTACGGTGAGAGGGTCTCTTTAAGTCATGTGATGGTAGTACTACAGTACTTTGCATGCCTTAGTCCAATGATATAAAGGAATCAAACACTCACATTTCGTTGCTTTCAGGCTTTAATCTCTGCATGGGAGGCGGACCATCGCGTGAAAGCCCTCAAGATTGCCATTCAGGTCACAGTTCAATGTGTTTCGCTGATTAGAACTTACATTTTGTGAATAGACCCCTTCACGGTATTGAATGCATGATGGGTAATCAGGGCAAGAAGAAAGAAACATGGCAACGACGCGTGCGAGGTCTCGGTTTAATAGTAAAATCGCGCACAATCAGAACCACTGAAAGCGTGCAAATGACAATTTGGAGTGTTGCGAAGATCCACCGATCAGAAAAACGAATGTATATGCAGTTTATTTGACCTGATTACCCATCATGCATTCAATACCATGAAGGGGTCTATTCGCTTACACTGTTTTAAGCTGGTGTTACACTGGTCGATTTGCAACGCCGATTTGCTCCAAATCCACGCAACGGCGTTGCAAGTTTATGAATCGCTTTCAAAAACTTGCAACGCGTTGCAGCACTGCAAACATCGCGAAAAATCGTTCGCAATGGCGTGTTACACCTGAACAATTTTTAGCGCAACAGCGTATCGTTGCAAATCGACCAGTGTAAGACCACCTTTACTCCTCCAAGTCATCCACAACAGTTTGCGTACTTGTGCTCTCGTCGTCATATAATCCATCCTCGAAGACCCTGGGGCAGATCGATTTTGTCTCTCGACCCGCAATCTGCCCCTGGATCACCGAGGATGGATGTAATCACTGGTATGTATGGGATTACCTGTTCATCACATAAATGCAAATATTTCAGTCGTAGTCTCACAAAATAGGAATCTATCTAAAAAAAATTATGCTGTTTACCGTTTAGTTTATATGTATTATATTCATTTTATATTTGGAAGGGGAGGGGTAGTGGTAGGGGTAATTATCAGAGGGAATCAAGAAGAGAAGCTGTGTGAATGTTGTATTCTCGAAAGTGCAATCTGGTTTTGACATGGCGATGAAAATAAGTTTTCAACTAAGATGAATATAGTTTCACCTCCTATCAACCCAATAGATCGATAAAATTGAATCTCTATCAGATTACTTTGTTCAGAGCAGGTTGGTTAACGTAAGGGCTGAATGATTTTATTCTAAACGGTTTACTTCTCAGAGTTGACTAAACAGCCATGCCACAGGAATTCAGAAATATATAACGCGTTCCAGTGTAATATAGCCTCATCTAGACAAGCGGGGAGAACACGAGAACAGCGCAGGGAAACCATGAGGCCGCCGAGTGGTTTCCCGTGTTTAAATGAGGCTATATTACACTAGAAAGCGTTCTATATTTCTTTTATAAAATAATTAGTCAAGTAAAATACATCACGTATTACGTCAGCGTGTAATATCCTCTCATCTTACACGGTTATTTAGCCAATCAGAACCCGCGTAGTATCATAGTTACTTTAGTATCTGTTTTTGACCCATCAAATATTTCCTCCCGCGCGTGATTGGTAGAATCGTCACACGTGACCGAATAACCCCCGCCTGGCGAACTAACGCTGTTTATTGACAATATCCGAACACAGTTCTATTTATTTAGTCACAAAAATCATTACAAGGTGACTACTGAGGAGGACATCAATTTAGTTGGTCGAAAAAGCAGTTCCAGAAAGCACTAAAAAGCTTCACAGGTTTCGCGCCGTTAGTTGCGCTGCGAGAGGAAATATTTGAAGGATAATAAAGACAATAAAGTACTTTTGGCTTCGGAAATATGCACAGATAATTGTCCTTGGACATTATCTGTTCCTCAAAGCTCACAGTTGTTTGCTTCTCGGAGCAGATAATACCCTTGGACAACTATCTGTGCATATTTCCTCGCCAAAAGTAGTTTATTGTTTATATATCATATATAGCTACGTGCAATCATTTGACGTGCGTTTTCTGCCTCTTATTCCAGTGTGCCAAGCTTCTGGCTGACGTCTCTGTCATTCAGTTTTATCCCAGCAAATTTGTGCTTGTTACGGACATTCTGGACACTTTTGGTAAGTCTGATGTTCAGCAACGTTCAGAGGGTTTTCATTACATTATTGAGTATTGTACGGCTTTGCTTCTTCGTCCTTTCTTCTAACTTCAGCATAGAATTTGCATAAAATCTTCTCAAATAGACTTCGTACCCCCTCCCCCCCTTCAAAGTTGAATTTGTGCTTCCTCTCTTGCCCTTAATCCGACATTGAAGGAGGGTGGGTGGATAGGGGACCTTTTAGTCAATTTGGTCAGTGTTCAGAGGATAGGAATTTTGACCAGGATTGTAGATCCTTTCGTGTGGATAGTAAGCCATCCGTCGGATAGTTGTTTGGAGTGGGCCTCTCACCCACAGTCCTTTGCGCGCCGAAATTGTTGATCCGCCTTTTTTAGGGGCCGCAAAAGTCCAAAGATGAACAGCAATCCACTTCCATCCAACTCGTTTCAGCAGAAGATTAGTTTCCTTTGGCCTAAAAGTGCTACTTGCCTACTTTTGCTTTTGATTTATTACGTTTTTTCGCGTTGGAAACCAAATTCAGCCAGATTTTTAAAATACGTTTCTAGATATACCAAAAACATTGAATTGGCTAAGAGGCCTCTTCAAGCTCTCGTAAGCGACAACGTTAGAGAGGGTGTTCGGTATGATGATCAAGAATTTTGTACAGGTTTTCTGTGTAATTTTTACTTTGGTGAATGTCTTACATGGTTGTGTTATCGTTCCGTTAATAGGGAGGTTGGTTTACGAACGAATCTTTCGCAAAGCTAGCATTTTTTTGCCCGGCAGCAATGTGCCCACCATGCTACCAGGTAAGCTGCCTCTGACACATCAACATCATACAAAACTGAACACAACTTACACTTTTCACCGGATCAGTGATATTGCTAAACAGAGATTCCGCTAGACTTGTCCATCAGGCGGTACAGAGTAACCGGTACAACATATATGTGAAGCAAAATAATCGTTTCTTTTGCATTTCTTCGGTAGAATGAGTAGAATGTCCAGCGTGCCGTCAGAAAAAGTGTTTCTTATTTTTATTCCTCAGAGGGCTTTACTCCGGATCAAGTACCTGACTCGGCCAAGGAAACATGTCGAAACTGGTTTTACAAGATTGCTTCAATTAGGGAGCTTGTGCCTCGGTTGTATCCTTAATGCGAAAATTGTGTATCAACAAGTAACTAATTGTAGAACTTACTAAATGCCTTCCCCATGTCTGGCATCTCTGAAGATGTAGTTGGCTCAACCTCGTACACAGTATTTGAGATTGTTACAGAGTCCTTAACAATTTAAAAGCTATGTGGAAATGGCCATTATGAAATGCTACAATTTTCTCACCACCGGGTTGGTAGAAATTTCTGTGTTTGCTTCAAGTTTAAGGTTCTGGGTCCGGTTTTTCGAAAGTCGATTAAGCTAATCCAGGATTAAGGAAATTCTTTCTCTCGACCTCTCTGCCAATAAACTGCTGGGTTTTGTTCGAAGATGGATTAGAAAGCTTGTTCCAGCTTAAAACTTTATCAAGAAAGTCGTTGTGGACGAAACTTTCACGTTTTCAGGCTAAAAAAAGACAAGAAAGTTTAGATCTAATCCAGGATTGGCCTAATCGTGCTTTGAAAAACCGGGCCCTGGGTCTGACCTGTAGGTAAAATATTGCAGGGAATTTTCTCAAGCCCTCGTTCGATTGACCAAAATGGTGACTGGGATTGGTGATCCGCTGGTTGCTGTGTATGCCAGAACATATATTTGCAGGGTATGTGGATACTCTGATGTTGATGTTGAGTGACAAGGCAGCCAGGAAGTTTTATAGACTTAGGCCCTGTTTTTATGAGAAATTATGAAATAACTATGATTCTACGCGCGCCTTGATTGGCTAAATAACCGTGTTAGATGAGGGTATATTACACGCTGACGCGATACGCGATGTTTTTTACTTGACTAATTATTTTATAAAAGAAATATATAGCATGTTCCAGTGTAATATAGCCTCATCTAAACACGCGGGAAGTTGGGAGAACATTCGAGTAGCGCTGGAAACCACTCGGCGGCCTCGTGGTTTCCTTACGCTTCTCTCGTGTTCTCCGAACTTCCCGCGTGTTTAGATGAGCTATATTACACGGTGACGCGTTATATATTTCTTAAATGTTGGCTCGGGGATCCGAGTCACCCTCCTCCCCGAGTCACTCTGGGCGCGACAACCATTTATACATTTCCTTATAAATCGAAGCGAGCGTCAGCATGACAATTTACAACTTGTCTCGGGTAACAGGGTGACCCTGGGGGCAGGGACCTTGGTTGATAAGATAGGGTGAACCTGGGTGGCAGGGACCTTCGTTGATAAGATAGGGTGACCCTGGGTGGCAGGGACCTTGGTTGATAAGATAGGGTGACCCTGGGGGCAGGGACCTTGGTTGATAAGATAGGGTGACCCTGGGTGGCAGGCCAACTTTTCGTATAAACACTTTGGCTTCGGGGAGGCACAACTCGCGTTTACGGAAGCCAAAATTTCGGCATAATCGAAAACACAAGAGTACAGAAATCAAAAATAAGACGGTCTTCTTTTGGTCCGTCATCTGCAGGCTTTATAAACTGAGTTTTAAAAATTCTTCCCAGTATCCAAACCGAGAGGGCCAGCTTTGTCCAGGTTTACCGGGGGCAATATTTATCCATATAAACGCTCTGTAAGTTGTCTCGGGTGGGAGGGTTGTCTCGGGTACCCGGACAACTTTTCCTCCATACAAACAGGGCCTTAAGCTTGAATTGCTGTTATTTAAAAGAATATCTGACAACAGGCTATGTGCTAACAGTGAAATATCCCAAAAATGTCTCAATACGAGGGGAAATTATTATAAGGGGGGGGGGAGACCCAGGTTTCGGGATAGGGGTTGCATACCCCACCTCTGTACGATGGCTGGGGTATGAATTGTACGACAGAGGGTTAAAGTTGACTAGTTCTCTTTATAGTCACGGTCATACAACTTATTTTGCTCATTTTGTTAGGTTGGTATCCTTGTTGCTCCCGATGTTAGGGAACATTTGGTTGAAAACCTGTTCAATTTCATCAACTGCTATAAACAGGTGAGCTACCTTGAATCGTTGTAATAATACTGGTTAGTTTATCACTCTAGAGCCCCAATTTAGAATATTTTTATGGGTGCGTCTACTGTTAACGCGTTTCGTGTGAACGTACATATGAAATTGGGGACAAATTAAAACCATACAGATGGAGAGAGAAAAGGTTCTTGCTAAAATGTTCACCGTGATCGGAGACAGATACTTCGAAAAGAAAAGATTGCCCATTTGAATCGAGGAGCTAAGGTACCCTTGCATTTTGAAGAAACTGTTATTTAAAGACGGGTATCTGAAGATCAGATGTGTTAGCGATCTTTAAAGCGGTCGAACGATGCGAGTTTTCAACGTCAAGAGATACAGAGATAAATCCGGTTCGTTCGCCGCCGCAATGCCGCAGGACTTGGACATAAAAATTGGTCAGCTCGGAGTTTTACTTTTTTTTATCATTTACTACTTCTCCGCAGCTCCAGAGTGACACCGTGCAGAACATTCTGGCTGTGCAGAGATTGGGTAAGAACTAAGCTGTGTATTCCAAAACCATGTTTACTATGTGTAGTATCAATTGGAACTTCGGTCTGTTTCAAACGTCGAACTTCACATGCGTCGAATACAATGCAAAAGTGAGCAACAGCCATTTTTTCAGCTAATTTACATTGTAGTCGACGCATGTGAAGTTCGACGTTTAAGGCCCTGTTAACATGGAAGGAGGGACACCCTCCTAGAAAGGTCAGAAGACAGCCCCCCTTTTTACATGCCAAGCGCTATCCCTAGAGCTATCTCGCCAAGAGTCTGAAAGGCATCGCGCGATTGCGAGATTTGACTGATAGCAACCTAGCACCGCTAAACTTAGCCTCCTGGGCCCGGTTTTTCAAAGCACGATCAGGCTAATCCTGGATTAAGTCTAAACTTTCATGTCATTTATGTGCCTGAAAATGTGAGGGTTTCGCCCGCAACGACTTCCTTTAAGCGTTTTTAAGCTGGAACAAGCTTTTTAATCCATCTTCGAACAAAACCCTGGGCCCGGTTTTTCGAAAGTCGATTAAGCTAATCCAGGATTAACGAAATTCTTTCTCTCGACCTCTCTGCCAATATACTGCAGGATTTTGTTCGAAGATGGATTAAAAAGCTTGTTCCAGCTTACAACGTTATCAAGAAAGTCGTTGTGGACGAAACTTTCACGTTTTTTAGGCTTATAAATGACAAGAAAGTTTACATCTAACCCAGGATTAGCCTAATCGTGGGCCCTGCAGTTTATTGGCAGAGAGGTGGAGAGAAAGAATTTCGTTAATCCTAGATTAGCTTAATCGGCTTTCGAAAAACCGGGTCCTGGGAGGGTAACCCTACCTCTAGCGTCTACATGGCCAAAAGTTGTCCCTGCCGGGAGGGTTACCCTAGCAAGGAGATAAGGTAACCCTCCTCCTAGGGTGACCCTAGACCTATCATTTAAACGGTACAAGGAATTTTAATAGGAAGTGGAGGCTCTTCTAGTGTCCCTCCTTGGAGGGTCACCCTCGTCCCATGTAAACGGGGCCTAAAACAGGGCCTAAAACAGGGCCTAAGGCACTAAGTTACTTATAATAACCTTGCTTGTACTGGAAAGTATGTCGGACAATGGTTTTGTGATATCCTTGTTTTTAATAGCCTTCTGATTCTTCTTTTTTTACTGGCGCAGAGATGTCGCAGTATTTGCAGTTGTACCCTCCCGCTCTCGACTGGATCTTACAGTGTATTGCTCACAAAACCCCTGAGGTACTTTCAGTTATACAATTGAACGCTGGGGCCAATTCAATAAACATTTACACGTGTATTTTACAAGTTGGACCATTATTCAACCACCACTAAACAGACTCTAATAGAGCAAAAGTCTGCAAAATATTACAGATACCGGTCTCACATGCATAACTGGAACAATTTTTGGCCATGCTGTTGGATTGAAGTGTGTTTTAGCGTGCAGAAGAATTAGTCCAACTTGTAAAATACACTTGTAAATGCTTTACTGAATTGGCCTCTGCTTTCAATTTAATTTCCATAGCTACTATAGGCTGGATGTTTGAACGTGGGGTATTTTTGGAGTTACATGAAATAGGTACTTCTTTCGGACGCCGCGGAAATGCGTTCTTGACGTCACTTTCGTTGGTCAGCGTTCGCCGACATGGCTATCTAACTTCTCATAATCCGAGATGAAATTTCACATCGTGTGCAAGCCTCGTTTTTCTTGTGCACAATCTATGTTATAAAAAATGCATTGAATTAACCTATAGTTGAGTATCGAGCCCAAGTATTGAGTTTCTTGACTAAGTCTTGAGGTTTTACGAGTGTTACGTTTAACTACAAAATATAGTGCAATAACCGCTGACTCAAAGCAAGGTGACCACACTGCTGAAAAACGTATTTCCGCGTTGTCTTTATGCGCAGCAAATAATATCTTCGGATTTAAGGGTTTCTTCTAATTTGATTTGAGCTATTTACTAATTCCGCAGAAAGAAGTAAACGAATAATTTGCCTTTGGTTTGACGCATGTTAGGAGCGGCGTTTGAACGTTATACTCCCATGTGTGAATGTGCCATATAATAATTGTAATGTACTGCAAATGAGAAGAACAAATTATAAGGCTGCTTTCAAAACATGTGAAATAGCAAACTGCTTGGCTTGATCTATCTAATAACATTGCTCTATTTTACAGACATCCTTAACAGACATTATGAATCGCTGCAAGCAAGAATGTAATAGGTGAGACAGTAGCCGCTTTTGTTGACAAAGGTTTTCAGTATAAAAGATGATTTATGTTCTGTCGAATATTTGAAATGTAAGTGCTGTCCATCTTCTGCTTTTTATCCAGTGCATTACTGTTGAACTCGATCATCACAGCATTCAAGCCGCAGTACATTGCAGCAAGGTAATTTGCTCTTCAGTCTTTTTACGTTGATTAGAAATATTTATAGTGTTATTATACTTCGATAGCGTACGATACAATTTTGAAACAGGATTTGACTGACCAGTGCACTTGCTGGACTAGCGAATTACATACATACATGTGCTTGAAATGTTTCCTATGATTTTATTCAGGGCTATTCAGTTTACTGAACTTATAAGGAATTGCGAAGAGGCAGGATTTCCAAAGGTGTGTTTTGTATTTATCGTTTTAAAAAACTAATCCATAGTTCTAATTAGTACGCTGAACCAACTGCGGTTTGTTTCAAAGTAAAAAGGTCAACGACCCGTGTGAAAAATCTTTGATTTGTACCTTCAATAATTCTTGGTAAGTGTTTTGAACAAGACTTCAAAATTCACCTGGGAGCCGAATAGAATCTCCAAGCAATACATTCCATTTGTAATTGTGCTCACTAATCGTCCACACTAATCCGGATAAATTTGAAAACGGATATTTATTTATCCGTTTTGACCTCCCGTCCACACTTAGACGCGTTTTCGATGACCGAAAACGGATATTATCGAAAACCCGTTGTAGTATGGATGGTAATGTGGGCAGCCAATCAGAATGCAGAAATTATTGTATGCATGTTATCACATACGAAACCTCCGTTTTCAAATATATCCGGATTAGTGTGGACGGGGCCTAAACTGATGGATCTCCTATTACTAGATAGACAACATATATTTGTTTCACACAAGTTTATATACATTGTATTTGCAAGACTTTTGTGATTTTTGTGATTGGTTTTTGTTGCAGCACCATTTGTACCGCTCACTTGGAATAAACCTTAGTCATTGTGATCCTCCTGAAGAACAGAGGCTTAGCATTTTAAGCGAGGTACTTGCGTCACAGGCACTCGTAATCTAAACAGTAACGTGTTAGCTAGTTAACATATACATGTATATGTATATGTATATGTATATGTATATGTATATCGTGCTCGTAATTTGTTTTGGGGTGTCTGTACAATTACGACAAGCAACATATTTACTGTCTTTGGACCAGAATTATTTTGCAAAGGTTTTTTGCAATGGCCGTTCCGGTATGGAGAATTTGCCACTTGATAGTTCACTCGGACGAAAGCTGATTGCTTATCAATTCTCACTGTATCACTCATACATTTTCTTCTTGGATACTTAGGAGAATTTGTATTCTGAGCTCAGGAGTGAAAGGGGTTAAAGTGCCTTTAATAAATGATGCTTGGGTACACGCCAGGGGCCGTATTCACCAAACTTGCGTACGAACGAAAATGTTCGTAAGTATGACTTACGCATCGTAAGTTCGACTTACGCATACTATCTCGCTCAAGGTAGTATGCGTAAGTCATTGTTCTGGTGCATAAGTCATACTTACGAACATTTTTGTTCGTACGCAAGTTTGGTGAATACGGCCCCAGGGCCCGGTTTTTCAAAGCACGACTAGGCTAATGCTGGATTAGGTATAAACTTTCTGGCCTTATGTAAGCCTGAAAATGTGAAAGTTTCTTCCACAACGACTTTCTTGGTAACGTTTAAAGCTGGAACGAGCTTTTTAATCCATCTTTGAACAAAACTCTGCAGTTTATTGGCAGAGAGATCGAGAGAAAGAATTTCGTTAATCCTGGCTTGGCTTAATCGACTTTCGAAAAACCGGGCCCAGGTCTTTAGCATATTCGAAATATAGACTATTGTAATTATTTGTTGGCAGGATATTCAGACCAAGAAATATTCTACCCGTGAACTATTACTTTACCTGGTGCACAATCGATTATAACGATGTTTTGACACTTTAATAGGCATTTTAGGGGGTTTGGGGAGAATGAAGTCATGATATTTTAATGTTTATTATTAATATTAATATTATTATTTTATCGTTTACTTCTTAAAATAGGTGTGGAAGATTGTAATGAAGTTAAAAGATCCCACGGTAAATGTTTTATTACATTTGTCTAATTTGTTTTGTTTTGTCATCCTTACCAATCACCTAGAGGCTGGTGTTTTCACCAGAGACATAAGCAGAAGCAGACCCATAGTAACCTAGACATAGCTAATCATATTAAGAAAATGGAAACGTCTCGTCTGTCGTATGCTCGCGCATAATGTCTGCTTTTATTATATAGACACGAGTGTTTTACTGGAAAATATACCGTGCGTAAAATCCATACGAAACTAGTACATTCGCGGATATGCGAAGCAGTGGTATTCTCTTGCGAAGTTTGACAATGTCCAAAGCTTGGGACCATTTTATTATTATTATTATTTCGCGTCGAGCAACATGCTTCGCCGTCACGGTTGTTTACAAGTCAGAACTGCCCAACTGAAGCGATGATTGGGAACGAATGTTGAGCCCTGACACCTCTTTAAAATAACTATTTTAAAACCCTGTCCATGGATAACTTTATTTCGTAAGCTATGAACCTCTTTTCTTTCCTCAGGCCTACATCGGCTGTGCAGAGGCCTGGGTAGAATACCCTTGCAAGCATTTCACTGTAAGTAGTACGTTGAAATATAAGTTTAGTCATAGTCTAGAAATTTACGCAAATCAGGAGAAATATGTGTAACATTTTTGTAAACTCTAGGCTACGCAAGTGGCTGTTTGAAATTAGTATATACCACGCAAGTGAATAGTGCTTTTCGCGAGCTTTGATTGGCTCCTCAATCTAAAAAAAACGTAAAACAAGTAAAGTAAGTAAAACAAAATGACGCGCGAACCCAATTTTTGTTCACTTTTGTCGGAAATAAAATAGCTATTTGGGAGTTGGCTATTAGACTTGTGTGGTATATACCAAAACAATTATTCTTAGCAGGGTAGAAATTGTTATAGTGGTAAATTTTACAATTTCCTCGAATGTGATTGGTTTATAACACCCCCGATTAATTACTAATTGGACACTTAGTGTTCTGTAATCGGATACTTCTTTGTTCTGTAATCGGACAGTTGGCTAAACCAATCATATACAAGAGCGAAATTTAAATGCACTAATCAGCGCTAAACTGATTTTCAGTGGAAAAAACGATTGCCGGTGTGAGCTTCTGGCATCTCGAATGGCGACTTTTGTTAATTCTTGAACAGTTTAACATGGAAGGAACAGTTTGTGGTCAGTCGAAGAACGTGAACAGTATCCATTGAACGAAAGAAGACAGGAATTTTTTGCCGATCGGACGCGTTTGTTTAGTTCACTCAGTCCTATTGCCATTATTTATCATGATGGCTTTGTAAACCAACAAGCAATAACACCTAAAATAAGAAGGGACCAATAAATAACTTCTTATTAATAGAGCAAGCGAAGTGCTAGTTTACAAAGCTGTCAGTTTTCATTGATGAAGTTCCTGTGGCGCCTCGGAAATGCGTTGGACTATATTTCACTCTCGCTAAATATTCTGCAATCCACCGAAATCTGGAAAGGTGCTATGGTGACATGGCTTTAACTAGTGCTGGCACTGTCATTTGCACGATGCAAGTGTAGTCGGAACGAAACGCGGTCATGAATGGAACTTTTAGCATGACTCAACGAGTGAATTATGTTTTCTAGTTCTATTACTTTAGCATTTACGTACTTAACCCAAATTTACGTCCGTCGTTCTAGTCACGTTCTAGTTTAATTTTGTTAATGTTCTATAGCAGCTTAGCTGTAGGAAGGTTTTCTGGTTGGTACAATTCTTGTTTATACTGTATGAGTCCAACAAACGGTTTCTTCCTGTAACCCGCTATTCTTAGTGTGTTCGTCTACGAAAGTCTGAACTATGAGCCGGACGTGCTGAAGTTTGGTGGGAAGCCAAGGCTCTTAGTCTCAATTGTTGTTGTTGTTATTAGCAACGCCAATGTTTCATGTCAAATATTTAGCTATTTAACAAGGTTGTATATTTAATGGGAGACGGAATTGATGTGATGGTCACGTTTCATCCCCACATTCCTACGTCTTATATAACGTTTTCTTTATGGTCGTTCTGCACGAGAGAGCTAATAAACCTGTGTTGCTGTAGTATTATTGCTACATTTTCTCACTTAGTTATCAAAACATCCAATACAGTGTTTATTTCATATATTAATATGGTTTACATGTTGTCTTAGAAACGAGAAGTGAACAGTTTGCTTGGTGATGTAATCAAACACATGACCCCAGACAGAGCATTCGAACAGCACTACCCCCAGGTCAGGACCAGTAAATGCTTTTATAAAGTTTGCTTACTATCCATAATCCTAGCTGTTTTGTTTGTTTGTTCGTTTGATGTTTTTGCTCTCGTGTTTGTTCACAAGTGGCTCTGTTTTGTTTCAGCTCTTGAGTAAAGTTTGTTTACTATCAATAATCCAAGCTGTTTTGTTTGTTTGTTTGTTTGTTTGTTTGATGAATTTTCTCTCTGTTTGTTCACGAGTGGCTTTGTTTTGTTTCAGCTCTTGAATAAAGTTTGTTTACTATCAATAAGCTGTTTTGTTTGTTCTTTGATGTCTTTTTGCTCTTGTGTTGTTCACGAGTGACTCTGTTTTGTTTCAGCTCTTGAATATAGTGTCGAAGCTGTTGATTCATATGCACAACTTCTCCGTGTTGGTGTCTATGGTAAGGGTTTCTTATTTGTTATGTGATTTCCCCCCAAACTTTATAGACTTTAAATTGTGGTTTTGTTTTAACAGTACTTTTCTTTCCTTTTAGGACAACTTCCTACCTTTTCTGGACATGTTGCAAAAAGAGTCAGTCAAAGTGGAAGCCTGTAAACGTATAATGGAAGCATTTGCCAAGTGAGTATTATTTTGTTTCATAACAGTATTTTACACCCCTGTTCACTTTGAACTTTGACTTACTTTCAATACGTTGAGAATGCCATCACAATATAAGGGCCCGGTCGCACTAGGAAGTTTAGTCGATAATAACTCAGCATCAAAAGCACTACGACGGCTTCTTCAATGTTTGGTAGCAACTTGCTGACATATATTTCTGGTGACAAGCACTGTTTGCACTTCATATGATGCAAATGTCGATATTATTGTCATTTAAAGTTATGAGTACGACCGGAGCCTAGCTCTCTTGCCAAAGTCTGGTGGCGTTTGCTAAGGAGTCGTATGTCATGGTATTTATCTACCCGAATACAGAGCAATAAATTGTAGCTAGAATGGAGTCATGTCACTGAAACTAAAGACGACAGAAGGGGTCATTTTTGGCCAAAAAAAGTCAATAAAAGTCAATACGAAAAATAGTTATATGTACAGTCAACTCCTTCTAAGACGGACACCCTCGGGACCAGCTGGAACTGTCCGTTTTAGAGGTGTCCATTTTAAAGAGAGTTCGGTTAGAGTTAATGATTAAGAAACGGCAGCGACAGTTACTACCAGGTGTCCGTTCTAGTGTCCGTTCTAGTGTCCGGTCTAGAGGGAGTTAACTGTATTTATAGTTTGGCAGCAGTTAGAATGCCAGATGACCATGCTCGAAGTAGATTTATAATATGCGGTACAAATTGGACGAAAATCAAGTTTTACCGATAGTTAGAATTCGCCTCCTTGAGCTTTGTCTATTGTACGATGCACAGGTGAGGTCACATGACGGGTATATGTGAAGGCAGAGATATGCGAAGCAACAATTTTCGGGATCGACTGTGTCTTTGCTCTTTTGAGGTTATAAAAACCTCTCTCCCAGGCAAAAGTTAGTGAAAACATTGTTTAACCTGACAGTTTTTTTTTTTTTTTTTTTTTTTTTTTTTTTTTTTTTTTTTTTTTTTTGTACCGTCTCTCTTTGCCTTGTTCTTACTCAACCTTGTTTGTATCTGTACAGGTGGCAACTGGAACCGACTAATGATCCAGTCATAGTGAACGCCCTTTTGTTCGTTTGCAAAACCATGCACGACTCTGTCAAGTGAGTTTTATCCTTTGGAAGTGGCTTTGTTCATCAATAAAATTCTGGACGTAGGCTAACTTATTAGTTATTTGTTTGCCCGTATAATATTCTAAAATTGCTAGTGGTATTTTTTTGTAAAATGGCCTAACGGTCCATGGTGGAAATGAAGCATTCTTCGTAGCTCGTCAGCGGTGCGTATTTTCCTATGCGGACTGGACAGACGGACCGATTACAGTGTGAATTATGCCAAATATTTTAGCGGGAGGTCATACAGTTCTTTGATTTCAGTCAGATATGTCGGCTAAGTTTGGGCCAGGAAAAATCGGTGCAAGAATCTGTAGCGAGAAAGTAAAAAGAGGCAAGACGGGAACAGCCGTGTGACCAAGCGAATGCTCATGTTGAAAATGTAACGACTGGGCCTGAGCACACTGCCAAGTGCCAGTTTCGTCGCTATATTTTTACTCCGGGCAGTGACACCCCTTTGTGTAGAATTAATTTTAATCAAATATCTCCCCTATTTTAAGCGCACTGACGTTGGAAGACGAAAGAAGAGCGATAGGACATCTTATTACAGAATATCTCAAAAAGGTAAGTGTTTATGTTATAGGGAAAAAAGAAGTTGTTCCGAGGTTTGCATTTGTTTAGAGTGTAATAACTCCGGTGAACAGTCCTAGAACATGTAACGAATGGGGGATGCTATAATATAAGTCAGGCGTACACAATAACATATTTTGTATAAACTTAACTGCAAACGGTGTAGATCTATTTATCTGTTTTTGGATTAACAGTAGCGTTTTGATCCATTCCAGATTGATTTTGGCCGTGATTTTGAAAAGCAGTTGGACTTCTTTGTGGATGTGCGTGCTTCTTTTTCCAACCTGGATGCGGTACTAGTGATGCTAGTCCAAGTACGTACACTTTTTTTTCAAACTTTGTACCTGCTGAGAGCATGTTAGCATGCTTTGGTAATCAAACAGCTAAGTGGATGGCACTCCATTCCGTCACCAGTTATTACAATTACAATTATTATTATTATTTATTGTTATTATTATTATTATTATTATTATTATTATTATTATTATTATTATTATTATTATTATTATTGCTATCATCATCATCATCATTATTATTATTATTATTATTATTTATTATTATTATCATCATTATCATCATAACGTGTTTTCTCCTAATCCCCTTATTTCACTTTCTATTCACAGAGTGTTAATTCTCTGGCTATGCGCACTAGAGCAATTGTGAACGCAAATCACACCAGGAAGACTGCCTCCTTCACACGGGTAAGAAACACAACATATTTGTGTCAATCTAATACCGCAAAGAATGGAGCAGGTGGACAAATAGATTGCATTATTTTGTTTGCTGGTGCTGTTAGGGGGTAACATCAAATGTCGAGTCAAACTTATGAAATTCGACCGGGTTTTTTTAACACTTGGCCGCATCGTGATAGAGATCACTTTTGATCTCTATCAGACGACTGACGATGAAAATACCGAAATGTTTAGATTTCCCTTTAACTTGCGCTTGACGACGCCATTTTTTTTTATTTTTTTTATTATTATTATTATTTTTTTTTTTTTATAATGAGGAAGCCTGTTGCAAACACGAACAGGCGTATTATTATATAGAATAGCAACACCACCGTAAAATACGGGCGATTTTTTATTTATCAGTGCAAGTTAGTATCGTATTCAGGGTTCATGTTGCGTTAGCGTTATGTAAGGTATGTAGTTAGGACCCTGATAGATAATATATATATATACTTTTTATCTATCAGGCATGTGTGGCATACTGCTATATCACCATCCCTTCGATAGTGGATATTTTTACTCGTCTCAAGCTCTATCTTCTCTCGGGACAAGTAGCCATGGCTAATCAAGCCCTCAGCCAAGGTAGCAACACTCGAGTGGAAATTCTGCACCTTTGTTGTTATTGTGCAGCCCTTAGTTTTATTTGTTTTGATGCAGCATGCATCAACTAACAAGAACTAAGGCCCGGGTCAAACGACGTACTTCAGACAAGACGAGCTAGATTACAATTGCTGTTATTGCAGATGTCCGCGGTTTGACACACAAACGAGGCGAATGGGTCATTTCAGTATTGTATTGACCCGAAAGACTTGTTTTCATACTTCGAAAAGCAAAAGAATATTGGACCGCAGGCTTAACTGCAATAACAGCTACTGAGATCGACCCAAATTAATCAAGTTCGACTGTTGGGTCAAACGTCGAGCTTAATCGTCGAACCTAATCCCGTCGAAACAAATTCAGAATACAAAGATAATTTTTTTAGGTCAGCGTCATGTAGTTCTCATGAAAAGATTGACGCTTGACCCCGAGACAAATTTTGGACGTTCATCCCGTCTGCACCAGACTTAAGCACGTCTTTGTTCGTTCCAAATACAATCATTGGAACTTAGTTGAGTCAAACGTCGACTTATCATACTTATCATGAATTTAATTCGCCTAATTTAGTTCGTCCCGTCTGAAGTACGTCGTTTGATCCTGACCAAACATATGTTTATGAAAGTTGTACTCTTCAAAAAGCAAAATGTTGTTTCAGCAACTTAAATACTAGATTACCAACACATGCCACAATGTGTATTGCATACAAGGGAGCTGTCATTAAAATTTATCGCCACACGATTTTGGGTGTCTGTAAACCGTGTGGAATAGCCTGGGCCGAATTACATGAAAACGAGGTCATAGGGCTACTGTTTGCTTCTTATAAATCTTACTCTAGCTGTTTAGTTTGTCTTGTTTCAGAAAGCCTTAGGACTGTTGTGTTCCACATTGTACAAATAGACACATGTACAACAACACACCAAATCACTGCGGGCCTCATGACTTCGTTTCAGTATAACTCGACCCAGTTTATCCGCGCGGCGACCATTTTGGAATAAGGTGTATGGTGAATCAAAGGCATTTTATCCTCGAAGTCGCATTTTCTCCATGTTGATTTTAGAAATCATATTTTTGATAGGAGGGCCCTGATTTAATGATTTATTTATTTATTTATTTCCGATTTCAGCGGATAGTTTCTTTAAAGCGGCTATCAGTTTAATCCCAGAGGTTCCACGATCAGTCGGTCAGTAATATTTGTGACCTCTGTGTGCACTTGTAAAATTTGTACTTCTGATAAGAACAGTTATTATTATTGTTATTGTTATTGTAGGAGTTTTCTTCTTCTTCATCACTTTTTTTTTTTTTTTTTTTTTTTTTTTGACTTTTGTACCGTATGACTCACTGTGACAAGAATCGGAGTGAACTCGTACCGGTACGACTCGTATCAGTACGACTCATATCAGTACGACTCATATCAGTACGACTCATCAGTACGACTCGTACCAGTACAGCATCGGTATTAAGTATTATAGTCCCATCGGTATTAAGTAAGCACCCTTCAGTCAGCGACATACACTGCCGCCGAAACAGAATTAAGTACGGCACTTGACTGTTATAAACACTGATAATTTTGTTCTTTTGTTGTTTGTTTGTTTGTTTGTTTGTTTGTTTGTTTGTTTGTTTGCTCTTTGATGTTGATCAGAGGTTGACTACAAGATCAAGTCGTCGGAGCCGTACTTGATTAGCTTCATAAACAGCTTCTTTTCCACTTTGTTAGTGGCACCGGTTAGTGTTTCCTTTGTCAATTCCACTAGGGTGGGTTTTGTTTTGTTTCTTCCCGACTTTTTTAGCGATGGTATGTGATAATGAGCGTCGCACTGCTACTGTATTTTTCTTGAATGTTTTTGTCTAAATTTGGAGGAAGTGGTGGCAGTCAGTGACACTGACATTTTTAGTTGTGGGTACCGCGTAATTTCACACGTGTTATGGAGTGGTGCCACGTAAAAGAGCTAATAAACATCATTCTTCGAAAATGTGCCCGAAATACAAGACATTTGCTTTTTTCTGCTGTACGTAGGGAAATATATGTACTTTGGACAGTCCAATGCATTTTATGGTCTCCTATTACACTCTTTGAAGCTTATTATCCACATTTGAGCAGAATGATGTCTGCACGCGTTTCTTTCGTATTGCACAGTCACACAGCTTACGGAAGGTCCATACTATCTAAGAAATCAATTTGTATAAAGGCACTTCTAACCGAGTACAGAGAATGCAATGATATCAGACAACATTTCAAAATAAAACCTTTAAAAAAATACACAACACAAACGGTAAGATCGTTTCGTAAAGCGAAAGCCGCCACAAGAAATGTATATTCCGAGAGGTTAAAAGCCAATTCAATGTTTTTGTTTACATCTAGAAATACGTAAAAAGATCTGGCCGAATTTGGTTTCCAACATTAAAAGACGGAATAAATCAAAAGAAAAACAGAAAGAGAAAAAGAAATTAATCCTCTGCTCAAATGAGTCGGATGGAAGTGGATTGCTATTCATCTTTGGACTTTCAGGGCCACTTCAAAAACAAAGGAGAAGACCAGATCCTAGTCGCGGTCGCTTACGAGAGCCCTAAATTACGAAATTTGAATAACACTTTAAACGGGGTTTCACAATGGTGGTCGTAACTAGAGCTAGTTGCTTACGAGAGCGCTCATAAGGAGAGCTTCGACTGTATTATGCTATTATTGGAAGTGGATTGCTATTCATCTTTCGACTTTCGGGAGCCCTCAAAATGGCGGATTGAGGATTTCGGCGCGCAAGGGACTGTGGGTGATAGGGTCCTTTTTTTTTTTCATTCGTTTAGGACAACCCTGAGCAGGGAGTTCTGTATCTTGTGCGTGGTTTACTTCACGTGGTCCAGGTTTACACATGGGAACTTCAAAGTGATGCGAAGATGACCGTGTATCTGAACGCCATCGGACTGCTCTCGGGCATGTGTCAGGTTCGTGTTGTCTTGATTCCCTCGCCCCGTAATTTTGTCACTCGCCCTCAGTCTCCCATCTGCCACCAGTAGATTTCTTTATTCACACTATTGACAAAACTTTAATACGCGGTTTTACAATAATTATTACATGGCATAGTACGTAGCCTGAATACATATATGTTTTAAGGAAGATTGTGTTAATGGTCGAAGGAGCAGAGCTTTCGAGTCGACCACTCATAATTGAAATATATACAGGACAAGCTCATTCTAATTAAATAGGTGTTCACAAGTCATATAATTACATGGATTGAGTGTAGAAGAGAAACTAAATAGTTTGAGTAGATTAAAAACTCAAGATGATGCAGAGAGTATTCTAGGTTTGATTATTGAGTAGATAGTTTTTGTGAGATTTCTTAAAGCTTTTAAAAGACAATTGTTTAATATCAGAAGGGATTTTTTCCCAAATTCTTGAAGCTAAGGAGTTAAATAGTTGTTGTTCAAAATGGCGTCCGTGAACACTGTTCAACCGCATCGAATGAGACCGCCAGTTACGCAGGCTACATGTCTCGTTAGTACATCATCCAGGTCTACGGTGGTCTGCAGCCCCAATGCGCATTGTTAACAGCGCTATAACATTTTGAAAGAGGGCTCGGTCCGTCTTTTGGTTGGATCGCACTGTATTCTGGGTAGGTTTGGCTAAAAAAAGTGAGCACCAACTTTACAATATCCGCCATTTTGCACTTCACGCTTGGAGCTCAGTCAACTTCTATCCGTTCTAAAACGCGCACATCTACCAAGCTACAAGCTTGAAATGTAAGTGCGATCCAACCAAAAGCCGGAACTCTCATGTTATTGCTGAATGATAGCTGCAACGTTTCTCAAAGTTTTATAGGAATCGCATTAAAGCCCAAACAGTTATGATCCAAAGTTGGTCATGGACGAGTGCGCTTGAAAAAACACTTTTTTTTTTTTTTTTTTTTTTTTTTTTTATTTAAACATATTTGGGCGTTTACCCCAAGAACACTATCGGGATCACCTTAACCTCTATAAATTGATCACTTTCTTTCGCTTGCAGGACACGTTCTTGTACCACGTTGATAAAGGTAAGGACTATACATGACTGTATACAGCAGAAACCTCTTTCGAGGTCCAAACCTTGGAAGCGAAAAATCATCAGTTTCAGTTTATTACAGAGGAGCTTACTGTAATAAAAATAATATTTATTCATACTGCGCAAATTTAACATGAAATTTTCAAATGCGCCTGTACCAATCCATACCGGACCTGTGTGCTGTTTCTCTATCACCAACATGTGCTGTCTGATATTTTTTTCAGTGGTTTCAAATGACCGGTTGTATGGATGTGACAAGAAATTCATTGAAGAAGTGAACAAACTCATCGCTACCTTGATAGACACTGTTTTTGAACATCTAAAGAGTCTTTCGTCTGGAGAGGCAAGTGTTCCTTATGTACAATATTTGCTTTCTGTTTGTCGTAACATCTTTCTGTTTTTCGGCAGTAGTAACATCTGTTGTGATTGTGTCTTTGACTATTACTGTACAAGAGTTAAAATAGAAACTACGTTTGTTTTTTGTGGAATTATGATAAACATTTGTTTAAGAAATATATAACGCGTCACGTGTAATATAGCCTCTAACAGATAAAAGTTTTTTTTTCCTTTTACAGGCTCTGAAGAGACAGGCTGCTATAGCTGTTGGTTTTTTCAACAGGTGGGATTTCGTTATTTGTTTTTAACTTGGGCTTGCTTATACTATTTGGAGTAAGATTGTTAGGCTGATGACTCCCG
Source organism: Plumapathes pennacea (assembly GCA_964036295.1). Taxonomy (NCBI): domain Eukaryota; kingdom Metazoa; phylum Cnidaria; class Anthozoa; order Antipatharia; family Myriopathidae; genus Plumapathes; species Plumapathes pennacea. The sequence continues at coordinate 19,830,406 of OZ038465.1, read as the reverse complement.
TGGATAGGTTTATTTTACTTTATTTTCACGGCAAATGGTTTTAACCCAGGAATGTGAACAGTAGGTTGGTTGTGATTGTCCGGGTTAGAGTAGTCTCCATGAAGATTGTTGGTGACTGACGTTTCGACTCCCTGAGCGAATTCATCTTCAGAGTCAGGTGAAAGGATTCATCAGATGGCGGTATTTATGTCTCTGGTCGTTGAAGTGATTGGTCCGTTTTGTCGGCTTATGGTTGGTCGAGTCGGTTTGGTTGTGTTTCGTTATTAGTCAGTTGATGTTTTATTGTCCTATTGATTTGTCTATTATTCGCTCGGTTGCGTTTAATGTCATTTATTAGTAGTTTTTAAGGTGCAGGTAATTGTTGGCATCTGTTAAAGTGGTTTCCTTTCTAAGTTTGTGTACCAGCTTGCGATTGGTTTTACTAACCATTAAACAGTGCGAGAACACGCCATCGCCATTTGATTTCTTGCGTGAGATATCGCAACCAGGTTTTGCCCTTGCTCTTGATTGGCCAAGATAGTTGCTAAGTTGTTAGGACCAATTGGAAAGCGCAGCAAACGCAAAACAAAAGCAAACACACGATTACTTTTGACAGTCGTGCGAAAACCGCTCAAAGAGGATTCAGTTATTTTCAAATTGAACACCATGTAGTCCTATGACTATAACTTACGTTATTTTTGTTTTCTAGGGTGGTTTGCCATGGTGATCTGTCTGATAGTCGAGTCTCAGAATTGGGCCTTAATTTGTGGAATCTTGCCCAAAAGCATGGATATGGCAACACAAAATACACTGTAAGTAAAACTGCAACAACCGGGCCAGGTTGCTCAAAGGGTGGATAGCGCTATCCACAGGATAAATCCTTATCCAGTTGACTGAAATGCTTGATACTATCCACTGGATAGTGATTTATCCGGCGAACAGCGCTATACACTCTGAACAACCGGGCCCAGCCTAATACCAGGGTATGCGATGTGCTGATACAGGTGTGAAGTAAAACTCGGTGATTACTGTATAAAATGTAAAAACATGTCAACGTCAATCTATTAAGGCCTGTGCAAGCGAACGCAACATGCTGGCACAACATCGCCCTTGTTGGGTAAATGTTCAATTTGTGCGGTGTTGGCTGAGGGCGTTCAAACGATCACAACATGTTGGGCAATGTTTTGTGCGCAGTGACACCTGGGATCGATGTTTGTCCAAAGCTCTTTCCGAAACCGTATAGTGATGTTGTCGTCCGCCCAGTTATGGAGTCCGATAAATATAGACGATGGAAAACGCGAAAATGCATCGCAATTTCTGCTCTTTTTTGAAAGGCCTGGCAAAACGAGGACACATTGTGGCGGCAACACTGCCAGCACGCGCATGTTTCCCAAATGCTGCTCCGTTTTGCCTCGCGCGAAACATTTGTTGCGGATACAAATTTGTGTCCTGGACAAAAAAAAAAACCCACGAGAAAAGAAATGTTGGCAGATGTTGGACAAAAAGTTTCACTGTTTTAAAACAACACTATGTAACACTACCCAACGTGGTGTACAAACGAACGCAACAATGTTGGGCGATGTTGTGCCAACATGATGCGTTCGTTTGTTCAAGCCTTTATGTAGTCTTTACGATGCCTGTCGAGGTTAGGATTTTAGTAAATGAATGATAAAAGGTCGTTAATTTTAGACCAATATCTCATCATGGAATGTTTATGAAATCAAGCATACCATTTGATGTTACAGATTCATAACTTTATCTATCATCATTCAGGCACGCACTCTGGACTACGTGAAGAGAAAGGGACAATCTGGCCAACCACCATTCTTGGAACTCTCTCAAAAGATGCGTCTTCAGACTCGTGCTTAAAGCACAACTCCAGGACTCTTCTATATAATATAACCTGAATGCATGTTGGCACGACGTAATTATGTCTGACTTCTGATAAGTATCCTTTAGGAAATCATTTTCGTAACTGGCTAGTTTATTACAAAATTGAGTATTAGCAGTCGTTCCCCTAGGGCGGCTACTCACGAACACGCAATGAAAAAATTTGATTGTCAGTTTGAGTTGTCCAAGGTTCAAAAGACTGGTGTTGTGCGCCAACTGTTAACTGATAAGAAAAACCTTGCAACATGGAGTCTTAGTTTCTAATCCAACCCGACTCCAAAATGGAAATGATAAATAATAATATTATTTTATTGAGTTAGGTCGAAAATACTTGGCGCGCATGACAAGCGCCAAATATTTTCCGGTCCGGCCCGACCCAACTCAGTCAATAATGAAGCTGAAAACCTTTAAGTGTTCCTGCGCCACCGAGTCGAAGACTAAGCCTGCACAATGATCAGTTTCTTATAAGTAATCACTGCCAGTTCTTGTAAATTAATGCCACGGATCATGGTTTTTAAATGAGGGTTTATAAACGACATATTTGAAAGCTTACGGATGAATATTACTTGTGCATGACTGGGGGCACTCGCTCATCGACCGATGGATCTTGGTTATTACATAACATCGTTTGTTGCTGTCTGTGTTTGTCCAACATATCAGCGTACTTGGCCACCCAGGTTTTACGAAAATCTCGAAATTCTTCATCCATTTTCGTCACTTCAATGCTCTGCCTGGACAGCACTTGTTCTATGGCCGATTCACCGAACAACAGACGTGGAGTAGAGTTCATCTCCAAGACTACGTCACTGTTATCACCACTGAACCCATCCTGCCGAGTCCCACTTTTACTGCCTACAAGTAAAAAGATTAAAATGTATCTTTTTATACTCTACATTTATTACACGACTTCACATTTTCGAGTGCAAATACGGGCCAAAACGAGTGCAAAGATGGGAGCGTATTGCACTCGTCAGGAACCGGTTTTTAACTAGTTTATTAGCTTACGTGATCAGTTTTCGCAAGCAAAGTTTACGAACGCGTCATTTTTTTTTTTTTTTTTTTTTTGTTCCATTTTGCGCGCGGCGAGAATGTTTGCCCTGCTTCGTTTGTCGTATAATAAACAATTTATTACACGAAAAGTCGTGCGATACGGCTGTATTTTTACTCGTCAGTTTTATTTTTTCGCGCCTGAAGCAGGCTCGAAAAAATAAAACGGACTCGTAAAAATACTCCGCCGTATTGCACTCCTTCCTGTGTAATAACCTCTTTATACAGTTATATTTCAATTTGTTTTTACAAATAGAACACCTTAGTTCTTACCATAAATTTGCGATACTCGCTGTGCAAAACCCAAACCGGATATTGACTTTTTACTAGATAATCCCGAGCTCTGCGGGGGTAATAATCACGACGCTACTGGTGTAGTGTCGCGCTTTTTGGAGGCTCCAAGCGGGTCGCCATCTTAAAATCTAATCTTGTCAGTCAGTCAGGCGTACAACCTCCAGGGGAGGTTGCTCAGCAGTTCAAGTTTTAACCATTTTGATGGGAAGCGATAGAGTACGAACGGAAGTGATTTTGTACAAGTTGCAGATACAAGGCCAAGCAGTTCGACGGACGGCTGTATATGGCCCGAATATTTTGCCATTGCATGGCGGACAAGCTTGCTAGCCATAAAAGGAGTGAAACGATTTCTTTAAGTCATCGACTGGCCGACCTGAACACAATCCCAGACGCCAATTCAATACTTCTTCTTGTACGGCAGTAAAAATATCGTCATCGTATCGTAGTCAGATAGGAAGCGTTTGTTTGCAGGTGTCAAGGACGCGTTCTTCGATGTGTTGCATCACAACTCTCTTTTACAATAACAGAGACCGGTGAACCCATTGCTGTTCCGTGTAGTTGTGCTGTAGGACGTTGAAATCAAACATAGTAACTCTATGACGTCTTTTGTCGGTAAGGAGTCATACCATTTGCCCTACATAATTAAAGTTAATGCAATCCGAGTAGTAAATTCGCATAACCAAGTGCACCATTAGATACAGTTGTACGAACCAGTTCTACTGACCTTCAAACTTCTCTTGTCCGCTGTCCTTTGTTTTCTTGGCGGATCGTTTCATGTAAAGCTCCCAAGCCATTCCAGCGGCAAACAAGAGAACAAACAGGGAAAAACCGGCATAAACAGTGACGCTAAAGATTCCTCCACTTCCAAAGTAATCTTCGGCAACACTTATTGTAGTCTGAAAAGACGGAGGTTAGATTTTTCTAGTTTTGTGTTACTGCAGGGGCACCAATAAGCTTTTTCTGCCTTCACAATTTCCTTGCTTTCTCTACAAAGAGTCCTTTTGTACCAGTTTCCAATTTATTACATAGATATCTATGAAATACCAGGATTTCTCCAGTTCTAAAAACCGATATTTTCATCGCGCGCGATTTCTTTACACGTGAAGGATAAAATGATGTGTTCACTGTACGCGCAATTTCTAAAGACAGCAAGTTCTGACAGGAAATAAAGGCTGTGAGATATGTCTTTGTTCCTGTTATTTTATATTTCATCCTTCCCAACTCCGCGTTTTACTAACATCCGTTTGTAATTGGTTATTTGCACTTTTAACTTTCCGATACTGTAGTACATATTTTTGTGCAGGAAAAACATTTAACTGTAGTACTTACCTGAGCTCCCCCAGTATTCTCTGCTAACAATTGAAACAATGCAAATTCTTGTTTATTCACCAGGCCTTGCATGCACTTTTGCAGAGAGCTTGAATTGCTCCCGAAAACAACGCCGTATTTCACTTGATTGGGCAGGATAGTTGCCACCTAAGTGGAGAAAACACCAAGTTGAGCGAGTAACTGTCGACCTCAAACCTCAAATATATAGCAACTTAAACATCTCCGTGCCGTAACAAGTCAAACGTACTATTTAGCTCAAATTATACTGTTGATATTGCCGTTTCACACTGAGTTCCCCCAAAAAGAGTCTAATCGGAGGCCAGCAGCTGTATGCTGTATCCGTAGGCTGGAACTGAAGTATTTGATAAGGATAAGTTTCTGATGAAAACGCTGGTGTATCAACTGAAAGTTGATTGAGGTACTTGAACGCCGTAAGAGTAACAGTAGCTGACGTTTCGAGCGTTAGCCCTTCATCAAAGCAAATGAGAGGATTATGGGTAAAGGGGGTTTAAATATGGAAAAAACTGACCTCGGAGGAAAAGCAAAATTTTTATGATTGGCTGCTGTAGAGAAAGGCAACCAATCAGAACTAGGCTAGAAGGTTAAAGAGTTACTGATGTTCTGGCTGAGTACATCGACTGCAGTAATAAAGCAATAATGATACAAAAGAAAAGGTGCAAACCTGTATGTTATGAGAATTAAGTAAGCGGATGTGGTGCTTCAGTCCATGCACGTCTACAAGGGCTCCATCAACTCTTCGATCCAGCATATTTTGAAACACTTCCTCGATGTCTGGTAAAGCTTGAAAAGATAAGAGTTCAAGTTATCCAGATATAGTATCCCATCTCAATAACACGCAGAAAATGAAGTATGACTGGTTCAAATTTTCCGTGAAAACTTTATGGGCCGATTTTTCAGACAAAGTCTAACTCAGACCTGGATTATCGCTAAATTGAAGTTCAGATGGACTCTGTAAACCAGAGTTAGCCAAGAGTTAAATTGCATTTTTAGAACATGAATAGGCGTCAGTTTATAAAGACCACGTTTGGCCGTGGTCTGATAAGCATGGCTATCGCTGAGACATTGTTTAGACCAGGACTATCTTAACCGCGGTCCAAACCTTGTTTAAAACATCGGCCCTATGTCGCTTAAATCGCTGTGACGTCATACAAACAGTTATTCCTAACCCATTACCTTGACTGATGCGAACCTCAACCAAGTTTTCTGTAACCACTGCCGTGATAGATAACTGCAAAGCTGTTAAAGTGCACATAAGCCCAAAAACGATATCTTTACAATCGAATCTACATGACGGAAATACGTTGACTATTAGAATAAGTCTGCGTTTTAACGCTGCGCCTTTCAGTTATCAAGGTTTATATTTTGAATGTGGTAATGACGTGACGTCAAAGAGGGAACAATTTATTATACAAAATCTTGTTGGCAGAGATAATTGACATTTTATCAACGTCCATTTTATATTTGAATTCTGTGTAAATGATTTTACCAAATACTTTGTATGAATCTGGAAACAGTTCCAATCACGAAGAGAAAGAAATAACATTGAATTACTCCTTTGACGTCACGTCATTACCATATTTGAAATATAAACCTCTATAACGTATAGGCGCAATGTTGAAACACAGAAATAATCTAATAGTCAACTATTTACTTTATGTAGAATCGATTGTGAAGATATCATTTTTGGGCTTATGTGCACTTTAAAGGCAAACGCCTTTATGGTCTTATGTGCAGCAAAATACTATTTACCCTCGACCAGTTGGTGTTTTGTTTAGAAAAGATTCAGTTGAAGATCCTCATGCACTTTTGTATAACACAACTCACCTTGAACATGAGCCATCTCGCGTATCCCCAACCTATGTTCCTCACTTTGATTTACAACTGAAATCTGTGGAAGATTGAAATAAAAGCAAAATACATATCAGGCATTAAACATACAATCCAACTTTTAACACTTTTACTCCCAATTTCAAAATGCAGATTCTCCCGAGTAATATAGTGAGAATTGATAGTTTAATCAGCTTTCATCTTAGCAAGATATCAAAAGCCAAGTTCTCTTTACTGTATACTGGTGAGAAACTGAGGAAGAAAATTTAGGTTTATTACTCTTGGGAGTGAAAGGGTTAAGTTAATGTGAATATGCCTAAATTAAACATACTAGGTTTGATATGGACACAACAACGTGAAGAAAGACTGCCATCTAGTATTTGCCATGCGTAATGCGCAGATCCTCATTATTTAGCGATGTTTTTTAGATACCAAAATAGCACAGACAATGAGAAGCGTAGGCGACCAATATTCTGTTTCATAGTTCTACATTACTATAGTCTCTATTTGGTAGTACATACAAGAAAACTACGGGGCAAATACTGAAACTTTGTGCACTCTGCAACATTTGAGGCAGTACCTTCGGAAAGCTATAGTACAGTGTATTGTGATGCGACCTTATATATCGAATGCCACTTTTTTATGCTACTAACTGAAATAACATAGATTTGGCCCACAGCCTTGGAGTATTTAAAACCTAAAGGCAATTTACCAGAAATCCATTTTAACACGTGAAACATCAGAAGTATGCTAGACACCGTGATGTACAAAAGCACACACCTTAGCCCCCTTAATGCTGCTTGTTTCTGACAGACTCACTGTGGTCATTGCGCTCGTTATGATGCTGATAAACATGGTGGTAATGATGAGTCCTGCCATCATCCAGACAAAACCCAGTATTTTTCCCGTTATTGTTTGTGGGGCTTTGTCACCGTAACTGCGGACGACACAATAATATGACAAGGGTGCAAAGAAACATAATGTATTTAATAAATTTCCACTGGTTTGCCGTGGTGTGGACTCTTATTTACCACGATTTACGTCATCACATGGTCAAAATGTTGTGGACTCACGAGGCGCTTCGCCGAGTGAGTCCGCAACTAATTTTGACCTTGTGATGACGTAAATCGTGGTAAATAAGAGTCCACACCACGGCAAACCAGTGGAAATTTGTTTTTTACCACAACATTTAGAAATATACAGGAAAGTTTCGTTGTATTTCGCTGCAAAATGTGACATGCTGGCGTCAGCATTGTTGTCTGGACTCTTATTTACCACGGTAAATCCGACCAATCAGAGAGCGAGAAACTAGTGTGTTGTGGTAAAAACATTTTTTGATAATGTTCAAAACTGGCTCTCTGACCTAATCAGTACACGATAATTCGAATAGCAACAACGTCATTGAGTTTCTTTTTAAAAAAATTGACATTGTTCAGTGCTCTTTTCGTATTTCACCTTGCCAAACAATTTCCAACCCTGCACACAAACAAATCCAACTTACCCAACAGTTGTCATAGTGATAAAAGCCCACCAAAATCCTTCGAATACACCACGTGCAAATGATTCTGGAAATTGGTCGGTGTTGGATCTTTTTTCCTATAAGGAAGCGTTAAAGTGATGTTACAAAGGTCGATTTGCAGCGATAAATTGCACTACAATCGTTCAGGTGTAACACCCCACTGACTATAATGATAAACGGACGAAACACAACCACTAAGAACCGCAGGAAGAGTTTGTATGCTCATGCCCTGGACGGAGTAGTGGACGGAGCCGTCAAATATTGCGCCAAAAATCGACCATGTTACACTCATAAACTCGCTCCCAATTCGCGCAGCTTTGTTGCAAGTTTTTTATTTCAAAAACGTGCAACGCGTTGCACTAGCTGCAAGAAAAAAACAATGCGAAAATTTTTTCGCATTGGGGTGCTACACCTTCACGATTATTAGCGCAAAATAGTATCGCTGCCATACAAATCGACCAGTGTAACATCACCTTAGAGAATGAAATTGATTTGGCACTGATAAAGACAGGATTTCCTTAAATATATTTTTTTACGCTGTCTGAAGGACTTTTACCGAATAATTGTAATTGCAATTGTGATCTATGCATGAGAATTTCGGGATATAATTATCGAATATTCTCAGTTAGCGCGCTCAAAAGATTTTGCCATGTTCACAATGAAATGTTGCAGCATTAGTTACTGCCAAGTACCAGGCTTTAAACCTTTATAAATATATATTTTTACTAACAACTAACAAACTCAATGTGACCGGCATGCAGCTTACTGAGAATTTTCTAGGACCGTGCAACAAGACAGCAGGATTACTTACCAGAAGCCATATAATAACTCCCGCAAGAGATGCTGACATGAGAATAAACACTAATATCGGCCATGCTTCAAGAACGGCTAGCAACAACTGAACCCCAGACACATTTTTCTTCATCAAAACTGCTACTCCAGGCGATTCAAATACTCCAACGAAGGGGTATCCATGAAATGAAATTGCATCTGACCTGGATGGTACGGGAACGAGCAGATCAAATTCTTCAGTCGACAGAACCTCCGGTATTCTCGCTGGGCCGAGAAGAGCTTCTTGTGTATAATTTGCCGTCGATTTGTTACAGCAATACCGAAGAGCGTGCTCCAAAAACACAGGGAGTGTTCCTTCGAATGAACTTCCTGCGCGTTGTTTTTCAGGGTAGGGAGGGTTTCGATAGATGTAAGGCTCTTGATTCCACCATTTTACCGTTATAGACAAACCGTTCCTACATTTGTCATCAACGCTTAAGAAGCACACTGGGATAAATGAAAGAAGCAGTATTGAACCGAACAAGAACATTGTATCTTCTTCTTCTGAAACTTGCTGGATTTAGTATTTCTCAAACTTTGAATGTGTTTTTGTTGCTCTGGGTTTCAGGTGGTTTCTTGATAAACCACATTTTGAAAATATATTTGGCTCGCCATTAGATGTGGCAAAAAACAAACACAATACGGGTTTTGTGGTTCCTTCACAGGAAACTTAGATTCGATTAATTATAAATGAATTATGTGGTTCCTTCACAGGAAACTTAGATTCGATTAATTATAAATGAACTATATCATATCAAGAGAGTATGATATAGTATATCATCCTCGCTTGATCATATATAAGAGCTGTAAAAACACCCATCGAAAACTCAAACACAAATTAGTTTAACGGGAGAATTATTACGATTCTACAATATTTGAAATATGAGTCGCGTGTTTAAGTGCTGATGGTATCCATACAATAATTTTTTACGAGAAGCAGACAGTCACTATATCACACAAGAAACTACCTAGCCTCCGAAACTGTGCAGTTTACATGATTCTCATTGCACGAGCAAAACGTTTGGCTACTACATCTTAATTTTCAATTCTCTGTACCCTAAAAAATCGACACGAAATGCAGCAGAGTTGTTGAGACGGCCATGTTTTGCATTATTCAGCATTTTAAAGGGGTCTTGAAAACATGAATGATACTATATTACATTTTAATGCGTAAACAAGAATAAAGACCTTCCTCTTGAAACCAATAGTATTTAGTTTATTAGAATTAATTATTGACTACTCAGAACTAATTGATACCCGAATCATTTAAATTCATACATTTAATTCAGGTTCTTAGTCCTGTTATAAAAATTGTAGTTTCCAAAGGTAAAAATACCAAGGGCTTTGGTTTCTAATGCTCTTACCTAGCTCTTATATAAGTAACATGACTATTTTAATGGTGACTTGGTCCTCCCAGCTTCCAATTAGTGGCATAACAATCACGCGGCACAATTAGGGATAATACTAATTATTAAACATGTAAGTTAATTAGCAGGAAGCTACTCCGGAGCTCCGGCAGCTTGCATACTAAATTTGTTTTCCACTCAGTGGAAAGACCATTGCTCTTCTTCAATTCCAGAGTTTAGTTTGCTACAATGAGATGCGATCTTGAGTGCTAACTGGAAAGTTAAACGTGTAGCTCTTTTGGATTTTCTCTGTAGTGTGTTATTATTTTGAAATTTACTGGTACAATGTCAATTTGGACGAAAGTTACAGTGAAGAATTTCTTTTTAGTGACACTGTTTGCGAGCCAAGTCGTGTCATCACTTTCATCGTCATTTAACGCCACCTTAATCAGCGCATGCGAAAACGGAGAGAACATACCAGCGGTATACTTAGAACAGGAACCCTATATCTTCACTGAAGATGCCAAAGACGGTATTCAAGTAAAAGGAATCGTGCAAGAGATCCTCGAGAAAGCAATAGAGGAATGCTGTAGCAAAAACACTATTATTTCGTACCAAACAAAAAGTACCTTCGGATCGATTGGCGATGTATTAGAAAACCACAAAACAGAATTAGTGTTACCAGTTGGCCGTCGAGCAGGATTTACTCATTCAGTATCGGACCGGCACTTTGTAGCTCTGTTGGAATCTCCCGGACTTGGTGTGGTAGTTAAGAAAAGCATCTCTGGATCGGACCTCGCGTTGGCCCTTTTTCAATCTTGGCCTGTAGTCATCTTCATAATAATGTCCCTAGCCCTAGCTGGTGTGTTTGTCTGGTTCTTGGTAAGTACGTGTTGTTTCTTTTTTCAGCATTGTATTCAGTAAACCTATCTTTCTATTATTTTACTATTAGCAATAGGCTAATTTACTATCATTGTATTTAATAATCCACGAATGGGTTTAACTTTGGACCTGAAAAAAGAAGAATGGAATGGCCTTGGTAGCACAGTTACATGCATGCTGAAACTAAAATTTTGGTAAAACTTCTTTTTGCCCTCTTAAAGTTAAAAATAAAACTGGCTCAGATAAAAATATTCCCCTACAGTAATCTAATAACAGATTCCCAGTTGTAATTATAAGTTGTACGCCATTTAAGCGTTTACAAGTTTGATGTCCAAATAGTCGGCGGTGAGAGATGGTTTGATCATGCTAACTAATGCTTCCATGAATTATAAAACCCTTAAACAAAATGGATCAAAAATTGGTGATACGAAAATATAGTTCAATTAATTGAGGAGTGTCGGAAAATACATTTGATAGTTAGGATGCCGATTTGAATGAAACGACCGAAACTTTTGTTTATCGTTACGTTCTTGAAACAGTCAATTTTCTTAGCTTAAATCGCACTATACCTTAAAATGCATGAAAAAGGTTACATCAGATTTACATTCTTCAGCCCATATTTTTAAAACGATATATGTAGTACGTGCATGTACCTTAAAACAACATCAAAACTGAAATGACCCTTTTCACGGAGAACCTTTTTATTAAGACCATGATAATTAGCTTAGCTGAGAGAGGTTGTTTTGATCGCTCAAGTGGCCGACTTCGTAAGAAACGAATATTTGAAAATGACTCGCGGCATTTTAAAAACACGTAAATTGTTTTGCTGTTAGTTTCCAAAAAATAATCTATTTTGATATGTTTGGAAGTTTTATGGTGGTAATTCTTTAATTTGATTTTCTTATAGGATCATGGAGTAAACCCTGAAGAATTTCCACATTTCTTTCCTCGAGGGATTTTTGAAGGTTTCTGGTGGGCCAGTGTTACAATGACTACCGTTGGGTTAGTATAAAATTTGTTGCTGAACCACCTTCCGATCTTCTTGTGAACCGTGACTGTTTTCTTTTGTGATGCAGTATATAAAATATACAGACACAATGTTTAAGAAATATATAACGCGTCACCGTGTAATATAGCCTCATCTAAACACGCGGGAAGTTGGGAGAACACGAGAGTAGCGTAAGGAAACCACGAGGCCTCCGAGTGGTTTCCGGCGCTACTCGAGTGTTCTCCCAACTTCCCAAGTGTTTAGATGAGGCTGTATTATACGGGAACACGTTATATGTTTATTTTATAAAATAATTAGTCAAGTAAAATACATCGCGTATCGCGTCAGCGTGTAATATACTCTCATCTAACACGGTTATTTAACCAATCAGGGCGCGCGTAGTATCACAGTTATTTTATAAATAATATTTACATTATCTTAGTTATTTAATATTTATCATTTTCATCAGTCGGTAGAGACCATAAATTGTGAAGCATTTGAGTTGAAAATTTATCTTCACTCTTGTGTTTGTCATTTTCCTTTGGCAACTCAGTTGCCTTAATTATATGATGATAAGAAAAAGTTTAGCCATGGTAATCTTGTAATATAGTATGTTTCTACGGATTACAAGCGCAGTTCATTAATATCAAAAGGATTATCACTAGTTTTAGAACATTTTTTTAATATCTTCCCACTGACAAAACTACCTTGATTTACGATGCGTCCGTTTCATTTGCTCTCCACTTTATGGTACATCCTTATTTGGTTTATTAAATTTGTCATACACGCATAAAAATGTATCTAAAACGATAAATCTAAGATATGATGAAAGTATTAAACTACTAATTATAAACTATAGACTAAGAGATTAGAAATGCGGCCACATAAGAATTATCTAGTTCTTGTCTAAAATTACATATTTATATAGCAATATATAGTGATATATAGCTTATGCTCTGATATTCCAAATTATATATCCAAAAATTATAAGGTGCCAAAATCGAAACGTGTATATGTTTGGAGGAAGGCGAAAGTAATGGCAAAGTTGTCCCTAATTTCAGGTATGGTGACAAGGTACCGAAGTCAGTATTGGGCCGCTTGTTTGCTGTCGTGTGGATAAACGTCGGTCTTGTGATACTGGCCATCTTTATGGGAATTGTTACGACCTCTTTGACGACAACCGGTTCCAAACAAGTCGGCAATTTGTACGGTTTACCCGTTAGTAAAATTCCTTGTTGGTTAAATATTCCTGAAGATTTATAAGTAAAGTAGGCTAGCTCTTTCGGTTTGTCAGGTGATAACGAATTTTTAGACATAATTTATTGATCTCTCTTTTATAAAACCATAGTACAACAAACTGGTAGTATTATAGTTTTCCCGTAGACGAGCAAAACGATATGGCAACCTTTCCTTTATTGTTTGACTCGCGTTGCCTATAGCTTTAGCGGTTTTGGGAATATATTTTTTATTTTACATATCCTTTAAATGATTGCATATATGACACATACTTGTAGTGGTTTTTTTAAATAAGGCGTCTGCATATGTATTATTCTAAGAGTATTTTTTGTTCTTATCTACAGACATCAGTGATTAATGGAAGTTCAGAGTATCAAATCGCGGTTTTATACAACACTCAAATTTACGGTATGTTGTTAGGAAGTGGAAGTAGCGGATAAAACATAAACATTTAATCCATCAAAATGTTTCTTTAAATTATGGTTGCGATGCATGCCACGTAATGACTATTCTTAATAAAAACTATTTTGGACTCTCTTAATTTCTTTGAGAATGTACCGTGGCTGAATATTTATAAATAAAGTAAGCTAGCTCTTTCGGTTTGTCAGACATTGAAACCAATGATTGAGAGCGAAGCGTAGTTTACGAAACTTTTTCTAAGAATATAGCATATGTGAGATTGTGGTTTCTCTCTGTTTAGCAAAAACAAACTACGACGAAATCTATAAGAGCGTTTCAGAGGGTGAAACCCAACTGGCTTTGATTGACGTGTACAGCATAAGTCGACACGAGGAACAATTTTTCAAATATCGACTTGAAGTCGCGGCAGTGATAGAGGAACCTATTTCGTTTGGTGTGGCAATGGCGAGCGGTGAGCGGGAAGAATTATCTTCTTGTATCTCACGCTATCAAGGGAGTCATGAAGATGAGATACATCATATTTTAGAGCAATACTTGACAGCAGTCCAGGTATGTGAGCCGGCAATAGAATAGAGTTCGCTTGAATTTAAAACAGACAATTTAGACCTTGTAGAGTTAAAGTTAAAAAAAAAGACGCAATATGACTTTTGATTCTTCTTCTACAATCATGCTACTTTTTTATATATCTTATTTTAAACTCTTTGAGTAAAAACGATTAACACAACCCAACCTATTTTAGCCATGACAAACGTTTCACAAGGAGTGTACATTGTGTACGTATTTCAACACAATAATATACATTTGCTTTTAAGTTACCTCTTACGCTTAAATGGATAATTTATCCTCTTTCAAATGCAAAATAGCGGCGTTACTACTGCCATTAATAATAATAATTATTATCATTATTATTTAATATTATTTAATATTGCTATTATTACTATAGACCGAGAAGGGAGAAGTACCAGGCCTCGATTATTTTGATGGTAGCGTGTTTGGATATACAATATACGCAATGGCCGGAACGTTCGGAATCATTCTAATTTGCGGGTTCCTATGGCAGTACAAGTTCAGAGATTCAAGCAAACAGCAAGGTGAATCAATCTGCAAGACTTGGTTTCTACAATAAAACAGATACAATCCTGGTCAAAAAAGTTGGGACACAAGGACAAATTCCTCTTATTTTGAGTCTTTTGCACCACCCCCTCTCCCACCTCAATGTTGAATCGCGCATCTTCCGGCCCTGAACCAACATTAATCGGGGGGAGGGGAGAGCGGGTGCCTTTTTGAATACCTAGGCCAGCCAAAGTGGGTGATATCAACAAAATAGCACCATGATCAGTGTGTCTCAAAGACGTTTGTCCAGGATTATAGAGTTTCAGGAATACACTATAAATTCAAGAACGTTAAAGCCTCAAAAGTCAAATCAGCCCCTTTTTTCATAGGAGCTTTTTTGGTTTTCACAGGGCTATTTTTAAAAGCAGGTCCAAAGTGGCCCTACAAAAAACCAAATTGGCCCTACGCATTTTCAAAATAGCCCTATGAAAATTCAAAATGACCCTAATGAAAACTGATTCGACACCACTGGGGATCAGTTTGACTCCTCATAGCTGTGACAGCTATTCCAAAGAGTTCTTTAAAGTGCATTTATTTTCCCTGTAAACAGTTCTTCTGTGAATGTTGTAAAAACAATAGAAATTCGAGGTGGAATAACATTGCTTCAAGCAAAATCACAATATATGACAGCGTCTATTTTTGATACAGCTGTGCACTTTCAAGCAGTTGTTTACGGCGATTGAATGCCAAATCTCGCATCAGCGACGCGGAAAAAACAAAACAAAAATAACGAAAAATAAAAACGGAAAACCAGTCACAAACGTATCCCTCATTCGAAGGTTGAGTACATAATACGAGTTGACGTATTGTTCATTGTTCACTGGTCAGTGGTCAAAATTCGGACAACTCATGAAACACGCGGTCGTTGTACTTCACGCTGAACCTTATAGAGGCACGTATATTTTTTATTGTTATACACAGTGGCGGACACCTTCGGGACTAGACTTATTGTCCGCCTTAGAGAGAGTTCAGTTAAAGAGAACTAAGTGAAAATTGGCAAGGGCCAAATCTGCATGCTGTCCGCCTTAGAGAGGTGTCCGCTTTAGACAGCTGTCCGCCTGGCCCAGCTCAGACGGCGAACTTTTCATGCGCCGAACCTAATTGCGGAATTAAGTTCATGAAAAGAGCGGCGTCTGAATCAATTAAGTTCGACTGATTTGATTTGGGTCGACCCAACAATTAAGTTCGACATGCCTAGACGGGAATTCCGACTGTGGAGCGACTATGGAGCGACTCTGATTCAAACGCCGAACTTTTCATGAGCCGAACCTAATGCATAAATGACTATATTATTTTATTTTGGCGCGACTCAGGTGCGACTGCGTTCGGCATCTGAATCAAAAATAGTTGAGGTCGACATTAGGTCGACTCTATAAGCAATTAGGTTCGGCGCATGAAAAGTTCGCTGTCTGAACTGGGCCGACTGTAGTATGGTAATGATCACAACTTACACAGGATTACACTTTTATTGTGTTATATCTCTAATTTCTTCATCCGACAGACGGTCAGAAGACTAGCCAACCACGAGAAATTACTTCTGAAGTTAATTATCCAGATCGGCCCATATCTGATGCCGCAACGGAACGTCTCAACCGTCAACCTGAGCCGTCTATCGTCACTGACCACGCTCACAATAATGGGAAATTGGGAGCCGAGCGACTTCTGGTGCAACAAAGTGCCGAGGTTTTGAGAATGGACGAAGACATGACAGCTTTTAAAAAGAATTGGGAAAGAAAGTTTCGAGCAATGCAAGAGAAGCACAAAAGACAGCAGATGCAAATGTTTCAGCTCAATAATGAGGGATACGCAACGGATTTTAATTAGTAGCGCGAGAAGCAAAGATTTTTTTTAAAAAAATATTGACGGTGAATTGTCATTGAGTGCAAACACTGCATACATCAGGGCAATTGTTTCAGCCTAATACTGAGGGATACGCAACGGATTTTAATTAGTAGCGCGAAAAGCAAAGGCGGCTTCTATATTGACGTAAAATCATCATTGAGTACAAACACTGCATACAGCAGGGCATATTAGAAAGCTGGATTGGATTTAGGACGTACGTTGGATATCACTTTTGAGTCAGGACTTTGGACTGGATTTTGGACTAAACTTCAGGAATGGACTTTGAATTTTACAAATTTATGGTTCTATGTTGTTTTCGTCGGTTTTTTGTTGAAGTTTTGCCTCGCATAAAAGGAATGTCTTTGGAAAGGTCAAGCAAAGTTCACTAAAACGTGCTTCTAGCAAAGGAAAACAAAAAACAAAAAACAAAACAAAACAAACAAAAACAATCAGACAGCTCACATGACCGTGTGAATACCGCCTATGCTAATGACAGAACAATATGTATATTTTGCATGAAAATGGATCTCAATTTCAAATATATATACTGTGTTTGATTTGTGCCTCAACATAAGCAAGAAGTATTTCTTTAATGGTACCCGTCAAAATACAAAAACAATCAGACAGCTCATATGACCGTGTGAATACCGCCCACTCTAATGGACAGAACAATATGTATGTTTTGCATGAAAATGAATCTCGATTTCAAAAAGATATACTGTGTTTGATTTGTCCCAAGAAGTATTTGTTTAATGGTATAATGGTATACGATTGCGCTCTATCAATCATTTTCGCAATAATTATATAAAGGCGTATACCAAATAGCCTGGATCTCACTTTATTCAGCAAAGAGAACTTGAAGATTGCACAGAGGACAAGGCAGACTCGGAAGTAAGGAGTGTTTTAAATAGACCCTGAGTGCTAAGGCCGATAACATCAAATGAAATTACAACGCGGGTTTCAGCTAGTGCAAAATAAGCGAATTTCTAAGTTATTTGGTGGCGTAAGAAAACTTTGAGCGAGATCCCTAATATGGGCCAATTTTTAAAGCAAAACCTAACTTAGACCTGGTTATCGCTAAAGTGTAGATTAGATGGACTCCTCAAATCAGGGCTAGTCAAAGGTTACATTGTATTTTTAGCGTTGGTGTATAAAACCGGGTTCAGCCGTGGTCCGATAAGCTTGGCTGTTTTACGTTGTTTAAACCTTGTTTATAGACCTGGAGTTTCTTAACCGCGGTCCAAAACTTGTTTATAAAATTGGCCCTATACAGTTAGTATCTTTATCTGGGCTGCGTACCCATTCCGCGGGGAACCTATTCTGTAGTTAGACTGCTGTTAGTCTGGAAGTAAAATACCCATTTTTTTCCTTGGGTCTGTCCTCCTCAGTTCTAACCACTACCTCTTCTGTTGTGCTCTAGTTTGAACATGGGAATCAAGGTTGGTTTGTGCGTGTTTCTGATTGTGTGGGGGATCATTGCTGTGCAGGGAAGATACAAGTCTTCGGACGAGCAAGGTAAGCACCTCCGGTCAGAACTTTTAAAACCGAAGCTCCATTAGTGTGTCTTACAGCTTCTGTTCTGGATCAGTGTGGCTTCAACTGTTTGAAAGTATTAATACATTAACATTATTATATCTTATTTAGTGGGCTAGCTGCCCCCTCCCCGGGGGGGGAGCACTCTCTTAAATTTAGTATGGGGGTGTGCCGCTGAGTCCCTGTGACATTGACCCTGTTCCAGAGTAAAGAAAGGCAATTTTGCGACCCTGTTCCAGACAAAATGGTGAAAATAGATACCCTGTTCCAGACTAGAGGCGACTCTAAAAATTGGAAATGGCGTGCTTGAACATGTGGCGTTGCGTGATTTAAAGCAACAGTTTAGAGCTGTTAGACTCGACTATAAACCATCAAGGATTCTGGCAGGAAGAAATATCGACCTTGTTTCAGAGCCAGAATGAACGAAAAATATACCCTGTTACAGAGAGAAACGGTGATTTGTATACCCTGTTCCAGAGTTGGAGAGGCAAAAAGTATACCCTGTTGAGCGGCACATCCCCGTATAGCCCATATATGGGAGTGGGGGCTAGCTGACATATGTGTGTCGCTAGATGCAAAGGAACGTTTTCAATTAAGGGCGCTGTCGATTTATCTTTCTTGTTAAACGTAATTGTATGTCAATGATCTTTCCAGCCACTTGCGATTGGCCTATAGGCTATTGTGTGTACATACACGATCCATGCCCTCCAGACACGGAGGACTGTGCCGCCCAATACACTTGCACCCTACCAACGAATAAGTGTTGCTGCTGGGTGTGAGAGTAAGGAGTGAACGGTAAGCTCTACTAGTATGCTTTCCATATCCGCATTCCATATTGGAGAATGCCACGGTTTTGTTTGAATTAGTTGCTGTTTAGGTACGAGTGTGACCCGGTAGTTACTTTTACGACGGTTTCTATAATAAAATAAATAAATAAATAAATAAATAAATAAATAAATAAATAAATATCGTTTATTTAAAGTCGAAGCATTAGGGGGTGGTTGCCCATTCTCCCGAGCCAGAGGCTCATGTTTCAAGTGTAATGATCATGCATATGGTTCCGATTAACCATCATCGCGAGTACTGAGTCAACCGTTCAAGCGTCGTTTATAAAACTGAACACTATGAAAAAAGTCAATGAAGCAAAATGATGACAAGTAAATGGTGTAAAACGTATGAAAAATTACAAGAATAGACGCGACCTATATTCATATTGTGTTAGGATTAATTCAGGCGCGGTCGTCAGAACATTTCCATACTGTTTTGTTAAGTCTTGTGTTAATCTGTAATCTTAGTTCTTTGGTGTTTTACCATGATGTACTTGTAGCTAATTTATTTGTATTTTTGTTTATTACCCCAAGACAAGGCCCGATCATGCCAGCTCATGACAGCTCAGCCATTGTCAGACTCCAGAGTGACATACAGTAGCCATTGACATCAAGGAAGCAATGTAGTTTTTTTTTTGTTTAGTTCTGTTCTATTTGTGCGGTAGTAATGCTGATTCATTCTACAACAGATGACGTTTGGTAGACTTAGTGCAGCAGGCGAAAGCTTGATGGTATGCTTATATATAATCAAGAAAATAAAGTTTGAATAACCAAGTTTACCGCTCTCTGCGACTCCCTTAAATTTTAATTAAAATTAAAATTAAAATTTAATTTAAAGGTATGGGGGTGTGCCGCTGAGTCCCTGTCACCCTTACCCTGTTCCGGAGTAAAGAAAGGCAATTTTGATACCCTGTTCTAAACAAAATGGTATAACTAGATCCCTCTTTCAGACTAGAGGCGACTCCACAAATCGGAAACGGCGTGCTTGAATAAACATGTGGCGTTCGTGATTTAAAGCAACAGTTCAGAGCTGTTTTGCAGCGGCAGACTCGACTATAAATCAATCACGGATTCTGGCAGAAAGAAATATTGACCCTGCTCTTCAGACTGAACGAAAAATATACCTTGTCCCGGAGAGTAACGGTGATTTGTATACCCTGTTCCAGAGTCTGCTGAGCGTCACATCCCCGTATAGCCCATATATGGGAATGTTTCCCGGGGGCGGGGGTACGGCCCACGGATTTTCCTCAAAAAAAAAAAAACTTTTAGAAATGTGCAGTGTTAGCATACTGTACAAGCAGGCCGGACAACGTTCTAGGTAGGCGCAACGCCCTCTCGTTTTTTTGTTTTGTTTTGTTTTATTTTTGTTTTTGTTTTGCTTGCAAAGAGAGTTGGTTCAGCTTGAATTGATCGAAGCAGTTCCATGGCGCGCGCGAGGGACTGAATTTTTGGATGGCCTGGCTACTCAGCTGGCTACTTAGCCTGGCTACTCAGCTGTTTTTGTGCAAGTTAAAGGAATGTGAGGGTTTTACACGTTTTATAATAATTTGTTTGTCTTCTTTGTGGCGCAAGTCTGGTTAAGGGATTATGCCAAGGTAAGTGTGTGATTTCACCGATCCCCGGTTGTGTATCTCGGAACGTGATAATAATACGGAATATTTGGTGTACACCCCATAGATGTACCAAAAGACACTGTTGTTGTTGTTGTTGTTGTAAGAACATATTGACAGGATTAGCAGTGGTACATTTAACAACAATAGCAGTAAAAGTAATGTACAGTAGAAGTAGCCATTGACACAGTATAAACAGCAATAGATACATGATTACACGTCTAATTTGTACAATAATAGATACTGCATAAAAACGTTTATTGTTATGAGCTCTTTGCAGTGAAACTGGATGTGTTAGATAATTATTTCACTTACTTTTGAAGAGTGGCTGTACAAGCTATAAAAGGTTCAAAGTATTCTAGGTCTTGACTAAGGAGCATTGTGACTCTAGATTTATATTGCAATGGGTCACATATTTACTGTAAAACCTGTATTCATCGGATATCTATATTAACCCTTTTACTCCTGGGAGTGATCAAATTCAATTTTCTCCTTCAGTCTCTCACCAGAGATATGTCATAAAGTGTGGAGAATTTGCTGCTTTTTTTATTTATTTATTTATTTTTGTTTCCACACACAGTTATATTACTAAATTAATATATACATATACGTATTGATATATTTTTCTTTGTATTATTGTGTGATGAGGGAGCTCAAAAAAGAAGCCAGAGGCTTATATCATTTGAGCTTCCTCTAAAATTACTGGGATGTATTATATAGTGCGGTGCAGAAGTGCAGGAGTGCAGTTCATAAATTAAAGATATAAGTGCAAGTACACACAGAAATACAGTTAAAGCAAAAATAGTTACATTGTAGTAGAGAAAATGGCTTATTGATAGTTGTTTAACAGAGAATGCTATTCTTCAGCTTAGCTTTAAAGGTTGAGCTTTATGGTTCAATCGTAACAAAAAGCTAATTCACAGTATCAATTCTCACTAAGTCACTCATTTTCTTCTTGAATGATTAGAACAATTTGTATTTTGAGCTCAGGAGTGAATAAGGGTTAAGCAGACACGGATGTACCAAAATTAAGCCATTTTGTTACTTAATTGAAGCCTGTATTAGGCGAACACTTCATTTCAAGTATTTTTAGAGTGTATTTTATATTAGATTATATAAACAATAAACTACTTTTGGAAGGGAAATATGCACGGATAATTGTCCGAGAATATTATCTGTTCCGAGAAGCGAACAGTTGCCCGAGAGGGAAGCTCGAGGGCAACTGTGAGCTTCAAGGAACAGATAATGTCCAAGGACAATTATCCATGCATAATTCCGAAGCCAAAAGTAGTTTATTGTCTTTATTATCCTTCAACTATTTCCTCTCGCAGCGCAAATAATGGTGCAAGGACTGTGAAGCTCTTTGGTACTTTCTGCAACTGCTTTTTTGACAAATGAATTGTTGTCCTCCTCGGTGGTCATCTCGTAATGGTTTTTTGTGATTCGGATATTGTCAATAAACAGCGATAGTTCACGAGGTGGGGGTTATTCGCTGATAATGAGCCGACGTTATTCGGTCATGATTCCACCAATCACGCGCGGGAGGAAATATTTGATGGGTCATAAGAGACTATATTGTCTACTTGTAAAAACATATTTTCTGGTTGCAAAAGCCAGTTGCAAAAGAGTTGCAATAAACCATGTCAAACAGCAATCAACCTCATCGATGCCTTTAGCTATATTATGGCACATCTTTATACCTGTATTAAGTAAACACCCTGCATTAAGCGTACTACACTAACTAGGGTCTCAAGGGTGTTTGCTTAATACAGGTTACATGTTTCACTGTATATTATTTTATTCATTTAATGGACTCTATGTACTGTAACACTTTTGACCAAGAATTAGAACCCTTAAATGTCTGAGGCAAATATTCTGGGATTGAAGACTATACTGTACATATGATTATCATATTTTCCTTTAACTGTTGTCGAGATGAAGCAGGTGATGATCCATTGTAGCTCTTTTGAGTAAATGTTGTGATGTGTTCAGTAAATATTTCGCATATTTCTGAAGACCCGCCGTACAAAATATGTGACCAGGTATTAATAATTACTTCTGCATGAAATGTTTTCATCAACATCAATAGGGGTTAGTCACTGATTGCTCTCGCTCTTGGTGGGGTGGCTGTTGGTGGTCCTTGTTGATTTTGACAGAATGCCTTATTTCATTTCAGGACAAAACTGTCCTCAAATAAACTCCACAGCACATGCCCGGATGAGCCAATGGACTTGTCTAATACTATATGCTTCTCGTAAGTAGTACATGTACTAAAAATAGTTCATTTCTCTTTGCTGTAATATTGTAATACAGGCTAATATTTGCATACATGCTAGACCATAGAATCAGGTTTTTTTTAATATATGACTGGCTTTCTTTGGCCTTGAACTTTGTGTTTATTTTGGAGATGCATATAGCAAACAAGACTTGAAGACTTTTACAATGTACCAGAAGTCAATTGTTTATATTTTTTATTGTATGCCCTCTTTTGTAAACTACTGTTAGAATCTGCTAAAGCTTTCCAACACAACCGTCAAATTGCAACTCTTGACAGAAAAGAAAAGAAACCATGTCCCTAAATAATAACTTTAACACTTCCTGTTGGGGCACAGTTAATTATTGCTGTATCTGCAGGCTAAGGTAAAATGTGCCGAGCTGAAAATGTTTTGCAAGCAGTAAACTAAATTTTCATTTTGGCAATATTACTAAATTAAATGTGGCTAAATGCAATTTAACTTAAAGTTAACAACCAAGACAGTACTCGACATTAAGGTTTTAGGTTGGTTGCCTTTTGAACTGTAGATTGACCCCTTTCTTATTCTCTGCTATTGTAGACTTCATAGAATGGATCCTAATCCACAACCACAGGGTGAAGTTTCTACTGTATTATCTGGATGACTTCCACACCTTGGGTCCCCCAAATTCTCCTGTCTGTCAGGACCACTTGGATTTGTCCCTCAGATTGGGGCATTCCTTTACACCCAGGCAAAACAGAGGGCCCCTCAACTTGTCTTGCCATTTGTGGCATTGATCTAGATTTCATAAGGCTTTAGGCTTGCCTCCTGTGGAAAAGTTCCAGCATACGTTATTGCTGTTGAACTATACTGTAGCTTGGTCTCAGAAACGTTCATGCAAATGCAAGAAGCTGGAATCTTTGATTAGCTACCTGCATCATGCTTGCAAATTATTTTGTTGGGAGATGACCACCTCATCCACCTGAACAAGGACTTTTTATCCCTGGTCTGGCCATTATTTAACACCAGATGCAGTGGGGGCAATTGGTTTTGGAGTGTTTTGTTGGGCCACTGGTTCTCAGGAGGATCGATGGTCAGATCAGCAACTCCCCCTCTCCACTGTGTACAAAGAGCTATTCCCAGTGATAATCATGGCTTCCCTTTGGGGCTCCAAGTAGGTATCTCTGTGAGTGGAGTTTTGTTTGTGGTGCATGTGCTGAACTCAGGAACTAACATGCTGGTCCAGCTTTTTCATTATCTCTTTTCATTGGCCTTTTGACTTGAGAGTAAGCATATAACCATACAACTGATACCCTGTCTCGCTTCCAGTTTCAACACTTTTGGCAGTTGGCACCACTCGGAGACCTGGAGTCATCCCAGATCCCAGAGCAGCTGCTCCAGGAGCTCCCAATAATTTAGAGAAGTGCCACACTGCTTTTACAACCAGGGTTTGTGAGCTTCTACTTTTCAGGTCTATCACCTTTATCACCCTTTGCAAGCAGGACAATCGCTGTAGGGTGGATGGTTCACTGCTACCAGCCAGTGAAGAGATTTTGATGCCTTTTTGAGCCTCCATAGCTGGTCAGGTCGACTCCAATTGCGTCGGACCCTTTGGGGGATCCACCTTGTCCAGGGTTCCTCTCCAGAAAAGCATCTCCCCATCACAAGTGAGCTGTTGGACCTTATTAGGCTACACTGCATGTTTCAAGCCATGACCATGTGATGCTGTGTTGGCTTCTTTGGTTTCCTGCAAGCAGACTAGCTTTCCATCACCAACTCACCATTTGATCCAAACATGCACGCCACGCTGCATGACTTTTAGGTGGACTTGAGCACAACCCCAGCTGTCATCATGTGGATCAAGGCCTCTGAGACAACCCTTTTCTGCAAGGCTGCCAAATTTACCTTGGTCGTGGTCGTCCTCCTCTCTGCCCTATTGCGGCAAGTCTCAGCTACAGTGTACATCAACTTGCTGGGCTCAGCTCCAGGCCCTCTATTTTGCTATGTCAATGGTCAACCTCTCTCCTACCAGCAGTTATCCTCCTTCTCGCAGTGTACTTTTCGCACAGCTGAGGTGTTTGGTCAGTGTTCAGACCACAGCTTCAGGATCGGGGCTGCGACAACAGCAGCACAGTGGGGTCTTCCAGACCACTTGATCTGCACACTTGGCCACTGGTCCAGTGATGCTTAGCACAGGTATATAAATTATTAGGACCTTGATTTCAACTGTCCGTGATGTTTAACAGAAGTTAGTCTAGCGGTAGGCACCTTTAAGTTGTCATCTGATGTGCAACATATTCCCCATGCCTCAAGATTGGATAGGTTGGGGCCCTGGCTTCCCCTAGCCAGGAGCCCATCTCAGAGTTGGGTTTTGCAGCTTAGAGGCCCTTCGGCCTGGTTAGGGCTCATGGCTGAGTTGCCAGGATTGCCGGGATTGCGAGACTCCGTCTCGGCCGGGGCAACCAACATCTGTATGCGGTGCAGTTGTTAAATGCTTTTATTAAATGCAATTTGACTAAGTTAACTACCAAGAGCAGTGAGCATGGTTGGCAGTTAGCCTTGGTGGTCAGTGGTTGGCGTTAGCAGTCAGCAGTTCAGGTACCACTCATGCAAGACTATGGCGTTTGTTATTGTTGTGTTGCCAAGGTGGAATGAGCTCACTGTTTGGTTGTTCTCTCCTCTCCATTCCACTGTTTCAGTGTGACTTGTTTTTTTTTTTTGTTACCTTGGTGTTCAGGGGGACTAATCCCCTTGTCCTTGTTGTCTCTCAGCTGTTCCACCCCTGGGTAGTATGTGGGGGCTCATGGCTGGGTTGCCAGGAATTGCCAGCCATTGGAGAGTTGTGTCTCAAGGAACCTCCATACGTGATGCAGTTATTAAATCAGTGAAAAGTGGTTTTTAACTGTTAAGTGTGATAAAATGATTCAAATAAATTGGCATAAGAAACATGAGGTTCAAAAAAAAAAAAAAAAAGTTGCGTTTCTGACCCTCCAAAGTGGGGTTGGGGGAACAGGACTTTATGTTTAAGTTTTGTATTACTTGTTTTAATGTTCCGAGTTGTTTCTTGTTGCAAAACAAAATAATGTTTTTTTATCAACTGTTTCTGAATCTTCCCCACATCAACTTTTAGTTGATTTGCCTTACAGTCATTTTCTTTAGAGTTACTTGTACTAAGACACATTATCATAATACTTTACAGGAATGAAAACCGAATGCAAGAGTCACTGCTTTGAACGACATATGGCCCCTATCAAGTAAGTACTGAAACATTTGTCCCCATAAAAGACTTGTGCTGTTATACTAAACTTGTGGGGTATATATCAAACTCGCGTTTAATACTCTCTGCTCCTCTACTGGACAGTATACTCATTTCATTGTGTTGTTCAAGTCTCGTATTGTCTCTGCACCGCACACCCTCTTGTTGCACTGATCGTATTTCGTTGCACAATTATTCACTAAATCACTTCCGGTCATGCTCCCCTAAATTAAAGCGATTTAATTTAACCAACATTATAGTTTTTTTAAGTGTTTGACCTGCATGAACTGTGTACCTCATGTTAGTATGACACAGCAAAGTGACTCATTTGTTCTTCAGTCAGTCTTACTATAGTTGTTGTCACGGCCCTCGGCACACAATATCACGGCCATCACTTGCGTATTCTTATAGCATCAGCTGCAATCTCTCTCTGGAGTCCTACTGCTACTCCGTCTCGACTCTTGTGGGGCAGCTGTTGCTCTGTTATCAGTGACTTCGGTTCTCTTGATTTGTAGTACACGCACAAGAGACAGTGATCTCTTGATGTGGTGACCCTTGCGTAGGAGTACAGTAGTGCGTCTGCCTCTGATGTGTCTCAAGACACTCCTTTTCTTCCATTTTCCTCTGTACTTCCTACCCTCGACGACCAGCACAGGTCCTCTCCAATATCTGGATAATATTGTTGTCGCCTCTCTTGGTATGGTGAATCTTCATCAGGTTGTGGACATGTTCTTTGCTTCTGCTGTATTTTCTCCATCAATCGCGCACGCAAATTGCTGACTTAATCTCCATACAACTCCACGTCCAAATGACCATGCTGGGTGTCAACACTTGTTCCTCTCCTTCCTTGCTTTCCATGTACGTTTACTTGATGATTGTTCAGAGATCATTCGATATCTACCACTACAGCTTCTACTTGTTGATAGTTTAGGCTCGTTCTTGATTTACTGTAACTCTTGTACAGTCCTTCTCGTCATGGTGACCTTTCAAGATTGAACTGCCATCTTATTCATTGTGTGGCGAGGTAGTCTTGCAGCGCCTCGCTCTTGTCCGTATCTTCTTGATCCAGGCTGCCGTGGTTTAATTTAAAGACTGCTGCGTTTTGGTCTGGTTCGCCATTTAATGAATGCATTGAGCTTTCCCTGGAATTCCTCTGCTGTTTGAGACTGCAGGGAGAACTCCTCGGGTTAATTCCGTGAGGTGACGACAGATCCACGATTAGCCACCATTTTCCAGGCTGCCCTTTCTTGGCCAAAGCTACTAACCTGGAGGTTAGAGAGAGGCGAGGAAGTGAAGGGGCCGGCTACCCTGCGTAAGGCCACTTCATATGCCAGATAGGCGTCGATGACATCTGGGTGCTGAACGGCCGAGAGCTTATTTCTCGCTGAAGATTTAAGTTGGAGAGCAGAACTAAAGCCCAATTTGAAACCATGACGAAGTCCCTGAATTACGAAGGACACCGGTTTCTGATTCGGGTGCGACTTTAACTCCTGAGCAAAGAGGTCTGGAACAAGAGGGCTAACCGCACTTACTGGTGGGAGGAGTGGACACGCCGGAAGGAAGACGGTAAGCGGACGGGAATTGGCATAAGGTGGCAACTGCAATCGCACCTGTCAAGAATAAACAAGAATCGCCTAACCAACTTTAATTCCTTGCAGAAGAGCTCGGGGAAGAGGGTTGCTGGTCACTACCCTACAAAGACTAGTAATAGAAATGATAAAGAGGCACCATGGCGACGGTGAACAGACTCATAGGGGTAATAATCAGTGTCCTCCTAGCATTTGGCGTTTACTGCCTGTTGTGGGCCTCGGAGCAGGGGAATGGGACCTACGGTTAGTCTCTAACAAGCAAAAAGATTAGTGAAGCATGGTTGCCAATAGCAACCAACATGAACAGAGTCCATAGGGGTAGCAACAATCAATTACCTCCCCGCATCTGAAGGTCGCCTAAAGCTTAGTGCCTGTTGTAGGCCCCGGGGCAGGGGACGGGGACCTTGGCGTCGTCTCTAACAAGTGAATGAATGGACCACCTGGTAACAACGCGCCAAGCAACGAACACCAACAGTGATCCATAGGGGTAATCACCAAACAGAAACCTCCTCGCATCTAACGCTTACAGCCTGTTGTGGGCCCTGTGGGAGGGGAAGAGGACCTAGGCTTCGTCTCTAACAAGCAAGACTAGTGAAACAAGTTAACAACGCGCCAAGCAACAACCTGAACAGTGTCCCGTAGGGGTGATAACAATCTGTGACCTCCCCACCTCTAAGCTTACTGCCTTTTGTGGGCCCCGTGGGAGAAGGGGGCCCACGCTTCATCTCTAACAAGCAGGACCAGTGATAACATGATACAACGCGCCAGGCAACAATGTCAACATAGTCCCATGGGGGTAAACTGTCAGTGTTCTCCCCGTTTCTGACGCTTGCTGCCTGCTGTGAGCCCTGGAGGAGGAGAAGGGGACTTGCGTTTCGCCTCCGGTTGGTTCTCTTTGACTGAGGGGTAGGGCAGTCCTTAGACCGATGAGAGCCAGCGCAGAAATTGCATTTGTGGGCAAAGCGGTAAGTGGCGTATGGTGCGGTGAAGATGCCACGATTCCAGGACTTGCAGACCACTAGCGACGAACTGGAACCCCTAGGTTGGGTGTGCTCCGACGAGGACCAGCAAGGCCGAATCCGGATCGAGGCACCGACAGTATGGAAATTGTACAATTGAACGTTCATATTTGACCAGTCTGCCAGCTTTATAGCCGTGGCATTCTCGCGGAAAGCCTGATCGTAGGCGAGCAAAACGCGACAGCTAAACTGGAGATAGGTACGGAGTATTAGGAGGGAATAACACGTTAGGTCACGCCACCGATGCGGGAAATACGACCCCAAAAACAAGGAGAAAACGGAGAAGGCTTCCGTCCAAGTGATCATATGGTCAATGCGGCGGCGTGGCTTCTTGGATGACAAGGTTAGTACGACCCGCCCGTCGAAAAGTAGTTTGCGGTTCGGGTTCCATTTGTGTGAGAGTCGCCGTGAGTAGCTCGTTCAGATCAATGAACTTGCCAGCCACGATCTGGGCCACCAGTTTAGCCGGCACTGGGGAACGACCCGGGACCGACCACGAACGGTTGCTGTAAAAATAGCGTGGCCACCGTTGGTACCTGAACATCACTCGCCACGCCGTGAGTGTGGTTGACGAAATGGCCGGCGAGCGTGGCTGTGCTGCTTGGAAAAGTAGTTGTTGCGGACAAGGGAGACGTAAAAGTATATACAAGTGATGGAACAACAAAGGGTTACGTACCTTGTGAGGACGCCGAGGTCAGCGACGCTTGTTAATCAGCGGTGGCGTTGCAAGTGACTGTGTTGTACACGCCCAATGCCGTGTACGGGGCGGCCACGTTAGCAGCCGGCGGGGTCAGCAGCGGTTGTGAGGTGCTGGAGGGGCCGGCTAACGCTTGATCCGGAAGGAACGGCTGAAATCACCAACGCCAAGAATTCAGGCGAAGGCCGCGAAGGCACGGAGACTTGCTCCAAAGAACCCGGTGAAGAGGTTAGACAAAACTTCCGCCGAGACCGGAACGTAAGAGCTATCGCGGCTGTGGCGGGTCTGGCGCGAAATACTGACATCCGCTTGCAAGCAAATGTCCACCCGGAATGCTGGCTAAGACTCATGTAAGAGGACCTGTCAAGGACTGATTCCAGATCCTGTTCGACTGCATATTTAGGTTCTGGTGTAACAGGAAATTTCACAACAGAGAGAGAAAACGAATCGACATTGAACTTAAAACGGATGCGCCAGTTTCCTGAATTGTCTCGGTGTAGTTCAAAGACCAAATTATCTTGCTTTTCTCTTTCTTTTGATATTTTTTATAACTTCGATTTGTCTGATTATACTGTTTTCTATAGTCTCATCCATTGATGCATGGGCATCAATCTGTGTCTCTCTTTCACCCCAAAGAGTGAAAAACTAAAATTGTCTCTTTCAGTCTCTCACGAGACATACAGTGTATCAAAGAGAACTTGACATTTGATAGCTTGCTTTAGCTTATTGAACTACCTATCATCACCGCATCACTTATACATTCTCTTCTTGGATCTTTGGAAGGATTTGTATTCAGACTTTGATAGTTTGAGGAGTACCCCCCCTCCCCTCCCTCAAATATTCACTTCCTTGTGTGACGGAGCAAATAGACTATACTCACGCACGCTCCTTTCTCGCAGAGCTTTCACACCACGCAGCATTCAGGACAATGGAAAACAAGAAGCATGGCACATGGAGTTAACGCAAAGTTTACAAGGAATATTTGGCTGTAGATGGCTTCAAACGGAAGACGAATGTAGAAATGTATTGAACAGAAAACCGTAAGCTCTGATATGTTAAATAATGCTATTCTACAGTCATGTATGATGCTATTTACTTTGTCTTTGAAAGAGGTGTTCCAAACGTTGTCAGTCAGTTCAATTCGCTCCAAGACTTTCTTTTTCTTCAATTCGTGAACAAGACTAATGATTTTAAACGCGAGGGCACTTTTTGAATTTGTTTTACTGCACTAGTTCGGAGAAAGACCTGATTTGCTATCTGTCACATACGTGTGAACAGCATATTATTGCAAGAGAAGGTCGTTATAATTTCTTTACTAGACGGCTGCGTTTCATTCAAATTTTCAAAATTTCCAAGTCCGGTATCGATAAAAATCCAAAATTATAAATTATGCAAACATACAGATGTTGGCTGCTAAAAAAATAATCTCCAATGACTTTGGTTTACAAAGAGTTCTAGTCTGGCCCATGTTATTTTTATTGTTCTCTTTCTAAAACCTTCACGATTGGCACTTGTTTTTGCGCGAAACTTTTTTTCTTCGTTGTGGAAACGTTGTAGTTACGCAGGTATCGATTTAACGTTTTTATTGTGTCTATACTTGTACTAAATTTATCGTTCTCTTTCTCGACGGTATAAAAAGTAACGCAGAACTTTCCTCACAAAACGGTTGTTGTTTTCGCTTACTTTTATGGTGTTTGCATTATTTTCCTCTTCGAAAACTGATGTTTTTGTAGTCGCTCTCGCGTTAATCTGGGCACAAATCTGTACAATATTTCTCCTGTCGCTCTCAAATTTGGATACGGATTGATAAATAATGTTTGACATGCTGTTAGAATTTAGTCACTACCTGATAGGTATACTTGGAACACCTCAAGTTATTACCTTTTTTATTTTTTGCTGTATGTTGCTGCTAGTTATGTACTCTTCAGAAATCGTTTTCCAGCACAGGAATTTTGTGAAATTATTTTTTACGAGAACCAACCATTATTTTGATGTGGATATTTCCTTAGCTTTTCAAGGCAAACAAAGAATATTTCGCGACAGAAATATTACAGTTGTGGCTGTTTGCGCAAATTTACAGCCATTTGTTTCGTGCTGTTTATATTTTTGAAGGGTATATTTTTATCTGGTACTACCTGAAAATTCAAATGGACTTTGCGTATTGGAACAATTTTACGCTGAAGCTTTGCTCGGAAGCAATCAACAGTTTTGTGTCTTCTCTGATTTATTTGCGCCACAATTTTGGTGGCCTGACTAAATTGTCTCCGAGGTTTGTCCAGATTGTGGCTTTTTCTTCGAATTTTCAGCTGTACCAGAGTTTAGGTTTGTGCATTTCCTGAGTTAGAACTGTTTAGGTTGTGGTTCTGTCAAGTTGGGATGGTTGGAAGAGAATTGCGCGCTGTCTTTTGTCTATTGGATTGGGAATTTGTTTTGATTCCGTCGCAAAATTTTTCATCATTTACATTTACATTTATTCATTAGATGACACACAAAGATTTACATAAAGAAGTAAGGCCAAAGCCAGTGGCTTAAATGGCTTGTAGAATGTCGCGATGTCGAGTATTATTCTTCAACGTTAAATTTAGTTTATGACGCCGTTTGAATTAACTGATGCTTCACGAAGCTGACGCGGTTCAATTTCAAGTAAATGGCTACGTCGCCAAGAGTTTAATTCCTAGTTCACGTAAGCTTTTATCATTTTCAAATCCACTTGAAATATTTTAAAGACTTTATCTGTGATATTGTATTCGATTTTTGTTGCAAAAACTAATTTATTTATTGTCATTTGCGAGCAGTGCGCAATTCTCTTCCTCCATCCTAGTTTATCAGATGACTCCTTTTGCTAAGCACCTAATGCAGCAACTGATGCAGACAATCGGTGTCTGTTTTCTTTCGCGAAGGCTCTAAAAGCGTAGTCGGTGTATTTTGAAATGTTTGTAGCCTTTAGCTTTTTAGTGAAGGACTTCCAGTTTGATGCGTGTAATTTATATTTCTGTTGAATGATGTGCTTAATAAAGACGTCTGTGGGGGGGGGGGAGGGATATGATGTACATGAATATGTAATATGCAGTGTAACCTGCAAAACCTGTTTTATAATTAAAGATGACATAAGACCATATGATGCTTTTCAAACTTTATTGACGTCACATTCAGAGTGTATATAATTTTCCGGTATTTCCAATTATGGTCAAGTATTTTTGCTTACCTAATGAGGTTAATGATCGGACTTTGAAACAACAAGAGTAATAGAGTTGTACTAGTTCTGTAGTAGTACAAGAGCACTACTAAACTCTTACAACTACTATATTACTATTACTACTTCAAAGCCCATCTGCGAACCTAGTAGTTAAGCAAAGTAAACTGGAGAAGAGGCTCTGAGGAACGGAAAGCTGGTAACGCGAAGTAAGAGGTTGATGAAAATTGGGATGTTCAACAATGTTTTGAGGCAAAATAATCTTTTGCATTGCGTCCATTTATGGAACTTACGCGGATGGCCCTGGGGACGAGGTTGTAGAAATCCGCTGAAATTCTCGAGCCCGCGTTCTTCAATGGCGGACGAATGTGTTTGTAAACAGTCGCTGTTGGAATCAAGAATTATCAGGAAACTCAAGGCCAGATAACAGGTGCGGACATATTTTGTGTGTGTCTATGTAACTGGTTTCACAAAAACGCGAATGTAAGCGATATGGTAACACAACGTCAGTAACCGTCAGCTGTGATTGTTCGTGTATTTTTTCCGACCAGTGCAGCTTTCATGGGAACAGAAAAGCTCTCACCGAGTTACTTTAGCATAACAATTTACTGTAATGTTTGATTCGTCACTTGAAGTAGCTGCAAAGTCGTGGAGATCTTGTTACGTGTCCGAGAAAAAGTTCAATGGTTCTGCGTGGATATTGATACTATTTGTTAGTATATAAATCTAGCATGGCAAATGGTTTGAACCCAGGATTGTAAATAGGAGGTTGGTTGTGAACGTCCGGGTTAGGGTAGTCTCCAGGAAGACTGTTGTTGGTGACTGACGTTTCGACTCCCTGAAC
The DNA here is from genome assembly GCA_964036295.1 of Plumapathes pennacea. NCBI lineage: Eukaryota > Metazoa > Cnidaria > Anthozoa > Antipatharia > Myriopathidae > Plumapathes > Plumapathes pennacea. The sequence goes on along the minus strand of OZ038465.1, from coordinate 19,797,040 downwards.
GGAAGTAATCTTCATCTAGACCGGAAGTTAAACAAAGTACTGGGATCAGTCTAACTATACAGGCTACCAATCAATCAATTTATTCGACTCATTATACAAAATATAATTTACAAGTTTTAGGAGATTTTAGAAAAGTATGGATTAGTTACATAGAGAAAATTGATTTACATATTATATAATAGATATTCTTTCCAGCATATTATTATTCATCTGCCAGGGAAATACGTATTCTTTCCTTTAAAATCCTCATTGTTCTGGGAATCAAATCACTTTTGACTTCTTACTGAGAACCAACATGTCTCTGATCAACATAGTGTTGTTCAAGAATTTTCATATATTATTTGTTTCTTTAAACCAATCATAAACAGCAAAATATCTTTAGAAATAAATTCTCCATACTTTAAAAGTTTTGACATTAGTTTGATTTTAGGATATAGTTGTCCTGAGCCATTTAGCTTGTCTAGTTTTCCACTGGAGAAATTAGGAAATAAGGCTTCTGATGGGAGATTGAACCTGATAATGATATTAAATACAGCAGTCAGCTTAGCTTTGATGGTCAGGGAAAAACTGCTACCCATTCAATTCATTTTGTTTGCAGAACTGCCTCTCCTTTTAACCATCTGGGTAAAAACATGTCCTAAATATGTCTTGTTGAAATAAGTTGGTCCTTTGTGAACATGGCCTGTTCTTCTAAATTATTCATTTAGACATTTGGATTGCCTCTTCCCTACACAAACCATATCATTTTTTGGAAAATGTCATACCCTAATACCCTGTCCTTTGAAATTATTGCTATTGAAGCACCCATTTTTCCTCTGTTGATGTGACACAAGAGTATACTCTGTTGTATTCATTGCTGGGCTCCCAACAGGATATGCTGGGTGTAGGCCTTCTTCACTCTACAGTCCCTCAAGGGTCGATCCTGGTTATGATTGCGGGTTGGACAGGCATCAAATTGCTGAAGAGTTTTGTTTAGTTGATGTTGTCGACAGGTGTGGCAAGGTGAGTGCTGCTATTTGGTCACTTGTTTATGGCTGAAACCTACGGGTACAAAAATTATGCTAGTAAAGTATTTTACCCTAACTTCACATGCACCTTTATTAGGGATTAATCCTATTAGTAATAACTATTTTAGCCAAATCGCTCATTATTGAAAGATCTCTTCATTTCACCAGTCAAACCAACACTATATGGAGAATATGCACAGAGAAAATTGAGACTTTTAAGAATACGATAAGGTGATTCAGTTGTTTTGCATTGTGCATCTTTACTGCACATAACACTTTCAAGATGCAGGTGGACATTGAGAACCACTAAAATTTCAAGATCAAAAATATTCATATTTTGTATGCAACGAGTTTTCATCATTTTTTACAACTCAGAATGAGTTTGCAGAAGCTTTCAGTCCATGTGTTATGACTTGGACAGTAGGTTGGTAGTGATCGTCTGGGTTAGAGTAGTCTCCAGAAAGACTGTTGTTGGTGACTGACGTTTCGACTACCTGAGCGGAAGTCATCTTCAGAGTCAAGTGAAAAGTATTCGTCAGATGGCGGTATATATGTCTCTGGTTGTAGAAGTGATTGGTCCGTTATGTCGGTCTATGGTTGGTCGAGTCGGCTTGGTTGTGTTTCGTTATTGGTCAGTTGATGTTCTTTTGTCCTGTTGGTTAGTCTATTGTTCGTTCGGTTGCGTTTGATGTCATCTATCAGTCGTTTGTAAGGTGCCGGTAGTTGTTGGCATCTGTTGAGTGGTTTCCGTTCTAAGTTTGTGTACCAGCTTTCCAGTGTAAGTCGTTGGTAGTAGTTGGTACTGTGGCTGATGCATTCAGCAGAGTCCCAGTTGATGTCGTGTTTAGTCTGTCGGTGGTGTTCAGAAATGTGATTTCTGATGTCGCCGTTTCTGGTAGCTCGTTTGTGTTCAGTAAGTCTCGTGTTCAGGTTTCTGCCAGTTTCACCGATGTAGGTGGCTTTGCAGTCAGTACAAGATATTCTGTATACTGTTCCCTGTCTGTTGATGGGTTCGTCTTTGTCCTTTACGTTGGTCAGTAAGTCGCGTAGAGTCGTGATGGGTTTGTGGGCTACCCGGATGTTGTAGGGTCGTAGAATACGTGCTATCGTCTCAGAGGTGCCTCTGATATACGGTAGTGTGGCCAAGGTCAATGGAGTTGTGTCGTTAGCGGTTTCGTTGTCGGTAGTCTCGTTGGGTGCGGTGTTCTTGTGAGTGTTGCGTTTGACAAAGTTAGGGTCGTAGTCGTTCTTCTGGAAAACGCGTTCCAGGTGTCGGGTCTCGTTAAGTAAGTCGTCGGGAGAGTCACAAAGTAGTTGCGCTCGTTTCGTCAGCGTTCTGATCGTGGTAGCCTTGTGTGAAGTAGGGTTGTAAGAAGTCTGGTCAAGTAGTCTGTCAGTGTGCGTTGGTTTTCTGTAGACTGTAGTTCGTAGCCTGTCGTTGTCGTGGCTCACGAGGCAATCTAAGAACGGAAGTTTTCCGTTGTCAATAATTATTGTAGCAGAAATTGTGATGCAACACATCGAAGAACGCGCCCTTGCAACCTACGAACAAACGCTGCCTCTCTGGCTACGATATGTTGACGATACGTTTACTGCTGTACACAAAGACGACATTGACTCCTTCCACAAACACCTGAACGACCAAAACCCTGACATACAGTTCACTAAGGAAATCGAAGAGCTTTTGTCAGCAAAAATGAAGTGTCAATAATCGTTACTTTTGGCCCGAATAATTTCTTAGGAGTATTAAGTATTTTGGCCGAATTGCTCATTATTGCAAGGATACATTTAATATCTCTTCTTTTCGCAAGTCAGACCAGAAATATACGCAGATTGCGTACAGGGAAAAGTGAGAATTTTGAGAATAAATTAAAGAGTTTAAAGATGCAGGACTCGAAACTCAGAGTTGTATATTCAACCAAACCTTATACTTTTGTATTTTTATTATCTTCCTTTGAAATTAATATGAAGAGTGAAGCGCACGATCGATTGTTTTAGTACAACTGTTGAATAATCACACTGAGGTCTAGCAATAGCTAGTGATTACTTTTTACTCAGAAGCAAATACATAGGGTAACAAAAACAGCATGAGCGCAAGATGAAGTATCGAAGTCGCGAGTAACTTGATGTAAATACTCTCTCTGTTTGTAAAAAATATTGAAACAAACTCAACATATAACCGATATTTTTCTTAGGTTAGAGGTAATTTAACTTGGGAACACATCTTTTTGACGCATAATTAATTAGGCTAGTCGAGCCCCACTGACTTCTATTCATTATGGGACGTTCACACTGACTTCTATTCATTATGGGACCTGCACGTATCATTGAGCTTTTGTCAGCAAAAGTGAAGTGTTAATAATCGTTACTTTTGGCCCGAATAAGTTCTTAGGATTATTAAGTATTTTGGCGGAATTGCTCATTATTGCAAGGATACATTTAATATCTCTTCTTTTCGCAAGTCAGACCAGAAATATACGCAGATTGCGTACAGGGAAAAGTGAGAATTTTGAGAATAAATTAAAGAGTTTAAAGATGCAGGGCTCGAAACTCAAAGTTGTAATATTCAACCAAACCTTATACTTTTTTATTTTCATTTTATTCCTTTGAAATTAATATGAAGAGTGAAGCGCACGATCGATTGTTTTAGTACAACTGTTGAATAATCACACTGAGGTCTAGCAATAGCTATTGATTACTTTTTACTGAGAAGCAAATACATGGGGTAACAAAAACAGCATGAGCGCAAGATGAAGTATCGAAGTCGCGAGTAACTTGATGTAAATACTCTCTCTGTTTGTAAAAAATATTGAAACAAACTCAACATATAACCGATATTTCTCTAAGGTTAGAGGTAATTTAACTTGGGAACACATCTTTTTGACGCATAATTAATTAGGCTAGTCGAGCCCCACTGACTTCTATTCATTATGGGACGTGCACACTGACTTCTATTCATTATGGGACCTGCACGTATCATTGAGCTTTTGTCAGCCAAAGTGAAGTGTTAATAATCGTTACTTTTGGCCCGAATAAGTTCTTAGGATTATTAAGTATTTTGGCGGAATTGCTCATTATTGCAAGGATACATTTAATATCTCTTCTTTTCGCAAGTCAGACCAGAAATATACGCAGATTGCGTACAGGGAAAAGTGAGAATTTTGAGAATAAATTAAAGAGTTTAAAGATGCAGGGCTCGAAACTCAAAGTTGTAATATTCAACCAAACCTTATACTTTTTTATTTTCATTTTATTCCTTTGAAATTAATATGAAGAGTGAAGCGCACGATCGATTGTTTTAGTACAACTGTTGAATAATCACACTGAGGTCTAGCAATAGCTAGCAATTACTTTTTACTCAAAAGCAAATACATAGGGTAACAAAAACAGCATGAGTGCAAGATGAAGTATCGAAGTCGCGAGTAACTTGATGTAAATACTCTCTCTGTTTGTAAAAAATATTGAAACAAACTCAATATATAACCGATATTTTTCTTAGGTTAGAGGTAATTTAACTTGGGAACACATCTTTTTGACGCATAATTAATTAGGCTAGTCGAGCCCCACTGACTTCTATTCATTATGGGACGTGCACACTGACTTCTATTCATTATGGGACCTGCACGTATCATTGAGTTTTTGTCAGTAAAAGTGAAGAGTTAATTATAGTTACTCTGGGCCCGAATAATTTCTTAGGAGTATTAAGTATTTTGGCGGAATTGCTCATTATTGCAAGGGTACGTTTAATATCTCTTCTTTTCGCAAGTCAGACGAGAAATATACGCTGAGAATGCGAACAGGGAAAAGTGAGAATTTTGAGAATAAATTAAATGGTGTAAAGAGGCAGGGCTCGAAACTCAGAGTTGTAATATTCAACCGAACCTTATACTTTTTTATTTTCATTTTATTCCTTTGAAATTAATATGAAGAGTGAAGCTGCGCACGATCGATTGTCTTAGTACAACTGTTGAATAATCACACTGAGGTCTAGCAATACCTAGCAATTGCTTTTCGCAAGTCAACCGAAAAATATACGTATAATGCGCACAGGGAGAAGTGAGAATAGTGCCAATACTTAGGGTAGCAAAATCGGATTAAGGTAGGTTAACGGACCCAGCTTCTTCTGTACTTGTTCAAGTTCAGAAAGCGCACCTATTTGTTTTCTAGATCAGAGAATGTACCGATGTTTGTTCCAAACTTGAAACTGGTTGGGACAAGGACCGGTGTTGCATGTCAATTAGATGTTTAAACACCGCTCAAGTTCAGAACGAACACCGCCTATCAAGTTTATAGCAATGCCTAACAAGTTCAGTTTAAACACCGTTCATGTTTAGCTTAAACACTGTTCAAGTTCATATCAAACACCGACCAAGTTCAAAACAACACCGCTCAAGTTCAGTTCGAACACCGTGGAACAAGTTCAGATCAAACACCGTTCAAGTTTATGAAATACACCGATCAAGTACGATTCATGTTATGGCTCCAGTGCTTTTCAGCTTTAACTTATATAACGCGGCACAGTTTCTACAAAATATGTCGCGTATTCAAATACATTATAAAAAAAGATAACCAATAAATACAAATAAAACCTATGGAATTGTGCTTCTTTTGAACTTGATCGATGATTGTTGTGAATCTGAACGGTGTTCTAATTGAACTTGTTTAAACTGTTTGGTGTTTTGATTGAACTTGATCGGTGCTTGTTCTGAACCTGTTAACGGTGTTGATTATGAACTGGAACGGTGCGGAAAGTGTACCTGACAGCTAACGTCACAAGTGCAGGAGCAACGCCGGCTTGTTTACTGTACTTGAAAGCAGACAGTGCCTTTTCTGAACCTGTTCGGTGCACTTTCTGAACTTGTCCGGTGCTTTTTCTGAACCTGATACAAGCGGTACGTTTTCTGGACCTGAACAAGAACAGAAGAAGCTGGGTCCGTTAACCTACCATGAACCGCAAAAGCAGTATGAGCGCACGATGAAATATTGACGTCGCGGGTAACTTGAAAGCAACAAGGTTGGTTGAACGGATATGACACCTATAAATTGCTTTCGTTCTGTGCATGTCTGTGTCGGAAATCTGGAAAGTTTCAGTTGCAGTGCAGTGCATGTGTTTTCTAGTCCAGTCTTGGCACGTACCTCCGGGCCTGTTTTCATCCTGAACTTTGCGTCACTCTCGCGCTGGGGTCAACCTTCCGCTTTCTGTTTACATGTCAAAGGTTAGACTTGTCTAGGGCGACAGGATGACTTTAGCACTGGGTTCAAACTTTTTGAGAGTTGGAGTTATCCTAACGCGAGGGTTATGTTTATGTCATTTAAACGATTGAGTTAAGGATGAGTCGCCTACCCGCGACAAGACTTGCTCGTCCCAGACCTCTCGACTCATTGATAATAAACAATTATGACGCTCGCGCAATATAATTCCGAAAACATTCTTTCGTACTTGTCAGCGAGCTATACTGCATTACATTTAGCCGCCACAGGCGGTATTTGTCTCGTACCGTTTGGCTTTTTGTTAAAAGCCATAGGCGGCTTTTGTCTCGTACCGTTTGGCTCTTTTGTTCAAAGCCATAGGCGGCTTTTGTCTCGTACCGTTGAACTCTTTCGTTTAAAGCAACATGATCTTTTGTCTCGTACCGTTTGTCTCTTTTGTTTTACGCAGCATATTCTTTTATCTCGTACCGTTTGGCTCTTTGTTAAAAGCCATAGGCGGCTTTTGTCTCGTACCTTTGGCTCTTTGTTAAAAGCCATAGGCGGCTTTTGTCTCGTACCGTTTGGCTCTTTGTTAAAAGCCATAGGCGGCTTTTGTCTCGTACCTTTGGCTCTTTGTTAAAAGCCATAGGCGGCTTTTGTCTCGTACCGTTTGGCTCTTTGTTAAAAGCCATAGGCGGCTTTTGTCTCGTACCTTTGGCTCTTTGTTAAAAGCCATAGGCGGCTTTTGTCTCGTACCGTTTGGCTCTTTGTTAAAAGCCATAGGCGGCTTTTGTCTCGTACCGTTTCGCTCTTTTGTTTAAAGCAACATGATCTTTTGTCTCATACCGTTTGTCTCTTTTGTTTTACGCAGCATATTCTTTTGTTGCCGACAAAAGTAAATGCCAAAACACGCACGCATTACACGTTTTTGCTTATGATGCTCCATTGTCTTACAGGTTTTGCGCGTATTTGCATTTGATATTGGACCTTCCAGATGGCTCGTTGAGAGTGATACTCCTTCTTGTTTGGACGTCTGCGAGCGATTTCTATCGTCCTAAACTCCGGCTAAATTGGTGTCTCATGCCTTACGAATCTCTGGCTTGGATGACTGAGCAGTAAATATCGCAAAGCCTCATTCTACGCAAGAAAAATGTGTCGTTCTTCAACGGAGAGTTTAGCACCAGACGAGTCACCTGTGAAGGAATCGTTGCTCACCGCTCTTTGCAGAGTGATTTCTATCGTCCTATACTCCTCTAAATTGGTGTCTCATGCCGTACGAAACTCTGGCTTAGATGACTGAGCAGTAAAGATCGCAAAGCCTCATTCTAGGCAAGAAACGTGTGTTGTTCTTCAACGGAGAGTTTAGCACAAGACGAGTGACCTATGAAGAAATCGTTGCTCGCCGCTCTGTGCAGAATGCCCTCTTGATGTTGAACCAGTTCAATGGAAACCGGATGCAATTACTGATGACATATTGAACTGCTACGGACAATTTGCCGTCGAACAGCAGCAAATGTTCAAGACAACATCAAGAGACTTTTGGATTTGATGGAAGTGTTAAAGACAGCAGTATGAAGTTATGAGAAACGACGGGCACGTTAAATTACATAGTCTTCATCACTAAAGGAGAATCAGGGAAACGCTTCGTTGCTCGTTTAAAGAGATATTGACTTGCGAGCGAACGCTCTGAACACTTTGATACATTTGTTGTGAAGGCCGAAACGACCCAGTTGTGAAGGATATTCCGCTTTTGAAGATTACAGAAGGTTCGTAAACTCTGCCGATTGTTGTATAAGTCGTTTGTATAAGTTGTACAAGTCATTTGAACTCTTAAAACGTGATTTGAAGCCAGCTAGCGCCGAATCTTAAGATATGTTGTGAGAGTTGTACTTGAGATTTTTCATTTTTGGCTTTGTTTTTATTGCTGTAATTGCGCTTTAGCCAATAAATGATGTTCCTTTATACTTGCGTGCACTTGTTGAGTTGAGTTTGAACGTATTGAGCTAAGAATAAGTGTAGAAGTACGTGTATTTTGCGAGACTTGTACTATTATTTTTCGGAGACATGTCTTTGGTAAACAATAGGTCGTCTATGCTAATTTTATTCAGAATTATTAATGAAGCTCTAAGCCAATCAGAAGGCCGGAAATTAATTGGTTGCCATGGCAACGGGCTATTTTAGCTAAAAACGGGCCAAAATTCGTTAATGAGATGCTAATTAGGTAGTAAGCACTACTGCGCATGCGCAGTGTATATATTAATTAGTAGTCGCCATTTTGAATTTATTAATAAGCTGTATATATTATTTGAGTTCATTATGCATTCATTTTTTTCCTGTTGATGTTTTCCATTTGTAATGGATCCTATGATTCCAGCTGTCCAAGTTCTGGAACTTGGAGTTCCCCCTTTTGGTAAGTGTCCCACTGGTGCTGTAGCATCAGCGGTCCACCCCTTAAGGGTTTCCTTCCACGAGAGAGCTAACCAGTGGCCCCTTAGGAGCAATGGCAGGTTCCCGTCAAAAAAGTCCCCCTCCTTAGAAGTCCAACTAGCGCCGTAGCACTAGCGGTCCCCCTCAAAGGGTTCCCTTTCTGAGAGTCCTGACCAGTACTCATTCAGAGCAATGGCTGACTCCTCTAAAACACCTCAGCAAAGGATCTCTTCAGTGAAGTTTTCCCAGCTGAAAGTGCTTGAAAGGCAAATCTGGCACTAAAAGAAGTGCCGCCGATTTGAAGGCAAGTGTATACCAACGACACTAGCAAACTCTGCCTTATTGGCAGCGCTCTCCTTCCACATGTGGGACTCTTGATGACGTCATAAAAAGGGTAATGCGCATGCGTAAACTAGGAGAAAAAGGAAAAAGGAAGAGCCAGGATTCGAACCCCGAACCTCTGTCTTCGTTCCTGGGCGTCCTGCCAACTGCGCTGTTACATCAGTTGAGAATTAGCATGTTCAATTTGGCAAATGCTTTGAACCCTGGAGTGTGAACAGTAAGTTGATTGTGCTCGTCCAAGTGAATAAATACGTAGGTTTGCACCCGGGCGATCACAACCAACCTATCGCTCAGATTTGTTGCATATAGAACAAGATCTCACGGTTCTTTCCTAATAAAAGTTAGTTTTAAAAAAATTTATTACTTTTTCTGCGACCTCAGCTTTTTTAATTGTTGGAGTGCGACAATTTGAATTGATTTCATACGAGAGGAACGGGCAGCGCGACCGGGAGCGGGAGCGAACGCGTGAGCATGAGCCTGAACGGGAGCGGTAATGCGCATGCGTAAACTGGGAGAAAAAGGAAAAAGAAAGAGCCAGGATTCGAACCTCGAACCTCTGTCTTCGTTCCTGGGCGTCCTGCCGACTGCGCTGTTGCATCAGTTGAGAATTAGCATGTTCAGGCAATTAAAAGAGCTGAGGTCGCAGAAAAAGTAATACATTTTTTTAAAACTAACTTTTATTAGGAAAGAACCGTGAGATCTTGTAGCGTGAACGGGAGCGTGAGCATTAGCGGGAACGGGAGCGGTAGCATGAGCAAAAGCGCGGGGAGTGGGAACAGATTCAACCGAGAACGGGAGCCTTCATGGTGTTGTGAGCAAACCTACGTATTCAGTCACAAGTATATGAGTCTCAAGTGCTTTATTATTCCATTTTTCATGTTTTACACTGCTTAAAGATGACCAGTTCAGTTACGACCTATCTTTGGGAAACGTACTTGAGCTAGGATAAGACCTTTAGACTTGTAGAGTAATAGTTTTTCCTCTCATTGATGTTGGCTATTACTGTCGCTATGAGTTTGCAATTCCTCGTTTTACATTTTCCCCTCACTTAATGCTGGTCAACAATACGAGCAAAAATGTCAGATCTTAGCGGCGCTCTCTTCAACTCCTATTAACTTCTAAGTTCCTTACACGGCCTCCGTCCGCGCAAGTGATCTGGTTATGGCACTTCTCGCTGGATCTGCAAAGATTAAAAACAGCATGGAAAAAGACTTTAGTACGATGTAATTCCTTCGAGGATTTTCTGAGGGGAAAAAAACAAAGCTCGTCAGAACGTGTCCAATATTGTCCTCTCCTTTGTTATAAATTATTCAGTACGTACTTTTTTATTACAACATAACCATTCCCAAACAAGACCGCAGCTATATATCTAAATGATTAAAATACACTAGCATGTAATCCTGCTCAATTTGAATCAAAATCAAAGTCAACATGTGTTTGCAAATAAATGAAGCAAAGAACGAAGAGAAAAAAAAGGTGGCTCTCATAATCGTAACATATCCTGTTAACTGACCTACATATAGCTAGCGGGTCACATCTATACAATAAGCTGTACTGTCCTTGCACACCGTAATCATCCTAGCAGGCATAGGGGTAATTTACTCATGGCCTAGGGGCCGAATTATCTCTCCCTCATGCGAAGCCTGCAGGTTGGTGGACAGGGAACTGCCTTGTGGCGGATCCGCACAGCGATCGGAAAACAAAAGCCCAAAGGGTAAGAATTTTTTTTTTGAATTTTTTTGTTATTTTGTTGTTGTTGTTGATAAGCACTGAATGAAGCATATCTGGAATGGAAAGAGTGCCTGTATCTCGTAATCATCCTTCAGGCATCAGGAATAATTCACTTATGGCTTAGGGGCCTCTTTTCTTGGAACTGGTTTGTGGCGGACCCACACAGTGATAGAAAACAACAATTGATTGACCGTCATTGATGTGTATGTTTGGTTTTCTTTATCAGAAGCAATGACTGTAGGATTGAAACACATCTGAAATGTAAGTAATACCCGCCGATGTTTGGGAATGAAGAAGAAAAACGCGGGTTTTTAAGAGCTGGACTAATAGTCATCTTAATATGTGTTTCAAGTACAAGTCCATCGAATTTCACAAGGTAATTATCTAATTTAAACGATCGGGTTTTTTCTTATCGCAATTTTGGTCCCGGCCTCAGAAAAATTAGTCCCACATTCTTAATATAACAGTTAGCAGACCCCTACTAAGTGTTCATACAGGTCTCCAAAAGTGTTGACCGGCTGTTAAGACGTCCGTAAGTAGAGCTGTCTGCTCACGAGAGTGTCCACCCAGAGAGTTTCGACTGTAATCGCAACGGTCGCAAGGAAAGAGATCTTGCACGCACTACATTGTCCTTTTAATTCCGGCCCAAATCTCGCGCCGAGCGATCTGTCAAATACTATGATCTAATCAGCGTGTGGAGTGAATGGGTTAAGATAATTTAAATGCCCATGAGAAATAAGCGGGAAAATAAGTGCCAATATCGGAGAAAATAGAACAAATCCCCAATACAGTGGCGACCTACGCTGTCAGAACAGCGTTCTGGAAATCTTGCAAAGAAATAATAACTTCGAGAAGACAACATCATTGTCAAATTTCTGCAAGTCGCGCATTCGCCATAATAAGATTACTTTATCTTGTGCACGGGTGTTGAACGTTTCAAAATGCGTATGCCTCGCCAGAAGTAAATTACACAATTACACAATTCTAAAAATGTAACATTTGCACACAATTCTGCGTGAAATGAGAAGTCTGGACTGCTCATGTGGCTTAAAACGACTTCAAAGTGAACTTGTACATTTTCCATTTAATTTATCAGGTGGATCAGCTGCCTTTCTCGTCTCTATCATTACCACCATCATCTGCATCTGAAGTTCTATTTATTAAGTATTTCTTACGTAAACTCAAAGTTCTCAGCAATTATATATTTCTTACCGGATTCAGAGGAATAACAAACTTGTCGGCATTAAACGGTGAGACGTAGGTTATTCCCATAGAAGAGAACACTCCCTTTGGGATGTCCACATCTGCAGTAAGTACAACTGACCCGAGCTTGGGTTTCGTCTTGAAGAAATCTGAACAAAACACTGCTGCCACCAGTGTACTAACTTAGAACGGAAACCACTCAACAGTCTTTCTGGAGACTACTCTAACCCGGGTAATCACAACCAACCTACTCTAAAAATTCCAATATTTCAGTCCAAAAAATATCATTGCATTTCATTTCACAAAACTTCATTATCTTGCTCAAAAAACATTACATTATTGGCTGTTATAATAGGGAAATGTTAGTAATTAGTACTTTTACAGATTGATTTGCAGTGCATGCTGATTAGATAAAATGTGACAGATCACAGTATTGTTTTATATGGTAGATACGCTAGAGAGATGTCTGTTTTCTTAGGCTGGTGTTTACAATACAGGTGATAATCAAACTTACATCAGTCACACTCTCCATCAATCATGCTGTTCAATATTTGGGCTGCATGAGCACAATCTTTGAATTCCAGACGTGGTGTTAGTAAACACATCTATGACACAATAACTTACTCAGGACCTAAGGAGGAATACTGGAATAAGAATAACAGAAATTTGTAGTGGAGTAATGACTTTTGAAACCCGTTATAATTGACATTTATTTTAAATGGAAAATCTCATTATTCCATTTCACAAACTCTCAATGTTCTGCTTAAAAATTACATTATTCTGTTATACCAGAGAAATGTAAGTCTCCTTGCAGCCATTTTTGTGGTCACAACACCTTGTGCCCCAAGTGTTGCGACCACAAAAATGGCTGTGCAGAGACTAAGAAAATGTTAAAATGTTAATAATACTGTAAATCTCATAAGCCCTCTCTTCATAAGATCACTGACCTTTAAATATTTGGGAGCAGCCTCCAAGTACAGGTCAAAACAAGGCCTCAACACCCTGTGTGTTCAACAATACTTGAAATGCTCAATGAATTGTTTCTCCAAATGGCGTCCTCCTGATCAGTGAGCTAGCATACTGCAAAAAATAAAATAAGACACTATTGTATTTAGCACTACAAGTACAAAGTTGTCAAAGTCTCTATTCAAATACCTCAGATTCTACTACCATACACTATTCCAGACCACAAACACAAAATCTATACCTCATTTCAGAATTTATGCTTCAAATGCCTCGCATCCTCGCATGTTGTTAAAACCCCAGAGGCATACAATGATCATATTTACACCAGTTGGCGTTGGGTTAAGTTTATGGGGCTGTGACAGCAAAATTCCCAAGTCCTAAAGAACCTACTTTGCATGCATCTGCTTAAACACAACCTGCGTAAAGACATTTCCCCCAAAAAGCTCACTGTATTTAGTTTACAAGGAATATACGTTGATCAAAATCTGCACTGTTTGGACTCTTCCAACAGGGCGAGACGATATCTGCAAACATCGTATTTCTAGTACAGTGTACCTTCAGTTGTTATTTAAACGGAGAGTGCCAAAACCCATCTGTCAAACGCCTCTGGTCTCAGTTAAATCGCAGTCAAACATCTTCCGGCCATTTGTCAACATGGCCGCCATGACAGTACTGACCGCGAGAGACTAAAACCGAACAGGTGTTTACCTCGTCCCCAGTACCTTTCGCGTCGAGGGAGATTCCTTGTCCAGTAGAAACTTAAAAGGGTCGAATTTCAGACAAGATGTCGCGAAAATACACAAGCCCAATACTTTTTCTCATGTCTCGGGTATATAAACTGTTGCTCGTGTTTTTCATCTCCAAAGTCTGTGATCAAGTTTTTGCCTAGTTGTAGCTAAAATTGTGTTCCTCTCTACTCCAACCTCTTGCAACTCAGAATTGCATAAAATGAGCTCATTATAACGCCAGAGTCTTAGTTGTCCCTTCATGCAATAGTAAACCTCAATTCTCGCTAGCGAGTTTTGACATTTCTCGCTAGCGAGTTTGAACTTTTCTCGCTAGCGAGTTTTGACAATTCTCGCTAGCGAGTTTAAACATTTCTCGCTAGCGAGTTTGGACATTTCTCGCTAGCGAGTTTTGACATTTCTCGCTAGCGAGTTTTGACAATTCTCGCTAGCGAGTTTTGACATTTCTCGCTAGCGAGTTTGGACAATTCTCGCTAGCGAGTTTAAACGTTTCTCGCTAGCGAGTTTGAACATTTCTCGCTAGCGAGTTTTGACAATTCTCGCTAGCGAGTTTTGACATTTCTCGCTAGCGAGTTTGGACATTTCTCGCTAGCGAGTTTGGACTTTTATGGAAGAATACTACTGATATGATAAATGAATGACAGAAGTTTTACGTCTGTTGCTTGCGTACAAGAAAAGCAGAGTGCAAAATTGCTCTAACTACTCTATTGAGAGCGACCAAAAGATTGAAAATTTTTATTGCTCAAACACGAAAATAGCGAATAGCTCGTTGCTCGCTCAATTCTTTGCCGTCAAAATGTTTGTCATTTATTAAGCGTCTTATAAGTGTTCTTTCCTGGAAGTCTGCGTTCTTTTGGTTTCCTGTGGGTGACGCTACATAGTAGTGAAAACGTAGACTTTAACAAACTCTTACACCTCAGGAATGCATAAAACGAGCTCATTAACGCGCCAAAGTCGGTGTTTTCCTTCTGTGCAGGATCGCCCACAAGTAACCTCAAGAACGCATACTTTTATTGAAGAATAATACTGATATGCTAAATGAATGACAGAAGTTGTACGTCTGTTGCTTGCGTACAAGAAGAGCAGAGCGCAAAATTGCTCTTATCGAGTATTAGGTATTGCTTTTTATGGTCCCAATCGGGTATTGTCTATCAGGCATGGAGCATTATGGGAATCGGCCATGGAGAATCAGGCATCATGCAATGGATATGGAGCATCGAGCAATTGGGCATCCGGTATATCAGCCATTAGCCTCCTGACAGAAAACCCACAAGAAACCCATTTTTCTTTGCCACATGTAGTGGTCAATCACAGAGTGCCCGTTTATTGCCAATTTAGTAGACGATCGTGCAATACAAAGTCTCTGATTCCTGGGCATGACACCGTCATGAAATCCCAGATGCACGATTCATGAAATGCCCCAGATACATAAAATGCCTGATAATGCCGATTTTGATAAGCCCGATACCGATACCTGATTCTGATATGCCTGATACATGAAATCCCCAAAACACTGCCTGATGTTACGCATTTGTACCCCAACATCATGCATATTAGGCATCTGTTCTCGATGGAAGGTTTTATCCTGACATATTTCCGTTTGTTCGAATTGGCGGCCGTCAAAGTGTCCCATCGCCTGTGTATTTACACTTAAATGATAGCTTGTTGATGGTTAAAATTTGTATCAAAAACGAATATTTTCTGGAAAAATTGAGAATGGGGAAAACATATAACATTTCTGGATGCGGGAATAAAACAAATATGGATATAGATACACATGAAAGAGAAGACACAGTTTCACGGATCTCGATCTAAACTCGAAGCAGCACAAATAAGCCATAAAACCTCCCACTAGCTTTGAAATGCGCTATTAACAGTATAGTGATGGACACCCCATACTCGATGGCTATGTAAATCATACTATAATTTAGCTATGTGCATTATACGGCTTTCTCACGTATCTATTTTAAATTCATACTTTTCATTATCTCTAATATTTTAAATTTTTTTATAAGTACTGTACTGTACATGTGGCCCGTGTTTGGCCTCACTTAAATTATCTGTTCAGTCAAATCACTATTACCACTACTACTACTGTAAGTATAACATGAAGGATTTGCAATAGATTACATTTATCAAGAGTAATCAGAGAATACGTCAAACAAGGACGACTCACCTTAGTTCATTTCTGCAATGCTGACACAGTATGATGGATTTGCGACGATTTGCCCTGGAGACGAGGTTGGGAATGTTTTAGAAAAGTCCTAGTACCGAATGAAGCATATCTGGAATGAAAAGAGTACCTGAAACTCGTAATCATCCTCCAGGCTTCAGGGATAATTCACTTATGGCTTAGGGTCCAAATTATCTTTCCTTCTTCGGGCCTGATGGACGGGGAACTGGCTTGTGGCGGACCCACACTGCGATAGGAAATAACAAATGATTTTAGTTTATTGAATTCCATACACACACTAAATAAATACAAAATAATGAAGTGAAATGACAAGAGGAAGGAACAGGACTTGCGTCCCAATTGACATCCAACTCCTAACGGAACTTAAAGATAAAAATCTAACTAGAACGAGGAATCTAAGAAATAATAAAGAGTATTAAACTACTAACTATAGACTAACAGATTAGAAATGCGGCCATAAGGGTAATGAGTCAGGTTAAAGCGCGGTAGTTGTTCTGGTCAAATTGACGGGTATCATAGCGGTGGCAGACGGGTACAAGGTAGTTGGTGAAAGCCGCATTTATCAAACCGGTCCTATGTTTGAATACCAGTATCAGGTTACTGATTTCTTGTCTGTGTTCGAGAGGGAGAAGGTCTGGAGCAGAAAGTCTGGCTGTACATGAAGTCTTGCTGGGAGGGTAGTTTAATATTAACTTGGTGGCTTTGCGTTGCACGTTTTCTACAAGACGACGATGCTTCACTGTATAAGGTGACCACATGTTGGAGGGATACTCAAGTCGAGGTCTAACTAGAGCGCAATATAAGAGTTTCCTTGTGGCGTATCTGATATGGTCCTACCGCAGACGCGCTTTATCAAGCCAAGATATCTATTTGACTTAGTGCACATATCTTTAATGTGTTTCGTCCACGTCAGGTCGCTCGACACAGTGACTCGAAGATCGATGGTATGTATGACTCGTTCCAAAGGCTGAGAATGAAGGTAGTAGTCATGATTATGATCCGCACTGACAAGTTTTTGTCTGGACATATGTAAGACCTTGCACTTTAACGGTTTAAAAGCCATGTTCCAGTCTACAATGTTCTACACGTTATTGCTGCTTTTTAATCCATCTATTGTGGTCATAGACTGGCAACGACACTTGAAAATTGGTATGACGACCACAGGAAGTCACAACTAACTGTTTTTTTTTTGTACTATCAAATTACAGTATGCCCTACTATCATCATCCAGTATTTTACAAGAAGGTCACATTTAACTTACGTTAAACTAACGTTTACACGGTTAAAGACCGTCAGCAATGAAATGCAATAATTAAGGTCATTTGATCTGTTTTTACATGGCTAAAAGTTGTCCCTGTTGGGAGGGTTACCCTAGCAAGAAGACAGGTGAGCCATCCTCCCAGGGTGACCCTACCTATCATGTAAACAGAACAAAGAACTTTAATAGAGAAGGGTGACCCTTTTAGGAGGGTGTCCCTCCTACGAGGGTCACCCTTCTTCCATGTAAACAGGGCCTTAGTCGTTTGTGCATAAGGACCTTTGTGCCATCTGTGTAACCCGGCAGCTCAAAGCCGCTTCTTCTCGATTAAACTCAAAGTTGATCAGCATGGTTTGCACAATAACTTACTGCACATTAACTTATTAGGTTGATATTGATTGCGTTCGGTGCTAAAATTCGCCTTTGAGCTTCAAGCACCTTTGCATTTTCTTCCGAAGAAGTCGTGATCACGTGATCTGCGCGGGGTCGGATATCTCCACAGTTTCTCCTTATACAGTGTAAAATAATGCTAGTAATAGCCCCTTATCCGATTGAAATCTGTCACAAAGCTTCTGTATCAAAGTTCACTGAATGTCCCTAAACACTATAAATTTACAAGGTGTGTATTCTTATTGTCACCGGGCGCAGCTCAAGCTGGGAGCCATGTATTTCCGTCGACACAGCATTTCTTAATTTCGTAATCCGTGATAAGGTTGTTCCACATTTCATGAACCCTCAGCAGATTCTTGTTGCCTACGAAAAAGAAAAAGAGAAATCACAGAAAATAAACGCAGGGGAGAAAAAGTTCCACATTATCAATATAAATATAGTTGCAATGTTACTATGCTAAGTTCGCTTTCTCATTGTGTGTTGAAGTTATCTTCAGTTAAATGAATAACTTCTCTGTATGTGCAAAAGCAGGCACTTATTTCCTAATTCGCTCATTGCACGGTGCCGCCATCTTTGATTTAAAGCGAGGTTAACCTGGCATGAAACTTGCCACTGAGACATGAAACAAGAGATTGTCCTATCACTCTAAAGCACCAAGGCGTCTACAGGTCTACAGAGGAGACGCACATGTTTCATTTGGGAAGTTACATGCACAAACTTTTAAGGTAGCCTTGTCCGTTATGCCAGGGCAGCCTCAATTTGAAGCTCGAGCTTATGAGTTCCGTGCAAAGAGCTCATTAACGTCGTGGTTTGGTTATCTGATTTTGAATCAGAGACTCAACTCCTACCGATGATGCAGAGTCCCTTCCTGGCCCTGGTCAGTGCTACGTTGATTTGGTGCTCGTCCGTCAAGAAACCGAGATTTTCCTCCAACCAGCGCGTGGAGGGCTGGTACTCAATCTCTTCCTCGGGAAGGGACCGTACGAGCGAGAGGATCACGTGATCCCACTCACTTCCTGCGAGAGAATTAATCACACAAAGTAAAGGATCAGGGATCGAATTTAATGCTTGTCCAGTCCAAAATCATGCTGGGGCAATTCCAAATGCAATGGCTGCATCCCTTGGGATCATTTGTCCTGTCACGATATTGAATGCATGATGGGCAAAAACAAAAAAAAACATGGCGACAACGCGTGCGAGAGGTCTCGGTTTAATAGTAAAATCGCTCACAAACAAAACCACTGAAAGCTTGCAAATGACAAGTGAGAGTGTTTCGAAGTTCCACCGATCAGAAAAATGTATATGCAGTTTCTTTTCCCTGATTACCCATAATGCATTCAATACCGTGAAGGGGTCAATATGGATTTGAGAAAAATAATTATACTACTTTTCAACACAATGTGGGAACCAAGAGATTAAAAGGGCCAACAAAAACATGACTTGTGGTTGTCCCTGGGACAACTGGGCCCACTAATTAATTTACCCTGAGGAAGTAAGGAATGTATTTATTAGCAGTCCACGGACTTGCAGTTCATGTCAATCTTTCATGTTTACACGTTTCACGGAGGTTTCATTTGACTTACTTGCACTCATTACCGTGTGTGTGAAGTATAACTTGACGCTTGTTTCTTTTCCATACCGCAACAGTGCACAAAATCAAATGTATTTCGAGCAAGTTTGTTTCTTACTAATTCAGAAACAAACCAATAGAGCTGCATCGACAGAAGCAAGGAAGTAAATTCATATAAATTCACTCAACAACTCTACCTTGGCTCTTCACTACGGACATGACGGGGATTTTATACCCGCTCTGGTGCAGTTCCTCGCGGATATTGTGACACTGAGCACGATACGGAGACAAAACTACGACGTCGTCTGGTTTTACTTTGTAGTCTTTTATGAGCATCTTAGCCAAACGAACCTTAAAAGACAAGCATCGCAAATCAGTTGGACATACACATCTCTATTACACGCAGCAACGTCTTCAGCTGGCGGAACAAATGCAGAACACAAAACGAGTTTTTACTGTTTGTCTTTGCTCTTCCTTGTTGCTTTTCGACCGCTCAGATCCCTCTTCTGTCGTCACTACCAACTCATCTTCAGTTCCTTGCACGTGACAAAACACAAGTGGCACAGGTTGACCCTCTGGGTCAACCGCTGGCCAGAATTCGACACGGCTGGGCGCACGTTTTATCACTGAATCATCAGTTTGCAATTTTCCTTCGTAGAACTGAGTCGAAGGGAAGTCACAGATAGCAGGATGCTGTGGAAAACAAGATATGTAATTATACGCATCAGCAGTGGAAAGTGATAGCCATCAATTGTCGAGTGTCGTGTTTAGGAGCTAATTTGACTATAGGCGTTTATGGTTACCTTCATTGTACGCAATATCACAGTTAAAACATTTAAGAAAAAAACTTTATTCGGATGTTATTAGTATACTTAAAAGCATGCGCTTTTAAGCACGAGCATGCCGTCTTTTTTTTTAAGTGGGAGTCTCGCCCCCCCCCCCCCCCCTCCCTCCTACCCGGGCGCAAGAGAGGCCAATATCAGGCAGAGAGAGAGACAACACTACGCACCATTCTGTATTGTAGCTTCAGCATGAGTGCTTTCTTGGCGTAGCGCTCAAAGAGCGATTTGTCGAGGCCGAACATTTTGGCCTGATCGTCTTTCACTATGGCCTGCAGTTGTTTGTGGTCGCCAATCAAGACGATCTGCTTGGCTCGGGAACACGTGATCGGAATAAGTGTCTCAGGCTCCATGCTCATGCCACATTCATCCACAATGCATTGTGCGATGTCATCACACAACTTAACGACCCGTGGACTTCCCGAGGCTGTGCAGGTACACAGCACAATCTGAACACCTCTTCCTTTAACTGCCCAGACCTCTGCCTCAGTAATTACCTGTATGAAAGATTTAGAACAAATATTTATGAATTCGTCCAGTCGGAATGTCACGTGATCTCCATTTGGGGGAAATGCAAACATCCTTACTGTTAATCGTGGGCTAAGAAAAATGCCAAAAAGCTGCTGTGTTCACAACTGTTTGGTGAATACAGTCAACTCTGTCTAAGCGGACACCTCTTTAGGACGGACAGCAAGCAGATTTGGCCCTTGCTAATTTTCATTGATTTCTCTGGAACTAAACTCTGTCTAAGGCGGACACTAAATCTAGTCCCGAAGGTGTCCGCCTTAGAGAGAGTTGGCTGTACCGAGAAAAGGCAAATGGAAACCATCCGCCATTTTGTTTTGGGGAAAATGCATCAGCTTTCGACCGGGCGAATATGTACGTCGCTATGCTTCTGTGTTATGACAAATACAGAGAAGTGCCACATTTAATTTACTGGCGTTAACTAACTGTCTGCAAACAAAAGACACGCGTTTCAAATAATCCTCTGCACGACAAATAGTTGGACAAGCTTTGGGTCCGGTGTCACAGCGGACTTTATCCCCTCTCGCGGACTAGACTGGACAGTTAAACGGGCTCTCTCAACCACAGTCCTTTGCGCGCCCAAAACCTTGAGCCAGCATTTTAAAGAGACCCTCTCACCGTAAATGCTCTGCGCTCCCATGTTTATATTTACATCTGATGATCGACTTTCCCAAGGCGTCCACGCTATGACTGATAGATCTGACTGTCGCTGCTTGCCGTATTTAATATACTTTCTGAGTTTGACTGTGCTGATTTATTTCGCAATAAAACGTAGAAAAACACAAGAATCCGCCAATTTCGTATAATACGAAAATGGCCGCCGTCAGTCACTGGGAGCGCAAAGCATCTACGGTGAGAGGGTCTCTTTAAGGCCCCCAAAAGTCAAGAGATGAATTAGCAATCCATCCGGCATCCGACTAGTTTGAGAATAATATTAGTTTCTTCTTGCCTGTTACATAACTAATTTGATGTTGTTTTATATAATCTTTTTGTGTTGGGAACCAAATTCAGCTGTCAAATTTTTTACGCGTTTCCAGACGTAAACGAAAAATTAAATTGGCTGGGAGGGCCTCTTTAATAATAGCTAAGCATCCATAGAAAGACGACGGCTTCTTCGAACTGCCTTACAAAATATTCGTCGCCGACAAAGTGCCGCTTGCACTTGAAAAGTTGTAAATGTCGACGTTATCATTCGTCACTAGTATGGCTGGTGTCGTAGACACGTCACACAGACGAGGACCGGTGTAACTAAGGGTGTGTTTCTTCTAGATCTGGATTACAAATCCAAAAACAGATTATCTGTTTCTTCACTGAAATACAAATCCGGATAATGAATCCATGTGGATTCACTGGATCATATCCAAAATTGGATACTTTGGATCATGCCGGATCCATTAAAGAAACGCGCCCTAACATTCTAAGCAAACACGTCACTGTACCTTACGATACTTGGCGATTATGGAATCCAATTGATTTCTTGGAAGCTTTGGATTTTTGAACTGCTTCTCGTACATCGCCAACTCACGGGCATATGGTGACGTCTTATGTCGAATTACGTGGTGCAGGGACACTGGTTTGAGTGACTCAGGTACTTTAAGTTCCTCTTTGGTTCTTGTTCGCCTACCCGTCTTCAGAGTGTTTGGAATTGGGAATTCTTCTCGTTCAAGTAGTGTTCCATAGATTCGTAGAATCTTCACATCTGGAACCTTCAGAAGGTATTCTTATATGGACAACAGAAAATATATTAAAATAGCTTCCACCCACAAAACAGACTTTCCAAAACTATAATTTACATTCCCTATAAAATGGCGGCATCTCTTTAGGCAACTTACAGCACGTATTCGACAAACATCGGTCATACCGAGCTAAAGTACTTTTGAAAACAAGGCTATTTTAAACTTTTCGTGAATTTTTGAAAGTGTGGTCCTATGGTGTGCTCCGTTTGAAGGTCATAACTATTTTTTATTTATTTAACATGTTATATTTAGGAAAGAAATGGCGTTTGAAAATTGACGCCATTTTTAGGTGACGCCTACTTGGATGACGTAATAGACCCCACCAGAGCCCCTAATAGGCCACAACCGCCACAATAACCGTATCTTATAGAATTTAAACCAGGGGCCAATTCTATAAACATTTACACGTGTATTTTACAAGTTGGACCATTTTTCAAACACCACTAAACGGACTCTGCTCCAGCAAATTCTGTACAATATTCCAGATACAGGTCCCCAGTGCAAAACCACAACGATATTTGGCCAAGATATTGGATTAAAGTGTGTCTTAACATCTGGAGAAATTGGTCCGACTTGTAAAATACATTTTTCATGTACGCCCGAGTTCAGATGCTACATGATCGTTTTCAGACTAAGGGCGAGTTTGATTGGGTCTATTCCGGAATAGGAACAGCCCTGCTGATCGTTAAAATGTTTGGTTTGGAACTGATTTAGGTTAAGATGAATCGGGAGCTGTTCAAATTGCAAGCGTGTAGGTTTTTAAAGAATTTCGAACAAAATCTCCCCCAGAACAAGCAAAAACGTTGGGTCATTTTAGCTGTTCTTATTCCGGGATAGACCCAATCGAACGCATCCTGAGGTTGTTTTCTGGCACTGTCCTACCCAGATGCTTCCAGTAAGCACTTCGAAACTGTAACTGCCAGAGATATCTAATATGCCAAGAAGAAAGAGCGAAATACTAACCTGCAACAACGTCCACAGACTTGTTTGAGGGCCCGCAGTACAAGACCTTTTCAGCCGCAAGCTCGTCGCTGGAGTAACCAGATACGCCATCTTTCTGTCGGTTCATTTCGGCAAACCACGCGGCAATGTGAACTCCGGTGACAGTCTTGCCAGTACCTGTCAAAACGGAAAAATTGGATGGACGTATGGCATTGACGCGACTGTGTCAATGATGTTGAAGCAAACGTGACGACGCGGAGCGACTAAACTTCGCAGACTGCACGGTAAACGTGAGCACAGAATAGATGGACAGTCAACTCTCTCTTAGCGGACACCTCTCTAAAGAGGACACCTCTCTAAGGCGGACAGCGTGCAGATTTGGTCCTTGCCGATTTTCACTTGTTTCTCTGTAACTGAACTCTCTCTAATGCAGACACTAAATCTAGTCCCGAGGGTGTCCGCCTTGGAGAGAGTTGACTGTAGTGATCTCTGACTGTACTGGAAGATCAATCATATTTAATCAAACTGAAAAATATAATCTCGTCACAAGAAAAAGCCCATACAAATAAGTAAGTATGCTAAATTTCAGCAAGATTCGTCCATCAGAAACTGAATGGCAAGCTTTTAAAAATCATATAAATAAGACACTTTAGTATGGAATGGGGGACGCGCCGTGGCATTCCATACTAAAGTTCCCTATTTTTCTGATTTTTAAAAGCTTGCCATTCAGCTTCTGATAGACCAACCTTGCTGAAACCTAGCATACTTACTTATTTGGATGTGCTCTTTCTTGTGACGAGGTTACGTTTTTTTTTTGTCAATATGATTAAGTTTGATTAAACTTCCAGAACTTCAGAATGGCTAATTGATAGTTAACACATCAAATAGAAATGATCGCAAACTTCCTTCAGACACATTTAAATATTAGTTACCACTGAATAAGTAGCTAAAATGTTTATCATAATTATAACATATTCTTTGCAAAACATCTCCTATTCTTTCATTTTGCTCATCATTGAAACCTTTGTGTACGACTAAAGTGCTTGGCGCAGTTGTTCAAAGCCCGATTAAGCTAATCCGGGATTAACCAAACTCTTTCCTTCGTCCTCTCGGCTAACAAAATAAAAAGTTTTGCTCAAAGACGAACTAAAAAGCTTCCTTTAGCTCAAAACGCTAAGTTCTGAGCAAAACCTTCCCGTTCTCAGGCTTAAAGGTAACAAAACGTTTGCTCCTAATTCAGGATTAGCCATATTCATGCTTTGAAGAACTGAGCCCTGGGGGCTGCGAAAGTGGATTATATCCAAACCGACCGAAAACGGTTGGAAGCCAGTACACCACATATATAAACCCTCACCAACCCAATTCGGTTGGTTCCCGTTAAAGCGACGTAAGCTTGCCCTTGATGACTTAGAAGATGAAAGGGTAAAGGAACATGGGACTACTTACCGGGAGGTCCTTGGATGAGAGTGAATGGCAACGTAAGCGCTGTTCTTACAGCAGCATCCTGGTACCTGTTCAGCGGTTCAAACCTCGAGTTTGGAGACGTGACACTGATCGACAACTCATCGCTCGGTAGCCTGATCAAGGAGGAATCTACAGTGCAAAACAGTTAATGGGTTAGATTTTGTGGTATCTATTAACTGAATCAACAAACATTGTAACAGAGACTCTCCTAGAAAAGCCCAACAGAGTTTATTGATAGTTCCTGCTCCATAAAAGAGACATAGAAGAAATTACCTGTAAATTACTGATATACTGAGGCAAACAAAGACTGATTGAGTCTCAACTTACAACTCCTACTTCCTGTAATAATAGTTTGGTATAAAGTTTTCATCTGATACAAGTTCTAGTTGATACAATTACAGGCGGCCCACCCTTCGGTCATATGGCCCTAGAACCTTGCCGCGTAATTCGTCACGCCGCGGCGAAACAAAATCACCCTAAACGGCAATGAACGACGCCACAAACCAAAGCCAAGGTTAATACTTTATCATCTACCTATTCAGGGAAGTTTCAAGGGAAATTTTTTTATTCTCGGGAGGATTTCAGGAGAGCTCTCTCATAAGAGAAACTAACCGTTATCAACCGCTGTGACGAATTACGCAAGGTTCTAACCAAGGGTCATATGACCGAAGGGTGGACCGCCTGTGATATAATCACACACAAACCAAACTTAGTTTAATGTTTCTTCAAAAGAAACTTTAAAAACAATAGACTCGGTGGACATACCACTCGACCTAATTGGTTTTCCAAGGCAAATCTTCTGCACCAGGGAGGTCGGTTCGGTTTTCTTTAGTCTCGACACTAAGGTTCCATACATCTGCCTGTAAACAAATACTTCAAATCAAATCATGAAAAGACTAGTTTGTCTAAAGGCAAATCCCATGGTCATAATTTGCACCCGTTCTTTATAGGTTCTGATCGTTTCTGCATTTCCCATCAGGTTTCTGCGCTAATCAGCATAAAAAGCAGTGTTTCATCAATATTTTGTTATTACACGACAGTTGGATTAGTATCTACAAGCGATGAAAAACTATGTTTTACATGTTCAGGTTTTCAAGATGCCGTGTAGAACAGAATTAAAATTAGTATTAATTCGTTAAAGAGACCCTCTCACCGTAGATGCTTTGCGCGCCCATGTCTATATTTACATCCGGAGGTCGCCTTTCCTGAGGCGCCCACGTTATGACTGATCGATCTGACTGACGCTACTTGCCGTATTCAATAAATTTGTCTGAGTTTTGTGTTGATCTATTTCGCGATAAAACATAGAAAAACATGAAAATCCACCATTTTCGTGTGACGCGAAAATGGCCGCCGTCAGTCACTGGGGGCGCAAAGCATCGATGGTGAGAGGGTCTCTTTAATATATTGCTCATAAAAAGTGCTTTACCTGTGAGGAATACTCAGCCTAATAAACTCACAATCCCATCCATCAACCGCCCCACCAACTATCTCTGCAGGCATGTCGTACGATTGCTGATTAAGCTTCATGTGGACACGCCACATTTTCGTCTTTGTCTTGTCCACCATTTCTGTCTTTGTCTTGTCCGCCATTTCTGTATTTGGTTCGGTAACATCCACGATGGTGCAGTGACCAACCCAACATCTCTTCTCCCGCCCACTTGCAAGTCTTCTGTTCTTTGAAGTGCTTGGTGCCTTTTCGTTTCTCTGATTTAACTCTGAGTCGTGTGGTTTGTCAGCGTCGTAGCTTTCCAGCGGTCTGTCGTTTTCCACGTGATACGAAGCTCGTACACAAACGAGGTCACCAAAACCGAACTTAATGTGGCGGAGTTTACAATAACTGGGACTCAGCTCAAACATGGCAGTGACACTTTCCTCGGATTCTTGATTCCAGTTTAACTTCATCCCCAGTATGGTGAACACGTCATCGGCTTGCACTGCTTGTCGTGCCGCTTCTACAGCGAGGACAGGTTCCCAAGCGTTGATATAATGGTCAAGGCTTTTGTACTTTTCCTTGGAAGCTTCTTCAGTGATTCTCTTGGCAAAACAATGATTTGCGTACCTGCGATGCTCTAGGCAGATGCTCAACTGCGGGGTCAACTTGAAAAGTTGGATGTCTGGAGTGAGCAGGCCACGACTCAGCCGAGAAGCCAGTTGTACCTTGACAACATCACCCGTTCTTAACCGCAAGGACTTTGTGTAGAAGTGCTTCTCGTCTTCCTTGTCTTCTGAGCTAGCAACGTGGCCAGGCCTTGATGCCCTGGGTTCTGCCAGTGGCTGACCGCTTTTCTCGATTGCTTCGCCGTCAACCTTCAAAATGATGTCTCTGAGACCTTCGCTGTTTCCCGATTTCACCAAACTTAATATGTTCATCCACACATCTCCGGCAATTTCGCGAACCAGGTTGTTTCTTTGTTGATGAAGGCCAAGAATCTTTCTGATTTGAACGCCATCTTGCGACATGTTATCATCTCCGGCGGCTGGGTGCGAAGCTAAATAGATTCTCAGTCTCCATTCTAGCCGGGTCTCTCGAGCTATTTCATCGTTTTCTGGCTGTTTAATGGGCCCGAGATGACTGACTTGGATTTTTTTCTCTTTTCCGGGGAGATGATCTTCTTTGCGGGATGCTACCTGTAGTTCAATCACGCCTTTTTCAAGAGCGCCGATGAAGGCCATAGTTTCTCCGCTTCCTTTCTTCAATTTGTCTGCAATGTAGACTCTCTTACACTCTTTCTCAAACTTGTTGGCATTTTCACTGAGAAATGTGCACCGCCGGCATGCAGTTGCTAATTCCTGTGTGTCATCATCTTGGCCGACCGTCTCTGCATTGCACAGTGACAAGAGTTGACGATGGACCATGATGTCAAAGTAACGGCGAATGGGTGACGTAAAGTGAGTATACTCTGACTGCATGGAGAAATGGGCACCCTGCTGATCGCTCTCCGGTTCTCCTGTGCAGAAATACTCCGCTTTGGCCTGAATTCTGAAGAAGTTTGTCAAAGCTACGGACACTTGGGGGTGGATCCGGTCATCACAGATCAAATGGCAGAGCTTCCGGTGATCTTGTCTCCTAGCAGCATCCACCATGTTTGACCACGTCGAGGACAATATTGCAAATTTCTCTTCTGGTGAGCTCTTGTTATCTTCTTCAGCAATGTGCTTCTTCAAGGAGAAGGAATACTTGGCAAAAGTACCGTACTTCTTCTTCCATTCACGAAGCCGGTGGCTCTTGGGAGGAAGCTGTGTGCGAAGAAGAGCAGACTTTGGAGACTTCTCCTTCAAGAATGTCGCGACAGTTTGATTGGCCAGAACCATCATTTCTTCTACGAGTTGATGTGCCTCGGAATCTCCGTCCTGATCCTCCGAAGGATTCAGCGCTGCATCTCCAAGACGAGTTTTCCTCCTCGTCTCAGCTAACTTGTGAAGAGTGCGAATGCTGTCCACGACTGGTTCAGGTGTTGATTCAATGTTCTCTTGGAAGATGATCTTTTGGGCTTTACTGTATGTAAGGCGGCAGCTTGAATGCGTAATAGTTCGGCGAAACTCTGGTTTGCCTTGAACTTCTCCGCTACTGTTAAAGTTCAGAAAAATAGACATCGTTAGTCTATCGCGGCCTGGAAGCAAGCTGCACAACCCTTCACTCAGCTCCCGAGGTAACATTGGAATGTTCTCCATATCATTTCCTGGATAGTGCGACGTGCACCTCTGTTTGGCCTCTTTGTCCAACTCGCTTCCTTCCTTGACATAGAAAGAAACGTCAGCGATATGTATTCCAACTTTCAAATCGCCATCAGCCGTTTCTTGCACTGTAAGCGCATCGTCCAGATCTTCACTTCCGAGAGGATCGATGGTGAAGGCCCCGTCGACTCGAAGTCGTTTTTCTCTCTCCTTTCCAGGAATGTCAACGGATTTCGATGTCCCCTGCAATTCACGCACTACGTTTTCTGGAAACTTTTTCTGGACTCCATACTCTGTGTAGAGTATTTCCAGAGCATGTGCGAGGTTGTTACCCTGGGGAAGCCATTTTGTAACAATTCCCAAAGGAAGTGGGAAGTCTCTTCTCCAGTGCAAGTACTGAACAACAAAGAGGTGCTCACCACTGAATGCTTTCTTGTAAGGAACGGTTCTAATGCACTCTAGATCGCTTACTTCTTCAGCTTTAATCTTTCTGTAGATTTCAACGCCCTTTCCCCAATTTGCCGTTCGTTTCCAGACTGCAATGACGCTCATGGATTTGTTAATCGGGATCATAAGGTCCGGATTCTCACGATGAATTGTACAGACGTAAGAACGGCCTCTGGGCTCGATCATGTTATGCAAAATGCCTGAAAAACAAAAAGGAATGGATCACATTAACTTTAGAAGAAACTGAAGTCCTTTTTTAGAGGTATATAGTAATTTGTGTTGATTGTCGACCATTTCGACTCACCAACAATATTCCCAGTTTTCTTCTGTCCTTCCTTTCTGATTGTTGCAACCTGTTCACTTCCTGATTCATGCCTCGTGCTTTCAGTTACCGATGAGGCTGAACTTTCTCGTATGCTTGCTTGTTCTGTGGGGCGCATGTGCTCCTTGTTCAATTCTATAACCACAGTATCTTGTTCCAGGACCTGTCTCGGTTGCCCTTTAATCAGGATATCCTCAGTCTCCGTGTCTTGAACTTCACCATAGATTTGTCTGTATCTCTCCAAAGTTAGACGAAGGCGGCCTTTGAGGTATTTGTGAGGATTTTCTCTTAATAGGCGAGTAAGGAATTCTGGATCGAGAGATTCCTTTGGAGGCGAATCATGCTGGTGAAGGAGTCTTTTCGTTCTTTCCGTAGTTCCACGAGTGTACCCGAGGTTCACTAGGCGAGCTACGGTCCGTCCATTTATTGAAACCATTTCTATGTCATCGGTTATGGTTTCTTCGTAAATGGGAAGCGCTGGCCTCCCTGACGCACCCGGCGACTGAAAACTGGAATCGTTTTCCTCGTCTCTCCTTCTGGTCTCAATGCAATCTTTGCTAAAAGCTCGAATAATGTCATCTATTTCGATTAGGTCAGTTTCACGATCATCGTCTTCGTCGTTTTCAGACGAGTTGCCATCCACACTTTCTTCGTCGGAGCTGTCGGTTTGGTCTTCGGCAGCGTTTGGCGAAGATTCCTTTTCTTGCTCTGATAAAGCAATACTTCGGGCTGCTTCCCTTTGCGTTCCATCTGCGGAATCCAAGTGCATGGTTTCCACTGCTAAACCAGCCTCTACAGTTCCTTTGGCTGGGTGTTCCCCACTTAACGAATTCTCTTTGTGCATGAGCACAACTCCACGGCTGTCTTCGTTACTGCCAGATCTTGAAATGCCAACGGGCGTAAACTCGGGGGAATTGACATCTAAGCCGCTCGTTGCTATTTGTTTTTGGAGGTCTTCTAGTGTGACACCAAACAGCTTGCCTTTGGCACTACAGCGCTCAATCAGCTTTCCCCACAAGCGCTGGCACTCACCCATTGTTCGGAGGGAATACGGATCTCCGACAACGGCCACGAGGGACTTGGCCCGAGTGAAAGCCGTGTTCAAGAGCTTGTGATCCGTGAGGAACTCAAAATAGACGCGGTGGTCTTGGCTGACAGATTTTTGCATTCGCTTCACAGCTTCCCGACAAGTGTGGGCGGTGCGGACGGTGCTGATGAAAAGAGCTCGAAACTCCTTCCCTACAAAAAGAAATACAATGAAACTACATATCTGGAAAAACACCTGAGGAAACATCCGGGCCCGGTTTTTCAAAGCACGATTAGGCTAATCCTGGATTAGGTCTCAACTTTCTTGTCATTTATAAGCCTGAAAACGTGAAAGTTTCGTCCACAACGACTTTCTTGATAACGTTTAAGCTGGAACAAGCTTTCTAATCCATCTTCCAACAAAGCTCTGCAATTTATTGGGAGAGAGGTCGAGAGAAATAATTTCGTTAATCCTGGATTAGCTTAATCGACTTTCGAAAAACCGGGGCCCGAAAGACTAAGTCGCATTGCAAGTAAATCCGAAATTGAAATAGTTGGCATCATAGACGTGTAGAGCAACAAACAACAATGGCCTTACAAGCAGAGGACATCAACGTACCTTGAACGTTTTGAATCCTTTCTACCGTAATGTCTGACAAGTTCATCTTTCGCAGCCTGTCACGAATTGTTTTCACCTGAAAGAGTACTTTGTGTCATTATTTATTCGTTATCATCATCATCATCATCATCATCATCATCATCATCATCATCATCATCATCATCATCATCATCATCATCATCATCATCATCATCATCATCATCATCATCATCATCATCATCATCATCATCATCATTATTATCATTATTATTAATATTAATATTAATATTATTATTATTATTATTATTATTATTATTATTATTATTATTATTATTATTATTATTATTATTATTATTACTTTACTCGAAACCCATTACCCGCTTCTCTTATATTTACACGAGGACACAGAAACCCACGAGAATGATCAGAAATTAGATCTAGTCAAACTCCTTGCCAATGTACTTGTTGTTTGCGTCCGAATTAAGTCAATATTGGACTGACTAAACCATGAAATGCTCTGCATTTTGTAATAACACT
This sequence comes from Plumapathes pennacea, assembly GCA_964036295.1. Lineage (NCBI taxonomy): Eukaryota > Metazoa > Cnidaria > Anthozoa > Antipatharia > Myriopathidae > Plumapathes > Plumapathes pennacea. Next base: position 19,765,902 of record OZ038465.1, on the reverse strand, counting down.
CTATTTTGTTTGTGGTTACAGTCAAACCTATATATAACGGTCGCCCTTGGGAAATGGCCAGGTGACCGCTATATACAGGGCCGTTATATACAGGTTTGACTGTACTCACAACAAACGAATTGCTGCCCACAAGAGAGTATACCATCAAAGGCTCTCTGTTTGTAAGGCATTTACAGCGCCACAAGAAACAAGAAATGCATCCTTCGGTCAGTCAAACACCAAGGTCACTGGAAAGGATGGCGCGCGCTTTGAAATAGGCCGCTACGCTGAATCTGTCGTTCTGCCTATTGCTGACAGAGACAACATAAAAACGTACATTCGGCGACTTGTAAACTGAAATATTGCTGTGCAAAACAGTATATTTGGTTGACACTTCTGTTCGTGCCGAGAAAAGCGAGAGGCTCTTGCTTGCTTTCTTTAGTCTGCCATTTTGTATTTAGTATAAAAAAATACATCAGCGGGGGCGCGCTATAGAGGGGGTCCCCTTTATAGCGCCCGCCCGCGTTTAAGGCAGCGGCATTAGAAATGTCACCTCTTAGGTAATCCCGTAACTACTGATGTAAACGTAAATTTCAAAAATATGTAAGAGCAATTGCTTTCTTTCACTTGGTAGCCACGTATCTTGTTCAACATATTAATTAATTACCTGGTAATGATAAGGTGTCACGACACCAATGCTGGCGGGGGCAACAGGTCCCCAGACCGCTGGCCATTCTTCTACAAGCTTCTTGACTCGTCGCACAATCTCATCGACCTCCGCCAGGTTCCGATAAGAACCTTGAGCACCCTCCATCTCCTCACGACCTGGATACAAATTTGATCTTTTAACAAATCTACTCCTTGTGATAAAAGATGTACAGTCTTATTTATAAACCACATAGAACAAAGGGCGCGATAAACCGTATTGTAAACAGTGGATTTAGTTATCGACTGAAGGTTGACATCTTATTTCTAATGTTTGAAGACTGAATTAACTCTTCGTCAGAACAAAAGAGATGTGAGATATGCGTAGTTAAACGGCGTGTACCCTAGATAACCGTTGGTTACCCCAAGCGACGAATATCTTGACAATTCGTTTGTTCCTCCCTTTCTAATAATAACCATGTTATTAATTGAAAATTTTGAGACAAAAACAAGAATTAAAACGTTTTACTCACCTATTGCTGAATAGAAAACCAAAGGACCTAGTTCGGGATGCAACGGCTGGTCCGCTCTGGAGATTAATTCTCCCCCATAAAACATGTCCGAGGGAAACTGCAAGATATCCTTGTGGGAGCGGTAGTTTTCTGTCAAATGCATCAGGTTCGACTTAAAACTCGCTTGGTCGCTCCTGTTGTACACATGTGACAGTCTTTCATGAAGCGATTTTTGGAAGCCCCACTTAATGGCTTCCTCTGAGAACACATCTGGATTCATCTACGACGAATGAGAAAATCTTGTTAAAGTGGTGGTTGGTTAGCACAACAAGTAATGAGCTGAGAGGTAGCGTTATACTGTAGAACCCGGCAATTTCGAAGTCCCACGGGACACAAACAAAAGTTCGAAATAGCGGGCTTCAAATTAACCAAGCTAGCATTAAATTACAAGTTGCTATTAATATTTAACAAGATGGGTCGATGCATGTGAGCATATTAAACATATTAAGACAAACTTCCAAGCCTTCATAACAGGATATGAAGATGGGACACTGCAATTTGTCATCGACCAATAAAACAGTATGATTTCAGTTAAAATTCGATATTTCTAGCTGAGTTCTGATGTGTTCTGTTGTTTGTCCATAAAAGTTGACATAGAGTTCGAATTATCGGGGTCAAATTCAGGTCAAGGGAAACAAGGATCAGTTCGAAATAGCGGGGAGTTCGAAATAGCTGAGAGTAAATGACTGAAAAAATGACGGTAAATCCAAGGGGATTCGGCTTGACTTCGAAATAACGGGGACTTCGAACTAACCGAGTTCGAAATAGCGCGGTTCGAGTACCTGCATATGGTCGCCCGCGAACACGACTTTTGTCCTGTACCCTGCAAGTATCAACGGTGCGAGGGTCTCAGTCTCCAGCGCTTGCGCAGCTTCATCAATGAAAATGTGAGAGAAAAAACCTCGGTGAAGTTCTTTGTCGAACAGAACACGTGACGCAGTCAGCGTTGTTACGACAACTCGGTGCCCCATGACGTCATCACGTGTCGGTGGACGAAAGCTTCCGTCCTTGATGAGGCAGTACTCCTTGACTGTGTCAGAGACTGTGCTTAGCTGCCTCATGACTGAGTAAATACGCAGAGGTTTGCAGGCTCGTAGACCTTTTTCTTGCTTTAAATAGTGATCCAGGTGTTCCACGTGTATGTCAGCGGCGCTGTTTGAGTGAGTGCAGATCAGCACTCGGTTGTTCCGGTCCAGAACAACTTCGTGGACGGCCTGGTTCAGAGTGTAGGTCTTTCCAGTCCCAAAAGGCCCGAACACCGTCAGGGGAGGGGAAAGTTTAAAAAGTGGCGCAGCAATTGCCTGGATCACGTGGCGTTGCTTTTCATTCAAGTGTGAGTCCGGAGTCCATCTCAATGAAACCTGTTAGAATTGTTTTGTAGTTAATTTAACTATCTTTGCTGTAGTTTTTTCACACGGTTCGTGCCTTAGTAACTTAAGATAGCAAACTTGAATGCAGATCTATGAAGACAAACGAGGGTTTCACATGCTTTGAAATTGAGCAGTACCAATAAATGTTTGAGGCCCTTATAGCACAAGCAGAATCACATCAGTAAGTAGGTATAACAGAGGTAAAGTGTCAAACTGTTAACAAAGTTTATGATTTGCCTTACCGGCTGCGGAGTGCTGCAATTGGAGAGCGCTGGGAACAAAATTTGTTTGTGTTCAGGCCTTAGTTTGTCGATGTTGTCGTGCATTTCACAAAGGGGGATACGGTTGATTTGGAATTGAGCCTCCACCTTGACGTCACATCCGGCACAAAGGGAGAGTTCCTGACAGCACTTCGCAGAAAGCCTCACCGTCACGCAGTCATCCTCCATCTCCACGATCAGAGATTCATACACCACGTCTTTAGTGTCTTCAGTGGATTCATTTGTGGCTTCATTGAACGAAAGTAGTACAGAGCCCTCGGTTCTAAGCAACAAACGCCCTGCCGCATCATCGGGCCAAATTGGGAATGACACCTTGAAATGTCCAAACAGTTCGCCTCCCTGTGCCCATTTAGTCCCCCTGTTCATGCTGCCATGCTGATTGGTTACCGTTAACTTTGTGTTTTGGACATTGAACCTGTAAGTGTGAATGACTGATTATTGTTTGTAGATATAGTCCGCGTTCAGGCCGGTTGTTCAAAGCTCGTGTTAAACTAACCCAGGGTTAACCAAAAATTTCATCTTGTGCTTTTAGCCAACAAACTGAAACCAGAGTTTATCAATACTAACTAAAACGCTCGTTCTTGTTAAAATCATTGTAAGCAAAAACGTGACGTTTTGAGGAGTAAAAATGATTAGACTATCGTTAGTCTAACAGTGTTTTGACATACTGGTCCCAGGTGGTTCAAATTTCACAAATACTTCTCAATTTAAGCTGCAGAAACATAGCAAATGCTAAGAAATAATAGCATCAGCATTTGTATTCTACTCTTGATAAGAGCATGCAAAAGTTTTGGGATATCTAAATTGAGAATAAATTGATCGGATAGTTTCTGGAATCCCTTTGCAATAGTTAAACTATACCTTGATATTTGCTGTCGCATAGAGTACTCCTCCACAAGCAAAATCTGGTGCATGACGCGGCGATAATTGTCTGGATTCAGCTGCGCATCACCGGTCATGAGCGGAGAGGGAACAATCACTTCCGGCCTTGTTGGAAGCTTGAACTCGGTCAACAACCTGTCGGTTTCTTCGGTTGTGTTGGGGGGCCTGGGCTCAAACTTTACGACTCGTTTACTGCTGTCATCCCAGAGTGACCCAGCAGAACTTACTATCTTTTTCACTTTTTTCACTTCTTGTACAAAACTTTCAGTACCAACGTCGACATTCAGTTCCACGGACAGGTGGTACTTTCGGCCAAAGTTTAAAACAAGGCATTGTGGGAAGCAACCAGAATCGCGTGAAAAAAAGACCACCGACACTTCCACCGTGCAATCTCCTGAAATCTGGAGGTCAGGCGGAAAGCTGTATTGCGACTGATTGAGGTCCTCAATATGAGCTCGTCGAACTCCAGGGACTTGAAGCAAAATGTCTGTGATGCTGTATGTTTTGTGGTACTGGTGAGAAAGTGTGACTTCCTGCAAGTGACCCACGTGGTTTGACTACATTGGAGGGAAAAAAAAAGCGGGAATTTTCGCTTGTACCCCTAAGAGGTACTAAAACAGGCGTGGCTCAAGCTAAGAGCTAAAAGGTACCAAGTTATGTGATAATAAGTGACATTGATAAAATTATTTGACTATAAGCTTGTGCATGGATAACAGTTTCTCTGGTGGCGTAAAAAAATTCATTCGACGGACATCCGACCCCTAAACGGTACGACATCACGTAAAAAATGTCTGCGTTTGATGTTAAGCACCTTAAGCGGTACCAAAACCCGTGATTTTGACTCCTAAGATGTACGAAGAGCATCCCCGCCCTTTTTTATATGGAACTAGTTCCCCCCCCCCCCCCCCCCCCAGTTGTAAACAACTGTGATTATTACACTATTTTTCAGTACATATTCCATCACGTTTCAATTTTACAGCACTAGAGCGGTTTTCGGATGACTGACGAAAACCAAAACCAAAGCAATCACAGAGCCAATCAATGAGGCCCCCAAAACGCGTCCAACCAATCAGAAGACAAAGTAGTTGCGTTTGGATTTACTTATCAATAAACGTGTGGGAGTGCAAAGTTCGCAGTCATGTCTGGTTTGGGTTTTAGTTTTGTTCCTGATTGGCTGAGCCATGCACGCAAACTTGTGCGGACCAATCGGTAAAGCGAAGCAAACGCAAAACCAAAGCAATCACACGATTACTTTCGACAGTCATCCGAAAACCGCCTTTAGACCTACACTTGAAAATATGAACCTACGTCGTACTGCAAGCGGATCGTCCAGCGGTATGTCTGAGGGTTGTTCACATCGTCCTCTAGAACCACAAGGGTCACGTCGTGTACAGCGGGTTCACATGTTACCCTTACTCCTTCAAGGCTGCGGACCAGTTTGTCACGCTTGTTAAAAGAAAGTTGAAGAACTAGAGGTTAGTAACAGTAACAGATAAAATAGTAAATTTGTGATGTCGGAACTGTCTATAAACATTGTTGATAATGGCGTAATGTTTAAAGGTGCAACAAGAAATCTAAAACTAACTCAAAAGTTGATAATAAAGTTCTTTTAAGTGGTGATTTGCACCACATTATGTTCATCTTGATTCAACTTGTCCAGTAGAGTACTTGATGGTAATGACGATCACCATAAAATCATCATATTGAACAATAGGATGTTTCCACAGTCAAAGAGGGAAAGATTACCGTGTAATCAGTCCTTTGAGATTTTTTCTCTGGTTTCCTCATAGACTTTCCTTCGTTCCGCTCCTGCTGCTTTTGTGACGTCTTCTTTGTCCTGTTAGACGAGGCAATAGCAAGACAAGTTGTATTTAAAAATAGAATGACGTTACTCGCTGCAATTGATCATGCAACGTTGCAAAAAGTGTAGCAGATTGCTCAATTTTTACTGAAATTCCTCTCGCAATATTTGTGAGCCAAGTTACAAATGCGGGGTGTTACACGCGCATGTTCCTATACGACATGTGTCGCAATGGCCTTGTAAGCTTCAAGAAAACCCCGTGTACTAGGACCTTCAAGGACTGCACTAAAGTTTGAGCGCGCACGGTGCATTAACTAACCAGCCTGACATAACGAGGTATGCTTAGCAAATCAGTACAAACTAACCGGCGACACTCCTGATCACGTGCGCCTCGTGCACTTCTCTTTACAGGTCCGTGCTTGCCTGTCGAATCTTTACATCTTTTCTCAACACGAGACGGCATCGGAGGGATGGGCTCCTTCTTGTCATTGCTCCGCATTTCAGAGGCGGGGGGCACAGGTAGCAACTCTAGAGAATTTGAAAATACACTCAGCGCTTGTAATGGCAGACAGGGGCCAATTCAAAAAAACATTTACACGTGTATTGACAAGTTGGACCATTATTCTAACACCACTAAACGGACTCCAATCTAACAAAGGCTGTACAGTATTACGGAGTACAGGTCCCCAGTGCACAACCACGACAGTATTTGGCTGTGTTATTGGATTGAAGTGTGTTTTAAAGTGTGGGAAAATTGAAGAGAGTGACCAGTTCGACTTTCGAGTTCTTAAATTCTTCATAGCTAATCCAAACCCTTATGTGCCAAAAGTGAGGCCGGTATTTCTTCACAGTGGCAATGTTGATATACATTAACTCACATTCAAGGTGGTTTCACATAAATATATGAATATTTAGTATATATTTTACACTGCATGCCAGCAGCCGTTAAACGCAATTACCGGGCTTTGCCTTGGACTTCCTCACGTTTCTGGTTTTTCGTCGTGTCTTAGTTCCTCGCTTTTCCCGAGATGCTGGGATGATAGAAACAACAAAAACGTTTATAGCAACACAGCATTTCATTTGTTATCATCTATTGTGATCATTCAGGTAGGTGAGGTAAATGATCGTCATGACTCAAAAGTTGCAATGATTTATTGGTTGATCTTTCTTTCAATGTGTTTATTGTTTGTCGGAGTTTGTCGTTTTTCGTTAGAGGTTTTGTGTGAGCCATTTGTGAGCTCAAGAAGCTGTTGGTAATTTTTTGGCCTTATTGGTATATGTTGGCATCTTGGTATCTTTCTGATATCTTGTTGGCTTCTTGTTCGTGTGTTGGCACCTTTTTAGTAACTTGTTGGCATCTTGTTGGCATCTTGTTGGTACCTTGTTTGTATCTTGTTGGTGATTTGTTAGTGTCTTGTTGGTATCTTGTTGATATCTTGTTGGCATCGTGTTAGCATCTTGTTGGTATTTTATTAGTATCTTGTCGATTTCTTGTTGACATCTTGTTGGGCGACCTGTGGTTTGTTATAAGTTGTTATGTCATAAGGTGTCAGGTGTTTCAATTGGCCAAGTTTTCATAATCGTTTGTTCTTGTGATGGTTGAGTCTTCTGTCACGTTCCTCTCTACTTGCAGCTTTGTCGCCAAGTTAGACATCCAAGTAGAACTGCATTAATTTATTACCATTAAATCTATCACACCATTTAACACTATTATTTAGAAAACAGTATTCTCACCTTGGGCACGAGGGCTGTCCTCAAAATTAGGATCGTCTATGAGACCTGTGTACAGGGACGAAATATAGTCAGGGAATAAATACAAAGTTACTCGTTAAAGGTACGTAAATGCAAACATTTAGAGGTGCATTGCTACTGCATGTTCAAATATTTAAAAAAAATCACAATTCAAAGAAAAAACATACCGTGAATAAGCTGAGACAATTGCCTCACTGTTAAATACATCAGCGGCGTTCGCATTGAATCATGCGCACTTCGCGAGATTGAGATATTTTGGGGGGCCAACTCATGATAAAAGCCGGGGGGGGGGGGGGGGGGAGGGGACAGAGTAGAGAACTGCTTCTTTGGTCACAGCGCAATTATGAAGAAGCAAAACCAAGCTCAGCAAAGAAATTTATTTGACAGACACTGGTAAAAATATTATTTGCTACCCAGTGCGTGGCTGTGAAAGCTGCTACTTTCCAATGTATATTGCACAGACGTCGCTCTTGTCTGTTTTTGTTTGTTTGTTTGTTTGTTTGTTTTTGCTGTGTTAGTGCAAGACACGTACCCGCTGTGATGTCACACTCAGGATATGACTCGTGCAAATCCTGGCCCTTCTGCAGGTAAACACATTCAGACACATGAGCCATGAAATATGTTTGTATTTATTATATTTAAACTATTACTACCATGGAAAGATACAAAGAAATTTTAACATTAAATGATGCAAAATGGGACGTGCAATGTCAAGTACCAGGCTACACGAAGCCGGCCTCACAAAATAACAAACTAAACGCCATCAAGACACCATTTCAGACTACATACTACAAAACACACCACAGCAAACCGAAACCACACCAGTCACCTGAAACCATCACATATATAATAAGGACTGCAGAGGCATTACAGCACACTCATTAGATACATAGAGGATATTACACGGCGGCTTGAAGATAAGAATTTTATTTTCGAGTGGTAAAAACAATATTTTACGAACGAGTGCTGCGCGAGTGAATAAAAATTTTGTTTTTACCACAAGAAAATAAAATCCATATCTTCAAGCCGCCGTGTAATTTTCTTTTTATTATATAGACACGAGTGTTTTACGAGAAAATGCACAAACAACCGTGCAAAAGCGGGAAATGATGCCAACGATATCCTCACCAGTGAAGATAAGGAAAGTACGCCACTCAGGTCCCGGATGTAGTTTTGTATGGATTTTACGCGCGGTATATTTTCCAGTAAAACACTCGTGTCTATATAATAACACGCTATAGCATGAACCCTTGTCGTTGTGCTATTAGTCTATACTCTGTTACATAACCCATCCACGGGCCAACAGAACGAAAGAGAACAAAACAAGAATACACGTGCCTTCTCTTGTCCTTCTCGACGTTTCTCCTCATCTGCTTCTTTCCTGTTTTCCTCTAGTTCTTTGGCTATTTTATTTACTTCCTGGTTAATAAAGTTCAGAGTCCTGCCTTTAATAAGTTCTACACGGCTGTAGAAATAATGAGCTTAAAATGTGAGGGATGGCTAACGTTTTCTTTCAAGAAGTGATATCACGAGCCAGAGGCGCACATTTTCACCTTCGCAGCAGGGCCTCCTGGTTGCTACCGATTGATGACAAATCCGACAGGTCTTCTTTTATCAACTATGTCAGGTACATGTTTGCTTGTTTCTGTGGATTTCAACCATTGTAAACACGGACTTTGTTTCTACTTTGTACTATGCAAATGTTAAATTTGCACGTTTTTCATTGGATATACAGTATGCTTGATTTCGTCTCGACATCTGACATTCAACCAGGACAATTGACTAACCACAAGATTCATTGTGGTTTTTGGTACAAGAGCATCCGCATATTTTGCGTTGTTTTGTATATTGGTGCCCATGCACACGCATCACATTAGCAGCATAATAATGTACTTCACAAAAGCTTAGGAGTTTCTGCCTTCAACTGTGATGGAACATCGACTAAACACACGCTTCGTCATTCGACTTACTCTTCGGCTTCTGTTTGCAGAATATCGAAATTTATAAAATAACCATGATACTACGCGCGTTCTGATTGGTTAAATAACCGTGTAATATGATAGTATATTACACGCTGACACGATACGTGATGTATTTTACTTGACTAATTACTCATGCCCCCTGGGGGGCGATGAGTCTAGCAATGCAGGTCGTTAATATTTTTTTTTTCCTCCGTTGAGAATCTGCACACGGTAATTGGTTGTTGGCGATCACGTGATTGTGATGACCTACTTTTTATTGGCGAGCAAATTTGAAGAGAGAGAAAGACAAGTGTCAATGTCTGTATGGTTTTCCTTGTTGTAGCGATTTTTATTTAAACGGATAGCTAATATGCGCCTTCAACTTTACTAGTCTGCTCCGCTTCAGAAGCAATAATATTGATGCGCCGTCATGAACTGAATCTGGCAGTCCCAGTCGCTCGAAGGATTATGTTGGAATTATCTTGCTTTGCAATATTCTTTCTGTCGTAAATGAAGCGTCTGAGAATGTATAAACAAGTTTCACTCGGTCGTACGTGATTTGCGTCGTTTTAACGTTCCCGAGTGCGCTTCAACCAATGTATTTGTGTTCTGAGCAATATTTGTGTGAAAGAACATCGAATAAGCAGAAGACGTGGCGAAACTTAATAAAACTTGAACTCGAATTTACCCTGCGGGCAGAGCGTCTCCCTTTGTCGGAAACTCGGGGGCTCTGTGTAACGTGCGACGTATACGAACAGTCGGCGTTTAACCTCTTTTTTTGCGTGAAGTAAAGGTTCTTTGTTTATTGTCTGAGAATACAAACAGACAGGTTTGAGGCAAATATCACGTGAGAGATACAAGATCTGTCAATGAAATGTCATGAGGGTATTATCATCGAATGGGGAATCCCGAATCATCAGCTACTTAGCTTTCACTCACGCCGCTTTAACAAAAGCAGGGAAGACCGGCAGGCTATTACATCGAGAATATTTGTCACTGATTACCTCGAAGTCGTCAAAAGCTCAAGCTTGATATCCGACTATCCGAGCCTAATGTTAGCTCCACAAGCGTGATGCACGCCTTTGTTGTCACGGTATTCAAACGTCTGCAGCTTCCGATAGAGATTAATTTCGTATTGACCCAGAATTTTGCATTAAAGCTTAATGCATAGCAGTCTTGAACATATTTGTGTATCAGACTTGTACATGTAGAATGTGTAACTTCTGAGATGGCGTTTTCATACGAAGCAAGCAACTGAGCAGATAAAATGGGAAGTATCATGTTTTAATGTGCTGCAGAGATAAGTCTAAAAAGCTGTCAATTACAGCTACTTGATGAACACGCTGGGAAGATTAGCAAAGACAAGACAAGACTAAAAAGCTGTTATTTACAGCTACTTGTACATGATACATACGCAAACATTCCAACATCTGCTGCAGAGATAGGCATAAACAAGCAATATTAAAGAGAGTGGCACTGAGAAAAGCTTTTTGTTGTTGCTGTTAGGGTCTTCGTTTTCCGGGTCATAGGTCTTCGTCTTCAGGGTCTTTGTTTTCGTTACAGCCCGGCAGTGTCAAGACGAGAATTCCAGTGGAGATGACGCAGCAACTTCACCACTGGGCAGTCGGTTGATAGGTGTGAGTCACCAGTTTTATGGGATGTGGGCACTACAGATAGCCGAAAGTGATACCGGGCATCATGTTTTAAAAGCATTCCAACATGAGATAAGGCTATTTCCCCAGTCAATCCCATTACAAAATGACAACACAGTTCCTCCACAAAACATGTCAGCTTGAAAATTCACTAAACAAGGTTGCCAGGTTATATACAGCAAGCATCACACCAGTATTGTCACGTGCATCGGAAAGCAAGTTCAAAATGCTTCCGGCAAAAACAATCACTCAAGACCAAAAGCAAATCACTTATTGAAAATATTATTCCGTATGAAACATCATACTCCGGCATGAGTACACTGACACTGCCAGTCTAGTTATTTTATAAAAGAAATATATAACGCGTTCCCGTGTAATGTAGCCTCATCTAAACACGCGGGAAGTTGGGAGAACACTTGAGTAGTGGCGGAAACCACTCGGCGGCCTCGTGGTTTCCTTACGCTACTCTCGTGTTCTCCCAACTTCCCGCGTGTTTAGATGAGGCTATATTACACGGTGACGCGTTATATATTTCTTAAATCCAAATCTCCTGAATACTGTATGCCCGGCTACGGCCAAGTAACGGGCAGCTTTATTCGCAGGGAATATAAATACGGAAGTGATTAAGCAGTATCAGAATCATTTCGAACTTTACCATGTGGACATTATTTTGTTTCTGATTTAATACTAATGCTGGCGCACTTCTTCGTTTTATCATAACAGTTACAGATATGATTTGATGTATCATCGTCAGTTTGTTGGTCCTGACTCTTAAGTTACTTACCGAAACTTCAAGCAACCAGCATCAACGTCTTTAGTCTTGTTTTGCGTTGTTGTTTGGGGGTTTGCGTGCTTTATACTGTTAATTGGTCCAATCAGAGGAAACATATCTAACGTCTATTGTCCTTTTCTGCTTTCGCTATTATAATGTAATTGCACTGACTTAATATTATGTTGATACACTAGTAGGAAACTGTTTGTTTGTCTGTTTTGTTTAGGCCTCTGTCAACAGTCACAACATTTGTCTACATTCTCTCAACATTGTTGAGAATTGTTGAGAGATGTTGAGAACGTGCCGAGTCAAAGGTCTCAATATTTCGAGAACAAAAGAAATGTTGAGACGATGTTGAGACAAAGTTAAATGAACTCAAACTCTTCTCAGCATGTCTTAACAACGTTGAGAGGGGGTGTCAAACGGCCTCGACATCGGCTCTCAACAATGTTAAAAGAATGTTGAGACAAATGTTGTGACTGTTTGACAGGGCTTAAAGGTTCCCACGCATCACATAAAAATAGCAGCATAACAATGTAGTTCATAAAAGATTTGGAATATCCGCCTTAAGGCGATTCCATTGAAAATGAAGTGGCGGTGATTTTGTTTTGACACTTTGCACATTTACTAACCAATTATAGTACATGAAAAAAAAAAAAAAAAAAAAAAAAAAAAGAAAGAAAGAAAGAAAATGGGGTTAGGGTACTTCTTTCCGCTATCAAACCTGAGTGCTCCAGGGGATACGAGTTAAATATTTGCTTGTTTCTGTACATTTGTTGTGCGTTTAAGGTCCCGTCAGCGTTTGTTGACTCGGTCAGTCCAGGCTACCAAACCTGAGTGCTCCAGGGGATACGAGTTAAATATTTGCTTGTTTCTGTACATTTGTTGTGCGTTTAAGTTCCCGTCAGCGTTTGTTGACACGGAGTCCTGGCTAAAAACCCTGAGTGCTCCATAGGATACCAGCCGAACAAAACTCGCATTATTCCCGCAGCTACATATAACACAGTTTTATATATCAATTTTAAAAAAACCATTACGAGATGACCACCGAGGAGGACATTATTTCATTTGTCGAAAAAGCAGTTCCAGAAAGCACCAAAGAGCTTCACAGTTCTTGCGCCATTATTTGCGCTGCGAGAGGAAATAGTTGAAGGATAAAGGACAATAAACTACTTTTGGCTTCGGAAATATGCACGAATAATTGTCCTTGGACATTATCTGTTCCTCGAAGCTCACAGTTGCCCTCGAGCGGTTCGCTTCTCGGAACAGATAATATCCTCGGACAATTATCCGTGCATATTTCCTCGCCAAAAGTAGTTTATTGTTTATTTAACCCGAAGCTGGTCGACCATCACGCGCGGAACATCCAGGAAATTCGCATCAAATCAAATTCGCTATAATTCGAACTGCCTTTCTACGAGTGTTCTAATATCACCAGCATTTGACGGCTATGGGTCTCGGTTTACTTAAAATAATGAATGCCAAACGCCTCTGTTGCAAATACTAACATATAGTATATAACATATAAAGAGGCTATTACACGGGAAGGAATGCAATACGGCGGAGTATTTTTACGAGTCGGTTTTATTTTTTCGAGCCTGCTTCAGGCGAGAAAAAATAAAACCGACTCGTAAAAATACTCCGCCGTATTGCACGACTTTTTGTGTAATAAATTGTTTATTATAGGACAAACGAAGCAGGGCAAACGTTCTCACCGCGCGCAAAATGGAACAAAAAATGACGCGTTCGTAAACTTTGCTTGAGAAAATTGATCACGTAAGTTAATAAACCAGTTGATCTGGTTCCTGACGAGTGCAATACGCTCCCATGCATCTTTGCACTCGTTTTGGCCCGTATTTGCACTCGAAAGTGTAAAGCCGTGTAATAAACTGACATATAGTGGCCATTCATCCAGGCAATTTGTCGGGTTCATCGGAAGAGGGTCCTTAGTTACTAAGCGGCTCTGGCTCGTTACTTCAGCCAAAATCAGAGTTAAGGGATATATCTACCTAAGAGCAGAATCCCACTATCCCTTCAATCATTACAGCTGACGTTGCAGCGTCATGAAGAAATCCTAAAAAAATGTAGGGCAACGTGAGAGACGCATGCGCAGACGCACCTGCTGTCGCTGCCTTTCCTCGCGTTTTAGCATTTTGTTGCTTTTAGGCTGAAGAGAAAAAAAATCAGTAGAAACAAGAACATGATTAAAGCGGCACAAAACACATGATTGAGAGGTGCACACGCAGGTTCCTGATTGGACTGTCAATGTAAGGAGGAGATTATACAAAATTAATATAGCTCTTAGAAATCTACTGTCAGGAATTTATCTACAACAACAATTCTATTTGTAGTAGGAAAGACCTGAGTATGATACTGAGGAATATATACATTTCGATATTTACAAGCAATATCTAGTACAAGAGGTGACAAGTGCCTACTCCGTTGGAAGGGGCGTTTGCATCGCGCTTACACTAACCTTTTTGCAGGGCTGGCCTTGAAATGAACCTGATGTCTTCTTACTTTTGTTGGTTGCTTTTTGTTTTGGCTGTATTTTCTTCCCCTGTAAATCGCCAAATGAACCAACAGATAATCAGGCGAATGTGATCGCATTTGGTTTATTCACCGACAGGAAACATCATTCTCTCTATTTATTATCAACTTGGCTAGAGCCATTTTCGGATGACTGTCGAAAACCAAAACCAAAGTAATCACACAGGCCAATCACAGAGACTGAGAGAAAACAGTTCAGCCAATTGGAAGCCAAAGTAATTTGCGTTTGGTTTTACTTTCCAATCAGCAGTGCGAGTACACGCCATCGCTTGCGTGAGAAGTGTTTGGTTTTGGTTTTGGTTTTGTCTCTGATTGGCTGAGCATGCTGACAAACTCGTGTGGACCAATCCGAAAGCGAAGCAAACGCTGTCTTTTGCTGTCTTAGCTCTCTCTTTTCACAGCTAATCAACTGAATTGCCCCAAACAAAATTAACACTATTACAAAGTGGTTCACTAAACTCACCAAAGCAACATTACTGTCCCTTTCCAAAATTCGACTTGACAACTCCTCCAGTTTGGTCTGCAATTCGCTGTTCTAAGTTACGAAAGAAATAATGTCCCAGTTTACGAGATTACCTGAACAGCATTAAAAAAAGGATTAAACTAGTCCATGACTATACACACTCATCGCTTTAATTTTTGTTTACGTAGCTAATTTCCTGACTCGGAACGGAGGGAGGTATACTGGCACAAAACGGCGGGAAAATATGATATTATCCTAACCTCTGGGTCAATTTCCTGCCATTGCTTGACGTGTTCCAGAGCTTCGTCGAGCTTTCCTTTTCTTGAAAGAATTTCAACTTTCAAAGCAAAAGCCGTACTGCTCGTACGCTTGCTGTAATCCAAGGCTGTAATAGACATTGGGACAAACACAGTAAATGTTGAAACAGATAGCTTGTGCTTCCACAGTTTTTGGGAGCTGACTAGGTTACGCATGCGCAATAGAAAAGGAGGGCAGCACGAGCTTGCTTGTATGAATGAATCTAATGACCATTAAAATTAAGACAAAAACTTGAATCCCAAAATATATGGTTGCTATGGATATTGAGCTTGGGAGAATCTATTGTGCAATCAGTGACGTCATAATTATATATTATATATTTTTTACGTAATGTCCCTCAATATTTAACCCTATCGGAACGAAACCAGCAGCATTAAATAAACTTGCAGGACAAAACTAACCTCGATTGCAACTTTTATTGGCATTGTCGATTTCTCCCTAAGAGAAAAATGCATGACATTCAAGAAGGCTTGTTATAAGTACAAATGTCTAGCTAAAATCATTATTGCAGAATTAGGTAGAGTTGAAAAGTGGTGATTTCACAATGTTGTATTAGAATGTGACAAGGACTAAAAGAATCAATCTTCTTGTACTTGCGTTGTTTGTTTTTACTTGATGCACATCTTTACTTGCGCTTTCGTCGGTCGTTTTCACTTGCGTCATTGCAATTTAAAATTACGGCATCCTGTATGCAGAATTTGTAATATTATGCAATTAAAAGTTTTGTAAATAAAGTTTGTGCAAAATTGTGCAAAATGTAGTGTTAAATACTCAGCTGTTGCAACATGGAATCGACTGCCCTTTGATATAAAGCAATGTTTAACTTTACCAACGTTTAGAAAAAGACAAAATAAGATACCTACTTTCCTCTACTTGCTATTACTCAAAATCTGCATTTGTGTAATTGTATATATAAATGTGTATATGTTTACCTACGCATATGACTTTTCATCTATCTCATGTATTTGACAATGATGATCATTATATATGTTATGACACGGTGTACAAGCACTTTACTGAACCTACTACAAATTTTTTGCTTGTATATCCTCCACTATGTAAATTTCTCGTTGTTTTTTAACTTCTTTTCTTTGACCTAATAAGTTGGAAATAAACTATTCTGATTCTGATTTTCATGTAGCCAGAAAATTAGCTTTCAGCTTCCCTGACCTGTGTTAACTGAAACATTTGTCGTACTCATCTAGAAAATAAAACGTTCTAGCTTGTGCACGCATTTTCCAAAATACTTCAAGCTCTTACCAGTTTCATGTAGCACTTCGCACGGTACACGTATGCTTCTGGAAAATATTGAAACAGAGTGACTACTTCACTGAAAAATTCGATAGCCACTTCTATTTTCTCGTCCTCAAAATATGTGATCCCAGCGCCCATCAAACGTTGAAGTGTTTGTGTGATAATGGCGCCATCCTGTGACTGAAATGAAAAGTTGGTTGCAGTAAACTTGTATCAGCAAAAAGTAAGCAAAGAGAGAGAGAGAGAGAAAAAAGTAGCGATACAGGTATGTATCCCTTTGGAAACATGTTATTGACTATGAACAAAACCAACGAATGTATGTATGTACTATGTATGTATGTATGTATGTATGTATGTTTTGTTTTGTTTTGTTTTGGTCCGCTTAAATAAAAATATCTAATGTTAAATGTATGAATTACCCCCAGTCGTACTTTAGACCTGTATTGCTGATGAAGCACTCACCAAAGAAAATTGTACATTTACTCTTGTTCGAATGCGGTCCAAAGTCTCTTTTGCTTTTCTTTTCTATGAAGATAGAACAAAGTATGCGAGTTAACTAGCGCTGAAACGTCAACCTAAATGGTATCTAACGGCGTTTGGCATACTTGCATTAAACTGAAATACATAATATACTAGCACATAATACGAGTAATGCCTACTGCAAAAGTCGCTCCAAAACCCATTATACCCACCCCGACAAGTATTCCACCTTGTGTAAACGTTCAGCTCCTTCACTTCATGTTACTCATGTGTCAGTACAATCAGGTAGATGGTCTCACTCACAAATCAGTAGACATAAAATGATTTAAGATGAAGTAATACAGGCAACATTTTAAGTGCAACTTGTCGCGCAACAGTGTTGCGTTGCAAGTTGAAGAGCGATGTTGCGCGTATTACCGCTCACGCAAAAACATGACTCTGTTGCAGTTAGACACAAAATTCGGCCGCGTGATTGATCAGCTAAACATACAAGATGGCGGCCGAGGAGTTTTCTTGCGTGACAAGTTGCAACGACAGTGGTAATACGCGCAACAAACTCAGATTTTGTTGCAGAGAGTAGAAGCTCGTTCTACTTCTGCAACAGAATTTTGCAACTTGCAACAGCAAAAATTTGTCGCGCGGCAAGTTGCGCGAAGGGTAGTAATACGAGCTACAAAATCGTGCAACTTGTCGCGCGACATTGTTGCGCTGCAAATCGAAGAGCAATGTTGCGCCAACAAAACTCCTCGGCCGCCATCTTGTATACTAAACTGACCAATCACGCGGCCAAATTTCGTGCCAAGTTTTTTTGTTGTTGCGTGAGCGGTAATACGCGCAACATCGCTCTTTAACTTGCAAAGCAACAATGTTGCACGACAAGTTGCACCATTTTGTTGCCCATATTACCGCACCTTGAAACGCGCAACATCGCTCTTCAACTTGCAACGCAAAGATGTTGCGCGACAAGTTGCACGATTTTGTTGCCCGTACTACTGCACCTTAATATCGCGCGTATTAACATCTTGTTGCAAGTTGCAGCAACATGTTGTACGAAGTAGTCCCCACTTCTACTTCGGGAGTGCAACATGTTGTTGCAACTTGCAACATGGTGGTATTACGCACGATGTTATGGTGCAACTTGCAACGGAGCAATGCTACGAGACAAAACATCTTACTGAGATGGACGTGATGCACGTTCAGTAATGAGTGAGTTAATGCTAATATATCATAATAGTTCGCTTTCAATAGGTTCCTTGGAGAATGCAGCAATACTTATTTCTCATTCTCTTTCAGGAAAATATTGCGCAACGTACCTCATCTCCAAGCGCCCGGTACAGAACGGCATAAAAATGGGCCTTACAGACTCTGTCTTGTACTTCATTTGCCCTGGCGTAAAGCCACAGGTTATGTGCCTCGACTTCTCCGGTGAGCTCCTCCGCTAAAACAAATATTCAATCTCCCTTTAGTAGTGACCGAACGATGTCCATTTTAGCATTACGATCAGAAATAGTATGGCCTTGGGAAAAGTTATTTCTTTTCGCTGTTGAAGTATCAATGTGTTGCATTTTTAGGCATGGTAAACTGCATTATTAGTAAACATAGTAGTAGTTATAGTTGTGGTAGTAGTAGTGGTAGTAGTAGTAGTAGTAGAACTAGCTGGGTAGAGTTGAAGCCTTTTGAATTCATAAAATGGAGTAGAAAATCAAATGCACACAGAATACTTACCACGATCAAGATCAGAAACCGCTCTGTGTGGTACATCCTGCAAATCAAGGGAACATTACATGATCATAGTGCTGCGCGATTTGGGTTTTGTTTCACAATGAAGGCTTTAAAACCTTATGCAGGTTATTGTCTCTTATTTAAGGATGAGGAATTACGTACAAGTTCAAACCAAGACTTCGCTCGTTGGCACAGGATTTCCGCAACGAGAAAGCAAGGCAAAATTGGGCCTGCAGATTTCAAAAGTTCTTTGTATCGTAGAATGGCAAGTCGATGTTCGCCAGTGTCCGCATGATGTTTGGCTTCCTCCAACAACTTCCACAGTCCAATAGATAGCAGCAAAGCCGAATCATCTTGACGAGGTCCCTACGAGACAAAGCATAATAAGAATTGTGTCATGTTAAAACTGAGTTTGGGTGACACGTTAAATCTGAGTGGTGAAACTTACGAAAGCGAACTGTCTGGCCGGGACTATTGCACTTTGCGATTCATCCAAGCTGAGACCATGCAGGAAAAAGAAAAGAAATCAGTGATATTGTAACTGTATCGGAATTACTCTTCGTACAAGCAACCCAATACACTTTGCGATTGACAATAAAGTTTACGGATTGCAATCACAAGGAAAAAAAGTTCGACGTGAAGATGTTATGAACTAAGAAAATAATGGATAATAATTACAAAATAAAAAGGTAGAGACACAGGAAAAGTAAGGTGAGACTCTGGGATTAAAAGGGACGACGGGCTTAGTACAACAGTGGTCTTGTGTGACTATATCAGGTTTGTGGTCAAGCTCAGTTGGATTAATCGGCTCTTGAGATGAACAGCACGCGAAACTCATTCTCATATCGTGCACTGGGACGCCCATTTCACCATTGCACCCCTTGACAAGAGGAGGAAGCTTTTGTGGTGCACGTGTGGTGTTGCTTAGGCCCTGTTTACATGGAAGGAGGGACACCCTCCTAGAAAGGTCACCCTTCTCTGCTGAAATTCCTTGTTCCGTTTACATGAAACGTAGGGTCATCCTAGGAGGAGGGCTACGTTATTTCTTTTCTAGCGTAACCCTCCCAGCAGGGACAACATTTGGCCATGTAAACGCTCGAGGTAGGGTTACCCTTCCAGGGGAGCTAACTTTCGCGGTGCCAGGTTACTATCTCAAATCCTGTGACCGCGCGATGCCTTTCAAAGTCTTGGCGAGATAGCCCTGGGAATAGCGCTTCGCTGTCCCTCCCAGGACAGTCACCCTCCTTCCATGTAACAGGGCCTTAGTCTCCTCCGGAAAAATACTTGATTAAATAAAACGCAAAACAACAACAACAACAACAAACAACAAACAAAACAAAGGACAGTTAGCATCCCGAAATTGGAGCCAGAGATAGAAAAGTGGGGATCTCCGAAGGCAACAAACAAAGAAAAATGACTATGCTAGAGTCAGAGGGTTACTCACAAACAAGGCCGAACGTCAGATGCAAACACAACATTATATTAATTACTCACCTGATGAAACCAGCAGCTCCATCAGGACTGGAAAGATCTTCTGTAAATGAGCAGACATAAGATTAAGTTATTGATGACTGTTTAAAAAAAAATCCATATAAAAGTACTTAACTAAAAAAGCAAAAAAACCTTTACTCTGTAACTAATATTTGAATGACATTAGGAACGTCTTCCAGTCTTAACACATTTAAGTACTATTATAGAAGGAACATTCAAGTTATGTACAGCGAAACCTCCCGTAAGCGACCCTTCGTTCGCCTTTAAGTGGTCGCTGCTTACGGGAATTTCTCACTATGGTAGGCCTAAGTGAGATCCAGCTTTGAGTCACAACCAATGTCAAAAAATGCAGTTTTAGTGAGTGAAAAAGAAATTGTGTTTCGATAAATCAACCCTGTGTCCTGTTGCACGTTACATTGCAGTACATACGTTAGCATTTTGTCCGGTCCGGTTTTTGCAAGGAAGTTAGTCCCTGCTCAAAAACGTTCTCTTTGAGAGTATAGAGTGGTCGAGGTAAAAAAATAGAAAAACTCAAACGATGAACCTTCGTTCGTCTTTAAGTGGTAACGGTCGCCCAAGAGAGATGGTCCCCTACGAGAAGTTTTGCTAATAGAAATTTGACTGAGTGACCAACCGGTCATTTGGTCAGTAGTCGCTTAAGAGAGGTAATCGCTTACGGAAGGTGGTCGTTTAGGGAAATTCCACTGTATTAGATTATGGGTTTATACCAAAAAAGGCGAATCAACAGGGTCGGGTGCAGTGTGATGCGACACAGTATGAACTGAAGAAAGAAGGTTTGTAAAGTACAATAACATAAACAGTCCCTGGCGGCATTGTCACTGAACAGCGTTATTTATTATTATTTTTAAGCCGGCCAGTCCCACTTAAACGAAGCATGCATTAGTGAATGAGCTATATCCACTTTGTCGCAGTGGGAGTTCTTCTTGAAATTACATCTCACAAACCCGAATATAATTTCTTATTTTAATCAAGATTGAAATTATACGAAGAAAGTTTTAGTTCCCGGCTGGGAGATATTTTGAGTACAAGGATAGCTAAAGATGTCTGGGCGTAAAATTTGCTGTCAAGGCCGATCAAGCGACAATTGTCAAAAACTGGTAGAAAAAGAAGAAACAAAAATTCGAAGCCGGGCTAGACACGGTTTGATTAGCTGTCATTATAATTTCACAGTCCATGTGCTGCATGTAAACAGTATTCACAAACTTTGGTCACGCAATTTTCATATTCTCAGCTTAGTTACGAATGCATGTAGCTGCTGTCGGTTCGTTTTGCGGACCTATTTGTAAATTGCAGTCTCGCGTCTCAGGTTTTAAAGTCTGCGGCTTCACAGTCAACGTCTACATGTAATCTTACACCTGTCATACAAGCAGCCTGATGCAAATGCGATCCAATCGACTGACTTTAGTCTACCGCTGGGAACGGTTCGAAGGTTCCATATTCCGGCGAGAAAGTCCAAAGAAACTAGATTATTGAATGATTCTGTTAAATATTTGTGCCTGAAAATGATAATAAATGAAAATTTATATTTAGGATCACACAGCTCGTCTATAAAGGAAATTTGAAGAAGGCTTTTAGTTGCGTAAGATGCACGGGCTCCAGGGATGTGCAAGAGCACATCTATTGCACCAGAACTTCCGCTAATACGGGTTCATTCCCTTTTCAGCCACAGCATTAGGTGCAATTTCACGAAGATGGAATATAACCAAAGCGAACAAATAAAAAAATAAAAACCGAATTCCATTGTTAGTATTATTGGAGCCTACTGCGAAGCAGATTGCTGCCTAACCTCGTCCATATCTTTCAGTACCATTATGCAAATTAGCCGAGTTGATATTCAAATGTTGGAGATTATATCGGAGACATGAAAGGCTTCTATAAGTCCTATAACAACGTCATTGGGTGAGTTCAGATTAAACATAACCACAGATTAGTTGTCAGGACTGGATCACTCCGTCCAACTGTAAGTTTCATTGTAATGTATTTGCAATTATAGTTCCTTACAGTTACCTTCTTGCATGGTCGAAATCTCCTCTCTTCCCTCTTAATAATATACGTATTTGAACATCGCTCCTACCAGCTCGTTCTTCTTTAGAGGATAAATCCACCAAACTTTGAAATCAGTTAACTGCGTCATCGTAGTTTCTTTCCGATCGTCGAATTATCTATCGACATCGCCGGTACCTGTCGATTCTTTCTTCCCGAATAATGTGAACTAGAAATTGCTTGATATCACTTGACTGGAACGATTTGAAAGTTCTTGGTAAATTCTTAACAGTAAATGTTGTCCTTTTCTTGAGAAACCTCGAACTAACAGACTGTAACGAGTCTAAACACCCAGACGAATTTTTATGACGTAAATATACGTCACATCAAAATAAAAAGCCAATAACAATGGTTTTTCTTGGAATATCAACAAGAAGTTTTCGTTTTACTCGGAAAAAAATTGAGGCTTCTTAATGATTGGCTAATTATTGGAGGTTTATGACTTTTTTTCAATTTTAATTCAGGACTTCGAGTGGCCTACTGATCGTAAAAACATTCCCGATTATTTAGTACGTCTTGAAACTATTTTAAAAAGCCTAATTTTCGGAAACCACTGAACCAGAAATGGTTTTAAACTTTTCGAAACCATATTTCGTTACCTCGTTAAATAGAGCCTGAAGAAACCAGATACAACTGAATATTGTGTTCCATCCGTCCGAATATGATTAACTGTTCTTTATTAATGTTTATTTAACAAATTTCGAAATGACATATATTTAACGTTTTAGTATATACCACACAAGTTTAATAGCCAACTCTCAAATAGCTATTTTATTTCCTTCGAAAGTGGGCAAAAATTGGGTTTGCGTGCCATTTTGTTTTACCGGAAGCCGCCGGGAGGTGAATAATACTTGATATTTCGAGATTGAGGAGCCAATCAGAGCGCGCGAAAAGCACTATTCACTCGTGTGGTATATATACTAATAAAAGCTACTACAAAAGAACCATCAAAAATTCGGACAAGAACCAACTGTTCAAGCTAATGATGGACCGCATGTTTCACCACAACTCCAGGCACTTTTCTGGAAAGATATACACAAACTGTGAACTGAACGTCAAACTGCTCCGTCAAAGAAGCTGCAGTACGTAGAATAATCATGGCCACTCCGTCCCAACCTCCTTATAATGTCTTGCATGCAAAACAGTGTAAATGATGCACTACTGCAGGCGACAATAACACCATCTAATATACATGTACCTTCCTGACCAGTGATGAATTCAGACTTCCATCCAACCTTAAATTATCTTAGGAGCAGACACTTGATCAGGAAACATTTGCCAATTTTAGACCTATCGCAAACTTGTAATTTCTTTCAAAAACGATTGAAAGAATTGTGCAGATCAAACTTCTATTTATCTTACTGACAATGGACTATATGCTTCAACGCAATCCGCAAATCGTAAGTTCCATTCGACGAAATCTGCTCTCCTTCGTGTATCCGATTCCCCCCTTATGAAGAAGCTTACGTTAAACAATCTGTATTAGCTTATAAAAGGACCAGAAATTCAGTTCCGGAATGTCTAATGGACGCATTGAAGCTGAACAGTGACGTACACAAACGCTCTACCCGGTATTCTAATTTTAGTCTTTTATGTCCAAATTTTACTAAAAAGACTGAAGGTGATACGACTTTCACTGTTACCACTACACAGCTATGGAAAACTATTGATTTAAACATTCATAAATTGCCAGCCTTTAGGTCTTTTAGAAATGCACTTAAGTCGAATATTAATATTAATATTAATTTTGCGTACGTTAGTTCTTATTGTTCTTATTACAGTATATCTACATTACTTCTGATTCTTAGCATAGGTTTCTATATTGTACTTTTGGTAGAGACCTGAGGGCCACTTGTTTGTTAGTGCTCTGGGCCCGGTTTTTCAAAGCATGATTAGGCTAATCCTGGATTAGGTCTAAACTTTCTTGTCATTTTTTTAGCCTGAAATCGTGAACGTTTCGTCCACAACGACTTTCTTGATAATGTTTTAAGCTGGAACAAGCTTTCTAATCCATCTTCGAACAAAACCAAGCGGTTTTATGACAGAGAGGTCGAGAGAAATAATTTCGTTAATCTTGGATTAGCTTAATCGACCTTCGAAAAACCGGGTCCTGTACTATTCTGTACTATACCCTCGTTAAATAAAGTTAGAAGTTAGTTAGAATGTAGGTAGAATATATCTTGTAATGTTGTATACATTACTATATAATAAAGTCCCCAAGTACTTAAATTGCCAACATTTTTACAATGTCCCCAATTAGTTTGTAAAAAGCTAAATACTTTGACACTTAAAGTTATTATTATTATTATTATTATTATTATTATTATTATTATTATTATTATTATTATTATTATTATTATTATTATTATTATCATCATTCTTATTCTTATTTTTATTTTTTATTTTTATTATTTTTATCATTTTTATTTAATTTTTTTCAAATCATCGCATGCTGTACAGGTACAAACAAGTACAGGTACAAACAAGTCTTCACCATCCAGTGTCGTAGAGGTTTCAAAATAGCGACAACCCTTTCCAATGTAATGATCGCCAAAGAATACATCGAAGCAGAGATGGATAACGTTGTCAGTATGTTGGCTATGTCTCCTGGGTTGCCGTTCAGTTAAAGTGCCTATAAGCCTTCAGACGTTACGTTTTTATATGAAAGTAGGAAGTAATCTAAACAACTTATGGCCAAAGAAACTCCGCTCCGAAGTGTTTTTATATATTTTTCCGCCCGGCAAACATGCGATTTTGACCGCCATTTTGAATCTGACCGCGCAAAGTTTTTCGATCGAGAGCCTGGGTTATGACGTCAGAGGAGGGATTCGTTTCTTGTCAAACAAAACTTTCACACAGATTTTGCAGTTGGCGAGGTAAGAATTATGCTCACAGATGTGTTGTCGAGGAAAACGTAACCAAGGGAAAAAAACAACTAAGGTAAAGAGACGCCAAAGCGATGCCAGTGCCTTCTCTGACGTCACAGACCCAGTCTCCCATGTCGCTCGGTCAAGATTTCGGAATTCTGAGTTCAACCGCGTGAAAAAAGTATAAGAATGCTTCGGAACGGAGTTTCTTTGAATATAAGTTGCTTAGATCACTTCCTACTTTCATATAAAAACGTAACGTCTGAAGGCTTATAGGCACTTTAAGTCTGCAGTCGCGAGGTTGATAAGCAGATAACTTGTTTGCTTCAAAGTTAATCTTCTTCTCCAAAACACAACGATGGCAAGGAAATTTCCAAGAGTTATGATATTACACCCTGGACCAAGTTGGTCTTACTCAAGACAAAAGGGAACTGTATTGCACCCATTTTTTTGTTCTTTGATGGGGATTCTCTCTTCATGCAAAAAAAGAATCTCTGCTTGTGTTGGTGTCACCAATTAGTAAGCCCCTTGTGACCAACTTAAATAAAGTTATTGATTGAGTGATTGACAGTGGAAGGGAGGGGGAGGGAATGATCAAACACTTCACTCACTCCACCTTGGCAACACAACACTAACAAGCACCATTGTCTTGCATGAGTGGTATCTGAAGGTACTGTGGCCAAGGTCGTATCCTACAACCCTACAATATTCGGGTAGCCCACAAACCCATCAAGACTCTACGGGACTTACTGACCAAGGTAAAGGACAAAGACATCTGGGAACAGTATACAGAATACCTTCATCGGTGAAACTTGCAGAAACCTGAATGCAAGACTGGGAACTTGCACCCTGGAACTTTGTCTACTGAACTTTTGCACACTGGAACTTTGCACATTGGAAAGTCTTTGTACACTGGGACTCTGCACCACCCTCAACCTTTTCCCACTGGATATTTGCACACTGGAAGTTAACCCTCTGACACTTCACACACTGGAACCCTGTCCAGAGGAACTTTGAACACTTGCACCGGCCCACACAACTACTGTACACTATGTACAAGACAAACCGGGAAAGGACTTGCCCCAGATTTAAAAGCGTTGTTGGCACTTCCTTTCAGTTGAAGCAGGAGAAGGAGACTGACAAAAGCACCTCTCTAAGCAAAAGGAACAGTTGGACTTCGGGTGATCCTTATTGCATGATTCACAGACGTGATGAAAACATGGGCATGTAGGCCATCATTGGCCCAGGACCTTGACCTGTGTCAGGGTATGAAAGGTATACAAGTCCAACTTGTCCAACAAGTCCACTCACAGCTGCCATTTTGTGGAAGGTGATATCGTATTCCAGCCAAGCTTGCCCTAGGAACTGACAAGCCATTTCCAAGATCAAGAGCTTGTACAGTGTCAGGTCATTCTACCCATCCGGGTGAGAATTGCAAAATACCAAGGAGTGCCAAGTGAACACCTCCAACCAAGTGACTATATCTGTAATCTCCACAGACTTTTTCACTGCTGTAACCAACAATTTTCTGTCCAAAATGGTATGTGGCTTGGCTTCTTGGGCTCAAATGTTGTCAGGCAGTAGATTGGCCAAGTCCACAAACTGACTTCCTGTGATCTTTGACACCAAAATATAAGGACTTAGGGAGTAGCCTGGGCTCACCACAAAAGCCTTGCTGAAGATTAGGGCTGAGAAGAAATCCCTGGTCCCAAAAGAACTATTGCCGATGAGTGAAAGGGTAGTGAAATCCAACAACAATTGAGTCTCCTTGATAAAACACTGAGACCAGGGCTGACAAGGACTGACCACCAACGCTAACTGCATTAATTAGTTAAATTGCATTTAATAATATTTAATTTTAATAATGCCAGAATGGACATTTAGTTTAGCTTGCAAAATATTTTCAGCTCAGCACATTTTACCTTAGCCCACAATTACAGCAATAATCAATGGTTCCCCAACAGGAAGTGTTAAAGTTATTATTTAAGGGCATAGTTTATTTTCTTTCTGCCAAAAGTTGCAAGTTGATGGTTGTGTTGGAAATCTTAATAGGATTCTTAGTCTACAAAGTGTGCATACATTTAGCTTCAGGTACTGTACATTGTAAAGTTCTGCAAGTCTTATTCACCATATGTGTTTTCAAAATAAACACAAAAGCCAAGGCCAAATGACAGCCAGTCGTAAAATAAACCTCTGATCCTATGGTCTAGCATGGAACTACAGTTCATGATAGTACTCACGAGAAGCATAATATTAGTCCATCTGCTAATCCGGGCATTTGCTGTAGAGTTTATCCAGGGACTGTTTTGCCCTGAAATGAAATAAAGCATATTTTATGCTGTACATGTATCTGTTATTGGACGTGTAACGTTGCATGTGTCATGCGTGTACTACTAACTGTTGCTGTTTATACTGTGTCAATGGCTACTTCTACTGTACATTACTTTCACTGATATTGTCGCTACATGTACCACTGCTACATCTATCAATATGTTCTTACAACGACAACAACAACAACAGTGTCTTTTATAGGTACATCTATGTACACCAAATATTCCGTATTATTATCACGTTCCGAGATACACAACCGGGGATCGGAAAAATCATACACTCACCTTGGCATAATCCCTTAACCAGACTTGTGCCACAAGAAGACAAATTATAAAATAAATGTGTAAAACCCTCACATTCCGACTCACATTCCTTCAACTCCACAACACAGCTGAGTAGCCAGGCCACCAAAAAATTCCAGTCCTTCGACCGGCCAGCGAACTGCAAACTCTATCTTTGCAAGCATAAAAAAACCAAAGCGTTGTGCCCGCCTAAAACATTGTCGACCTACTCGTACAGTATGCTAACACTGCACAGTTTCAAGAGATTTAATTGTTTTGTCAAAATCGACCATTTTTCGAGCATAAAGCATGAGCGATAGACTTTGCATTCTTTCGGAAAACACTCATTACTGGCCTTATCTCAAAATCGCATGAAACTTTTAAGAAATGTTCCCGCGGGTATAGAGGAAGATTTCAGTATGCAACTTATGATAATATATAAGGCGGGTCGCGAGAAATAAAAGCAAATCATTACAAAGTTCTTCGTCAAGTGGACGCATCTTGGACAAGTCTGTTTGCCTTCTGGAATTGCAACATTTAAGGCTGGGTTCAGTGGTCGTGCCAGAGCCGTGCCGACAGTAACTGCAATTGAGTTCGACTGAAGCACGACAATGGCACGACTTTGATTCAAACGTCGATTTGAATTCATCATTGCTCAATGCTTCTTCTAATAAGCGGGAATTTCAGGATCAGTTTGAAATTTATGTTTCATACATTATAGTAATCTATCAGTTGGTTCGACGTCCTGCCAAAAAAGCACGACATCTGAATCAAAGCCGTGCCAGAGTCGGTAGATACCAAAAAAATCAGTATTATAGGGCTATCGAGTCAGGATCACCTCGGAAGAAATGCGGCAAGCAGAGAGAAGTTTAAAAACAGGCACAATACGATTAGTAGATAGACGCGGCGATTTTTACTCAATTTCACAAATCACACAAACTCAGCTGTTTAAATGAGTAAAAAGTTTATCACATGAAATGATCGATTTGTGCGTAATTTAGTCGTTTGTACATCCGGACATTTGCGCCATCTGTGTAACCTGGCAGCTCAAAGAGAGACCCTCTCACCGTAGATGCTTTGCGCGATTAGTGACTGACGGCGGCCATTTTTGTATCATACAAAAATGGCGGATTCTCGTGTTTTTCTACGTTTCATCGCGAAATAAATCAGCACAAACACAGAAAGTGTATTGAATATGGCAAGCAGCGACAGTCAGATCAATCAGTCATAAAGTGGGCGCCTCAGAAAAGTCGAGCTTCGGATGTAAATATAAACATGAGCGCGCAAAGTATTTACGGTAAGAGGGTCTCTTTTAAATTAAACTCAAAGTTGATCAACATGGTTTGCAAAATAACTTGCTTTAAAAATTGCATTGCACATTATATTTAACTGCATAATTTGATGTTGATGGCGTTCGGCGCTAAAATTCGCCTTTGAGCTACCTCGTGCACAGTTACTCCATAGACAGTGTAAAATAATGCTAGTAATAGCCCCTTCTCCGATTGAAATCTGTCACAAAGCTACTGTATCAAAGTTCACTGAATGTCCCTAGAAACTACAAACTTACAAGGTGTTTACGGGGTGTGGGGGCTACTCCCATAAAAAAGCCATACAGATATGTGCCGCCCCAAAGGATATCGTTTTCAAGCATTTTTAGAAATGGGGTATAGATTTTGCCTTTTAGGTCTGAAATAGGGTATCAATTTTGTCTTTTTGGTCTGGGATAGCTTACAATGTTAACAGAAATGTGTCGACGCGGACATTGCACGGAAAATGGACTAAAACATCGGGCGAAAGTCGTTGCAACAAAAACAAAATCTCTGAAATAGGTCTGAAATAGGATATACATATTGAAGTCAGGTCTGAATTAGGGTATACATATTGAAGTCAGGTCTGAAATAGGATATGCATATTGAAGTCAGGTCTGAATTAGGGCATAGAAAATCAGATATTTTGGTCTGGAATAGGGTAAGGGTTTTTAGGACCGGGCGGCACACCCAGAATTCTGATGAGTGGGCAGCCATTTTCTCGCCCCATCTTATCGCCACCGGACGCAGCTCAAGCTGAGGGCCACGTATTCCCCTCGACACAGCAGTTTTTCTCTTCGTAGTCCGTGATAAGGTTGTTCCACATTTCATGAACCCTCAGCAGATTCTTGTTGCCTACGAAAAAGAAAAAGAGAAATCACAGAAAATAAACGCAGGGGAGAGAAAGTTCCACACTATCTATATAACAATTGCGATATTGCCATGCTAAGTTTTTCATTCTGTGTTCAAGTTATCTTCAGATAAACGAATAACTTCTCTGTATGTGTAAAAGCAGGCAGTTCGTTTTCAATTCGCTCATTGCACGGTGCCGCCATCCTGGATTCAAAGCGAGGCTAACCTGGCACGAAATTCGCCAGGCATGAAACAAGAGTGTCCTATCACCCTAAAGCATCAAAGCGTCTACAGAGGAGATGCACATGTTTCATTTGGGGAGCTACATGCACAAATTTTCAAGGTAATCTTGTCGGTTATGCCACGGCAGCCTTGATTTGAACCTTGTGCTTGAGTTTCCGTGCAAAGAACCCATTAACATTGTGGTTTGGTTATTTGATTATCAGGGACTCAAGTCCTACCGATGATGCAGAGTCCCCTCCTGGCCCTGGTCAGTGCTACGTTGATTTGGTGCTCGTCTGTCAAGAAACCAAGATTTTCCTCCAACCAGCGCGTGGAGGGCTGGTACTCAATCTCTTCCTCGGGGAGGGAACGCACGAGCGAGAGGATCACGTGATCCCACTCACTTCCTGCGAGAGTATTAATCACACAAAGTAAAGGATCAGGGATCGAACTTAACGCTTGTCCAGTCCAAAATCATGCTGGGGCAGTTCCAAATGCAATGGTTACATTCCTTGGGACCATTTGTCCTATCACGGTATTAAATGCATGATGGGCAAGAACATCAGAGCAAAAACAAAGAAACATGGTGACGACGCGTGCGAGAAGTCTTGATTTAATAGTAAAATCGCTCGCAAACAAAACCACTGAAAGCCTGCAAATGACAAGTGAGAGTGTTTTGAAGTTCCATCGATCAGAAAAACGAATGTATGTGCAGTTTCTTTGCCCTGATTACCCATCATGCATTCAATACCATGAAGGGGTCTATATAGATTTGAGAAAAATAATTATACTACTTTTCAACACAATGTGGGAACCAAGAGATTAAACGGGGCAACCAAAACATGACTTGTGGTTGTCCCTGGGACAACTGGGCCTACTAATTAATTTACCCTTAAGAAGTAAGGAATGTATTTCTTATTGTAGTGTGCACAAGCAGTGCACGGACTTGCAGTTCATGTCAATCTTTCATGTTTTACACGTTTCACGGAGGTTTCATTTGACTTACTTGCACTCATTACCGTGTGTGTAAAGTACAACTTGACGCTTGTTTCTTTTCCATACCGCAACAGTGCACAAAACCAAATGTATCTCGAGCAAGTTTTGTTACTTACTAATTCAGAAATAAACCAATAGAGCTGCATTGACAGAAGCAGGAAAATAAATTTATATACATTCACCCAGCAACTCTACCTTGGCTCTTCACCACGGACATGACGGGGATTTTATACCCGCTCTGATGCAGTTCCTCGCGAATATTGTGACACTGAGCACGATACGGTGACAAAACTACGACGTCGTCTGGTTTTACTTTGTAGTCTTTCATGAGCATCTTAGCCAAACGCACCTTAAAAGACAAACATACACATCTCTATATTATACGCAGCAACGTCATCAGCTGGCTGAACAAATGCAGAACATAAAACGAGTTTTTACTGTTTGTCTTTGCTCTTCCTTGTTGCTTTTCGACCGCTCAGATCCCTCTTCTGTTGTCACTACCAACGCATCTTCAGTTCCTTGCACGTGACAAAACACGAGTGGCACAGGTTGACCACGTGGGTCAACCGCTGGCCAGAATTTGACACGGCTGGGCGCACGCTCTTTCACTGAATCAGCAGTTTTCAATTTTCCTTCGTAAAACTGAGTCGAAGGAAAGTCACAGATGGCAGGATGCTGTGGACAACAAAATATATAATTATTATACAGACCTGGGCCCGGTTGTTCACAGAGTGGATAGCGTTATCCACAGGATAAATGCTTATCCAGTTAACTGAATTAAGCTTAATGGTTAATACTACCCACTAGATAGCAATTTATCCGGCGAATAGTGCTTCCCAAAGCCATTTTAGAAGCTACCCAGTCCCCCACGTATATATTACCTCGCGCGTAACAGCGAGAAACGCGTTTGGTCACTCGGTAACGTTGCGTGGATGTTTCGTGGGGGATAAAAATTTCAAACGCGTTCTTGCGTTTCTCGCTGTTACGCGCGAGGTAATATATCCGCCGTGAACTGGGTACCTTCTGAAAATAACTTTGGGAGGGATTACCTCGGAATAAGACCAATATGGGGCATTATCCCTCTTACCTTTATACTCTCTTCTATACAATATAAGAGATCAAATACTCGGACTTAATAGGTAGTCTATAAGACTGTCTGCTTTGACGTTTTGGAAACAATAAAAAATGAAAACATGTTTTGTGTGCAGACCGATGCAATGTACGTTACGAATATCCAGAGGGGGTTACAGAAAGATAAAGAGACGGCAAGAGAGACAGGACATCATCAGGCAGAGAGACACATTCAAAACTACGTACCATCCTGTATTGTAACTCCAGCATGAGCGCTTTCTTGGCGTAGCGTTCAAAGAGCGATTTTTCGAGGCCAAACATTTTAGCCTGATCGTCTTTCACAACGGCCTGCAGTTGTTTGTGGTCGCCAATCAAGACGACCTGCTTGGCTCGGGAACACGTGATCGGAATAAGTGTCTCAGGCTCCATGCTCATGCCACATTCATCCACAATGCATTGTGCAGCGCCATGACACAACTTAACGACCCGTGGACTTCCTGCGGCTGTGCAGGTACACAGCACAATCTGAACACCTCTTCTTCTAACTGCCCAGATCTCTGCGTCATCAATTACCTATTATGAAACAAATTATATTAAGAATTATATTCAGCGGTAGTGAGTTTGTGCTATTGATTGTTTGACCGAGTAAAACGCCACAACCACTGCTGTAACGCAAACCTGACTAAAGCAGGATCGAAAAAAATTAACCGACTCGTAAAAATACTCCGCCGTATTGCACTCCTTTCCGTGTAATAACATCTTTATATATATCGCTATGCTTCTGTGTTATAATACAACTTGTAGGTCACATAACAACTTCACATAAATGCTATGTAATTTAGTTAAATATGTAATTTGGTTAAATAGTTTAATCGGGAAAAAACATTCAAACAAGACGCATTTTTAAACATTTTTAAGGCATGGTGATACAATGGAATGTGAGACCGTTTTTTTGTCGGCATTGGCCCAGGAAAGAAGTGTGTCAATAAATGTATCCACCCTACCTTGATGTTTGTATATGTTTAACACCGTAACGATGATGGAAACTGTCTCTCAAGCGGTACCCTTCTTCGAAGCAAGATTGCATAATAAGCATAATTATATTTTTGTCTATAGTTATAATTTTGTAGGTAACTAAACAAATATTGACATAGACATGGAACGGCGTACGTAGACACGTGACTGTACCTTGCGATACTCGGCGATCATGGAATCCAGTTTTTCTCTTTGCAGGTTTGGGTCTCTAAATTCCTCCTCGTACATCGCCAGCTTACGGGCATATGGTGACGTCTCATGTCGAATTACGTGGTGCAGAGACACTGATTTGAGTGAATCAGGTACTTTAAGTTCCTCTTTGGTTCTTGTTCGCCTACCCGTCGTCAGGGTGTTTGGAATTGGGAATTCTTCTCGTTCAAGTAATTCTCCATAGATTCGTAGAATCTTAACATCTGGAACCTTCAGCAGGTATTCTTGTATGGACAACATAAACGTTAAAACTCACAAAACAAAAATAGAGCCCGAAATCTAGAATCTACATTCTGAAATTCTTAGAACGTTCTGATAAAATGACGAACACCAGCACTTAGAAGGGGCGGGTCCAGGCCGGTGACACCGGTTTACAGGAGACGGTCATTTTTTTTAAAGTTCAGAAAAGGGCGTTTTAGAGAGCTCGATATAAAAATCGCTCTAGAAGCACATTTGGAAACCGGTCAGATATTTTTCCTGGATCCGCCCCTGCTTTGCTGGTGCAAACTGACTTTGAACAATGATATCTGAGCTGTTTTCTGTCACTGTCCTTTCTAAATACTTCAAAAAAGCACTTTGAAACTTTAAGTGCGAGAGATCTCGGATGTCTCACGTCGAATAAAAAGCAAATAAACAAAATCTTTTGTTTCAGCTGGTTTACATTGTACTCGATGCATGTGAAGTTCGACGCTTGAAACAGGCCTCAGTGAAGAAAGGCATAATACTAACCTGCAACAACATCCACAGACTTGTTTGACGGTCCACAGTAAAAGACCTTTTCAACTGGAACCTCTCCGATCGGATAATCATCTTCGTCGACCTCCTCGTGATAGTCACCATATACGCCATGTTTAAGTCTGTTGATGGCAGCAAACCACGCGGCAATGTGCACTCCGGTGACAGTCTTGCCAGAACCTGTCAAAACGGAAAACGTAGTAGAAAGATAGACGTATGGCAGTGACGCGACTGTATGATGCTGAAAATGAAGACATGAAGTAAAAATGAAGACATGGAGCGACTCAAAAACTTACAGATTGCACATACAAAACACTTGAGCACAAGATACTGATGTACTATATGTGCTCATGCAATCATTGGTATTTTGCACGGGAACTGGCACGAGCTTCAAAACGAGGCTGACCTGGCAAAACTGAGAATGTTACCTTGGAAATATGTGCATTGCAACCCCCAAATGAAACATGTGCATCTTCTCTGTAGACCCTTGATGCTTTAGAGTTATAGGAAGCTCTCTCGTTCCATGTCTGGCAAATTTCGTGCCAGGTTAGCCTGGCACCGTGCAAATAGCCCATTGTCCTTACACATCAAATAGAAGTGTCAACGCAAACTTTCTTTAAACACATTTTAGTACTTTGTTACCTGATCGCAAGCACCTGTTTTGAACACAATTCCTAACTGTCTGAGTACGTCTGCAACTCAACTTCAGCAAAAGCATGTGCCATATTTGTGTATGACTATAGCCTGGTTTTCACGAGACGAAAGTATAAGCGCAAACACAATAGATATGTGTCCGTAAAAACGAGTGCAAAATATTTGTGCTTTTGCCTTCGTCGCTTAAATCAGCCATGAAGTGCTCGGGGTTGCAAAAGTCGGTCATATATAAACAAAGCGACCGAAAACGGTTGGTATAGCCTGTAGAACACGTACTTAAGCTCGCCACCCTAACTCGGCTGGTTCCATATAAAACGACGAAAGTTTTCCCTTGATTGTTTAGAAGCTGAAAGGGTAAAGGAAAACGGAACTACTTACCGGGAGGTCCTTGGATGAGAGTGAATGGCTTCTTAAGCGCTTCTCTTATAGCAGTAACCTGATAAGGGTTCAGAGGTTTAAAACCCGAGTTTGGGTGCAAGACACTGATCGACAGTTCATCGCTGGGTGGCTCCAACAAGGAAGGATCTGCAATGACAGGGATAATAAGTAGTTCCGATCGTTTCTGTAGATCCCATAAAGTTTCTGTGCAAGTCAGTATAGGATTCCATTACTCTTTGAGTTTCATTACAAGACAGGTGGGTGCGTACTGGGTTGTCTCCTCTACGTACAGTACATATTGAATTCCGAATTCCTGGTAACATCATTCTGGTATCAAGATTGGCTCTAATACAACTTCACGCATTTTAAAAAGCAACTGCCAACTCCTTGTTTTTCAATTCACACAAACAAATTTTAGTTTGGTGTCTTTTCAGAGGTAATAAAAGGTAATAAAAAGTAGGCTAGCTTAGTCGACATACCACGCTCAATTGGTGTTCCCAGGCAAATGCTGTGGACCAGGGGGGTTCCTTTCTTTAGACTCTCCACCAATGTTTGATACATTCGCCTGCACACATCGATAAAGTGGACAGGTACTTTAATTCACTTGCTTTAAAATCATGGAACATCTAGTCTGTCTAAAGGTAAACTCGTGATGATAATTTGCAACCGCTCTTAACCCTATCACTCCCAAGAGTGTTCAAATTCAATTTTCTCCTTCAGGTTCTAACCAGATATACATCATACAGTAGGGAGAACTTGGCTTTTGATGCCTTGCTCAGATGAAAGCTGACTAAACTATCAATTCTCGCTACATCCATCGTATAGTTCCTTCTAAAAAGGTTGGGAGAATCTGTATTTTGAGCTTGGGAGTGATAGGGATAATAAGTAGTTCCGATCGTTTCTGTAGATCCCATCAGGTTTCTGTGCAAGTCAGTATAGGATTCCATTACTCTTTGAGTTTCATTACAAGACAGGTGGGAGCGTACTGTGTAGTGGAAAACTGAAAAAAAATATCTGTTCAGGTTTTCTAAATGCTGTGTAGAAACCATAACCATTATTAAAATTAAGACTATTATTCGTTGATATAAAACAATGAAAAGTGCTTTACCTGTGAGGAATACTCAGCCTAATAACCTCACAATCCCATCCATCAACTGTCCTCTCAAATATCTCTGCAGGCATGTCGCACGAGTGCTGATGAAGCTTCATGCGGACTTCTCCTTCCTTTGCCTTGGTAACAATGCAGTGACCAACCCAACAACTCTTGACCAGCCTTGTTAGAGTTCTTGCGTCCTTTGAAGCCTCTGGTTTGCCCACGTTGTTGCTCTCCGATGGGCTGTCGTTTTCCTCGGTGCTCTCCACCTGGTACGAAGCTCGTGCACAAACGAGGTCACCAACAGAGAACTCAATGTGGCGGAGATTACAATAACCGGATCCCAGCTCCAACGGGGCAGTAACACTTTCATTTGATTCTTGATTCCAGTTTAACTTCATCCCCAGTATGGTGAACACGTCATCGGCTTCCACTGCATGCCGTGCTGCTTCTACAGCGAGTACAGGTTTCCAAGCATCAATATACTGGTCAAGGCTTTCGTAGATTTCCTTGGAAGCTTCTTCAGTAATGTTGTTGGCAAAGCAATGCCTTGCATGCCTGCGGTGCTCTAGGCAGATGCTCATTTGAGGGGTCAACTGGAAAAGTTGGATGTCTGGGGCGAGTAGGCCATAACTCGGCCGAGGAGCCAGTTGCACCATGACAACGCCACCAGTCTTAAACAGGGAGGACTTTGTGTAGAAGTGTTTCATGTCTTCCTTGCCCTTTGAGCTAGCGGTGGGTTTTACCAGTAGCTGGTCACGTTTCTCCATTGCTTCGTCAGCCTTCAAAATGATCTCTGTAAGACCTTGGCTGTTTCCCGATTTCAGCAAATCTAATATGTTTCTCCACATATCTTCGGTAATTTCGATAACCAGGTCATTCATCTGCTGGCCAAGGCCAAGAATCCTCCCAATTTCAGCTATGTCCCGCGGTATGTTATCACTCCCAGCGGTCAAGTGCGGCGCCAAATACAGCCTTAGACACCATTCTAGTCGGGTCTCTTGAGCCATTTCATCGTCTTCTGGCTGTTTGATGGGCCCGAGGTGACTGATTTGGATTTTCCTCTCCTTTCCTGTAAGAAGGTCTTCTTTGCGGGATGCTACCTGCAGTTCAATCACGCCTTTTTCAAGAGCGCTGATGAAGGCCATGGTTCCCCTGCTTCTTTTCTTCAATTTGTCTGCAATGTAGGCTCTCTTGCACTCTTTCTCGAACTTTTTGGCATTTTCACTGAGAAATGTGCACCGCCGGCATGCAGTTGCTAATTCCTGTGTGTCATCATCTTGGCCGACCGTCTCTGCATTGCACAGTGACAAGAGTTGACGATGGACCATGATGTCAAAGTAACGGCGAATGGGTGACGTAAAGTGAGTATACTCTGACTGCATGGAGAAATGGACACCCTGTTGATCGCTCTCCGGTTTTCCTGTGCAGAAATACTCTGCTTTGGCCTGAATTCTGATGAAGTTTGCCCGAGCTACGGACAGTTGGGGGTGGATCCGGTCATCACAGATCAAATGGCAGAGCTTCCGGTTATCTTGTTTCCTAACAGCATCCACCATGTTTGACCACGTCGAGGACAATATTGCAAATTTCTCTTCTGGTGAGCTCTTGTTGTCTTCTTCAGCAATGTGCTTCTTCAAGGAGAAGGAATACTTGGCAAAAGTACCATACTTCTCTTTCCATTCACGAAGCCGGTGGCTCTTGGGAGGGAGCTGTGTGCGGAGGAGAGCAGACTCTGGAGACTTCTCCTTCAGGAATGTCGCGACAGTTTGATTGGCCAGAACCATCATTTCTTCCACAAGTTGATGTGCCTCGGAATCTCCGTCCTGATCCTCCGAAGGATTCAGCGCTGCATCTCCAAGACGAGCTTTCCTCCTCGTCTCAGCTATTTTGTGAAGAGTGCGAATGCTCTCCGCCACCGACTCGGATGCTGATTCAACGTTCTCTTGGAAGATAATCTTTTGGGCCTCACTGTATGTAAGGCGGCAGCTTGAACGCATAATAGTTCGGCGAAACTCTGGTTTGCCTTGAACTTTTCCGCTCTTGTCAAGGTTTAGAAAAATAGACATCGTTAGTCTATCCCGGCCTGGAAGCAAGCTGCACAACCCTTCACTCAGCTCCCGAGGTAACATTGGAATGCTCTCCACATCATTTCCTGGATAGTGCGACGTGCACCTCTCTTTGGCTTCTTTGTCCAACTCGCTTCCCTCCTTGACATAAAAAGAAACGTCAGCGATATGTATTCCAACTTTCAAATCGCCATCAGCCGTTTCTTGCACTGTAAGCGCATCGTCCAGATCTTCACTTCCAGGAGGATCGATGGTGAAGGCCTCGTCGACTCGAAGTCGTTCTTTTCTCTCCTTTCCTGGAATGTCAGCAGATTTCAACCTCTCTTTCAATTCGCGCACTACGACTTTCGGGAATCTTTTCTGAACTCCATACTCCGTGTCGAGTATGTTTATAGCATGCGTTAGGGTGTCTCCCTTGGGAAGCCATTTTGTAACGATCCCCAAAGGACGTGGGAAGCCATCTTCCCACTTGAGGTATTGCACAACAAAGAAGAAATTGTCGCTGAATGGCACGGTCTTCCAGCGCTTTAGCTTCGTTTGTTCTTTAGCTTTGGCCCTTTTGTAGACTTCAACGCTATGTTCCCCGCCTGTCTTACTTCTGTGGACTTTAATAACGCTCATAGATTTGTTAATCGGGATCATACGGTCTGGATACTCACGTTGAATCTTACAGACGTAAAGACGGCCTTCAGGCTCAACCATGTTGTGCAAAACACCTAACAAAACAAATAGAGAATGATATGTTACACTCGGAAGGAACTGGAAATATATTCTTAAGAAGTGAAATTTTAACTTTAGAGGAAAATGCTTGACGTGGATCATCGACTGGTCGACTTGCATAACGCATAATTACTAACCTACTTCTGATATGTTATGTGATTTACAACTTACCAACAACATTCCCAGTTTCCTTTTCCTTTTCTGGCTTTCTGCCAGAGTCATCTTGCCTCGTTACTGGCAACATTAGGTTGCCTTCGTTGATAACACTTTCTGCGAGGCCTTTGCGCTCCTTGTTCAATTTAACGACGACAGTGTCTCGTTCCAAGACCCTTCTCGGTTGCCCTTTAATCAGGATATCCTCAGTCTCCGTGTCTTGGACTTCACCATAGATTTGTCTGTACTTCTGAAGATTTATACGAAGACGGCATTTGATGTGACTGTGAGGACTATCTCGCAATAGCCCAGTAAGGGATTCTGGCGTATAATCCTGGTGAAGGAGTCTCTTCGTTCTTTCTGTCATATCGCGATGGTACCCGAGGTCCACCTGGGAACCTACGGTCCGCTCTGAATATGCACCCGCCGACTGTTTCCTGGCCTCGTTTTCTACGTCTCTTTTTCTGGTCTCATTACATTCTTCCCTGAAAGCGCGAATAATGTCATCCACTTCGATGACATTCCCTTGATCTTCGTCTTCTTCAGAATCAGATGACTCGCGGTCCGAGCTTTCCTCGTCGGAGCTGCTCTTGCAGACGTCGATTTGGTTTCCGGCAGCGTTTGGCAAAGATTCCTCTTCTTGAACTGATAATACGCTGCCACCCATAGGCGCAATTTCACGGCTGTCAAAGTTACTTCCAGACTTTAAAGTGCCACCAGGCGTAAACTCCGGAGCATTGACGTCTAAGCCGCTCGTTGCTATTTCGTCTTGGAGCTCTTGTAGTCTGACCCCAAACAACGTGCCCTTGGCATGACAACGGTTAATCAACTCTTCCCACACGACTTGACAATCACCCACTGTGCGGAGCGAAAACGGATCGCCGACAACAGCCACAAGGGACTGGGCCCGAGTGAAGGCTGTGTTCAGGAGCTTGGGATCCGTGAGGAACTCAAAGTAAACTCGGCTGTCTTGGCTAATTGATCTTTGTAGTCTCTTCACTTCCCGACAAGTGTGGGCGGTACGTACTGTACTGATAAAAAGAGCTCGAAACTCTTTTCCTACGAGATAAATAACCATACACTCAAAACGGATGGTAAACTGGAGAAACAAATGGAAAGAAAGCAAACGGAGGACAAACCAACCTTGTCGATTCACACCCACTATATACACAATATTATCACGAAATAATTAGTACCACAAGCACAAAATTAATCAAATTACCTTGAACGTTATGGACTGTTTCCACTCTAACGCCAGACAACTTGGCTTTTCGCAGCCTATCACGAATCGTTCTCACCTGAAGATTTATAATAGTACCACTAGTTGTAATCAGAGATTAACAAATTGCGTTCGAAGTGGTTACTATGGAAACTGAATGTCATCGAAATATAAGTTTCATTCAAATCGGGGAGGGACATTTTGCCAATTTAACCAACGCTTGTAACTTCAAAAAAACAGAAAAACAAAATATTACAAACAAAAGCAAACCAAAAAAAAATGTTTGAAGAGGGTCAGGTGAAATTTGAGGTGTTCCCACAAGGTAACTCATTGGCAAGCGTTCTCCTAACATCAAACGCAATTATCAATATTTATCATACCAGTAGCTGTGTTTGGTAGTGCCACTTGAAAGCGAGGGACCTGAAAGCTATGTATTTACACTCTCGGAAGAGGCGATGTTTTATTCGATGCATTAAGATCGCATCTTGATTAAACCCAAATGTATTTGATTGCTTTAATGTACAAACCGTCAATCTTTCTTTTTATATTATTTTATTATTTTACCTGGTAACGATAAGGTGCCACGACGCCAACTTGAGTGAGATCAACAGGTCCCCAAACGTCTGGCCAGTCGTTTACTAGCTTCTCGACTTGTCGGACAACTTCATTGACCTCCGCCAGATTCCGGTACAATTCTTGATCGTCCTCCATCTCCTCAACACCTGGTTTTTACAAATTTGTTTCCTATTTATATGTTTGAACAGTTTTGATTCGCGACGAGAATGGTATGGCACATTTGGATTGATTTTCTCTATATCTTCACATAATTGGCCGTTTCCCAGTGTGTGATGTGCACAGATTAAGGCACAATATTGTACCGAGTTGTTGGCAAGCATTCAAAAGCGGGAAACATCTGTTTAGTTTGGTAGTCAGTTCAAGAATACCTTACTTTACGCCGACATGTAATATAATTGACCATAAACTTACTAACAGCCTACCTATAATTTGGCCATCTATATTGTGGCTAGTTTAAATTCGACGGTGCTCATAATTCGACTAAAACGCAAGAAGATTTATTCAACTTCATCTGGCTGTGGTTCGATATTTGTTACGCATTCCTCATCTCTGTGATTTTGGTACTTGAACCCACACAGTCTTCATGATACATCTTTAGTCTTTCTTTTAATTACGTAGTCTGTATGGAACCATAGAGCTTGTTTGTGTCTAATGAAATTTTGAAAGAAATTTCATGATAATCTAGAAAAACACGTCTTCCATAGCTGGTACTAAATGGTGGCTTGGAATGGTGTGTAGATACAAGAAGACAATGCTACATGAAGTGAGTTTTCTTACCAGTTGCAGCGTAAAAGGCCAAAGGGCCGAGCTTGGGGTGCAGCGGCGGCTTCACACGGGAGATCAACCCTCCACCATAGAACATGTCCGAGGGGAACTGCAATATGTCCTTGTGAGAGCGGTAGTTTTCTGTCAAGTGTATCAGGTTCGACTTGAGGCTTTCATTGTCGCTGCTGTTGTACAAGTGTGACAGTCTTTGGTGAAGGGATGTTTGTAAGCCCCACTCGATGGCGTCCTCTGAAAACACATCTGGATTCATCTACAATAAACAAAAAACTCGTTATATTGATGGTTGATTACAACACCACAATGAAAAGAGAACAAAGAGCAGACACTATGAGACAAGTTTCAAAGTACATGTCACACGGTGCAACAAGACCATCCAACCTTTCAAAAAGTAGAAGACTGTTCAACTTTTCCTGTAACGTGCCTCACAATTTTCGTTGCATTGTAACATTAAAAAAGGGAGCCGGGTCTCACACGCACATTTACTTTTGCAACTTGTATCGCAATGGCTTTACACTCAATGCAAGTTGCAAGAACAATTGGCT
This sequence comes from Plumapathes pennacea, assembly GCA_964036295.1. Classification (NCBI taxonomy): domain Eukaryota; kingdom Metazoa; phylum Cnidaria; class Anthozoa; order Antipatharia; family Myriopathidae; genus Plumapathes; species Plumapathes pennacea. The sequence continues at coordinate 19,723,796 of OZ038465.1, read as the reverse complement.
CGTGTCTCATGGCCTTAAACTAAGCCAGACTTGTTAACGGCGACTTCCGAATACGGCTACTAAACTGGGGGATTTCGAAAACGAATTCATTTGACTTCGAAAAGGCGGAGGTCTCTGAAAACGCTTGCCGGACGGACGTGGACATACCTGCATGTGGTCACCTGCAAACACGACCTTTGTCTTGCCTCCTGCAAGTGTCAACGGTGCAAGGGTCTCAGTCTCCAGCGCTTGCGCAGCTTCATCGATAAAAATGTGGGAAAAGAAGCCTCCATTAAGCCCTTTGTCGAACAGAAGACGTGACGCAGTCAGCGTTGTGACAACGACCCGCTGTCCGATGACGTCATCACGTGTCGGTGGACGAAAGCTTCCCTCCTTGATGAGACAGTACTTCTTGACTGTGTCAGAGACTGTGCTTAGCTGCCTCATGACTGGGTAAATACGCAAAGGTTTGTAATCTTTTTTACCAGTTTGCTTTAAATAGCGGTTCAGGTGTTCCACGTGTATGTCAGCAGCGCTGTTTGAGTGAGTACAGATCAGCACTCGGTTGTTCCCGTCCAGAACAACTTGGTGGACGGCCTGGCTCAGAGTGTAGGTCTTTCCAGTCCCAAAAGGCCCGAACACCGTCAGGGGAGGGGAAAGGTCACAAAGTGGCGAAGCAATGGCCTGGATCACGTGACGCTGCCTTTTATTCAACTTAGAATCCAGAGACGAACTCAAAGCAACCTGGTGTGAGAAGCAAAATATATGGGGATAAATTGCTTTAAATCAGCTTTCCTATCGCCACTGCTATAGCTGCTTTCTATTTATTCAAAAGTGTTCTTCATGCAGGAATTCCACAAATGAAATTCTCCAAGAATGATTTTGTCATTTATCCTGACTTCTCTACTTCTTTGTCGTTTACTTAACCTCATTGTACCACCTTGGATATCTCAACAATTCATAAAACATTACGAAAATAGAGTAATCAAACAAGTAACTAGCAATATGTTGTTATAGTATAAAATAAATATGATAAAGTATTATTATGTTGAACTATTCTAATTATGCCAAACTTCCCTAATTCCTATTTCATAAGACCTAATTTAAAACCCTCCCCACCCCTCCCCTCCTAAAAACGATAAATAAGAGTTATATTATAGGGAAAATATTGCGCCGCAAGGCAACACCAGGATTGGCTAATACAAGTTTTACTTGCTCACTATTATCTGGTATCCTGCTAAACATTTCTTCAGATAGATGCCAAAACCCATGAGGGGAATTTCAAATGATCTAAACTAGCCTTAAATTAAAATCGTTTACACTTGGTGCGTGTTTAACATAGATAACACAAGACTTGAATTCTACTTGACTCTTGTTTTACAAGGCTTCTTTCATTGCATCCCGGGGGGGGGGGGGGGGGGGGGTACTCCCATATATTTCCTATATAGGGACGTTTCGCCCGATAGGTTATCATTTTCAGGGTCTTCTGTCTTAATCAGGGTATCATTTTTGTGTCTTAAACAAAGTTATTTTCTTTTGTTATTGTCTTAAACAAAGTTTTTTTAAGATTTTCTCCTCTTCCCCTCCCCCCTCAACCACATTTTTGCATGATTTCTTCGTATGCTCCAGTGGAAAACGCGTGCAACGCAGCCTAACTTATCTAAACTTAGTCTTGAACAGGGTATCAAATTAGAGCACTTTGTCTTAGACAGGGTAACAAAATTTCCATTTTTGTGTCTTGAATAGCTAGGGTTAGGGTTTTATAGAGTCAGCGGAACCCCCCTACCCAAATTCCTATTGAGTACCCCCCCCCCCCCCCGGGCATTGCATATAGCTATCAAGACTAATGGTCGTAATAAATTAGGTTCTTTTAGGATTTCAGCGGAAATAAGTTTCGTGTTACTTACCTGCTGCCGAGCTAAGTTATCTGAGAGCGCTGGGAACAGAATTCTGTTGTGTTCAGGCCTTAGTCTGTCGATGTTGTCGTGCATTTCACAGAGGGGGATACGGTTGATTTGGAATTGAGCCTCCACCTTGACGTCACTTCTGGCGCGAAGGGAGAGTTCCTGGCAGCACCGAGCAGAAAGCCTAACCGTCACGCAGTCATCCTCCATCTCCTCGATCAGAGATTCGTACACCACTTCTTTCGCGTCTTTGGCGGATTCATTTGTGGATTCATTGAAGGCAAGGTATACAGAGCCCTTGGTTCTAAGCAACAAACGCCCCGCCGCACCATCAGGCGATATCGAGTAAGGAACGCTAAAACGTCCAAAAAGCTCTCCTCCCTGTGCAAATTTCATCCCGTCGTTGCTGTTCAGAATTTGACTGGTAACCATTGTCACATTCTTGTCATTAAACCTGTGAATTTTAAACATCTGATATTCGGCACTGGTAAAACTCCAACAGTTAACGTGAGTTATACGTACATAGTAAGCGAAGTAGACCAAAATCAGTTCCCTACCCTGATAACAGTAGCAGAAATAGAATTTAACGTGATGTTTTAACTCTAATGTGGTAAACTTTTAAGTGGTGCAATGAAGCATCAATTTACTGTACCTTGAAATTTTTTGTCGCATGGAGTGCTCCTCCATAAACAAAAGTTGGTGCATGACGCGGCGATAATTGTCAGGATTTAGCTCTGCATCATCCGTCATGAGCTGAGAGGGAACAATCACATCCGGCCTTGTCGGAAGTTTGAACTTGCCCAACAACTTGTCGGTTTCTTTTGTCATAACGGGGGGTCTGGGCTCAAACATTATGACGTGCTTACTGCTTTCAATCCAGATTGGCTTATTAAACCTCAGCTTGTTCTTTAGCTTCGTTGCCTTCTTTATCAATGATTTTGGACCAACATCGACATTCATTTCCAGTGACAAGTGGGATTCCTGGCCAAAGTTTAGCGCAAGGCATTGTGGGAAGGAGCCAAAACGATGCGATAAAAAAGACACCGAGACTTCGACGATACATTCCCCTGAAACATGAAGGGCAGGCGGGAAGCTGTACTGCAACTGATTGAGATCTTCAAAATGAGTTGGTTGTCCACAGATTTCAAGGGAAATGTCTGTGAGTCTGTAGGTGTTGTGGTACCGGTGAAGAAGTATAACTTCCTGCAAGTGACCCACTTGGCTTGACTACAAAGTGATAAGACAAAACGTTACACGTGAATAACACAAATGCCCGTGTTCACGGTATTGTTATCCTGCCAGGCCACTCCTATAGTAAGCTCCCATTTATTTAATGTTGTAAGTTAATTGTAATCAGGACTCTCTACGATAAGCCCATAAAGGTTTCGTGAGAGTTCTTGCTTTAATCTATCAAAAACTAAAGCAAAATTGTAAATAAAAATATTACATATAGAAGAAATTGGGACAAATAAAATATTATTATTATTATTATTATTATTATTATTATTATTATTATTATTATTATTATCATTATTATTATTATTATTATTATTATTATCAATATTATTATTATTATTATTATTATCAATATTATTATTATTATTATTATTATTATTATTATTATTATTATTATTATTATTATTATTATTATTATTATTATTACACTAATTTACTTTCCTGTAGTCGGTTAGCATTTTAAGATATCAACTTACATTGTACTGCAAGCGTATGGTCCAGCGGTATGTATATGGGCTACTGGTATCGTCCATAACTTCTAGGGGCACCTTGAGTTCTTTGGGTTCACATGTCGCCTTAATTCCATCCAGACTGATGACCAATTGGCGGAGCTTATGAAAGGAAAACACAAGAAAAAGAGTTTAGATCATCAAAACAAATTACAGAAAAGTCACTGCGATTCAGTTGAATGTACAGGCAACCTGATGTCCACTATGTTGCGGCTTTTTGCCAAAGACGGACACAAAATATTTTTTACATTTTGTGCATAGCCGAACCTATATAGACTCTTATTACACGACTTCACATTTTCGAGTGCAAATACGGGCCAAAACGAGTGCAAAGATGGGAGCGTATTGCACTCGTCAGGAACCAGATCAACTGGTTTATTAGCTTACGTGATCAGTTTTCGCAAGCAAAGCTTACGAACGCGTCATTTTTTGTTCCATTTTGCGCGCGGCGAGAATGTTTGCCCTGCTTCGTTTGTCGTGTAATAAACAATTTATTACACGAAAAGTCGTGCAACACGGCTGTATTTTTACTCGTCAGTTTTATTTTTTCTCGCCTGAAGCAGGCTCGAAAAAATAAAACCGACTCGTAAAAATACTCCGCCGTATTGCACTCCTTCCCGTGTAATAACCTCTTTTTATTTCTGTTGCCCTACCCTCCAAATTGGTTACGTCCGCTTTCTTTTACTGCACTATTGCTCTATTGTTATTGCTATCTGTTTCCCATTTTCACATATTATGTATTTAAAGCTTTTGATTAATAAATTGCACAAAATTCCATAAACTGGATTTTCATCTACACGTGCTACCGTTTTTAATTTCACGTCAATAAATTTCCTGAGCTCTCTTCCACGAAGCTGCATTGTGACGTCACACGCTTTGTTTTCACTTAGCTTCCCGGGAAGTTCTGCTTTTTCCAAATCAGAGCCTTACAACAAAACAACACATTACTGACCGGAAAAGAGCAGCAATTTCAGCAGACTATGAAATTCACAAACTCTGCCGATATACATGTGACTTCACAAATAGAATCACCTAGACTGATCAGAAAATTGCCAGAAATTGGTTCCGGCGGAGCTATGGTTCTCGCATCTTCGTAACTATGACGTAAACTTCAAATCGCTTCTATTCAAATCCAGATCTTTCCCTTAGTAGGAACAAATATGTTTGACGTGGCATTATAAATCCTAAAAAATAAAACCGTAATCTTACTCTGTATTTAGACGTTCCATCTTCGGACCTCCTTTCAGCTTTATTCTGAGAGTTTTCTTCATTTTGTTCCTTTTGCTCTTGTGCCGTCATCCTTGTGTAATGGTCTTTCCACTCTTGAAGTTCTTTAGCCCCGTGAGCGTAAATACACCGCTGACCAAACTTACAAGTTCCTTTCTTAAACCTAGAAATTAATCAGTCGTATTCACAAGCCGAACAAATGTAAGCGAGACATGAATATCTAAGGTCCGATATCCGAAACAGCAACAGTCCCATGCAATCCTCCCTCAAATATCAAAAGACCCATTTGGCACATAAAGAAATGACTACGCAGATACATGTAGTTTAACACAGCTGATATGAAGAGGGAGACTTTTGCCGTGTTTACACAAGGCACACTTACCTCGGTGAAAGCATTTACTTTACTGCAGTAAAAGTACCACGCGTCTAGACAATTTACAAAACATTGGCAAATGTAGTTCAGAACAATAGAACATTTACCGTAGTAAATGCCAATTTATCATCTTGCAGGGCATGGTAATTAAATGCAAATTTACCGCGGTAACCTTTTCACTGCGGTAAATGTCTCTCGTATAAACACGACAGCTGTTGCTCTAGCACTGTGATTATGCTTACTCACCAGTGACATTCTTGGTAATTCCCTCTCCATACAATTCTCTGTATAGGCCTGTGTTTACCCTTGAACTCTTGACGCCATTTGTCAAGACGAGGCACGGCGTCCTTCTTGCCACCCCTGTTGGTTTCAGGGGCGGACGACGCAGGTAGCGACCCTAAGAACAGACATAAAAAATTACAACATGTCGTTTTGTTTGCTATTTAAAGTGATCTTTCTCTTTCACACAAAAATTGATAGTCACATTTCCAAGGTAAAGTTGTAAATTGGTTGGAAAGGCAAACTTTCATTGCTTAGTCACTTGCAGTTTTAACACAAGGATCGGTACCAACAGGAACATTAGTAGCCTGCTTAGCGGTTCCCCCGGGTAAGGGGAGGAGGGGGTGGGGGGGGGGGGGGGGGGCGTTCGCACTCGGACCGGACCCCTCCCTTCCCCGGGAGAACCACTATACGCAGGCTAGGACTTTAGTATATCGCCCAAGAGAGTTTTATAAGTGTGGTAAGTATGCTTGACTTGATCATGAGTTACATAGGTGATATAGAAACAAGCGCTTACGCGTTCCTTTTGTCCATGCGGTATGCTCCATTTCGCCATGTGCCAAATTGCATGGGGTCCTTTGACATGGAAGATCACTGTCGTAACGTTCACAACGTTGGAAGGGACCGTTGACGCTATCTGGCCGCTCTCGGATAACTTGCCATTCTCCTTTGAAACGGTTCCAGAAGGCATTTAGTGGCTTTGCAGCACTTTCCCCACAAACGTCACACAGTTTATCTGGAGACGAGGTGCTGCTCTCGTCTCGCCGGCTTGTCCTCACAAAATGTTTGCAGACAGTGTATAAGCTGTTTTCAGTCTCCGCCTGTTTTTTCACGATTTCCCAACTGGAAGTGTCCGAAGATTGAGATGGTCTAGTTGAAACGCTTGTTGTACTTCCACGCCTGCCTTCTCCAGAGTTTGCACCCAAAACGACACCTTCCTCGCTTTCATGCAGCTCTGATTGCATGGATGGAAATACTTTCAGAACAAGCGTGCAAACACTCCTCTTGCCACAAAGATCGTGAAACTATCTATTATTTTTGATGAATTCTACTTATACACTGAAACTCTCGAGAAAAGCGAGAAACAGTTCGAAATAATGGGGTTCTAGTTCATTCCTAAGGGACATCGATTCTGTTCGAGATAGCGGGGAGTTCGAGATAGCGGAGCGTTCTACCACTGTGTTCTAGGGGTTTGTATAATCATATCAAACCACAGATGTTGACATGAGAACACTAGCCCCTAAACTTCATACAACTCAACTAGATGTGAAACATAAATGCCTCGCCTTCCTCAGATAATTTTATCACTGCGATGTACATGCATCTAAAGCGTTCAAACATAGTATCCTGAACACAAATTGAATTGCTATCAGTTACCAGGTTCGGACTTGTGCCTCCTTAGGTTTTTGGTTTTTCGTCGTGTCTTGTTTTGTCGTTGTTCTTGAGGCGCTAGGGTTAAAATACAACATGAACTTTTATAACTTTTATAACTTTAATAACAAGAAAACCGGCAGGACATATTTGATGTGCAAAAGGGTAAAAAAAAACAACAACAACAACAACAAAAAAAGGACCAAAAACAAAACAAATCAAAAACAATCAAAAGCATGAAATTGATCTATCTACCTTGATCTCGGGGGCTCTCCTTGGGAAAGTTTGGGTCGTGGGCCAGTGCTGCGTATTAGGGGCAAAATATGTCACACTGCTTGTTACGTTTATAGCTTGGAAGTTTGTTTATATCAATATCATAAAATTAGATTTTTCCTTGGTAGAAATTATATTTCCATATGGCCTTGCTACAAAACAAAGGACAAAGTGCTCCTTGGCGCGAAGGCAGCCTGGAAATGAACGTCTCCAAAACAGTGAAGGTCTCTAAAACTAAAGGCGCGTTCAATTAGGTCTATTCCGAAATAGGAATAGCGCTGCTGATTGGTAAAATTATTTGCTTTGGAGCTGATTAAGGTTAGGATGTATCAGGAGCTGTTCAAAGTTCAAGCATAGAGGTTTTTAAAACAATTTCGAACAAAATCCCCGCCCCCCCCCCCCCCCCAAAAAAAAAAGAACAAGCAAAACTATGGGTAATTTTAGCTATTCCCAATTGAACGCACCCTAAGTCAATTGGATAGTAAACTTAACTTTGTACAAGACACATACTCCATAAATGTCTAAGTTTCTTCAATTAGCTTCCACAAATTTCAAAAAATACAATACATACCCGCCGCAACATCACAAGGAGGGTACTGAGAGTGCAATGCCTGGTGCTTCTGCAATTAAGAATAATTTTATTAGAATGCGTCGCTAATGTTAAAACGTGCATAGACATCAAAGAACTAAACTAACTCTTGTTATTTCAGGCCATTTTTGGTGGAAGCTCAAACTATTTTTACATTTATATCATTCAGCTACCCATATGAACTCTACTGTTATTATAAACTTGAGCGCTAATTTTCATAACTAGATAGGAGCATAGTTTACTAGTTAAATTGAATCTCGCCTTCTTGGTGTTTGGACTAAAAGAATGAATTTACGAAACCTTTTCTTGCTGTTTTCTGCACTTCTCGGCTTGTTCCTGTTTTTCCATTAGTTCTTTACCTATTTGGATTTCTTCCTGTTCGAAGAAAGCAAAAAAGGAACAAAAGTTTCGATTCAGACTAGCAGGAAGCATAATAGTCATATTCATACACAAACATATACTAAGACTGGCAACAACGACTGAATTAATAACTTGACCAAGGTGGAAACAAAAAGTCACGAAAACTATAAATTTCTTACTTTTTTGTTTTTTCTGACAAAAATAAAGCTTCAATCTACGGTTTCCTAATTAGTGAAATGACTATGAGTTGATAGAATTGCTTTAATGGGCTTCAGGAGAGAGAAACATTTTAAAGCCATCGACTGCGCCCTTGAGTGCAAATGATACTAAGTATAAAAGGGGGATGAAATAAAAGGTACGAATAGGCTTATGAATAAAGGGAAGAAGCGAAAACGGGGCTACAAAATGCGCGATCCATGACAACTTACCTGCTGTCGCTTCCATTCCTCACGATTTCGTTCCTTACTGCTTTTAAACTAAAGAAAAATCAAACGTATTGCTTTACGGTTCAAAAAATCCTCCAAACTATTTCCTGATGAAGAGGATAGTCCTTGTGTTAAAAGTTAACTGTTACTTATGAGAATGATAGGGTATATATACTATAGATGCTCTAATAAGTCCCCCTCTCCAATAAGCACCAATTAGTGATTTTTTTAATAAGCTCCCTCCCAGCCCCCCCAACCCCCCCCCCCCCAGCCCCCCCCCCCCCTCCCCAAGGATTTATTAGAGCACTGACCGTACACACTGCTCAAGGGTAATAAATGTAAAACATAATAGAGATCCACTGATGTATTCATTGATGGATCATTGTAAACTTGCACGTACAGTGATGATTTAATTTGTTTTATAGTTAATAAGAAGGAAAATGTACACAGCTCTGGCTTGCGCTAACCTTTGCTTTCTTCTGAACTGCGGGGGATCCAGAGCCAGGTTTCTTTTTTTGCTGTTGCGATTTTTCTTTCTGTACTTTTTGCCCTTCCTGGTTGCAAAAGAGAACAAACCAATCAAGCAAAACAGTAAACTATCCCCGGCTCGCGAAATGTCGCTAGTTAATGACAATATCCGAACTCAGTTATATTCATTTAGTCACAGAAAAACATAACGAGATGACTACCGAGGAGGACATCAATTCACTGGTCGAAAAAGCAGTTCCAGAAAGCATCAGAGCTTCACAGTCTCTGCGCCATTATTTTCGCTGTGAGAGGAAATATTTGAAGGATAATATTGACAAAAAAACTACTATTGGCTTCGGAAATGTGCACGAAGAATAGTCCTTGGACATTATCTGTTCCTCGAAGATCACAGTATATCCTCGGACCATTATCCGCGCATATTTCCTCGCCAAAAGTAGTTTATTGTTTACATAGTTGGACCATAAACGCATTATGATGGTATAGATATGGCAAACTTCCTCACCTTTATAGCGTTACAAACCCTTTCCAACTCCTCTATTTTGGTCTGAACTTCATCATTCTAAGAATCAGAGAAAGATTGAACTAACACCAGCGTAGAAACTAACCTTTAATACATTAGATTTATGTATGGAGGAAAAAAATGTCTCGGAGACGCAAAAAAGAAAACTAAGGGCCCGGTCGCACTGGGAAATTTAGTCGATAATAACTCAGCATCGAAAGCACTACGACGGCTTCTTAAATGTTTGGTGGCAACTTGCTGACATTTATTTCTGGTGGCAAGCGCTGTTTGCACTTCAAATGTTGCAAATATCGATATTTATGTCGTTGAAGTTACGAGTGCGACCGGAGCCTAAGTTAGCATCACATTGTGTTTTATACCTCCACTTAATATAGGTTTCACTGTATTATACACCCCTCTGTAACAGACCTGGTGAGATCTGGAAGTACACAGGTTTTTGGCAAAAACTTCGCCAGGTCAGAAGATTTTCCACCAGTTTGTTAAAATTTCTCATGTTTTATTGAGATTCCACCGGGGAGGTAAAAAGTACACCAGGAAAACAGAAAGGACAAAAACTGGGCAGGTACAACAAAAAAGTTCACCAGGGCCCAGGTAGGCGAAAATTTCCCCCAGGGAGGGGAAAAAATCTCATCAGGTCGGGTTTCACCAGGTCTGTTTCAGAGGGTGTTATTACTCTTACATACCTCGGGGTCAATCCTCTGCCACTCCTTCGCGTGCTCCAGAGCAATTTGGAATTCTTCCTTCTTTAACAGGATTTCAACTTTGATAGCAAAAGCTGCTCTACTTTTACGGCAGGTGTACTCCAAAGCTAAGTAGAGATTGCTAGGGTATTAATTTCATCATCTCTAACAAACAAATAAACAAACAAACAAACAAACACCTTCTCGAGCTCCCAAACCATACTTAGTCTCATATGCCAGACATCAAACAAAACAAAATGCACAAGAAAAATAAAAGGTACGTCTAACCTCGATTGCAGTTCTTGTTGGCATTGGTGATATCTCCCTATAAAGTAGAGTGTGAAAATTAATAATCGGTAATACATGTTTTATCTGCAATACATTACAACCCCGGCGGCTGCTTTATTCGTTGTAATTCAGGAATGAAAATACCTGGAAATCATAATGGTGAGTATAGATTATATTCTGGTTTACGCTTCATCTTGAAAGATTTATGGTTCGTCGTGATATCGTCTAATTTTTATACCAACGTATACAATGTACGAGCCAAAAGCAGTGTGTTGGCTGGAACACAAATTTACGAGCGCAAGTCGATGTTAAGCTACGAGGACGTAAAAAAAAACCCTTCACGAAGTTGAATGCATGATGGGTAACCAGGACAAATAAACTGCATATACATTCATTTTTCTGATAGGTAGAGCTTCGGAGCACTCCAAATTGTCATTTGCAAGCTTTCACTGGTTCTAAATTGCGAGAGATTTCGCTATTAAACCGAGACTTCTCCCACGCGTCGCCGCCATGTTTCTTTGTTCCTGCCCTGATTACCCATCATGCATTTCAATCAGTGAAGGGGTCTAGACAGGGATATAGTTCGCCTCTCACTTATTCATGTTGATCAGCATTAGCTGAAGTGAGCTAATGCTCATCAACACAAATTCTCTAACACGCGAACTAACACTTGAGGATGTTCGTTTAAATGATTCCTCGCGGCCTAACACTAGCTGGGGACGTCAGTTACGCGCCGTCCAATACATTTGGTTCATGAAATAAAACGTACAAAACCTGTTCTTGTTGACACACCCTCTGACTTTTTACTGAATAATACAGCCCCTCACCAGTTTCATGTAGCACTTTGCACAATACTCGTATGCATCAAAAGATCGCTCATTCAGGCTGGCGACTTCAATGAACAATTCGACAGCTATCTCTGTTTCCTTGTTCTCAAAATGCTTGATACCGAGATCCATCAAAGGTTTGCAAACTTCTGAGACGTTCTGTGAAAAGAAAGAATAAAAGGGGGTTACAAACGAGCAAGTAAGTGTCCAGCGTTTTTTATTTTCTGCGCAAATGGATCAAACTGTTTCTCCCAAAAGATGACGCTTTCTTGTTTTCATTTAATAATGTTGACGCTATTACGCTGTCAACGAGTACATTCTTAATTATCGACATTTTTTCTTCTTCTTCTTCTCCTCCTTCTTTGTTCAGATTTAAAGTAAATCTTAAAAGGTCTTCATCTATTAAGTTGCTAAAACTATCGTCGTAAAACTTGGTTTGCGAAAATTTATCAACGAAACCTTCACTTGCAAACATTGATCACGAAATCTATAAATAAGCAGTAAACAACTGTTCCTGACAAGTACAATACGTTATTTCCCGCATTTGTGCTTGTCTGCGTTTCATTTGTTCCTGTTTGTCTTTACAACTGCACTAAAAGTTTGAAACTATATGTAAAGGATATTGTGATTGCCTCCATCCGTCTTCGACATAAAGTTTCAAATGTATAGGGAACACTTTGCATTGAACCATTTTTATCGCAGATTTATCGCAGGCTTGTTTTCCGTATTCTTACACAGCCATTAGAAAGGAATCACTGACAAACACTGCGCACTCACCCAAAAGAAATGCAGTTTCACTTTTTTTCGTATTGGGCCTACAACCTCTTCTGCTTTTTTTCTCTAAATAAAGCATAAAACAATATGTCAGTCCCATAAAACCCCGTGCTAGACTCATCAGCAAATAACAACATCAGCAAATAACCAATGAAGTTCAAACTGCTCGGAAGCTGAAATCTTACCACTTAGTATACAAAGCATTCACTATAACATGTATGACAAATCAAACTATAAGTTGATTTGGGAAAACTGAACATCGTTAAAGACGTTTTTAGCCTACCTTTCGACCGTTCGCCCTGGAAAAGTCAGCTAAAAACTTATTAACGACGTTTAGCTTTCACAAATCAACTTTTTGTTGATTTAGCATACGTTTTATCTCTACGCCGACACAGTCTCGAACCAGTTCTTATAAGTACCGTAAACACTCTATTAGCCCCCCCCCCCCCCCCCCCACTATTAATGGAAGTAAATGATCTTGGAGAGGGAGGGAGTCTGTTTAAAAAGATGAGGTGACAGCAAAATGTAGTTCAAAAATACATGACCAAGCGCATTTAGTGCGGCGTAAATCGTCTCGTTTTTCTACTATTTTTAGTGCTCACAGTCGACAAGATGAAATGAGGGGATGGGTTATGAAAGAGCGGGGGGTTATTTCAAAAGTAGACTGGGGCAGACGGCAGACAATGTTCTATTTCAAACACTGACTTGACTGTCTACCCAAGAGGGAAAGGAAGAGGAGCTAACAATGACATGGCATAATTTCAACGACGATAGTATAATAAAGTGACCTGAAAACATAGGGCTCTGCAATCAGGTAATTCCATAGTGTTCGTTATTAGAATAATCGTCAGCATCACTTCTTAACGTAAATTTCTACGCATTTTATATTTTTCTAGTAAATCAGTTTCAGAGTGTCCTGAGGCTAAAGCTTTCGTAGAGTGTACTACTTCTATTTATCAAGTAAATTGTGTAATATTATAGACAATAAACACACCTCAGTTCCAAGTTTAACTCGGTACAGAATGGCATAATAAAAGGCTATATGGATTTTATCCTGCAGTTCATTCGCCCTGACGTAAAGCAACAGATTATGTTCCGAGATGTTCCCGCAGAGTTCCTCCGCTAAGAAAAAAAAAAAAAAAAAAAAAAAAAAAACCAAAATAGGAAATTATAGGTTGGGAACAAGCTGAAATCAAATTGACCCAAAAAAGTGTATTAGAACAGGAGAAGTATTTGGTAAGTACTGTAGTTCTCTTAGCTCAAATTGGAGTAGAGACTGTTGAGAACTTTTGGCAAAACAATTTAAAAGAGTTCCGCCCTGCTTAGGAGTAGATCTTCAAATTTCGTGACGGTAGTATATTGTTTGTGGCAGTAGTAGTATAGAAACACAACGGATATCCACTAACCGTCATCAAGGTCAGAAGTGGCTTTGTTTGGGACTCCCTGTAAAGGAAAGAAATACACGTTTTTCGGCATTTGTTCCGGGGGGAGGGGGGGGGGGGGGGGCGGGGGGAGTCCCACATAAAAATGACGGGGATGCTCGTCGGAAATTGTGTTTTGACTCCTAAGAGGTACTAAAATGGGCGCGGTTCGAGCTTATTTTGACCCCTAAATGGTTTCGATAAGAGTATACCAATACAATAAAAGTTCATTCGACTGAGACTAGACCCCTAAACGGTACCACGTCACATATAAATGTCAGCGTTTGATGTTGAGCACGCTAAGCGGTACCAAAACCAGTGATTTTGACCCCTAAGAGGTACGACGAGCATCCCCGTCCTTTCTTATATGAGTCCATTTGATACTATTTCGCAAGTATTACACGGCACAGTACAAGCGCAACTGGTACATCCTTAACTTCCTCATTCAAATCTTTGTTCATATTCCTTGGCTGTTAGATTACGTAGAGTTACTTTTAACTCTGATCTACTGTGATGACGCTGTGAACGTAATTTCATGCTTTAAAGACGAGGCCATCACTTACAAGGGACAACCAACACCGTGCTCTTTTGCACAAGATTTCGGCGTGAAGGCGGCTTGACACAGCTAGGGCATTGGTGTTGATCCTTTTCAAAAGGTCGTCGTATTCCTTGATAGCGAAAACATATCTTTCCTTGCCTTCGAGCCGTTTGGCTTTTTCTAACGATTGGGAAACTGGGTCATTTTCAGTCAACTCTTGCAGCTGAAGATAGAAAGATATAGTTATGTCAGAGATCACTATACATTTCGACAACGCGTTATTGATACATTAATAGTTATTATTATTATTATTATTATTATTATTATTATTATTATTATTATTATTATTATTATTATTATTATTATTATTATTATTATTATTATTATTATTATTATTATTATTATTATTATTATTATTATTATTATTATTATTATTATTATTATTATTATTATTATTATTATTATTATTATTATTATTATTATTATTATTATTATTATTATTATTATTATTATTATTATTATTATTATTATTATTATTATTATTATTATTATTATTATTATTATTATTATTATTATTATTATTATTATTATTATTATTATTATTATTATTATTATTATTATTATTATTATTATTATTATTATTATTATTATTATTATTATTATTATTATTATTATTATTATTATTATTATTATTATTATTATTATTATTATTATTATTATTATTATTATTATTATTATTATTATTATTATTATTATTATTATTATTATTATTATTATTATTATTATTATTATTATTATTATTATTATTATTATTATTATTATTATTATTATTATTATTATTATTATTATTATTATTATTATTATTATTATTATCATCATCATCATCATCATCATCATCATCATCATCATTGGTAGCTTACCAAGGCTGTCTGAGAGTCCTCCAAGCTGAAAAGACAACGTAAATACATCAGCACCAACAAAAGTAAAGAAAAGTATTCCAGGGAAATAGAAATAGAAAAAATAGAAAGGGTTTGCAGGGAAACTAGACTTATGCGACCGTCCTGTTTGAGGAGATTCAGCTCAATTCAAATGACTGAGCCCTTGGATAGGACTTTATCTTTTATCTTCCCTTAACTCGACAGAAGTCGGGAGAAGAGTAGCGCCAAGAGACCGTGCGAGAATGTTTTAAAGGGAAACAAAACAGATCCACAAAAAAAAAAAAAAAAAAAAAAAAAAAAACTCTGCCACGATTGTTTAGACCCACCTGATTCCTGCAGCATCGCTGGAATTGTCAAGTTCGCCTGTGGACGAGCCAGATATAGCGTTAGTGTAACTGATCAGTGTAAGAGTTCTATGACCAAAAAACACGTCACACAATCCGAGGAAAACAAGGAGGCATCCGTTTTGTTCATCTGTAACAACGTGACATCAAAGCGTTCTCCCTTGGCATAAATAGAAGAGAGCGGTCTAAGGGACGGAAACAGTTTTCTTTTGAATAAATAGGTTATAACTGTATAAGCACAAACAGAACCTCACATGCAGATGAATAATTAGACTTACAAGTCGTCGGATTACATTTAACGTAATATTAATTGTAAATCGGTAAATAAACATAATATCATATTTTAATAGGTGAGGCAATATTTAAGTGTCCGTAAAGTTAAACGTGCAGATAGCAGCAAGTGTACTAGATATGCTTGTTCGTCATTGCAGTAGAACGCAAAACAACACATATCAATTTTCTCACAAAAGTGTAGTGAGTCATTAATTCGGCCCCTGATATGATCCAATCTACTGGCTTTAGTTCAGGGGTCACCGTAACATGTATCCTCCAGTCCCGACAAAACTGTTCGACGGAAAACATGACGGCCAATAAATATCTCATTAACCAAGTGCGCGGTCTGTAGGTTAGTTATGTACGTGTTTTTTCTTAGCGAGGTTTAATAATAAGAATAAGAATAAGAATGAGAATAACTTTATTTAAGTGTCAATATATTTAGCATTTTACAAACTAATTGGGGCCACTGTAAAATAATTTGTTGACAAAAGAAATTGGTGACTTAATTATTAGATAGTATTGTGTACAAGAACAAGATATATTCTACCTAATTCTAACTATTAAAACTGGTCGGATATAAAATAATCCGATTACAGAAATATGTTTTTCAGACTTGCACTAGCAAGTGCACAGCAACTACAGTTGTTGTCTATATGAGAATAGAGAGATCCCTCTTACGGACCACGCAAACATGAGCTCAATAATATACTTGTTATGTGGCATAGTCCATTAACCAATCAGAGTGTTCGTACTATCTGTGCTATAAAATACATTTTTTATAAGTTCCGGGAAAATATCACGCCACCCGCCGCGTAGTCTGATCTGATTCTGAAACAAGTTTCGACATGTTGCCTGTGAATTGGTCTTTAGTATTCGTTTCAAGCCGCGCTGTTACAAACATCTACGAAAATGATACATAATCGGAGCAGAAGAAGTCTAATTAAATTATTCGAAACTCATTTTTTTGGCAGGATAACAGAGAGAAATACAAAGCCAAATGTAAACTATAAATGCAAATTAGTAATCGAAATTGAACACTGCCTCCTTCGAGGTTAACCCTTCTAATTCCCACTTCAAGGTGGTTTAAACAATTATTGTGAGTTCTGAACATATGGTCTGTATCACTCTCCATCGAATATGTGGCCTGCAAAATATAGCTACCGGTACCTTCTTGCATTGTCGAAATATCTTGTCAACTTCGCCTTCGCCACTTGATCGTCGCTCCTACGGTCTCGTTTCTCTTTAGAGGAGGATCAACCCGCCTGCAGCCTACAGCCGGCGACGCTTTCGTCTCGAGTTGTGTGAACAAAATCACCGTCTGGTGACTCGTAGATCTCTCACAACAATTTAAAAACTCTCGGTAAATCTAAAGTACGTCCTGCCTTCTTGAGGGACCGAACAACACATATATACCAGTTTTAATCACTCCGACCGCATCGATAAATTATTCTGATCAAAAAATAACTGACGTCGTGATTGGATAAACAGAGTGTTTTTTACTCGGAAACTAGTCTTATAAGATGCTCTGTTATTGGCTGGAATGCCTTTTTCCACGTTGACGGGTGTTGTTTGCAAGTCTGAACCTGGATCATTCTAGAAGACCCACCATCAAATTCTCCATAATCATGATCTGATATTCCAGGTAGGTCTCAGGACAAGTCAAATGAGAGGTAATTAATCGGGCTTAGATCGCAGCAGATCAATAGAATCATGAGAAGCAGAAGAGCTCCGCGGTTTACTGTTATAGTTTCAGAAAGGCCTGAATGGCAACTTCCAAATGTGTAAATATTCTATATTCATAAAAACATATGCAATATTGGCAACATTATAGTTAATCACACTGCTAGGATCATTTTTCAGTCTTGGAACATGTTTTATGTTTGTTACAATACCTCACAATAGTCGAGAGTAATATAGTGAAGTTTTATGAGCAAAAATAGCGAGAGTTCTGAAGCATGGAGTACATGCATGATAGTGGTTACTGTGTGAGACCCTATAAGGTGTACAGTATCCGGAATGATTTTAAGATTTTTTTTTTTAAATAGAGCATCCGAGTAATGTTAATGCCTGATATCATTTACCGGAACGTTTCGAAAGTACTTGGTACGTCTAAACTGTAAGTCTTGCCATTTCTTGCCGTACTACCGTGAACTGATCAGTTGTCACGCGTCACGAACACCCTGACGGCAAAGTTTCAGCATGACAAATACGTCATCAAAAATACGTCATTGGAAAAAAAAAGCCAATGGGGTGACTTTCTGGGAAAAACCGCGGCTCGCTTTACTCGGAAAAACTCTGAGGTCCCTTTTGTCGGTAACTGGCTATAACCATTGGAGGCTTTGTGAAATCTTTATCTTGAACCAGAATCGAGAAACAAGCCCTCGAACTCAAGACGTCTATTATAATTATTGAAATTTTCGGGGTGATGTCTGTGTTCTTGATTAGCGTTTCTTCGTAAGGTGTGCTTAGTTTACATTATTTACTATTCAACTCGTCTCTTTGTGTGAGTTGTTGTTTCTGCTAGGCATGTCCTCCTCTGACGCAAGTTTGTACTTGTTGAAACAAAATCTTCGTTTCACGTCTGAATTCGGGCATTCTCAGCACATACAAAAACGGATTAACCATAGAATTTCCAAATAGCAAAATCCACGCAAAGAAGAAATAAGGATTGGAGAAGTTGTTTTTTACAGTCATCATAATAACTTGACTAGGGACCAAAGTAAACAAGGAAAATACCGTCACAATGGCCAATGTCACGGCAAGTTTCTGACTGCGAGCATCTCGAACTCGCTTGGACGCGTGACACCAGATGGCCACGTAAGAGCAACAGATGACGACCAAGCAAGCCGTGAAGAGCGAGGCCAAGATAGGACGGACAACACCATGTCCGCGACCGAAATATAAATCTTGCACGAGAACTGTGGCTACATTGAACGCCGACAATAACCAGATAAAGACGATCGAACACACGTACGAACAAGTCTTCGCCGTCCTATGTCTTAGAGGTTTCAAAATAGCGACGACCCTTTCCAATGCAATGATCACCAGAGAATATATCGAAGCAGAGATGGATAACGTGGTCAGTGTGTTGGCTATTCTTGACGTGGTTATGTCTCCTGGGTTGCCGTTTAGTAGGCGTTTCTTGGTAGCAAAACTGAGTTCTGCGACGCCCACGATGAAGTCTGCAGTCGCGAGGTTGATGAGCAGATAACTTGTTCGCTTCAAAGTTAATCTTCTTCTCCAAAACACAACGATGGCGAGGAAATTTCCAAGAATTATGATAACACCCTGGACCGAGTTGGCCAAGCTCAAGGCAAAAGGGAACGGTATTGCCCCCATTTTATTTCTTCTTTTATGAGGATTCTCTCTTCATGTAAAAAAATTCTCCTTGTCAGAAGAACTCTTTGCTTCGGCTGAAATTGCTCAAAGGAATAGTATGTACTACTTCTCATTAAGACAGATTCATCATCTGTGGGAGGCATACTTTGGAAAGAGCTTTTTAAACATTAATCTTTTTAAGCTTAAAAGCATTTTATAAGTTTCATGAAGACAGAGACAAAAGCACAAAATAAATAAATCATCAGAATAGAATAATAACTACATTTCATTTACTCTATAAGAGTGAGTTCATTGACCAATCAAACCCATCGGCGTCATTTAAGGCTTTTGTGAATCTGCGCATCATAGATTCAACACAGCTTGGTTTACATTTCATTACATTACTAAGAAGAGGGACCTGACTGCTTTTATAGCCGACAGTTGCACTATCTGTCATCCGTGTAACTCCTGAGTCTACTCAAATATTACTATTCATATTCAAATTTAAGATTATTACCTTTTTTACAAATAAACTTTTAGACTTTGGCATTCGCAATATACAATTTTAAAATTTCAAAAGTAGGCTCAAAATAGGATATTTAGTCCATGTAATACTAGTAATATAGTATTTCATCAAATTTTTAGCCTACGTAGTCATATCTTTTTTCAGTGCTTGTGTTGGTGTCCCCAAGTAGTAGGCCACCTGTTACCAGCTAGTAGCTTTGACACTCAACTAAAGTTATTGATTGATTGACCGATCGTGCCAGAATAGAACTTTCAAGCAATGCCGTCCTCAAAATCCGGTGTACTGGCGTTGTTCATAGATCTATACAAACGTCCAAGGCAACATATCATTATGTACACAGCGTGAAAAGGAAATTGCGTCCTATATATTGTATTTGAACTAAGACATTGTATTGGCAGGGCAGACAATAATGAAATAATAAGGTTTTATCCTCAGCATTTCCTGCTTTGATGTCCACTTCACAGCTATTAATCGTGCATTCTTTTTGGACTATTCCGTGTACACTCAACTCTCACTTAGCGGACACCTCTCTAAGGCGGACACCTCTTTAATGCGGACACCTCTCCAAGGCGGACAGCATGCAGATTTGGCCCTTGCCGATTTTCACTTGTTTCTCTGTAGCTGAACTCTCTCTAAGGCGGACACTAAATCTAGTCCCGAGGTTCCGAATAAACTGCTATTTCGTCAGTTCTGCTATCGGGAGCAGAATGGACAAAATACTGTTCCGTTCATTCCGGAATCGAAATAGGTCCCAAAAGAACACGATTACCCTAATCCGGAACAGGATTGACAGAATAGTCCTAGAAGAACGCGCCCTAAGTATTTCACGCAAATTACGAGTGACGCGATTCCAGGGCTTAGCGGCTGCACGATCAAAACCCAAACCAAGTGATTTTGTTTGCACACCTTCACTCGCATATCGCAATAAAATTTAATTTACAGAAAAGTAAACTGAGTGTATGGGAAGATGTTTACACTTCCAAATTACTTTTTTTTTTTTTTGGAGAACCCGTGTCTCTGATATTTATGAGATCCGGTTTTTCCTGCTCAGTGTGTATATAGTTCTGAAAGTTCATTATATTAATATAAAGTATACAAAAGCTAAAAGAAATGGGAACTCTCTAATTGATCTCTCGCAGCAGCTGCATGGTACGAGTATTGAAATGAAACCATTGCGGGTTTGTTTTCCCTCTAGTTCCCTGTACAAGTCGGCTTCTTCCCAGAAAACAGTTTTTCTAGAAAACAGCTTCTTCCCAGAAAACAGCTTCTTCCCAGAAACAGTTTCTTCCCAGAAAACAGTTTCTTGCAGCTCCTAACCGATTTAAATGTTTTTACTTGCGAAGGCTACGTAGAAAGAGTTATCAAAAAGTGATCTTTTTTACCGGAAGCAAAAGAATCGCTTACAGCTCACATATTAGCAGTTGTATATAAGTTTTAATTTAAAAACGCCTTAAAAAGCTGTCTTCAGAGTAGGGGGTTTAATAAAACAAAAATTAATTAATATAACTTGAAAAGGTTTTCATTTTGAACGAGCCGTTAAGTTTTATTTTTACTGCATGTAATTTGATTTTTCCTTGCGGCATGAAATTTGACGGCTTTTCAGATGCAACAGGCAGGGCTTTGCAGTGATCAATGGTTATTGTTCCGTATAACGAAGGCCATTCAATCACGTCTCTTTTTACCGCTCTAGTAGTGACCTGCGGGTACAGGCTTAGGCCCAGGTCAAACGTCAAACTTCAACCAACAAAAATATAAGTAAATACACCGTAACTGAAAAATGTATTTTACTCTTTAAAAGTATAGGAGACCAAAAATGTTCACATGTAGTTTTATTTTAATAAGGCACTATAACCGTTCAATATACAAGCTTCTAAAATCCATTAGCCAGCGCGCAATTTAGATGAGCACAAAACTAAACAACATATGCAAAACTACTGTTGCTTACTATATACGAGTAACAGATAAATTTTCAAGAAGATAAAGGAATATATTACATTTTATATACATCTCACGTTTTCCATTGAATACGATGTCAGTAGTTGTACTAGTGCCAAAGCTTTTGTAGTTTATCTGAGTCGGCAGTATTGCTCCAAATACTTAAATAAAAGTTCGGACAAAAGGCAACGCAATGAGTGTATACTTATAGAATGAGTCCAGGACAATTTTTTGATGGCAGACTACGTCCAACTTTACTTTCTATGGCGTGCACTAGTTGTTGAACTTCCTCTTACATGTTCAAGCGCGTTAGTCCACACATAACTTTAATTTCGTTTCTAAACATGGGCACTCTAAAGGCAAACAGAAATGGATTTATCATAGAACTCGAGTACAGAAACAACCCAGAAATCAAGAGGTCAACAGACAACTGGTAGTTGACTGAATTGAAGGACTTCAAGGCTAATGTAACTTGGTTTGGAACTAAAGTAAAGACGAATATCAAGGTCATGATGAACAAAGTGATGGCAAGATTTCGACTTCGAGCGTCTCTCACTCTCTTGGACGCGCGACACCAAATCGCTAAATAAGAAGTAAAAATGACAAGGAGAGATACAAGATAAAAGGAAACACTTACGCGGAAACAAACGATACGTCCTATGGGTATTAGGACATCAATCACGAAATTTAAAACACTCAGAACTCCAGCCAACAGCCAGATGAAACCCAAGGCATACAGATAGCAGCGCGTTCCCGCAGTTCTGTGCCGCAAAGGCTTCAAAATGGCGATTGATCTCTCCAGTGCAATGACTGCCAGAGAAAATATTGAAGCAAAGATGGGTAGACTATTGATATTCTGCAACAGCTTCCCAACGATATTCTCGGCATCTGAGGAGGAGATAAGTGTGAGGTCCATAGAAACAGTAACTATCACACCCACTCCTAACAAGAAATCCGTTACGGCCAAGTTAATCAGAAGGTAACTTGTACGTTTCAGGGATGCCCTCGTTCTCCAGAACACAACGATGGCCAGGGAATTTCCGAGTACTATGATGACGCTCTGGATCAGATAAATCACACACCAGGCAGTTGACGGAAAAAGCATCTCCTCCAATGGTTTTCGGATTGGTGATGTTCTCTCCACAATTTATGCGGCTGTACTGAGTTTGGTTGTTGAAAATCGTATAACGGGGTGGAAACATTCGCAGTTCTATTGCGCACAATGCTGATTTTACATCTTGAGAGTGTTATTCTATCGATGCATGCAGCAACGTTAAACACAGAGCTTTTTCTGGTGTCCGCTGAGAAACGCCTGTCATAAACGGCTGTCTTCAGTTTAATTTTACTGCGCTTGTTACCAAAGATACTGGCTGTCAGCCATATGGCTTTTGTTCGTCCAAATTTTGGTCGTTTATATTACCTGAGCATGCTTCTTTGTTTATTTTAATCTAAAAAGTCATGGGAAACCAACAGTATTGACAAGTGGTTTTATTTTAATAAAAGACAACACAACCCTTCAATATACAAACCACTGAAATGCTATCAGCCGACTATTTACACTAGCAACAAACTAAACAATAGGTGACAAAGTTTGCTTATCAGATAAATGTGTTCCAGCCGAGAAAAGAATAACCGATAAATTTTGGAGGATATATAAGAATATATTATATTTTATGCATTTCACGTTTTCCCACGGTTTATGATGTAGTTATACCAATCCCACAGATAACTTCTGTGAATCTGAGTCGGCAGTATGATTTTAAGTAATTTAATAAAAACTCAGACAACAAAGTAAGCCAAGGAGTGTAGTTTAATATACAGAATGAATTCAGGAAAAAAATTGCTGACGGCAAACTACTTCCAACTTTACTTTCTCTAGCGTGAACCACTTCTTGATTATCTAAAGTACTTACACGTCCAAGTGCGTAAGTCCAAGCATACAACTTTGATTTCGTTTCTAAACATGGGCATTCTAAAGGCAAACAGAAACGGATTTATCATGGAGCTCGAGTACAGAAACAACTCGGAAATTAAGACGCCAACAGACAACCGGTAGTTGACTGAATTGAAGGACTCCAAGGCTAAAGCAACTTGGTTTGGAACTAAAGTAAAGACGAATATCAAGGTCATGATGAACAAAGTGATGGCAAGATTTCGACTTCGAGCGTCTCTCACTCTCTTGGACGCGCGACACCAAATCGCTAAATAAGAAGTAAAAATGACAAGGAGAGATACAAGATAAAAGGAAGCACAAATGCCGATAAAAACATTATAACCTATTAGCAATAAAACACCATTCAGGAAACTTAAAACACTCAGAGCTCCAGCCAACAGCCAGATGAAACCCAAGGCATACAAATAACAGCGCGTTCCCGCAGTTCTGTGCTGCAAGGGCTTCAAAATGGCAATTGATCTCTCCAGTGCAATGACTGCCAGAGAAAATATTGAAACAAAGATGAGTAGAACATAAAAGGGGAGCCACAGTTTCCAAATAATTTCTGTTGCGTTAGGGGATCTTGTGAGGAACACAGACATAACAATTATCACCGCCACTCCTATCAAGAAATCCGTTACGGCCAAGTTAATCAGAAGGTAACTTGTACGCTTCAGGGATGCCCTCGTTCTCCAAAACACAACGATGGCCAGGGAATTTCCGAGTACTATGATAGCGCTCTGGACCAGGTAAACCACACACCAAGCAGTTGATGGAAAAAGCATCTCTTTCCAATGGCTTTCGGGTTGATGATGTTCTCTCTACAGTTTAGGCGGCTGTACTGAGTTTGATTGTTGAAAATCGTATAGCCGGCTGGAAAAATTTGCAGTTCCTTTGCGCAAAACGCTAATTTTACCTCTTGAGAGTGTTCTTATATCGAAGTATGCAGCAACATTTAACACAGAACTTCTTCCGGTGAGAAACGCCTGTCATAAACGGCTGTCTTCAGTTTAATTTTATTGCGCTGGTTACCAGGGGTACTGGCTGTCAGCAATATGGCCCTTCCTTTTTATACACCAGTACGCAAGTCGAGCTAAACGAGCAGCTGTTTTTGGTGTGAACTAGAGTTTAATCTAGAACAAGAGACGCCCCGTTTGAGAAGAAAAGTCAGCAAACGGTAAAGTCGTAGCGTTTGAAGTTGCCGGCAAAAATTGCGGGCTCACTACTGAAAAGAAATGCACACTCAGTCAGAGAGATGGAGTAACAATTGCACCAATCACCAACGAGTTCACAACAACGCAATTAATTTAAAGACAGTTTCGATTGTCACTCAAGAAATGTCTTACCAATAGTCGTATTTGTTTTGAAAACACGACGAATGACAGAACAACAGTTTCTAAATTACGTGTCAAGTTTTGGTCATTTATATTACCTGGGCATGCTTCTTTGTATATTTTAATCTGAAAAGTCATGGGAAACCAACAGTGTTGACAAGTGGTTTTATTTTAATAAAAGACAACACAATCCTGTTCGGTATAAACATCGCTGAAATGCTATCAGCCGACAATATAGACTAGCAATAAACTAAACAATAAATGATAAAGTCTTGTTGCTTATTAGATGTGTGTTCCAGCCGAGAAAAAAATAGCCGATTAATTTTCGAGCAATAATATAAAAATATATTCCATTTTATGCATTTCACGTTTTCCTACTGTATATCATATAGTTATACCAATCCCACAGAAAACTTCAGTTTGTGCATCTGGGTCGGCAGCATCATTTTAAGTAATGTAGTAAAAACTCAGACAACAAAGTAAGCCAAGGAGTGTAGTTATACAGAATGAATACAGGACAAAATTGTTGACGGTAAACTACCTACAACTTTACTTCCTGTAGCGTGAACCAGTTCTTGATTATCTAAAGTACTTACACGTCCAAGTGCGTAAGTCCAAGCATAACTTTGATTTCGTTTCTAAACGTGGGCGTTCTAAAGGCGAACAGAAATGGATTTATCATGGAGCTCGAGTACAGAAACAACCCAGAAATTAGGACGCCAACAGACAACTGGTAGTTGACCGAATTGAACGCAACCAAGATTAAAGTAACTTGGATTGGAACTAAAGTAAAGACGAATATCAAGGTCATGATGAACAAAGTGATGGCAAGATTTCGACTTCGAGCGTTTCTCACTCTCTTGGACGCGCGACACCAAATCGCTAAATAAGAAGAAAAAATGACAAGGAGAGATACGAAGTACAAGGAACCACAAAGGCCGACAAAAACTCTACTTCCCATGAGCAATAAAACACCATTCACGAAATTTAAAACACTCGGAATTGCAGCCAATAGCCAGACAAAACCCAAGGCATACAGATAGCAGCGCGTTCCCGCAGTTCTGTGCCGAAAGGGCTTCAAAATGGCGATTGATCTCTCCAGTGCAATGACTGCCAAAGTAAATATTGAAGCAAAGATGAATAGAATAATAAATGGACTCATTTGGCTCCAAATAATTTCTGTTGCGGAGGGAGATCTTATGAGGAACACAGACACAGCAATTATCACATCCACTCCTATCAAGAAATCCGTTACGGCCAAGTTAATCAGAAGGTAACTTGTACGCTTCAGGGATGACCTCGTTCTCCAGAACACAACGACGGCCAGGGAATTTCCAAGAACTATGATGGTGCTCTGGATCAGATAAACCACACACCAGGCAGTTGACGGAAAACTGAGCATCTCCTCCAATGGTTTTCGGATTGATGATGTTCTCTCCACAATTTATGCGGCTGTACTGAGTTTGGTTGTTGAAAACCGTATAACCGGGTGGAAAATGTTTCAGTTCCTTTGCGCAAAATGCTAATTTTACTTCTTGAAATTTTTTTCCTATCGAAATCTGAAGCAGCGTTTAAGCACAGAACTTTTGCTGGTCGGCCCGGTGGGGACTATGACATGAACAGCTCTCTTCGGTTAAATTTTATTGCGCTGGTTACCAGGGATACTGGCTGTCAGCCAATGACCTTGACTCAGTTTGAATATACACCAGTACGCAAGTCGAGCTAAACCAGCAGCTGTTTTTGGTGTGAACTAGAGTTCAATGTAGAAAAGGAGACGCCCCGTTTGAGATGAAAAACCAGCAAGCGGTGAAGTCGTGACGTGTGTTGTTCGGCACGCCAGGAAGTATTGATATCGATCTGTGAAGCGTTTTAGCCTGACATACGTTGGCAGATTGTCCTTTTGGCAAGGATAGACGAGAAAATAATCACGATGGGATTGCGCACACTGGGCTTGAACTCAAGTCGTCAGTAGCAACTGTTGCAGCACCTGGTCTAATTTTAGTGGAATGGCACTGAACAAGGCAGGAACATCGTACATTTTGGACCGCACGGTCGAGAGCCGTTCTCTCGCACCCTAAAGAGCTCTAATAGCGGGGGCCAGGAGAGTAGTGTTGCGTGTCAGCTCGGTGGGAGGGGAGGGGGGGGGGGGGGGGGGGGGGGGGGGATGACACATATAGCACATAACTCCTGAGAGACTGGTATATGAAAAGTACCTCACCCTTCTCCCGTACCTGTAACCTTAATCTTTTCCCGGTTCAGTGTTGGCCGGCAGTACTTGAGTGAACGTCATTTTCTAACGATAAGAAGAATGAATGCCTGGCATTATACAGTAAAACGTGTGTACCTCAAACAGAACTTTATGGTGAGAAGCTAACCGTTTCGAGCGCCATTTTCCAACTGAAGCTTTGCTCCATCGAAGGGCTAGACGTTCGAAACGGCATGTAGCATTTAGCATTTCCATATCCACGTTTAGGACAGTTTCAAACGTCGAACTTTGCACGAGTCGAATACGGTTTCTGTACAATTCAGTCCAAACAGGCCTATAAATTGATTTTGCGTATACAATTAATCTCCACCACAATACTGTCTAAAACTACTTTACCCCAGTATTAGCATTCGATTAATAGCTTCCTTACCTTTCGACAAACATCACAACAACTCAGTTGATCGAGCGGTCCAAACAAACATCCGTGAATCAGCCACATCCAAATTCGCCGGCAAGTAGTTATCACTCCACATATACAGCTCCATCGCACAAACCAAGCTGGGGCTCGGCAGTAGCCACAATTTTTCCCTCCAGTCAAATTTCACATTCAAATCGACGCCAGACGTTTAACCACGCGCTTCACGCAGCCGCCATACTTGTCAAATTTTGTTCGCTCACCGAAAAGCTTTTGTGTTGCCGTCATCCAATCAGAATTCTAGCACGTGCTTCCGTGCCCGACGATTGATTTTATTTACAGCGCAAATGTCAGGGAGGGGTAAGTGGAAGTAGTATGACGACAAAACAGCAATACTGGAAACAAAGCGGCAGATTCTGTTTCAGCATGCAGCAGAAAACACAGTTGCCACGATGGCGTAACCTCCTAGTGGGAGGCCCCTAGATACACTTTTTTCCTTTTCCCCTTCTCCTTTCTCCAAAACATCAGTGTAATTTCTTCTAAATTGGTGCAAATGAACATGTTGTTGTTGTTAATGGCAGATGACGAAACTTGGGACAGGGCGCAGAAAAAGTGCGAGTAATGTAATAATGCCGTTAACCAATCACAAAGAGATCAAAAGATTGGACACGCGACAGCCAAGGAGCTTGGGGCGAGTTCCTTTCAACGCGAAAAAACAACAATCACTGACCACATGTTTCGATAAGTGGAAAACAACATGTTATGAGTGAATTCCTAGCATTTTAGTGCCACATATTCGTGGCGGGAAGTGGATTGAGCTGTCAACACAGAGAAACCCCTGCTGAGCGCAAACAAACAAGATCCTTCTCGAGATAGGAGCGACGTATTCGCCAACGATGATGCGTGTTCTGTTTGTTTGGTTGTGTTGCGTTGTGTGTGTTGTTGATTATGGGTCGTCAAGCAGTCCATCTGAACCGCAGTACTGCCCGTACTTCCAAAACCGCAAGCCTGAAAGGCAAGAGAACCTCGGCAATTGCACATGGTACAAGGACAACGCCTGCTGCTCGGCCGACGAACTCGAGTTCTCCTTCAGTCAGTTAACTTCTCTACCAGGCGCTGACGACGAATGCCAGAAACACTTGAATTTCCTCTATTGCTACATCTGTGCCCCGAACCAGAACTCGTTCTTTTCCACCAACACGCTGACGGTATGCGAGGAGTTCTGCGACGACGTGTACCATGCGTGCAGAAATGCCATGCTCAAGGGTCGGAGAATCGGAGAGTCGTATTCCAGTGGCAAACAGTTCTGCAAATCACGGCGGTTCAAGGTCGATAAAAAAGCGAATGGCAAATGCTTCACTTACGATGGAGATAATCTTAGCCCCAGCGGCAAGGCTGGAGAACTTCAAGCTAATGGTTACTTCTTGTTGACGCTGTTATTGATGGCTTTGTTTGCCAAGTGCATATAAATGGCTTCATGAAGCAGTGCTTGCCAAGTCACGCTACTTCCTTTTTGTGCGGGTGATCGATGTAGCAGCTGTTTTATTCGGTAGGTCACTCAGAGGAACAGATTAACGTATTGTTTTACGATATAAATTGTGCAGAAAAATAACAGCTGAAATTATTTATGCGCATAAAATTTTCTCGACGAGTAACGTAAATTTGGATGTCGTGCATATAAAATACGGCTGATCTGACGAGAATTCAAGACAAAGCAGTATACGCAGCTACATTAATCGTCACGGTCTTGTTATTGGACCCGCGAATATGTCGAAAATCTGTTTTTTGCGTGGCAGAAAAGCTTGAAGTGTTGTCGTGCTGGAAGTTTCTCGACGCAATAATATTGTTACAAGAGAAGATCATTTTACTAATAATGAGCAACTTTATTATACCAAGTACTGAAGGAAGATACAAGATACCCTCCAGACTGCAGATTATCGTGCGATCACTTATAGATTGTAAAGCTGCAAGAGCACTACACAAAATCATACAAAGTGAGTGGCTTTGAAAACAATATTCATAATCAACACAGATAGACTTTCATAATCTTACATACAATAGTATCATGTTCCTTTTCGTATTAGTAAACATGCTTGGTACAAAGCAATAACAAGGTTGTGGAAAACCTAATGCAAGAATAAAGTGTGGAGTCGTCCCCTGATGTGCCAAAATCAGAAAAACAAAATACAGGGACATTTTTTTTTCACATCAATATCAGTCTGTATGTTAAGTTACAAAGTTAAAATTCAGTGTCAACACAGACAAACAAATTTTCAAGGGCACAAGGTCAGGATCACCCCGTAGCGAATACCTTGACAAAGCTTCAGAACCCAACTGGCTCCCAAAATCAGCCAATGCAGTGGACCCTGCCTTACAGCCACCCCATTACTACAGCCACATTGTTATTTACAGACAATTTGTTTTTTTGTTTTTTTTTTGTCGCGCGGAACAAACACCCAGTCATTTTCTTATCTGAAAACCCCGTTAATACAGCCACCTCTTTACAGCCAGATTTTTATGTATTAACGGGGTTCCACTGTTTTTTCTTTATAGCATTCTTTTGTAGAGGAAGAGGTCAGGGGACAGCATAATAGTCCACATAAGTTCTTGCTGATTGTGTGCTATTTTTAGGAGAGAGCTGGAATATAGCACAGACTAAACCCATACTGTTAAATTTTAAGACTTTACAGTTTACATTAAATAACTGAATTTGCAACAAAATAATGATTTTGGAAAAATTAACTTGATTTGTAAAATTTGACTTCTGAAATCATATACCTTTATCTTAGCATAAACGTCATTAGAATTATTGAAAGCAATAAAACAAAGAATCTAGAGGCAACTGTACCCTCGCAGAGTTTCCCACTGTTCATGCCACACTGCTAGTTGGTATCAACCTCTGTGGGGGAAAAGCACTTATTAGGATCTCTTGCAAATTAATGATAACCACAAGAAACATGAATCTAAAAATATACATATAAGTAGTACAATATTGATAGAAACCACTGATGCAGCTTATTGATTGTCTGCCACACATTTTGATTGTCACTTCCCCTCACCATATGGTATATATATATATATATATATATATATATATATATATATATATATATATATATATATATATATATATATATATATATATATATATAATTATTATATTCTATATATCATAAAGCAGGCAAGCCTTACACAGGAAGAATAGATGACTTTCAGGAGTGGAGACTGGGTCAAATTGTCACATTTACCAGTTACTCAGGGCCCGGTTTTTCAAAGCACGATTAGGCTAATCCTGGATTAGGTATAAACTTTCTGGCCTTATGTAAGCCTGAAAACGTGAAAGTTTCGTCCACAACGACTTTCTTGGCAGCGTTTTAAGCTGGAACGAGCTTTTTAATCCATCTTTGAACAAAACCCTGCAGTTTATTGGCAGAGAGGTTGAGAGAAAGAATTTCGTTAATCCTGGATTAGCTTAATCGACTTTCGAAAAAAACGGGCCCAGGTTTCCTTTTGCATGTTAAAAATATGCAGCCTGGTGCAAAAACATAAAAAGAGGGCATTTGCATGATGACATCAATTGGCTACAACTACCAGAATGCTTTGAGGCAAAATACTGTATTCAGTTTTCATTCTTTTGTAAGGAATAACACTCGTGCAGGATGCAAATCTACATTACAAAGACTATAGTGAAGTGTATTCTGGTAGTTGTAGTCAAATGAGGTCATCATGTAATGTCCTTTTCTTACATGAAAGAGGTTGTGTATAATGCAAAACATGGGGGAGGGGAGGGGGGGGGGGGGGGGGGGGGTGCCGCCCGGGACTGAAAATCATTAACCTATTTCAGACCAAAATTTGTGATTTTTGACCCTGTTTCAGACCCAGGATGCAAAACCAATATTTGCATATGAAACTCGCTTTGAAGCAGAAAATGCCCATAAAATTAATCACTGCTCTCTGCACAAAATAGGCATGTATCATTCAGTAAGGCTTGTACTATGAAAGGCAATATTAATGAGGAACCAAAAAATTCTGACAGTTTAAAAGCTCCTGACAGTTACTGCCATGAAAAAAAAAGACATGCACAGTTTCCAGTTCAAATATGTTTAAAACATTTTACTTTATTGGCTACTTACCTGCTTCGCAAATCAGAACTGTTGCAGAACAAAAACAACAATGGCTGCTGACGTGAACAACCTAAAGGATGCGCTTCCCACGGATGCAGAGCTGGGTAGGCGAGGTTCGTAAAAGAAGCATTCCTTGCTGGATCTGTCCTTTACCAAAAACTTCCTGGCCTTGCAGAATTCCGCGCCTGTACCATAAAGAAGTCCGATCTCTGTTCCCTTGAGCCTGGCTGTTTTACATGCCGAATACCAATTATCGCAAAATTCATCGCAGACGGTCAATCTCTCGTTCTTGTAAAACGTATTTTGGTCGGGCGCGCATATGTAACACATCAAGTAGTTAGTTTGAGTCTGGCACTCTTTGCTGGCTCCAAACAAAGGCGGCACTCCGCTGAATATTATCTCCACTTCTTCTCGAATGCAACAGGCGTTATCTTTGTACCATGTACAGTTCTTTAGATTCAGCTGTGTTGACGGGGCGCGATTCTTGAAGTACGGGCAATAGTTCGTGGTGCTTTCTGTTGCAGCCACTGCGCCGAGAAGAGTACCGAGCACCAGTGATGTAAAGTACATTTTTCTGGTTGTGTTCCAAGACGTCCCGGTGTCTTGTGACCCGACTGAAACATTATCCGTTCATTGTGGCTTTTAATATTGAAATATTTAACATGCAGGCTTTATAAACACAACGCCTCCTTTGTTGGTCGCGATTAGAACAATGACAAGAACAAATATTGCCGTTTGATCAGTTCAATTTTACAGCAAAGAAATCTTCAAGGTTCTTAGTAATGTTTTATTAAGCTTTATTGTAAAAAAGAACAAGTTATGTCAGAATACGAGACTGATTTATTAGTGATTTAGGCTGTGTTGACACGGATGTGTTTTTACCTCCCGTTTACACGAAAACGATCGAAATACGCAATCAAAAGTGGATCGTTTTCAAAACGCTCCGGTTTCTGTTTTCGTGTAGGCTGAGTCCACACGGATGCATTTTCAAAAGTTTACGTTTTCGCTTCACTGAAAACGGAATAAAAGTATCGCGTCCACACATCGTTTTCAGATGAACAACCGTTTTCAAAAGTTTGCGTTTTCAGTGAAATTATCCGTCCACACGAAAACGAATCTGGCGGGCGCTTTGAAGTATTAGTGTTTGCGTTTTCACCCGTCCACACGTATACGGATAAACATCGTATTCAAAAGTTTCCACTCTGGTGACCGTTTTCAAAATTTTCCGTTTTCGTGACAGTATACGTGTAGACGGAAGACAAAAAAGTTTGCGTTTTCGTAGAAAAACGAATACGTGCGGACGGGAGGTTGCTTGAACATTCGGTCCTTCGATGGTCCTTGCGCATGGCAATCAAGGTAGTTTTACAGATTCACAGTTACTTTTCCAGTCTTCTTGGAGGGAAGTGTGGTTCAATGGCGAAATAACTTGAAGAGGCTATATTTCAAGTGCTAATAATGCATGTTCTTCTCATTTATAAAGCCTGTTATTTCTCCTGTTTTACTCGAGCTTTTTGTATACCAATGTGGATTCTTGTCCCCTGGGCTAATCGCGTCGTGTCTTTTCACTTGTTGACTGTGCCTGTCCCTACACTTTTTGGGCAAAGATCGTATGCGTTTACTTTTCACTCGCGCATACGATCTTTGGCTAAAAAAGGAGGGTTAGCGCAGTCTATTTCTCTTGCATACTACTCTTTTCGGTTCTTTTCTTCACACATTTTCTTCACATAACATCTGAATTCTGCGGCAACTCGACTCCCATGGACTGAAGAATATTTGACGCAGGTCCAGCCAATCCTTGTTGCATTGAAAAAGACTCCAAAAGGTTTTTAACCAGATTTAAATCAACATTAACTGGCTCCAATCCGTCCGTACCTTCCTCCATGTCTTGCGTTTTCGTGTCTTCACGTGTCGAAGAGGTTTCTTTGTCGCCTGCCGTCTGGACTTGCGTCGCGACTCCTTGGGCCTGGAACGAGATAAATTGAGTAACCAACTTCGATTTTCTCTTGTCAGTCTTTCACCAGATATATATCATACAGGAGAACTTGGCACTTGATAGCTTGCTTAGATGAAAGCTGATTGGACTAGAAATTCTTAGTACAACACTAAATGTTTTTCTTCACTGTTTGAGAGAATTTGTATTCTGAGTTTAAAAGTTGGAGTGAAAGCGGGTTAAAGATCTGAAGTATGGGCATAGCAACAATTTATGCATACCATATGTGCTCTTGAGGGGAGATAACCAAGTTCGAGATAGCGAGGTTCTACTCCATAGGTTTTTTCTTTTTGGAGGGGGAGGGGGGGGGGGGGGGATGAGGGTGGGATGTAGGGTCTTGGACCACCATACCATTCGGTTCCAGTACTTGCCCGGTTCCCACAATTCCTAGCCGGCAAGGGAAAGGGAAGGGGGAGGGGGAGGAATGAACGAGCAAACGCGGGTGGAGGGGAATGGGTTCCCTCCTCCGCTCGTGTTCGCTCGTTCATTCCTCCCCCCTCCCCTTCCTCTTCCCCCGGAGGGCCAAGCAACGCAGTCTAACAATTCGTCACCTTTTCAAACGTTCGACCCATGACTGTTCCGGCGAGCTCTTGATCCATCTGATCCATGTACGACTTGATTGCTACGAACCAATGAAAGGAGGACACGGTGGTGAGAGGAGACAACTGCACTATTACTGTTAGCATTACTACAACTACCATCACATCAGCTGCATCACTACCATGCTTTATGCTACCACCGCTACTCCCTTACATGAGTTACATTAGTTCCACTGAACAACTACACACAACAAAGTTAGAAGAGTGATAACAATAACAGCAACGACAACTAAGGAACAAAACATATTGGGATTAGTACGGAAACAGTCGGCAGCAATATAATCCCATTACACTCACCTTCATCCTGCTCGTCCTCTTGCTCCTCGTCTTCCTCTTCAGAGGAGGAGGAGATGCTCAGTTCAGCGTCATCTTCACCGTCACTTTCATTGTCGGCAGGTCTGGCTTCTGAAATATCAAGCATAATTAAGCAAGCCGATTAACAACAGTTCTGCTATGTGCTGAATATTGCCCTCAAACAAGCAAGCACAACTCTGTTCTGATACGTCATATGTCGCCTTGAGTTAACTAACTCCCAAGCTGAGCTAACTCCCAAGCTGAAAATGCAGATTCTCCAAACCTTTTAAGAGTAAAATGTATGAGTAATGTAGTGAGAATTGATAGTTTAATCAGCTTTCATCTTAGCAAGGTATCAAAAGGAAAGTTCTCCCTACTGTATGATATATTTTTGGTGAGAAATTGGAAAAGAAAATTGAAGTTGATCACTCTTGGGAGTGCCGAGAGGGTTAAGCGGGGCAACAAACAGTTCTGCTAAAGTATGCGCTGAATATTGCCATCACTAGCAAGAAAGTACAACTCTGTCCTAATACGCTGAATGTCGCCTTGAGTTTAGCACTAGGCCAGTGAATAGTTCTGCTACAGTATGTGGTGAACATCGCCCTCAAACAAGACTAAACGCAACTTTGTTATAATGCGCTGAATTGCCCAGAGAGAAGAGAGCTAACTCTGCGGTTGGTTTAACGCGCTACTGAAGGCGTCATCAGTCCACGTGCTCTCTGTCATTTCGCTTCCGGTTGTACGCACTACACGCGGAACTGAATCTACAGAACCAAACGACACAACAGGAACCTGTACCTAGAACTTTCTGTATCGTATCCATGAAAGAGTCCGCATTGAATTGAATACCAGCATCATCAGCTGTCCTGTGGCGGAAAAACGGAGCGATTCATTACAAACATGTTGACCATTGTCAGAGAACTCTATAACAAAAAGTACAATCAATCTACAACGCACCACGGAAACTCGGCACCCTCGTGACTGGAAACTTTGTCCACAAACGACTTCATGCTGTGTGTGACCGAGTCCACGTCAAACGTCTCCTGGAGCATTTACAAAGGAAAACGAAAAGTAAAAATAGAAGAAAAGTAAAGGAGAAACAGGAAGATATAAAGGCAAAAGCGACCACAGACAAATTCATGAGTGAATAAGCGGATACAAGGATCTGGACGAATGACTGACTGACTGACTGAATGAATGAATAAATGACTATGGTGATTACCCGGGGAGGGGACCCCCACATAAAGTTGACGGGGATGCTCGTCGGGAGTTTTCGTTTGGAACCCTAAGAGGTACTAAAACAAGCGTGACTCGAGCTTACTTTGACCCCTAAAAGGTACCAATAAAAGCATACCAAGAATTTAAAGTTTCGATGCCTTTAATTGCTATAAAGAGGATATCATCAAGCACTTTATCCCTTGCTGTTTGCAAACAAAAGAGTTCATTCGACTGACACTCGACCCCTAAACGGTATGACGTCACATACAAATGTCAGCGTTTGATGTTGAGCACCCTAAGCGGTACCAAACCGTAATTTTGACCCCTAAAAGGTACGGCGAGCATCCCCGTCCTTATATATATAACCCCGGGGGGAGGGGAGGGTGATTACTTACTCCAGGCTCGCTAGAAAGACACAAAGAGAGGTGCGAAGCAGAATGGTAGCCGAAAGCAACCAGGACGGACAAACAAAAGGACGGACGTGACGGGGTGGGGAGGGGGGGGGGGGGGGGGGGGGGGGGTACTCCCATATATGAGCCATATAGGTATGTGCTACCCCAAAGGATATCATTTTCAGCATTTCAGTCTGAAATAGGGTATCGATTTTGAGCCTTTGGTCTGGAATAGGGTCGGAGATTTTGATATTTGGTCTAAAATAGGGTCGGAGATTTTGATATTTGGCCTGAAATAGGGTCGAAAATCGCAAATTTTGGTATTAAAATAGGGTAAGGCTTTTCAGTCCCGGGGGGCACACTCCCACCCAAAAGTGTGAGGAGTACCCCCAGGAGGAACGTGACAAATGAACATGACATGGACAAACAAACGTGAAGGAAAAGACAAAAGATCAAACAAACAAATGGACGAAGGGACGCGACAAGCGGACAGGATACTGGTTCGTTGGGTTGTTCACATCAGATAGATGAAGGGATAGAATACTTTTACAGACACACCTTGCCCGCACTATTCCCTCCTCCGTTGTTAGTGGCGCTCGTGTAACTGGTGAGAATATCGTCCACGTCTTGAGGAGACATCTCCAGCCACCGGTCATCTGAACAGAAAACAGAAAACCTGAAGTGTGCCGCTGCTCTGTGGGCCTTTCACCGCCAAGGTCAAAGTGTAGATTCTCACAAATATTCAAGAAGATATGAATGAGAGATAAAGAGAGAATTAACACTTCAATCAGTTGTCATCTGTGCAAGCTATCAAAAGCCAACTTCTCCATACTGTAATGATATCTTTAATGAGAAGTTGAAGGAGAAAATTGAAGTTGATCACTCTTCGGAGCGAAAGGGTTAAGTACAAACTAAACCATACTCATCAATATGACAGTCTCTCCTTGCAACCGCTCTCGTAAGCGACCAGCTCTACAGCCCCCCCCCCCCCCCCCCCCCCCCCCCCCCTCATACAATGTTGACTGAGTGTGCTCAAAGTGCACTCCCTTTAAGCAATATTGTATGGGGGGAGGGGGGAGCCCTTTTTGTTGTTGAACAAGGAGTGATGGCGAAAAAATATCTTTTTTTTTCAGTGTCCTACATACTTTTGAACAGGATTGTAGTTATGACCACCACTATGAAACCTCGTTTGAATTGTCACTCAAACTCTGTAATATTAAAAGCTCTCGTAAGCGATCTCTCCCGTAAGCGACCGCGACCACTTGGGAATTACCAACTGGTCTTTTCCTTTGTTTTAAGCTCACGTAAGCGACCACTCAAGGGGTCTGACTCGTATTAGTCAACACTTTACTGAAAGTGAACACTACGTGATCGCATTTACAATAATAATATGACATATTGCACTAATGGTTCATTTGTTAAGATCTAGTCAAATTAAAAGTTCAAGGGAGTTTTGGGTGGCGCATCCGAGCGGCTTTATTCTAAAAGCTCTTGTAAGCGACCAGCCTCTATTGTTTTAGCGTGTGGTCGCTTACGCGAGCCCATTACCAATGTTACGACCACTTTTTCGAACTCCCAAGGTGGTCGCCTACGAGAACTTCGAATGTATCAATATCACTAATTAAAGTGTTATCCACTCTGTTCCCACCCCACTCCTCCAAGTTACAATACTCACCATCCTCAGGGGGGAGGTCTTCTGCATCATTGCTCAGCTCATCAAATGTTTTGTCTTTAATCAGAGAAAGGACAACGCTGCCTGGGTCGGTCCCACTCCTGCACAGAGACAAAAACGAAACAGTGGGGGAGTAGGGTTAGTACATGTATCATCTCATTGCTCCACAGGAGTTTTTCAAACATAGCAGACATTATCAACAGCAGTGGTACCTCAAATACAGAGTATAACGTATACGTGCCCTGTTAAAGAACAGTGGTACCTCAAATACAGAGTATAACGTATACGTGCCCTGTTAAAGAACAGTGGTACCTCAAATGCAGAGTATAACGTATACGTGCCCTGTTAAAGAACAGTGGTACCTCAAATACAGAGTATAACGTATACGTGCCCTGTTAAAGAACAGTGGTAAATGCAGAGTATAACGTATACGTGCCCTGTTAAAGAACAGTGATACCTCAAATGCAGAGTATAACGTATACGTGCCCTGTTAAAGAACAGTGGTACCTCAAATACAGAGTATAACGTATACGTGCCCTGTTAAAGAACAGTGGTACCTCAAATGCAGAGTATAACGTATACGTGCCCTGTTAAAGAACAGTGGTACCTCAAATACAGAGTATAACGTATACGTGCCCTGTTAAAGAACAGTGATACCTCAAATGCAGAGTATAACGTATACGTGCCCTGTTAAAGAACAGTGGTACCTCAAATACAGAGTATAACGTATACGTGCCCTGTTAAAGAACAGTGGTACCTCAAATGCAGAGTATAACGTATACGTGCCCTGTTAAAGAACAGTGGTACCTCAAATGCAGAGTATAACGTATACGTGTCCTGTTAAAGAACATAGATTGAAAGTTTAAGGCCGGTGTGCTCTTTGATTCAGACTTACTTCTCAGATGAACAGAAGCTTTCCCTAAAATGTTCTTTCGCCCTTTCTAACATTTGTTTGTAAAGTATGGACCCCTCCAGCTCTTCCTACAAAGCAAAGACAAAAAACATGGTAAAAACTGACCTTAGTTATAAACAAATAAACAAACAAGCAAGCAACAAGAAACAAACAAACAAAATGAAAAAACTGGAGTAACGGAGCCAGAACAATTAACTAATCTTGATTGCTCAAAACAAAAGAAAACAACAACAACAGCAAAACAAACAAACAATATAAATATGAGTAGCACTGCACAAGAACACAATTCCAGGCAAATTATAACACAAACAACAACCAGTAGCAAGAAAAGATGTAATTAGTTCACCTACTTTAAAATATCCCTGCTCTTTGAGACAGCTAAGAAACCGTTCCCACTTCACTCCACTAGGTTCCATATCTTCCTGCATGGGTACAAAGATATGTGTATTGTATGATTAGTATTCACATCAGAGATACACGTCATATAACTCACTATAAAGTGCCCAACATACCTGAAAGCTTCCAATGACTCCAGAGCTCCGTGAACACAAAATTTCAAATCCACAGGCCTGAAGAAAAGCAATTTTACATGTCACAAAGTGGGCTTTAATATAAGAACAACATGAAGCCAGAAGGGATAGGATTAGGGTTAGTTATTTTTAAAGGGGCATGCCCTCTCAGCCAATTCAATGTTTCTGTTTACATCTAGAAATGTGTAAAAATGATCTGGCTGCATTTGGTTTCCAACATGTAAAAATGTAATCAAAAGAAAAACAGCCAAGTAACACTTTTAGGTCAAAAGAAACTAATCTTCTGCTCAAATGAGTCAAATGGAAGTGGATTGCTATTCATCTTTCAACTTTCAGGGCCCCTAAAATAGGCAGATTGAGGATTTTGGCACGCAAAGGACTGTGAGTGAGAGGGTAAAGAAGACTGTCCCACCCACCAGAAGACTGTCCCACCCACCAGTTTCATGCCCATTGAGTGAGCCTTGTGGACTGGACTGGACGCAGCAGGGAGACTCCATCCTGATCTGACTTCTGGCACAAAATTCTGCTGCATGAGCTGAGCATACAGACACTTGGTGAAGCAAACCTGCACATAATGAAAGATAAATGTCAGTTAGTCAACTACTAAATGACACTTAATGACAGATTAAGTGACTAACACCCAGGTTAAACGTCAATCTTAGCATGCATCAAACTAAATTACACTTTGGGTCAACCAAAATTAATTAAGCTCAACTGTTGCTCAACTCAACTCAAGCATTGAACTTAATCATCACAAATTCAGAATACAAGAATCAATTTTTTGGGTCAGCGGGAGTTTTTATTTAGTTCAACTCATACTAAGATCAACGTTTGACCCAGAGTCAATCTTATGCTGTTCTAATCGACCACTCCAGTCAATTAGATTGACTAAGTCAATCAAAACTCAATCAGTTGATCTTAATTGGGACAAACGTCGAACCTATCATGTGCTTAGTTGTTGAAGAATTTAGTTCCATGCATGCCATGCTAAGATTGAGGTTTAACCTGGGCCTAAGCCAGCATGAGGTTTAACCCTCCTGAACTCAAAATACAAATATGAGTGGTACAGTGAGAATCAATGGCTCAATCAAGTGATAAATTCTCCATACTCTACCATGAACCTCTGGTGAGAGACTGAATGAGAAAATTGAAGTTGATCACTCTCAGGAGTGAAAGGGATAAAACTACAATACATACCCTTGCCATCACTCTGTTGTCTGGTGGAAAATACTTCATTGTCCTGCATGCCTGGAGAAAGAAATCATCTTCCCTGAATGGAGGATACTTTATCAATAAACTTGATGGTTTCAAGATATTTGTGGTGTAGGTATTGATGGTGTGGTACTGTATGTATGTGCTCAAGATCTCAATCACCCATACTTTGCATGTCACATTTATTTTAGTCTGTGCATGTTACCTTCATGTCAACAGGGTCTCGCTCATAGAATGCCTGCACTGCTGGACTTATCAGGGCTGGCTTTTGTTCCAACACATACTTTACAGTAACAGGAACATAGCAGTTGGCATGGTGGAAGGACTGCAAGGCTTTTTCCGGAAAACTAACAAAACCCTTACATTAGTCTCAACACTAAAGCGCTAGCTACTTCAATCAACAAATAAAAATAGGGGCAATATTCAATACAATAATTAGATAATATTAATATTAATTTAATGTATATTAAGTAATAATTATTACATGTACTGGGTACATCAATTTCACCAAATTTTGGCTCAACCCAATCTCAAGTGGGAAACCTCATGATGTTAAACAGTAACTAAGGCCCAGTTCAGACACCGATCTTTTCATAAACCAAGTTACTTAATTGACGAATTTGGGCCGACCAAAATTAATATATTTTGCCTGTTGATTCAGATGCCGTACTTATTTGGCTGAACTTAATTGAAGCAATTGGACAAAAATTCAGTGTTACGTCATTGACTAATATATCAGTACAAGTTCAATTAAAATTTGATATTTCCAGCTGTGCTCTCATGTGGTCTGTTGTTTGTCCATAAAAGCTGACATAGAGTTTGAAATAATGGGGTTGAATTTAGGTCAAGGGGAATAAGGATCAGTTGGAAATAGTGGGGAATTCAAAACAACAGAGTAATAGTCGATAGTAAATGACTGGAAAAGTGACGGTAAATCCATGGGGATTCGGCTTGACTTCAAAATAACAAGGACTTCCAATTAACCAAGTTTCGAATTAACAGAGTTTGACTGTATTAGGTTCGGCTCATGAAAGATCAGCACCTGAACTGGGCCTAACTGTAATATATTTTATTTTTTCTAACCTGAATTGAACTCTTTTTATTTTCATGAATGTGGGCTTTTGTTCAATCTGTTCAAATATTCTCTAAACATGTACTCACCCACTGATCCTGCCTTGTAAAGCACATTGAACTTTCTGTGATGCTGCTGTCTTTACATCACTAAACACTAACCGAGTAGCTTGACAGACCAAGGGGGTACCAATAGGGAGAAATGTTACTTCCCCTGGGGTGGAGGGGATGGGAACAATGTGCAAGAGGCCACTGCAAACAAACACCTTCAAAAGAGAAGCAGCAAGATTTGTATTAAGACAGTGCTCAACATTAACGGTTGCCTGCTATGCCCTGGGCAACCAAAATTTTGGATGGGCAGGTAAATTTAGGGCCAGGCAACCAAAATTATGAAACTTTTCTATTGCTTGATTAGTCAGTCCACAGTTCAAAGGAAAAACAATCTAAAACCTTAATGTCGAACATTGTGAGAGGTACTATACATCAGAGATACTTTATATACCATGTACAATGTAATAATAATAATAATAATAATAATAATAATAATAATAATAATAATAATAATAATAATAATAATAGTAATATAATAATAATTATAGATAATGGTTGGGGTCACACTGGCCATATTTTACTATGGTTAAGCGCATTTAACTATAGTTAAGGTGATTCCATCGAAAATGAAGTTGCAGTGATTTTCTTTTGAAACTTTGCACAATTATTAATTAACTATAGTACTTGGAAAAAATTAAAAAAAAAAAGGGGGGTTAGGGTACTTGTTTCCACGCTACATGGCTGTGGTTTAGACCTACTTTGCTATGTGACAACAATATGGAAAAAATATGAAAAAAGTGCCAGAAGAGAGAATGTAGTATTGTTATTGTGATAACACAACATCATTACTGTGAAACGCCTAAAGTAGCAAAAAATGAAAAATAAAAAGTTAAAAAATATATCAAGCTAATGATATAATAGGCAATTTGTTCATTTTCACGCTTCCTGTGAAACACCTAGCAACACATCGTAACAGTGATTCAATGGGAATATTTCAAAATTGAGCAGTGAAAATTTATTCAAATTCGGATATGTAATGGAGAGTCTTATTTTCTTAAAATATATTAAATAAAAAAGGGGGGTCACTGCACTCGTTATAACGGCAGCGCTTGCAGATTAGTCTCTACTGGTGTACTAGTGCCCAGGCCCCTCATTGATATGATGGCAACAAAACAGCGTTTCTATCGTTTTCAAAAAGGTTTTCAAGTTCGATTATGTACTAGAAAGCCTTAGGTGTATTTTCATGTCTCCTCTCTGCATTCAGTGTGAACAATTTATGAATTATTGCTTGT
This sequence comes from Plumapathes pennacea, assembly GCA_964036295.1. Lineage (NCBI taxonomy): Eukaryota > Metazoa > Cnidaria > Anthozoa > Antipatharia > Myriopathidae > Plumapathes > Plumapathes pennacea. The sequence continues at coordinate 19,681,151 of OZ038465.1, read as the reverse complement.
TTTGTATCATACGACCAGATTTCAAAATGGTGGACATTGCTGACGAGAGCCATAACACGTGAACTAAAACCTCCTGTAAACTCAATCTGAGTTGTAAAAAATTATGAAAAATAAAACATATTTGCATACAAAATAAGGAAATTTTGTTCTTGAAAATTTAGTGGTCCTCAATGTCCACTGTCTCGAAAGTATTATGCGCAGTAAAGATGCGCAATGCAAAACCAGGGAATCACCTTAACGATGTTGTAAGTGTGACCGGTATTTGAGGGATAACCATAGTAAACTGAACTCTGGTTAGTTACTTTGACAACGGCGGCAGGATGAAACTTTCGCAAGTGAATTGATTTGACCTGCTTCGCTTCTCCGCAGCAATGGACGACGAGTACTCGTTTGCTCGAATCATGCTTGGGGCCGAGGATAAACCCATGCTCACCAGAAGGGATGAAAAACATTTCTTGCCCTGAGCCTTTTCAGTCTCCAGCCAAGAAATGACAGGGTTTCATCCACACTCGCAAGTGCTTGCCTTGCAATAAGAAATCGAATGATGTGCCTTCACCTCAGAAGAATGAGGAAAATCAAAAGACAGACCATACACACCACAACCCACTCGGGATCCATTTTATATTCATCAGCGCAAACACGCGTTTGACAAATTTTGCTTTCTTTAAGTGGTTTCCTTATCAAAATATTACATGTGTAGACAACTGTCAAGACTAATTGCCCCAAAACTCGTGGAATCCAAAAAATGTCATATGATACTCTTTCGTCTCTGACCATGGTAAAATAAACTTTACTATAGTTTGGGATATTTACTATGGTAAACTCCCTAAGTGTGACCCCAGCCAATGTAAATCTTTCTTCAGGAGGTCAACATCACTATGATTATTATGAAGTGTTTCACAGGTGGGTATAGTGTCTTAACCCTTCACTCCCAAGAGTGATCAACTTCAATTTTCTCTTTCAATTTCTCACAAGAAATATATCATACAGTAGGGAGAACTTGGCTTTTGATACCTTGCCCATATTAAAGCAGATTGAACTATCAATTCTCACTACATTACTCATACATTTTCCTCTTAAAAGGTTGGGAGAATCTGCATTTTTGAGCTTGGGAGTGAAAGGGTTAATACATCCAAGTTTTATACTTGTTACACATCACTCTCTTACCCTGTTCTGACTTGTTTCTGGTTGAAGCCACCTTGGCAAGAAATGAGCCACTTCAATCAACAGGAATTCCCCATCATTGTCATGAATGCTGAGAGTATAAAAACATCGATAAAATGCATATCCGAACTTTCTTCATCATGGCCTCTGAGAAACGTTTAACTTACCTGATGCAAACTTCAGGAAATCTCTTTGACAATTCAAACAACAGAAACACAATGAACCACTCATCTTCAATGTTATCACCGAAGTCCGTTTTTCCACACAGGCAAGGAGGCAATTCCCCTGTGAAGAAAAATCAATGTAAACATCAATGTAACAATGCTTATACAGTACCTGCCTAGCATAGGGCCTGACTACAATATTGAGACAGGCTGGCTTGGTTATGCAGCTAGTGGCCATGGTTATACACCAGTCAATTATTGTAACCCCCACCCCCCCCCCCCTCCCCCCCCCCCCCCACCTCAGGGAATGGTGGGGCAATGTGCGGCATTTTTTCGTATTTGAAAGGTGTTTAAGCTCGAAGGGGTGGGGGGATTTTCTCTTCATGATTCCCGACCTGTGGAGGTGGGGCTCAAGGTGGGAGATTTGACCAAAAATATGATGCAATGCGGCCTCATCCAGTTCGACTACACGGTTCATTCGCGAGAGAAGTTTTCTGTGCAAAGCCTCTTTTGTAAAATTTTGCCAAATTTTTGGCCCCACAATGTGGGGGATTTATCAGCTCACATTATGTCCCATGGGGTGGGGGAATAGTCGATTATTGCAACAAAGAAAATCCATGTCCCCACCATTCCCCGAGGTGGGAGGGGGGTGGGGGTTACAATTGACTGGTGCATTTACCCTTTTACTCCCAAGCTCAAAATGCAGATTCTCTAAACCTCTAACAAAACATTATGCAGGAGTGATGTATTGAGAACTGCCAGTTTAATCAGCCCTAATCTAACAAGCTATCAAAAGCCAATTTCTCCAAACTGCATGATATATCTCTGGTGAAAAAAGCTGAAGGAAAAACTTGAAGTCGATCACTCTTGGATGGGGTGGGCCCCGCGCCGGTTATAAGGCAAGCTGGCTTGGTCTGCCGAGATGTGTGAATTCATTTTCCTTCCTCCCTAGTCTCAACAAAATTCACGAAGATCAATCATGGTTGAAGAATCAAGACAAGACTAATACATCGCTTCGGACACAAACCTTTCTGGTCGTACCCAGAGATCGCTCGAAGTACAAACGGCTCTTTTTGCCAGATATAATCCCCAATCAGTGGGCTCAAGAAAGCGAGACAGGTTGAAAGAAATCCTTCGAGGCTTTCACCCTTCTTCAAAACGGTATCACTCAGAAAAACTCGATACTCAATAATGTTTTCCATGGAACGCGAAATTCACGTTTCGACCGCCATCTTACTTTCAGCGCACTGGATCGCAGGCTCACATCTATCGTGCCCAGCCTCCCGTGACGCAACACCTACAAATACCCGAATGAGTGAAAACATTGTTATTTTGAAATGTTATTTTGGCGTGTTGTCCCATTTGTGACACACTAACCGAAAGGGTCAATCAACTAAAAATACGATATTCGCAGATTATCCTGAAAAACCAAGCTCAACCTTTACGAAGATGTGTAATGAAGCTTACCTCATGTCAATTCCTTCATGAAGGGTCCGAAAGAGTTTTTGTTTTACTTGAAGGGTGCAAAGGGTTCCTCTGTTTGAAACATACATGATGGGTGCAGTGAGACGTTCGTACATGATGTCCCGGTCCCTTATTTAGTCATTTCACTATACATGAAGGGTGTAAGGGTTTCCTCTGTACGAGACATACATGATAGGTGTAGTGAGACGTCCTCGGTGAGTTTTACAAGAACAGACCGCTGGAATACTTTCCTGTGTGAGACTTGCGTGAAGGAGATGTCCCGGTCCCTTATTTGGCCATTTCACTATACGTGAAGGGTGAAAGGGTTTCTCTGTATGGCACATACATGATAGGTGCAGTGAGACGTCCAATGTGAGTTTTACAAGAAGAGCCGACTTGGATGTTTCCATATATGAGACTTACGTTGAGGATCAATTAAAATGTCCCGTTCCTTTATCAACCAGTGTCAACCCCTATATGAGACTTAATTGGGGCGATAATTGCGTTCACTGTTCAGTCTTGTTTTGTTGACTAATGGTGCAAGACCTTAGAGAGTGTTCACAGTTGCCAAGATAAAGTGTCGGGGAGGGAGAGTAGTTACTATAGAGTGGGATTATTAAAGCAATTCCGGTATTTCACAAAGGTGTAGGGTGGCTTTGTATCGAGTCTTGAATAAAGATTAAGTGGGGAGGAGGAGGGGTTATTATAGATCGTTATAGAGCAATTACGCATCGTACCGGGAGGTGACATGATATGGCTTGTACTTGTCACGTTAAAAATAACATGATAATGAATGAACAATAAAATCTTGAACTTTCAGACCTTGTAACTATATGTTCTTTTTGCTGCTGTGCATGGTGTTTGCACTGAGTTGCCCGACCTCTTATATCAATTTGAGGTATCAATTTCATTAAATAAACATCTTATTCTCTGTGACCAAAGCAAGTGTCACAAAGTGTTTCCCTTCAGATTAAAGCATGATCTTTTAGGTTTAGCTTCAAGCGGGTCGACATCTCAAAATCTAATGTTTGTGTGTCGGTCTTGGCAAAATATCCGGGACGTTTATAGCCGTCCCTCGAATTGCTTGGCCTTGTATCAACATCGTGTTGTATAAAATCACTTCCATTGGTGCTCTATGGTTTCTTATTTCAATGAACTGTTTAGCAACCTCGCCTGGAGGTCGTACGTCAGATTGATTGACATACGAACATTAGATTTCAAGATGGCGACCCGGTTGGAGTCTCCAAATAGCATGATACTACAGCATTAGCGTCGTGATTATTACACTCGCGGAGCTCGGGGATATTACAGCTGTTAACGCCAAGCCTCACTTGCCTTAGCCTGCGTAGCTGCAGCTCTCGGGAAAGGGAAGAGAAAGGAAGAGAAGGGAAGGGAAGGGAAAGGGGACGAGAGCCGTGGCGCAGGTAGACTCACCCTGGGGCGAGGGGCAACAGCTACAATTTGTCGATTCATGTTCACAGCACTGCAGTAACATTAGCCAGTACAAAGAATCTGTTCTTCTGTTATTCAAGTCATACACACACACAGAGTCGGAAGAACGAACCAGTCCAGAGAAAAGAACGGTAACCTGATGATAATTGACACACACGCCCCTTGGTGCTGAGTCCGCTGACCAGGGCACACTGAATTGCGTCGTCAGTTCGGGTTTTTTGGTCCGTGGCATTATTCACAACAAACGCTTCTGCCACTACTATTCATCTGAAGACTCAGTATCAACGTCAACTTTCAGTTCTTCGTTTTCAGGAACTTTAGCAAGGGATGTTTTCCACGAGTGTGGCAAAGTAAAGCGAATCTCGGGACACGAGACGGATCGCGGGCGCATGGTCCGCAGTTTCCCGCGCTTGATCTCAGGTGAGCCCGGGTGCGATCTCCGTTGACCCACGTCACTAGCGACCTTGTGGAGGTGGGCAGCGTATGTATGCAGACTGTCTTTTAAAACGCCGGCCGGGCAGCTTTTCCGCGTGGGTCGAGGGGATTTGATACCGTTGTTGGACTCGAGTTGCTCCTTCACTTTCTTCCTCATTTGCGCGACTCGATCCACCAGCGTTACTCTTCCTTCCTCGTGTGAAGGCGACAAGTGGTCACGTGATAGATCTCGAAGAAACGACTCAACATCTGCAGAGGTAAGAAAGTCAGTGAGGAGTTTTTCGATGTTTGCAGCTCACGAAATTAAATAAAAAATGGATGATTTCGTCGGACAAAAGTAAAACGAAAGAGAGGGAAAATGATAGAAGGAAAAAGAAAGTTGAAACAAGAGTTATATAAGTAATATCAAGATCAATAGGTTCAGTTTATAGAACAAGAAATAATATGATTATTATATTTTCCGTTTCAAGCTGTGTGTTGACTAAACTTGACTCGTCGCGGTGATTGCTGGATTAAAATTTATTTTTTCACAGGGAGACAAATCATCCATTGGTCGAATTTCCGCTCGCCACCGGACGTGACTAACTGTGAGGTCCAAAAGCGATAAATGTTGACGTGCTATTGAGTCGTGACCTCACAAGTCAAATATAGAAAAATGCAGTGCGCGATGTTGTTGACAAAGATGGTTTTTTCCAGTTTAAATCGTGCTCGAGAAGAATTCTTTCAATAAAAGCAAATGGCCATTAACTTAGCGTTGTTGAGAAGGCATTAATCTGCTCCCACTTGTCATTTCAAGAGGGAAAATATTTTATATGGATGCACGGTCAGCTGCTTTCCTGAGCCGTTTAGAACCCTCAAGTTCCTGTAAAGTCGACCAATGATTGTTATAAAGCAGCCATGCATGTCATTTCGAAAAGCCATATGGTAATTAACGACTGGCAGAGTGCACGCATTGTATACAACCGTTTCAATACTCAACATCACTTCATGATAAACCCTCAAACGCTATTCACACAGATATCTTCTTGAATTCCCATAAAAATCAGGTCTTTTCTTTCTAATCTTTTCCCCCACGAAGACAAAACAGAAAGAGTGAATGACTTCCGATTACTTCACCTCTGAGCGCTGCCAACATCTCCTCGAGTCCAACATGATGGTCAGGCGAAGAAGACGGCGAATTCATGTTAACCCAAGAGAAGATCCTAAATCAACCAACACGAGTCAATAAGTTTCTTCAATCAGGCGTCAAAAACGACCTCTGTTCACCGTTCCCCGGAGTATACTTTCGTAACACGAACGTGATCGAGTGTAATTTCCGTTCTCTTCGAGATTCACAATGGTGTGTTGACTCGTTTGACGTTTCACCGACACCGTCATGAACTATTCCTGCTTCCTTCCCCAAACTGTGATCCAGTGTGATTCTGCGCTCGTTTCACGAGCGTTTGCGTTGGCGTGAAAAAAAAATTGATCACCTTGTTATGTTCGGCTTCGGCCGCCTGTCAAACTCGAAACAAAAAAGCTATTTAAATTGCAAAATACCCTTGAAGATTACAAATCAGTTAACATCCATCAAATCCGTGATGTGACGTGTAGTACAAGTGCTTTGCCAATAAAATTGCGTAAATAGCCTTGTGCAATAGGGCGACAAGTCTGTCTCAAAGAAAAAAAACTTCCCAATCATATTTCGCGGCCAAACTGCATTCAATGAATTATTTAAAATTGACAGGGCGTTAATTTGCATTGCGAGACTTGACAGCCTGAGCAAACACGTGCCACGACAAAAAGAAAACACGATTCAAAATGGTTTTAGGTCGTTCATCTTAAGAAAATTTACAGATTTTATCAAACTCAGATGACTCAGCAGATGCCGTTCTACTCCGTCCCACTCGCCCTCCCCCCCCCCCCCCCCCCCCCCCCGCACACACACACACACACACCTTCTTGTAGGGTGGGGAGCGGTATTATTCCTGAACTCTGAAATAAGGTTTTTTTTTTCTACCCTGTTATCAATTCTGTTAGTTTCACCTGTCATACATTTTCTGATTTTATGGTTAAAAAAATTGTATTCTGAGGTTGGGAGTGAAAAAGTTAAATATAACCTCTGCAAGCATACTTGGTTCAGTCACGCACAAAGCCTTCAGGCGGAACGTCATCAGTCGATCCCAGGCTTTTTTCTTCAAATCTGAAAACGTTGATATTTGACAGAGCGTATTTCTTGAAGAGACTACAAGTTGGCGAGAAATCACAAGCGCTTTATTCTTCTTTTTGTTCATGCGATTTATCAAAAGTATATTTCATGATACCTTGATTACTACGAAAAAACTCTGGTGGAGATTGCAAGCCTGTCTTTTCCAGAACTCACTCACTAGAAAGTTTTTTGCACCATCTTATGGTTGTCACGTATGGAATGTGACGAAATTCTCTTCCCTTGTCAGTGAAGTGGGTTTGCATCACTGCATTAAAAAGCTCTTTGAAGGCCGCTTTAACTGTGTCGCTTCCATTTGCAATCACACTTATAGATGAAAACATGGCGCGAGCTGCATCGATTGAACTCTCTTGAAACAAGCGAAAACTTTCATCTTCACCGTGCTCACAAAACCATTCAGATGACAATAGCACTTTTACATCAGCTCCGTCAATTAGGTTTGGCACAGATTGCTGATGATACAGGCGGAGATAAAAGGAATGTATTTCCTTAACCCAAGGCTCTTGCGACTCGTTCGGCAGTTTAGATACGATCCCCAGTCTCCCTCCGGGAACCAGCACTCGGTTGATTTCCGCCAAAGCTTCGGGAGTGGCGAACCAGTGAAAACTTTGAGCAGCAAGCACGATTTCAACACTTGAACTGGGCAGAGCTGTGAAGAGAGAAATAAGTATGCTATTTCGTGGCGCTCAAAGTGTTTCCCAAAATTTGAATCGCTTGTGCATGGGGTGTCTAACGCTATCAGAATCACGTGACAACTTGAAAAATATTAAAGGTTCGTCACCAGTCTTCGCTGGTACATCCGGTGCTAAAACGGATAAACGCCTCGTTTGATAGACCCCGTGGGTCTAGTGCCTGGGTAAGTTATAATTTCATTTGGTTAGTCTCACGCCAGAAGTTTTTAAAAATGGAAAATGGCATTCTTATCTTCAATATTTTGCACAACAATCGAGAAGCACATTGCTGTCACGAATGAAATAAAAATGCCAGGAAATAACCGCGCTGTCGGAGTGGAAAGAACTCGTACTTCTCCAAACTCTCTCGTGTTTGTTAATTCCCCTTAAGCAATTTCTTTAGTAAAGGGTTGCAGAATATAGATCTGATGTTATTATTTTCAAGCACATTAAAGTTGGAGAACGAGTCACATGTTATGAAAATTGACTGTGTCAGAAATGGAGATGAAAACTTTTGTCGGTTTGATTAGAAAATGCTAACACAACTTTTTTCCGATAGTCAACGAAATTGACTAAAATACCTTGTCAGCGAATTTTGATCTGTTTTGTTTTATAACGATTTTATTACTTGCTGACGTGCGTTCTCTCCTTCGGATGTTTAATAGTGTTCAAACATACAGAAAGGCATACATGTAGTTGCACTGTTTGCAGCGGCAGCTTCATACATCAATGTAAAAACCGTCGAATTCCACTGGCAGCATCGTGCATCACTGTCAGGACCGTCGACTTTCCTTGGCAAATAACCGCGACCATAAAGCTGCGTTGCGTGTACTTTAAACGTTGTAAACAGTTTAATGAACGTGTGTAATAAACGGAATTTAGTGTGGATCTACCGCCGCTGTTGTGTGACTTTGTAAGTGAGACGAGCAGACGCATAATTCAATTACCTACATTCGTGAATTTAAAAGCATTCCACTCTTGAAAACAGAAGATCCACTTAGAAGAAACGGAGTTTACCGTTTGGTCGAGGGTCGAGGGTCGAGGGCACTTTGTCAAGGGTTGAAAAAATAATCCTTTTTTTAAGTTTTTTTTTTCCCGACAAAAGAAGAGAAGTAAAATAAAGCGAAACTCTGAGCCGCTGCTATGAGTGAAAACAGAGAACAGATTGATCCAATTAGCTATTGATACTATACATGTATCTATTATCAAACGTGATCCTTTGATTTTAAAGACAACCAACCAGTGTTATTGTTAGTTAGAGCATCAAACGTAAATTTAGGCATGAGTCAAACTTTGTGTTTTCGTGGTCAAAATCTTCAAATCAATTATTCTGCGAACACTGAAGAGCTAGCATTCTCAAACACCCTTGACTCGAGCTGACGACAACGATAGTGTGCATTTATATACCTTTAACTAGCAACGCTACAATGATTTTTTTCCGAGAATATTTTTGAGGGACGTGCGAACCTTTATGGAGACCCAACCTTCCTTTCGAACAACCGGACCCGAGTTGTCTCGCCCAAAGAGACGAGTTGGCGATCCTGTAAACGGTTGGTTGAATTTTTAAAAGAAACAAGTGAAAAGTTAGCTAGCCCCGGGACCCGGGACTCAACGTTTCTCCATACAATGGGTCCTAAATCGACAAGAGAAACAGGCCCCAGTAAAGCGGCCATTCACAGTGTTGTTAATTCTTTGCCGTTGTGGTTTCTGAAACATGACATGATTTTCAACGCTGAAGCGTGGAAACTTCAACATTTAGTTTCATTAGTTTTCGTTCACAATCGAACGTGGAATTCACCCATCAGGCAATGAATGTTTCTATTATCCAGATGCACACTCACCTATGTTTTGTGCTGGGCACTTCATCAACTCCACGTCTGGTAACAGCTCTTGGAACTGCTTGCACATGCTTTCCAGAGGGTCGCTAGCGATAACACGGACCGGTTGATCTTTCAGAACGTCCAGCATGACTCTAGTGAACTCGCCTGTTCCGCTCCCCAGCTCTAACAACGTGACGGGATTGGAACTGCCCTCGGACTTCTTCACTTGTCCATCATCTCCGATCAAATCGACTTTTCTCAATAAAAACTCTACTGACTCCCGAGTGTAGCCAGATCGTACTTTCTCGTAATTCGCAGACGATGCATAACCTCCGGTCGCAGTTGGGTGAACACGCAATTGAGTTGTCTCTCGTGTTGTCATTTTCAATGATTCGGCGCCAATAAAGACTTAAACCGGTAGAATCAAATTCCAGATCATTGTGAGTTCATTCGGCGGGCGCGCGTTATTTTACGTGCTTGCTTTTCAAGGTGGAATTGGTTCAAAATAATCACTGGTGCGCGCTGAATGCGGTTCTTTTGTCGTGAGATCTATGTGTCCAAATGACGGAAGAAAGGTTTGGTTCCGAGAGCTGGCAATGGATTTGTTCTTTGTCGATGGGTAACAACTTCGTAACAATCGACGATCAGCCTCACCAATCGGCGAATTGTTGATACGCTGGTAGACGAAAAGGGGTTAAAAGCGAAGGTAATACAAACTAATATGCCACTTTAGAAGCACGAGTCATCACTTCAGCGAGTCGACACACAACGAGTATAAACGCAGGTAACGAGCCTAAACGAAAGCCGAATTGTAGGTAGGAATGAACATAAAAGTTCTGAACATGTTATTCAATGTTTATGACCGAACTGCCTCGCCAAAAACCGAAAATCCGTCAAAAGTTGAATAACCCGCCAAAACCGGGTTGGAAGCCCGCCATTCGCCGTCACGGGGCGGCACGCCTACGGCAGAAAAGTGTGCACTTAAGTTTTCAATTCTAACAGCAAAATTGATATTAAGTAAGTATGGTTTTCCCTCCTGTTTTGGGCGGCACGCCTGGAGCAGAACCGAATTATTGGGTGACACGCCTGAGATTCTGTGAGTAAAAACTCATACTCTGCGCCTATAATAATCTCAATTTTAACAGAAAAACTAAGTTATTGTTTTCCCTCCTGTTTTGGGCGGCACGTCTGAAACAGAAAGTTATTGGGTGGCACGCTTGAAATTCCTTGGGTAAAATATACTATACATCAATATTTTTGCATTGCTAACAGCAAAATCGTTTTCCTTTGAGTGACATGTCTGAAGTAGAAAATATTATTGATATAATATAGTGTTACATGTCTTAAAACATGGTTCAAAATGGTTTTAGGTCGTTCTGCTTGAGAAAATTTACAGATTTTAATCAAACTCAGATGACTCAGCAGATGCCGTTCTACTCCGTCCCACTCGCCCCTCCCACCCCCCACCACACCTTCTTTTAGGGTGGGGAGTGGTATTGTTCCTTTAATTCTGAAATCAGGTTTTTTACCCCCTTTACTCCCAAGAGTGATCAACTTCGATTTTCTCTTTTCAGTCTCTCGCCACAGATATAACATACAGTATGGGGAACTTGGCGTTTTGCACCTTGCTCAAATAAAAGCTGATTGAGATATCAATTCTCTTTTTTCCTCTCATACATTTTCTGATTTTATGGTTAAAAAAAATTGTATTCTGAGGTTGGGAGTGAAAAAGTTAAATAAAACCTCTGCAGACCAGTGTACTTGGTTCAGTCACGCACAAGCCTGAGTGTCATCAGTCGATCCTTTTTTCCCCAAACTGAAAACTTTGATATTTGACGGAGTGCATTTTCAAAAAGACTACAAGCTGGAGAGAAATCACAAGCGCTTTATTCTCCTTTTTGTTCATGCGATTTACCAAAAGAACAACTTCTTGTAGGGTGGGGAGTGGTATTATTCCTTAACTCTGAAATAAGGTTTTTTTTTTTGTACCCTGTTATTCCCCCAGTCTCTCGCTACAGATATAACATACAGTATGGGGAACTTGGCGTTTTGCACCTTGCTCAAATAAAAGCTGATTGAGATATCAATTCTGTTATTTTACAATAACACGTCAGTTTCTCGCTTTGTGATTGGCTAATTTTCATTATCAATAAGAGGACAGACACATAAAATCGAGTGCTGACGACAGTGATTTGGACGAAGAAGGTGAATTCAGCTTCAATTTTACCTCAGCTCTTGCAAAAGCGACATTCGGCATTTGAAGTAGAGAACCAGAAGTGTTCAGAGGCGAATTTCCTTGAGCTTTGTCTTGAAATTGTCGAGAAAACCGCAGTAGAAAAGCGTCTAGTTTCATTTCTTTCCAATTTCTTTGACAAAATTTTATTTTGCACGCACGAAATGCTCACGTCAAACTGTCACTTTTTGGCCAATGAAATGTCTTGAATTTCAACCTCGATCAATTAGAAAGCGGGAAAAGTTGTTGACAACATTTCGGTCAAATCGAACAAAATCCAGTTTTCTTGCGTGTTTTCCCCACGTCGTCGCTTGAGTTTTGTTATTGTACTCGGCGAAGCGCCTCGTGGATCCACAACTTTTTGACAATGTTATGACGCGTTTCATAATCAATAAGAGGACAGACACATAAAAAACTGACGTCAATTTGTTAAGTTTCACCTGTCATACATTTTCTGATTTTATGGTTAAAAAATTGTATTCTGAGGTTGGGAGTGAAAAAGTTAAATAAAACCTCTGCAGACCAGTGTACTTGGTTCAGTCACGCACAAAGACTTCAGGCGGAACGTCATCAGTCGATCCCAGGCTTTTTTCCTCAAATCTAAAAACGTTGATATTTGACGGAGGGCATTTCTTGAAGAGACTACAAGTTGGCGAGAAATCACAAGCGCTTTATTCTTCTTTTTGTTCATGCGATTTATCAAAAGTATATTTCATGATACCTTGATTACTACGAAAAAGCTCTGCTGGAGATTGCAAGCCTGTCTTTTCCAGAACTCACTCACTAGAAAGTTTTTTGCACCATCTTATGGTTGTCACGTATGGAATGTGACGAAATTCTCTTCCCTTGTCAGTGAAGTGGGTTTGCATCACTGCATTAAAAAGCTCTTTGAAGGCCGCTTTAACTGTGTCGCTTCCATTTGCAATCACACTTATAGATGAAAACATGGCGCGGGCTGCATCGATTGAACTCTCTTGAAACAAGCGAAAACTTTCATCTTTACCGTGCTCAAAAAACCATTCAGATGACAATAGCACTTTTACATCAGCTCCTTCAATTAGGTTTGGCACAGAATGCTGATGATACAGGGGAAGATAAAAGGAAAATATACCTTTGACCCATTCTTGCGATTCGTCCGGCAGGTTCGATATGATTCCCAGTCTCCCTCCGGGAACCAGCACTCGGTTGATTTCCGCCAAAGCTTCGGGAGTGGCGAACCAGTGAAAACTTTGAGCAGCAAGCACGATGTCAACACTTGAACTGGGCAGAGCTGTGAAGAGAGAAATAAGTATGCTATTTCGTGGCGCTCAAAGTGTTTCCCAAAATTTGAATCGCTTGTGCATGGGGTGTCTAACGTTACCAGAATCACGTGACAACTTGAAAAAAATTGAAGGTTCGTCACCAGTCTTCGCTGGTACATCCGGTGCTAAAACGGATAAACGCCTCGTTTGATAGACCCCGTGGGTCTAGTGCCTGGGTAAGTTATAATTTCATTTGGTTAGTCTCATGCCAGAAGTTTTTAAAAATGGAAAATGGCATTCTTATCTTCAATATTTTGCACAACAGTCGAGAAGCACATTGCTGTCACGAATGAAATAAAAATGCCAGGAAATAACCGCGCCGTCGGAGTGGAAAGAACTCGTACTTCTCCAAACTCTCTCGTGTTTGTTAATTCCCCTTAAGCAATTTCTTTAGTAAAGGGTTGCAGAATATAGATCTGATGTTATTATTTTCAAGCACATTAAAGTTGGAGAACGAGTCACATGTTATGAAAATTGACTGTGTCAGAAATGGGGATGAAAACTTTTGTCGGTTTGATTAGAAAATGCTAACACAACTTTTTTCCGATAGTCAATGAAATTGACTAAAATACCTTGTTAGTTAATTTTGATCTGTTTTGTTTTATAACGATTTTATTACTTGCCGACGCGCGTTCTCTCCTTCGGATGTTTAATAGTGTTCAAACATACAGAAAGGCATACATGTAGTTGCACTGTTTGCAGCGGCAGCTTCATACATCAATGTAAAAACCGTCGACTTCCATTGGCAGCATCGTGCATCAATGTCAGGATCGTCGACTTTCCTTGGCAAATAACCGCGACCATAAAGCTGCGTTGCGTGTACTTTAAACGTTGTAAACAGCTTAATGAACGTGTGTAACGAACGGAATTTAGTGTGGGTCTACCGCCGCTGTTGTGTGACTTTGTAAGTGAGACGAGCAGACGCATAATTCAATTACCTACATTCGTGGATTTAAAAGCATTCCAATCTTGAAAACACTAGAAGATCCACTTAGAAGAAACGGAGTTTACCTTTTGGTCGAGGGTCGAGGGTCGAGGGCACTTTGTCGAGGGTTGAGGGTAACATGTCGAGGGTTGAAAAAATAATCCTTTTTTTATTTATTTTTTTTCCCCGACAAAAGAAGAGAAGTGAAATAAAGCGAAACTCTGAGCCGCTGCTATCAGTGAAAACAGAAAACAGATTGATCCAATTAGCTATTGATACTATGCATGTATCGATTATCAACCGTAACTTTTATTATGCAGGATGCATTTTAAAGACAACCAACCAGTGTTATTGTTAGTTAGAGCATCGAACGTAAATCTAGGCGTGAGTCAGACTTTGTGCTTTCGTGGTCAAAATCTTCAAATCAATTATTCTGCGAACACTGAAGAGCATTCTCAAACATCCTTGACCCGAGCTGACGATTACAACGACATAGTTTGCGTGTATGTACCTCAGGCTAAGTTTACACGGTACAGGATCAATTTGGATCCGGTACAAAATCGTACCGAATAGGCCTTGCGTTTACACGGATCTCTTCTATCCGGACGAATTTTGTACCGCCTATCCGTACAAGTTTTGTACCTGCAGAAAAGCAGGTACAGTTCTGTACCTGTACCGGTTCCAAATTATGTCGGCATCGTATAAACACCGTGTAAACGAACCCTCGGGAAGAAACGGTACCGTGTAAACAGATCCGCACCGGTCTGATTTGTACCGGATCCAAATTGATCCGGTACCGTGTAAACCTTAATCAGCAACGCTACAATGATTTTTTTTTTTCCGAGAATATTTTTGAGGGACGTGCGAACTCCTTCATGGAGACCCAACCTCCTTTCGAACAACCGGACCCGAGTTGTCTCGCCCAAAGAGACGAGTTGGTGATTCTGTAAACGGTTGGTTGAATTTTTAAAAGAAACAAGTGAAATGTTAGCTACCCCCGGATCCCCGGGTAACTGGACGGTTGTCTCGGGTACCCGGGATTCAACGTTTCTCCATATAACGGGGCCTAAATCGACTAGAGAAACAGGCCCCAGTAAAGCGGCCATTCACAGTGTTGTTACTTTGCCGTTGTGGTTTCTGAAACACGATATGATGATTTTCAACGCTGAAGCGTGGAAACATCGACATTTAGTTTCATTGTTTTCGTTCACAATCGAACGTGGAATTCACCCATCAGGCAATTGAATGTTTCTATTATCCAGATGCACACTCACCTATGTTTTGTGCTGGGCACTTCATCAACTCCACGTCTGGTAACAGCTCTTGGAACTGCTTGCACATGCTTTCCAGGGGATCGCTAGCGATAACACGGACCGGTTGATCTTTCAGAACGTCCAGCATGACTCTAGTGAACTTTCCTGTTCCGCTCCCCAGCTCTAACAACGTGACGGGATTGGAAGTGCCCTCGGCCTTCTTCACTTGTCCATTATCTCCGATCAAATCGACTTTTCTCAATAAAAACTCCACTGACTCCCGAGTGTAGCCAGATCGTACTTTCTCGTAATTCGCAGACGATGCATAACCTCCAGCCGCGGTTGGGTGAACACGCAATTGAGTTGTCTCTCGTGTTGTCATTTTCAATGATTCGGCGCCGGAGTGTTGGTTGAGTCTCGTGCCCAGTTCTAGAAAAAAAAAAAGTTCAATTACTGAGCCCACGTTGTCGGCACACGTTGTCGGGCCCACGTTGTCGGCCCACGTTGTCGGCCTGGGGAGGTGGTGGGTGAACTCCTACTTTAAGGAGACATGATAACATGTAGCTGGATAACTATGAACTGCGATTATTGATGTGAACATCTTGGATATAGTTTCAGAATCTTTTTTGAAATAACGGCTGAAAGACTGTCAGTACAGGTTCCTCCTCCAAACACATAAACCCCCACCCCCTCCCCACTCATCCTCATGTTTGCAGCCCACGTTGTCGGCCCTCGTTGTCGGTCCTCGTTATCGGCCCTCCTTGTCGTCTCGTTGTCGGCCCGCCGGGAAAGTTAAAGATCTTGAACTTTCGATTTGTTGCATTGTGACATCAAGCTCTTTCAGGGGAGAGGTTTTATGCAATGGTTTGAAGCCTTTGCCAGCAAACTATTGATCAAACACCGATATTTGCCCAAGCGCGATAGTCAGTTGAATAACTTTGAAAAAAATTTGAATTGCGTAATTATCTTTGTTTCCAAGTCTTTGTATTTTTTTTTTTGTCAAGGAGAATGGTCAATTCTATTTGTTCAACGCAGCATGATGCCAATTAAGTACCACGTGCTTCCCGCAAAGAGTACTGTACTTAGGCTATGATAAGCTTCCATCCCCCCCTGCCGCCTGTCTGGCAAATTAGCATATCTTGTTTCGTTGTTTCGCAAATTACCACTTTTTGTTTCGTTGTTTCGTTGTTTCGCTGTTTCGTTGTTTCGTTTCGTTTGTTTCGTTTCGCAAATTACCATAAGCCTTTAAAACCTGGAACCGGAACCCAGAACCGGGAACCGGAAACGGGGAACCGGGAACCTGGAACCTGGATCCTGGATCCTGGAACCTGGGAACCGGGAACGGGGAACTGAGAACTGGAATCTGGAAAGGGGAAATTTAATCAGAAAAAAACAAATTACTGGATTTTTGAAGATTTTTTTATCGGTTTTCGCCTGATAAAGAAACCTATAATTTGTCAGATTTATCCGCTAGTTACAGATGTTAATGGTAAAATGGTTTAAAAACCCGCCTCCACACGAAAAGAGAATATCTGTTGGCCAGCGTCATTGTTGCCAGCTGGCCAATCAGGTTAGATTTTCGCCTACTGAAGGCCAAATCACGTGATTAATGGGTGCATTAGAAGCCAGTGACCGCTCTTTCGTTTCATCATCGCATGGTGCACGATGTCGGAGCAAACTGAAGGGTAATCTAAGAAATATTCATCCTTTTGAGTCGTCCACAGTATACTTTTACTCACTGAAGATATTTTTAATCCTTAGAGACAATGAGGTGGATCACGAAAGGGGGACAACATCTTCAAGGTGAGGAGATCAGCCTTTTATGTATGATTCAAACTCCGTGCGCGAGAAACAAAGCAGCCTATAATTTTCCATATTACACAACATACGTAACTTTTATGGAAAATAAAGAGTCTTATGTAATTCTTATGGGAAATGCGGAGTGTTGAAAAATCTCGTCATCACTTATCTCTCATCTTAAATCTCATCATCACTTATCCTTTTAAAAACAGCTTCGCTTTGTTGCGGACTTTGTTTAAGTCTTACATTCTTGGATTGATTGGGTAACTGCTGGTGTCTCAAACTGAAACGTCCCTCATATTTCTGTCCGGCCGGACATTCCAGTCTTAAGGCCTAAGTTTTCTCGCTGGTCTAACATGTAAGGATACTCATAACGATCCCATAACCTTTTATGATCACTGGAGAAACGTAACTCCCTCTAAGTCAGACTATTCGCAGTAGTTCACGTATGAGACAGCTATTGCACAACAGGCGCCTGCCTGTCGGCTATTATCTGATCCAGATGTTTGGTGAGTCATGTTTCACCAGTACCTGAGTTTGAAGTACTAATCTTCGATTCCGAAGTTAAACACACAGAATAATTAACTACCGTGTTCATGATCAAACGAACTACTGTGTCGGATTTGTAGGCGGGCTCCCGAAATCTAAAATAAATATGTTGACAACAGAGATGTGTAATTACATCCAGCTGGGACTCTTTAGTGTTACCACCCAAGTACATAATTGCAGTAAAGTCTCTAATCAGATGAAGAATACACTCTTTTGGATAGTAATATCATGAGTTCGTTTGCTAAACAATGGCAGATTATCATCTGGACTGCAAATTTAATAAATTTGGGAATACGGACATTTCTAAAATGCAAATATGAACAATTTTGGCAGAGCGTACCCGTCAACACGTTTGATAATCGGTACATGTTAGTATAAGTAGCTAGTTAGATCAATCTGTTCCTGTTTTCACTGATAGCTGCGACTCGGAGTTTTGCTTCATTTCATTTCTCTTGTTTTGTCGGGGAAAAAAATTAAAGGATCTCTTTTCAACCATCGACATGTTACCCTCAACTTTCGACATAGACCCTCGACCAAAACGTAAACTCTCCATTACATGCTAAATGGTTTGTTGATAAGATTTCGAGTTAAAAGCTTTGACTGTCAATTGAAAGAAAGAATTACATAAATTGAAAGAATTACATAAGACTCCTCATTTTCCATAAAAGTTAGCAACAATGACGCTGGCCAACAGATATCCTCTTTTCGTGTGGGGGCGGGTTTTTAAACCATTTTACCCATTAACATCTGTAACTAGCGGATAAATCAGACAAATTATAGGTTTCTTTATCAGGCGAAAACCGATAAAAAATCTTCAAAAATCCAGTAATTTGGTTTTGTTCTGATTAACTTCCCAATTTTTGCGTTTCCCTTTCCAGATTCCGGTTCCCAGTTCCCCGTTCGCGATTCCCGGTTCCCAGGTATCCGGTTCCCAGGTTCCCGGTTCCCCGTTCCCGGTTCCCGGTTCCCGGGTTCCCGGGTTCCCGGGTTCCCGGGTTCCGGGTTCCGGGTTCCCGGTTCCCGGTTCCCGGTTCCCGGGTTCCCGGTTCCCGGGTTCCCGGTTCCCCGTTCCCGGTTCCCGGTTCTCGGGTTCCCGGTTCCAGGTTTTAAACATAGCCATGTACTAAGACGATTTAATACTGAGCTGTCAACATTTTCCTCCCAAGCTGAAGTTTTTCAGATGGAGATTTTTTCCCAAATTTAGAATCTACTGATAGTTATTTGAAATTAAATAAGATAAAGAATACATCTCACAACAGTTATTAACAATATTACGGTTCAAAATGAGCAACAGCTGTTGTTTAGATAACGTTAAGGACGCGACTTATTAAAACCCGAGACAATCACACACGCGAAATGGACATGCATTATAATTTTGTCAAAAGATCTATCAAGCAATTTATCGGCCAACTCCCGATTTATGAACCCATCGCATGCGTCGCGTCTATGTCACACTTATATTCCCTGCACAGCCCTTGCTTTTCGCATTCAGGTGTTTTCGTTCGCTACTTGTTACAAACGTTCGCAATTGTTGCTCTGGATGCGAAAAAAATTATTTCATTCCAGGGCACACGAAAACTACGGTTTTACGAATACCGACGTGTATGAACCACAGGGGGCCGACAACGAGGGCCGACAACGTGGGCCGACAACTTGGGCTCAGTAATAGAACTTTTTTTTTGATGACCTCTATTGGCCACCGTATGATTCAAGTTGACTACAAGATGTCTTGATCTCAAGATTGACCTAAAGATGTTTTCGCAAAACCCTTCCGTGCCCTTTCGAACCAAAATGGGCGGCACTTGGCGGGGTAATCAGATCGCTAGAGTCACTCCCATGAGGAGCCCCAGAGCCTGCATTCTTGTCACAACAGGGTTCCCATTAGGCGTTGGGTTGCGGCCTCCAAAGTGTTAATTAGATTTACACCCAATAATAATGGCGGTTTTCGGTCCCGCGAGATGTCTGTCAACAGTGTTATTGTTTTGACATCTTTTGTGAAGGGGGCATTTTTGACTGGGCAAAGGGGGGGGGGGGGGGGGGGGGGGGGGCAAAAAAGACTTACACCGGTAGAATCAAATTCCAGATAATTGTGAGTTCATTCGGCGGGCGCGCGTTATTTTACGTGCTTGCTTTTCAAGGTGGAATTGGTTCAAAAGAATCACTGGTGCGCGCTGAATGCAGTTCTTTTGTCGCGAGATCTATGTGTCCAAATGACGGAAAAAAGGTTCCGAGAGCTGGCAATGGATTTGTTCTTTGTCGACGGGTAACAACTTCGTAACGATCGACGATCAGTCTCACCAATCGGTGAATCGTTGATACGCTGGTAAACGAAATGGGATTCAAAGCGAAGTCACCACGTCAGCGAGTCGACACGCAACGAGTATAAACGCAGGTAACGAGCCTAATAGAAAGCCGAATTGTAGGTAGGAATGAACATAAAAGTTCTGAACATGTTATTCAATGTTTATGACCGAACTGCCTCGCCAAAAACAGAAAACCCGTCAAAAGTTGAATAACCCGCCAAAACCGGGTCGGAAGCCCGCCATTTGCCGTCACGGGGCGGCACGGGGCGGCACGCCTACGGCAGAAAAGTGTGCACTTAAGTTTTCAATTCTAACAGCAAATTCCCTCCTGTTTTGGGCGGCACGCCTGGAGCAGAAACGACTTATTGGGTGACACGCCTAAGATTCTGTGAGTAAAAGCTTTATACTCTGCGCCTACAATAATCTCAACTTTAACAGAAAAACTAAGTCATGGTTTTCCCTCCTGTTTTGGGCGGCACGTCTGAAACAGAAAAGAATTATTGGGTGGCACGCTTGAGATTCCTTGGGTAAAATATACTATACATCAATATTTTTGCATTGCTAACAGCAAAATCGTTTTCCTTTGAGTGACATGTCTGAAGTAGAAAATATTATTGATATAATATAGTGTTACCTGTCTTAAAACATGATTCAAAATGGTTTTAGGTCGTTCTGCTTGAGAAAATGTACAGATTTTAATCACTCAGATGACTCAGCAGATGCCGTTCTACTCCGTCCCACTCGCCCCTCCCACCCCCCACCACACCTTCTTTTAGGGTGGGGAGTGGTATTGTTCCTTTAATTCTGAAATCAGGTTTTTTACCCCCTTTACTCCCAAGAGTGATCAACTTCGATTTTCTCTTTTCAGTCTCTCGCCACAGATATAACATACAGTATGGGGAACTTGGCGTTTTGCACCTTGCTCAAATAAAAGCTGATTGAGATATCAATTCTCTTTTTTCCTCTCATACATTTTCTAATTTTATGGTTAGGAAAATTTGTATTCTGAGGTTGGGAGTGAAAAAGTTAAATAAAACCTCTGCAGACCAGTATACTTGGTTAAGACACGCACAAGCCTGAGTGTCATCAGTCGATCCTTTTTTCCCCAAACTGAAAACTTTGATATTTGACGGAGTGCATTTTCAAAAAGACTACAAGCTGGAGAGAAATCACAAGCGCTTTATTCTCCTTTTTGTTCATGCGATTTACCAAAAGAACACCTTCTTGTAGGGTGGGGAGTGGTATTATTCCTTAACTCTGAAATAAGGTGTTTTTTTTTATACCCTGTTACTCCCCCAGTCTCTCGCTACAGATATAACATACAGTATGGGGAACTTGGCGTTTTGCACCTTGCTCAAATAAAAGCTGATTGAGATATCAATTCTGTTATTTTACAATAACACGTCAGTTTCTCGCTTTGTGATTGGCTAATTTTCATTATCAATAAGAGGACAGACACATAAAATCGAGTGCTGACGACAGTGATTTGGACGAAGAAGGTGAATTCAGCTTCAATTTTACCTCAGTTCTTGCAAAAGCGACATTCGGCATTTGAAGTAGAGAACCAGAAGTGTTCAGAGGCGAATTTCCTTGAGCTTTGTCTTGAAATTGTCGAGAAAACCGCAGCAGAAAAGCGTCTAGTTTCATTTCTTTCCAATTTCTTTGACAAAATTTTATTTTGCACGCACGAAACGCTCACGTCAAACTGTCACTTTTTGGCCAATGAAATGTCTTGAATTTCAACCTCGATTAATTAGAAAGCGGGAAAAGTTGTTGACAACATTTCGGTCAAATTGAACAAAATCCAGTTTTCTTGCGTGTTTTTCTTGCGTGTTTTCCCCGCGTCGTCGCTTGAGTTTTGTTGAAGCGCCTCGTGGATCCACAACTTTTTGACAATGTTATGACGCGTTTCATGATCAATAAGAGGACAGACACATAAAAAACTGACGTCAATTTGTTAAGTTTCACCTGTCATACATTTTCTGATTTTATGGTTAAAAAATTGTATTCTGAGGTTGGGAGTGAAAAAGTTAAATAAAACCTCTGCAGACCAGTGTACTTGGTTCAGTCACGCACAAAGACTTCAGGCGGAACGTCATCAGTCGATCCCAGGCTTTTTTCCTCAAATCTAAAAACGTTGATATTTGACGGAGGGCATTTCTTGAAGAGACTACAAGTTGGCGAGAAATCACAAGCGCTTTATTCTCCTTTTTGTTCATGCGATTTATCAAAAGTATATTTCATGATACCTTGATTACTACGAAAAAGCTCTGCTGGAGATTGCAAGCCTGTCTTTTCCAGAACTCACTCACTAGAAAGTTTTTTGCACCATCTTATGGTTGTCACGTATGGAATGTGACGAAATTCTCTTCCCTTGTCAGTGAAGTGGGTTTGCATCACTGTATTAAAAAGCTCTTTGAAGGCCGCTTTAACTGTGTCGCTTCCATTTGCAATCACACTTATAGATGAAAACATGGCGCGGGCTGCATCGATTGAACTCTCTTGAAACAAGCGAAAACTTTCATCTTCACCGTGCTCACAAAACCATTCAGATGACAATAGCACTTTTACATCAGCTCCGTCAATTAGGTTTGGCACAGAATGCTGATGATACAGGCGGAGATAAAAGGAATGTATTTCCTTAACCCAAGGCTCTTGCGACTCGTTCGGCAGTTTAGATACGATCTCCAGTCTCCCTCCGGGAACCAGCACTCGGTTGATTTCCGCCAAAGCTTCGGGAGTGGCGAACCAGTGAAACTTTGAGCAGCAAGCACGATGTCAACACTTGAACTGGGCAGAGCTGTGAAGAGAGAAATAAGTATGCTATTTCGTGGCACTCAAATTGTTTCCCAAAATTTGAATAGCTTGTGGATGGGGTGTCTAACGCTACCAGAATCACGTGACAACTTGAAAAATATTAAAGGTTCGTCACCAGTCTTCGCTGGTACATCCGGTGCTAAAACGGATAAACGCCTCGTTTGATAGACCCCGTGGGTCTGAGTGCCCGGGTAAGTTATAATTTCATTTGGTTAGTCTCACGCCAGAAGTTTTTAAAAATGGAAAATGGCATTCTTATCTTCAATATTTTGCACAACAGTCGAGAAGCACATTGCTGTCACGAATAAAATAAAAATGCCAGGAAATAACCGCGCCGTCGGAGTGGAAAGAATTCTCTCGTGTTTGTTAATTCTCCTTAAGCTATTTCTTTAGTAAAGGGTTGCAATTGCAGAATATAGATCTGATGTTATTGTTTTCAAGCACGTTAAAGTTGGAGAACGACTCACAGGTTATGAAAATTGACTGTGTCAGAAATGGGGATGAAAACTTTTGTCGGTTTGATTAGAAAATGCTAACACAACTTTTTTCCGATAGTCAATGAAGTTGACTAAAATACCTTGTCAGCGAATTTTGATCCATTTTGTTTTATAATGATTTGATTACTTGCTGACGCGCGTTCTGCCCTTCGGATGTTTAATAGTGTTCAAACATACAGATTGTTTGCAGCGGCAGCTTCATACATCAATGTAAAAACCGTCGACTTCCATTGGCAGCGTGCATCAATGTCAGGACCGTCGACTTTCCTTGACAAATAACCGCAACCATAAAGCTGCGTTGCGTGTACTTTAAACGTTGTAAACAGCTCAATGAACGTGTGCAATGAACGGAAGTTAGTGTGGGTCTACCGCCGCTGTTGTGTGACTTTGTAAGTGAGACGAACAGACGCATAATTCAATTACCTACATACATTCGTGGATTTAAGAGCATTCCAATCTTGAGAACAGAAGATCCACTTAGAAGAAATGGAGTTTACCTTTTGGTCGAGGGTCGAGGGCACTTTGTCGAGGGTTGAGGGTAACATGTCGAGGGTTAAAAAAATAATCGTTTTTTTAATTTTTTTTTCCCCACAAAAGAAGAGAAATGAAATGAAGCGAAACTCTGAGCCTCTGCTATCAGTGAAAACAGAAAACAGATTGATCCAATTAGCTATTGATGCTATGCATGTATCGGTTATCAAACGTGATCCTTAGTTAATAATGTAGTATGCATTTTAAAGACAACCCCAGTGTTATTGTTAGTTAGAGCATCAAACGTAAATCTAGGCGTGAGTCAGACTTTGTTTTCGTGGTCATGATCTTGATGCGCGCGCGTCTAAACCGGTCAAACCGGTTTTTCTACAGTGTGATACGGATCCAAAGTGTGTAATAAGCCCTGGCCAAACGGATGCAGCATGTTGGCGCAACATCGTGCAACATTGTTGCACGCAACATGTTGCGTCCGTTTGGCCACCATGTTGCACAATGTTGCACGATGTTGGATGAAGTTTGATTTTGGTCAAACTTTCGCGCAACATTTCTGGTGTTGCGCGTCGTGTTGTGATCGTTTGGCCACTTCATGCAACAATGTTGCGTTCGGGAATGCGCATCAGGAGTCAAATTATAGTGTCCAGTCCCACTCCTATTTTGTCAACATGGCGACGGCAGCAAAAAGAAAAATTACCCATGCGAGGAAGTGGACAGATGAAGAGACCAACAAGTTAATTGATCTATTCGAGGAATGAAGTTGCTTGTGGGATGTAGTCCTAAAAGAATATCACGCGAGAGATAAGAGAGAGAAGGCGTACGAGGAGATAGAAGCCGAGCTTGGTGGTGTTACCGTGGCAGAAATAAAGTCAAAAATCGTTTCCCTGCGAGCTCAACTTGGACGGGAGATCGCCAAGACTAATGCCAAAAAGTCTGGTCAGAGCGTGAACGAAAATTATAACTCGACTTGGGTGTATTGGGAAAGGCTGCAGTTCCTACGTCCTGTTATAAATGCCGGGAAAAGTAAGGACAATCTCACGGACTGGCAGACCGATCAGCGTGAAACGCCAAGTCCGGAATACATCTCTCCCATTGCCAGTCTACAGCACCTTCTTCACAAAAGTATGTTGTGAATGCTTGTCTCACCATCTTTGCATCTGTTGATGCATTGTGTCCAGTTCGTGGTACTTGCAGAGGTAGAAATGATTCTAGCGATGCATCATTACGCCAACTTCCAGGATTCAATTCTGCAGCTGTGCCTTCCCCGTCATTAATTCCAACTGGACAGTATAGATTTCTCGAGGAGCTCTTCCTTAGATAGTTGTGGAGTGAGAGTGCTGCCATGGTCAGTGCCTCAACAGTTTTTGGTGGCAGTTGCAGAATAGATCGCAAAAAACGCCATCTGTTGGCTAAAATTCCGAAGAGGTTCTCGGAAATTCTTCTTGCTCTGCTATGTCTGTAATTGTACACCCTTCTTTCTGTGTCTAGACCATGTTGGGGGTATGGCTTCATCATGTATGGTTTTAAAGCGAAAGCATCATCACCAACTAGAACAAATGGAATTTCCTCTGTTCCATGAGGCAGACATCTGGGTGGTGGCAGAGAAAGATTTCCATTCTCAATTGCTGTTGATAAGCCACACTTACTCCACACCCCCCCCCCCCCCCCCCCCCCCATCAGATACCCTACCATTAGTTCCAATATCAGCATAGAGGCATTCATAATCTGGACCAGCTATGGCCATCAACACAATTGAGTGGGTATGTTTATAGTTGTAGAAATATGAGCCAGCATTAGGTGGGGGTTGCATAACAATGTGCTTGCCATCAATGGCCCCAATGCAATTTGGATACTGCCACCGTTCTTGGAATGTGTCAGCAATCGCTGTCCATTTTTCTATTGAAGAAGGTGCTTTAAGATAGACAGCACCCAGATGTTTAACAATAGCATTACAGACCTCTTCCACTATATACGAAATGGCTGCTCTGGATATCCGGAATTGATAGCTCAGAGATCTGTAAGTTTCCCCAGTAGCCAAGAATCGTATGGCTAAAGTCAGTCTTTCTGGTGCACTGATAACCGTATGGCCACCGAAGACTTGATGTGGAGTAATAGCTCCTTCAATAAACCCCAGAACTGACTGGAAGTCTCCATGATTCATTCTCATCATTTCCCCATAGCCTGCCGTGTCTTCTATCATCAGTTCTCTTACAATATTATTGAAACATCCTTTCTCTTCTCTTCTCTTTATCCACTCCCTCGTCTTTCCCCTTTTCCCGTCTCCCTCCCCTTCCTCGAGAAGCTCCACAATTGCCATGGCTGCAACACATCGTCGCCGGACTCGATCCATAGAACCGTTTTTCAGGTGACTGTGGAAAGTAATCGTACTATTGCTTTGATTTTGCGTAGCATTCTTGGCCGGCCAAGCAAAAGCAAAACCCGATTGCGATATTCTCACGCAAGAAAGTAAGTGCATGGCGATGGCGTTTCCTCGCACTTCTCATTGGCTTCTTCTTCGAAGTAAAATCAAACGCGGATTGCTTTGGCTTCAGACTAGTTGAAAGTATTTCTTACAGCCTCTGTGATTGGCAGTGTACTTGCTTTGGTTTTGGTTTTCGACAGTCATCCAAAAACGGCTCTATTGATCGAATCCAGCGACGACGTGTTGCAGTGACCAAACATGGCGTCAAAAGCGGGAGCCTGGGTCAAATATCATGCCCATGCCTCTCACTGACAAACCATGTGAAATGGCGTCAGTTTGTCGCAACATGTTGCAACATGTTGCGTTCGTTTGGCCAACCCCGCTCAGCATGTTGCGTTCGTAGCGCAACATGACCCAACAATGTTGCGCCAACATGTTGCATCCGTTTGGCCAGGGCTTAAGGCATGGGTCGCACTTAAGCAAAGTTGCCGTCTTTGCCGGCGAAAATAAGCACAAATGTTTGTAACCGCAACCGGAAGGGAAAAACTTTGACAACTGATTAGGGTCGCGCTTGTCGGAAGTCTTATCAGATAAAGCCAGATGTTTCGGATGATTTGGCTTTCCGTGCCTCTCGGCTCTCGATGCGGTCAAAATTTTCCGCCCACAGGTCGATCAACATGTTTTCCTCTTCGGTCGACCAGCAATCGTATGATCTTCTCCCCTCTGATCCGGACGACGACGACGATGAAGGGGTTGAAGTGGTCACCGGCGAGCTCTCCTGTGAATTGGCAGCCTGCGGCACGGGATACGACGGAAACTGCTGCTGGAGAGGATGGTCAACATCATACGCCTGGAATTGTGGAGCGGGGTAATAGAAACCACGACGTCCGTCCATTGCTGCAGAGCGCGGGGAAATAAAAATCCCGCGCTCTTCAAAATATAACACAGGATGACAGAACTTGACAGCTACCGCTCAGATTGCCATTGTTCAACTCGATTTTCGAAAGATCTGCCTGCCCCACCCAAGCACTACGGCCTCTTTGATGTTTCTGCCGATTTGCAAAGTTTTGCCAAGCTACAAAACTTGGGGTCGCATTTCGCGACGGTCGCCGCTGACAGATTTCAACCGCAGAGTAAACAAATCCTCGCCAAACTTTGCTAAGTGCGACCCATGCCTAATACGGATTTGAAGTGTGTAATACGCTCCCGTACCGGCACTCTTTTGCAACCTTATATGGTAAAACTACGTCACAGTCATATAATAAAACGATATAGTGTGCGTGTATATACCTTAATTAGTAACGCTACAATGATTTTTTTTCCGAGAATATTTTTGAGGGACGTGCGAACCTTTATAGAGGCCCAACCTTCCTTTCGAACAACCGGACCCGAGTTGTCTCGTCCAAAGAGACGAGTTGGTGATTCTGTAAACGGTTGGTTGAATTTTTAAAAGAAACAAGTGAAAAGTTAGCTACCTCCGGGTCCCCGGGTAACTGGACGGTTGTCTCGGGTACCCGGGATTCAACGTTTCTCCATATAACGGGACCTAAATTGACAAGAGAAACAGGCCCCAGTAAAGCGGCCATTCACAGTGTTGTTACTTTGCCGTTGTGGTTTCTGAAACACGACATGATGATTTTCAACGCTGAAGCGTGGAAACATCGACATTTAGTTTCATTGTTTTCGTTCACAATCGAACGTGGAATTCAACCATCAGGCAATTCATGATGAATGTTTCTATTATCCAGATGCACACTCACCTATGTTTTGTGCTGGGCACTTCATCAACTCCACGTCTGGTAACAGCTCTTGGAACTGCTTGCACATGCTTTCCAGAGGGTCGCTAGCGATAACACGGACCGGTTGATCTTTCAGAACGTCCAGCATGACTCTAGTGAACTTTCCTGTTCCGCTCCCCAGCTCTAACAACGTGACGGGATTGGAACTGCCCTCGGCCTTCTTCACTTGTCCATCGTCTCCGATCAAATCGACTTTTCTCAATAAAAACTCCACTGACTCCCGAGTGTAGCCAGATCGTACCTTCTCGTAATTCGCAGACGACGCAAAACCTCCGGCCGCAGTTGGGTGAACTGGCATTTTCAATGATTCGGCGCCGGAGTGTTGTATTCCTACTAGTTTCGGCTGATTGTAGTTGATCACAAGATGTCTTGACTTCAAGATTGACTTCAACTGATGTCTTGGCAAAACCCTATTGGACGGCTTTTCTGCTGTTCACAAAACAATTGAGCATGTGCAGTACTACCAAAGCGTGGGTGGGTACATGACCTTGTATGCAGATTGACAGTAATTAAGAGTGGCCCGAACTCAATATACCAGGTATGACGTATGAACAAGAGAGTATGAGGTAAGAGAATATATCCTTATACATGTGTCTCTTTGAAATCTGTTTTTGGAGAAAGTATTATTTTCAGGCAAGGCATTCAATGATTCGGCGCCGGAGTGTTGCTTGAGTCTCGCGCCCAGTTCTAGAAAGTCCAACTAGTTTCGTCTGATTCAATTCATGACTTGGAAAATATCATTCAATTCATGCCTCATCAAATAATTATCATGGGTAACGGGGTTATGTTCTCTTACCTCATACTCTCTTACCTACGTGATCAATCAGTTCGCAAGCAAAGTTTACGAGCGCGTCATTTTTTTGTTCCATTTTGCACGCGGCGAGAACGTTTGCCCTGCTTCGTACTGTCGTATAATTGCTGCCGAATTTAGGTGCGATTTTAGGTGGCGATTTTTGATGCGATTCCAAATCGCACATGTAAACTACCTGCGATTTCGTGGCAATTTCATGGCGATTTGTCGCCGAGAAATCGCCGCTGTTTTTCGGCAATTTAGCGAGCAAAAGCTGCCTTAGCGTACCCCCCAAAGGTGGTTTGTTGCGAAAAACATGGCGGATGAACAGGCCAATTCAAAGAAAACCTTTCCCTGCAAGCTGAACTGCTCGCTGAGAATAGTGAAAACAAATGTGAACATTGAAGAAGAGGAATTTCTCATACGCCACTGCAGAGAGAAAGAATCCACGGCTTAATCCAAATTTCTCGCTGCTTCGACGTTTTCTTTGGCAGCGAACAAGACCACAGCAAGCAGTGCTTAAATTTCACTCTTCTTTCGCTCGACCTACCATGTCTATGTGACAAAAGTAAATGTTTTCGATATTGATGAGGAAATTAGGTGGCGGAATTGGAATCCGGTCAAACGAATTAAGTTCGTGACGTAACGAGGATAGTGGCGACGGATCCGCTTAGGGTCTCTGGGGGAGGTGATAAAGCTGACCGCACAAACCGCGTGCTGTGATATTGGTTTAATATTCAGGCTGACTGAATCGTTAAGGAGCTTTACTCGACTCAGGATTTCCCGGTTGGACGTCTTTGACGTATGAGCAAGAACGTATGGCATTCATCAAAATGTACAATCCACGAAGACCTTCGGCGTTTATAAACCTTTGCCAAGTGGGAATCATTGAATTGCGCGCTCGCTGGAGATGCCACGGGGAGCGAAGCATATCATGAATACGAACGACCCTGGTCTTCACGGTGTATTTAGCGCTTCGCTGGACGGATCGATGTGAGCTGAATTCACAATCAATCAAACTTCATGACGTAATGAGGCAAGAGGCGCTAAATGACAGCTTGGGGGCCCTGGGCGAGGCGACAGTAATGACCTCCTGAAAACTAAAACAACACATGGGGAATGTGTATAAACGACGGAACCTCTCTAAATCTAAAATCTTTCGTGTAATCTTGATGATATAAACTTCAACAACTACTCGCGATAAAATTTGAGCGTGGCATGAACTAGCTAGGAAAAAAAAATAATGAGCTGAACGGCCTGTGTTTGCTCAACCGTCTAGATCATCGTTTGACTGGCTTACTCCTGCTTCTAGCTTCTGACGGCCGATTTTATTTTGTTTAGAAAAGGTAAACTCTCCGGAACTTGAGATAAGGCTCTAACTATAATAGGCAAAATTTTGAACCTGAGGGTTTTCTAAACAAACTTAATAAAACATAGGTCCGCAAAGCGTACGTGAAGCTATTTGCTAGTTGATAATAGTCTATGATAGGTAGTTCGTGTTACAACGGGGCACGAACTATCATCAAATATTATCACCGTTTGATCGGGGTTTTACACTATGTTCTACTATGCCAGCTAAGTACTATGCATGACCAAACACAAATGCACAAACATGACAGTTTATTATATGATTATTTTGAGCTGATCGACATAAAAGGAGGAAAGTATAGCTTGCCAAAATATTTCAAGTCGTTCTGTAAATTTCTGCGAGGTAAGCCAGACTTTGACTCGTTCTAGTAGTTTCGTATTAACGTAACACACTCCAGCCAAACAAACCTGTTTTTCGTGCTCTTCGAACGGTGGTGAAATAGATTCACAGTAAAATTTCCTGTCGACTTTTCAGTCGATTTTTCATTAGCGACAAAACCCGCTAGAGACAATTTTTGTAAGCAAACAACTCAGACAAACCACAGTCGATCTGGTCATGAAATCATGTGTCAACAAACATATCATGCGAGGTAAACCAGATTTTGACTCGTTATAATTTTCGTAACGTAACACACTCCAGCCGAAAAAACCTGTTTCTCGTGCTATTCGAACGGTGGTGAAAAGGATTCACAGTAAAATTTCCTGTCGATTTTTCATTAGTGACAGAATCAGCTCGAGACAATTTTATAAACAAACAACTCAGACATACCACAGTCGATCTGCATTTGCAATTATGGCATGAAATCATGTGTCAACAAACATATCAGCGAACGCTGATATGTCACTGTTCGCTGATATATCAGCGAACGCTGTTGCATTTGAAAGAAACTCGGAATAAGCTTTGTGGAAGACTGTCTTGTTTATTTATAGTTATAGTTAGTTCAGTTCCGGTTCTGGCCCAAACGTTCGCGGGCTCAGTTTCCCACGAGGTCTTGTCTAGCCCGCCCCTTTTCTGTTTGTGCCAAGTCAGCGTGTTTTTCGTAGCATTTAATCGATCGTTTCAGTTATCTTTTCTGGAGAATTTTCTACAAGTCACAGTACGGGAACCGAACGTGAGTAGCCGTCCTGCGATCTGAGCTTCATTCTGTATTCTTTAGTACTTAGATCGCCCTACTTTCCGTTTCAGTTTTCACCGTGTATTTATTAAATATGGTTGACACTTCTCGATCTCCGAGTCTTACTTTCCCCCGCGAAGTGTAAGCTTGGGAACGCGACAGTGAAAAGCTCGCAGTGTAAAGTCCGGAGCGGATAATCGCCATCCTGGAGTTAGGAGTGTAAGTTTGCTTATCTTGTCGAGTCCACGTTTTCACCGGAGCATCGGCGAATTTGGAGTTGAGTCGCCATAGAAAACCGCTCACACCGAGATTTGCAACGACATGGAGAACAAATCTGTAACGCATACCGGGGACGTCACTCGTTCAAAGGAGTCGAAAGTCACAAGAGTTGTGCACCGAAGGAGACCGCTTACACAGAAAGCGCTACAGAACGCTATCGACGCGAAACAGAGAGAATTGGAGAAAGACGCCCGAGACTTACAAAGAGTCTACGACGGCGCCGACAAACCTGATTGCACCGAAGAACATGTACGTATACTACGTTACGCCGCCTCTAAGTACGAAGGGACCTTAGCTGCACTGGGAGAGCTCTACGAGCAGGATAGGTGGGGCGATTTCACCGACGAGGCTCGCCTAACCAGGGAATTCAGCCGCAAGAACCTCGAACACGCGCGTGCCGCAATTTCTAGAGCGACTAACAAACAAACCTGCGACCCTGACGAATCAGCCTCACGGATCTCTGGGCGGTCACGCCGCACGTCATCATCACGAGGATCCTCATCTCGGGCCTCTACGTCGTCCAGAATGATGAGGATCAAGGCCTTAGGAGAAGCCGCTGCCGCTAAGGAGCAAGCTGAGTACGATAGAGCGATGGCGGCGAAAGCGAACGAAAGAAGACAACACGAGGCCGAAGTGGAAACACGTCGGGCACAAATCGACCACGAGATGTCGATTCTAGCAGCGGATAAAGTCGAAGCCGTGGCCAACGCAAAGCTAAAAGCTATAGAAAGGTCAATCCTGGAAGAAGAACAGGAAGATGGAGCCAGACGGATCGACTTCCTGGAAGATGACGAACCGACAGATACCAGGCAACGAGTGCAAACGTGGGTACACACCATCACGCCACCTGGCAATCAGACCGAAAACGGAAGAGATTCTGCGCATTTCCACGAACCTGGAGAAGCCTTGCCACCCCTGAACAAGTTGGCTGGGCCGGAGTGTGAAAACAAACAAATAAAACCGGAGGAACATACGACATTTGTCCAGGCCACGGAACCAGCCGCTGACCGGCCAGTCCATCGCCCACTGATAGCATCCACCCCAAAAGAAGGGGTTACGAGCCAGTATATGGAGATGTTTACGACGACAAATCAGCAATTGGTAGCCGGTCTGGCAAAGCAGAGTCTACCTAAATGTCATCCCGACATCTTTGACGGGGATGTCACACTTTTCCATCCCTGGAAAAGCGCCTTCAAGGCAATGATACTGGATGCTGACGTACCCCCCACCCAGGAGATTAACTACCTGCGCAGTTATACTAAAGGCCAGGCCCAGGTGTTGGTAGACAACTTCAGGAAGAGACAGCACAGGAATCCCACCGCTGTACTACAGGATGTCTGGGCGGAACTGGAGAGGCGGTTCGGGAACACGGCCGCAATCACCAACGCTCTCCTTGAAAGACTTAGTGAGGCAGCTAAGTTTACGGAGCGAGATAAGACGAAGCTTCAAGCGTTCGCTGACTTATGCGACGACATCGACAGCCAACTTGCCTACCTTCCGGGGTTGTCCTGTCTCAACTATCCAACTGCCATATGCCCAATTGTAGAGAAGCTCCCCAACTTCCTGCGGTCCAAGTGGGAGAAAGATGTTGTGCGTCACGCAGAGAACCATCAGGATGCCTACCCCGGCTTCCACAAGTTCGCTACAATGGTGCGCCGACAATCCAGGTTAAAGAACCACCCAAATGTTGTGGTTGGAAGCGGTACGAAGCCCGACCTACAAAGAACCCGAGGAGAAAAACCACGGGGCAAGCTAGCCCCCAAACCTGACGAAGACAGTCACAGAAGAGTACTGAGGACAAATACATTACCATCCCCTGCTTCCAGTGAAACGAGGCCAACCAAGGACAAACAATGCCCTTTCCACGAACGCAAAGGACATGAACTTACAGAATGCAAGGCATTCGCCGGAAAGACCTTGAAGGAGAAGACAGAGTGGGTGAAGACAGCTGGACTGTGCTATCGCTGCTTGGCGGCTGAACACAGAGCCAAGGAATGCGAGGCCAACGTCCAATGCAGCCAATGTGGAAGTGACCGCCACTTAGCAGTACTGCACAAGGAGAGGGAGAGCAATCATGGCGAGGAGATACGGTCAACGTGCACTGCGGTCTGCCGTGACGAGCAAGGAGGGCTATCATGCAGTAAGATTGTCCTAGTAGACGTCTTCCTCGACAAACAGCCAGAGCAACTACACCGCGCTTACGCTATAGTGGACGACCAAAGCAACGCATCCATGATCAGCCCGGAACTGGTCAACAAGCTAGGGATAACCGGCCCCAAAGAAAAATACTTTCTCTCAACCTGCAACAGCAACAAAGAAGTAAAGTATGGCCAGCGCGCTCCTGGACTGCTTGTGAAGTCGATGGAGGGAAGGATATCTAAGCTTCCGACCCTGGTGGAGTGTGAGCACATCCCTCAGGACAAGACCGAAGTGCCCACGCCGCGGATAGCGAGAAGGTTTCCTCACCTGCACGGAATTGCGGACCACATCCCCCCTCTCGATCCCAACGCAAAGATACAACTCCTAATTGGCCGAGATGCACCAGAACTTATGAAAGTCAGGGCCTCCAAGAATGGACCCAAAGGAGCACCATGGGCCCAGAAACTGGACTTGGGATGGACTATATCTGGCCAAGTCTGCTTGGACCGGATAGGTGGACCTGTCCACATCGCCTCACGCCGCACAGAGATAAAGAAGCCCACGGCTCGAGACTCTCTACATTACGAAACCGTCCCTTGCGGGAACCACTTCAGGATCAAGGAGAGATACAGTGAGGGCCACCGGGAGAAAGAAGTTGGAGACACCATCTTCTCCACCACGAGCAACGACGAAGAAGTCAGTCTGTCACAGGAAGACCACCGCTTCCTTGACATAATGGAACGTGGCATTCACAAAAACGCTCAAGGAAACTGGGAGATGCCCCTTCATTTCCGCTCCCACGTCTCCATGCCAGACAATCGAAGTCAAGCCCTCAGCCGCCTCAACAGTCTGCTGCGCTCCTTCAAGAAGAAACCGCAACTACAGCAACACTACTTAGAGTTCATGGCCAAAGTCTTCGAGCGTGGACATGCTGTTCC
Organism: Plumapathes pennacea; assembly: GCA_964036295.1. Taxonomy (NCBI): domain Eukaryota; kingdom Metazoa; phylum Cnidaria; class Anthozoa; order Antipatharia; family Myriopathidae; genus Plumapathes; species Plumapathes pennacea. Next base: position 19,646,761 of record OZ038465.1, on the reverse strand, counting down.
GGTCCCCCCTAAGGAATCGCACAATCAGGACACTGGCCCTCCCAAAAACGGTCTGGACACAGCGGGCGCCCTGAACCCTAATGACCCAGAAACAGGCAAGACGACCCCTGGTCACATATGGTACCTCCCACACTTCGGAGTGTATCACCCTAAGAAACCTAACCAAGTGCGTGTGGTATTTGACTCGTCCGCCGAATACCAGGGAGTTTCATTAAACAAGGAGCTTCTGACTGGACCAGACCAGATGAACAGCCTGCTTGGAGTGCTGCTACGGTTTCGTCGGGAGAATGTTGCAGTCATGTGCGACGTGGAACAAATGTTTCACTCATTCCATGTGAACCCCGAACATAGAGACTTCCTGCGGTTTCTATGGTTTAAGGACAACAACCCAGCAAAGGAAATCATACCCTACCAGATGACAGTGCACCTTTTCGGGAATGGACCCAGCCCTGCAGTGGCAACATTTGGCTTAAGAAAGACCGCGGATGTCGGCGAGGAGGAATTTGGCACAGCTGCCAAGGACTTTGTTCTCAAAGACTTTTACGTGGACGACGGGCTGACATCAAGGTCCTCTGTAGAGGAAGCAATCGACCTCATAAGGAAGACTCAGGACATGCTAGCTACCGCCAACCTCCGACTACACAAGGTAGTTTCGAACTCTGTACCAGTCATGGAGGCACTGCCAGTAGAAGACAGAGCAAAGGACATCCGCGACCTCGATCTCCGCCACGATGTTCTCCCGACGCAACGCTCCCTAGGCGTGTACTGGGCCCTAGACAAAGACTCCTTCACATTCCAAGTCTCGGTGCCAGAGAAACCGTTCACACGCAGAGGCGTATTGTCTATTATCAGTTCTGTGTACGACCCACTGGGTCTTGTGGCACCAGTACTTTTGGAAGGAAAACTTCTACTGCAAGAGCTAGTGGTCCTGGGGAACAAGAAAGGCAACACCGTTCCTCTCGGATGGGATGATCCCCTCCCCGAGATCCAGATGCGACGATGGCAGAGCTGGAAAAGCGCACTAGCCGGACTTGAAGATGTCCACATTCCCCGCTGCTACCACCCAGACAACTTCGGCTCTATCGCAAGGGCAGAAATTCATGCGTTCTCTGACGCCAGCCAAAACGGAATCGGGACCGCAATCTATCTCAGGCTAATCAACAAGGGAGCACAAGTCAGTGTAAGCTTTCTGTTTGGGCAGGCAAGAGTGGCCCCGACACACTCAACGACCATTCCCCGACTGGAGCTCTGTGCCGCCGTACTAACCTGCCAGACCGTCCAGAAACTGCTCAAAGAGTTGAGCATGGAGATCGACCAAACCACCTTCTACACCGACTCGAAAGTGGTACTTGGTTACATCCAAAACGATACCAGACGTTTCTATGTTTACGTCGCTAATCGCGTGCAGAAAATCCGAGCCGTCTCGGATCCATTCCAGTGGAAATACATCGATACAGCCACCAACCCCGCTGACCTCGCCTCCCGAGGAATCAATGCCACCAACCTCATGCAGTCACGATGGCTCAGTGGGCCTGAATTCTTGCAACAGGTTTCTCCCGTCTCCAGGCTTGGCGAGGAGGAGGTCCCCCTTAGGGAAGACGACCCAGAAGTCCGACAAGTAACTACCCACTCAACGGATGTGAAACTCACCAACGGACTGGGCTCAAGCAGATTCGACCGCTTTTCCAAGTGGTCCTCCATACTCCGCGCAGTCGCGAACCTCATCGTAAAGATTAAGGAATTCAAAGTGCGCCGAGCCACCAAGCTCTCCAGGAATGGAGTCAAATTCAGACACGGCACTGACGCTGACCGCCAGAACCAAAGCCGGACCTGTGCCCGACTCAATGGAGCAGTCCTACCGCGTCTCCCTCTGGCAGCCGAGCTTGAGAAAGCCGCCACTGTAGTGATCAAGACAGTTCAAGCAGAGGAGTTTGCCACCGAAATCAGGAAATTGCAGGACCAGAAGGAACCAGAGCCCTGTGAAGCCAGGTCAAAGGTGTTGAAGAAGACCAACATCTACAACTTGGATCCCTTCCTCGATGCGAACGGAGTGCTCCGAGTTGGTGGCCGCCTCCGTCGTTCAGACTTACAGCTGTCAGAGAAACATCCAGCACTCCTACCGAAAGGACACTACATTTCAACACTTGTTATCAGACACCACCACGAGAAGATTTACCACCAAGGCCGCCAAATCACACAAGGAGCTGTTCGCCAGGCCGGGTATTGGATCATTGGCGCCCACAGAGCAGTGGCAAAGGTGATCAGCACATGCGTACCATGCAAGAAGGCTAGGGGACCAACAGCCACGCAGCACATGGCCGACCTGCCAGCAGATAGAACAGAGACAGCCCCGCCCTTTACAAACGTCGGCTTCGATGTATTTGGCCCGTGGACAGTACAGACTCGGAAGTTAAGAGGTGGTGCAGCTCATTCCAAACGCTGGGGACTCGTTTTTACGTGCCTTTCCAGCAGAGCTATTCATATTGAAGTCTTGGAAGCCATGGATGCCACCGCATTCATCTGCGCTCTACGCCGCTTCTTTGCTATTCGCGGACCAGCCGCCAGACTCAGGTGCGACCGAGGCACAAATTTCATCGGAGGGAAGTCGGAGATGGACCAAGCACTTACGGAGATGGACGAGAAGCAGATTCAAAGATACACTACGGAGCAGGGATGCGAGTGGCTGTTCAACCCGCCACATGCATCACACTTCGGGGGCATTTGGGAACGTCAGATTGGCACCATTCGACGTGTCTTAGAGGCAATGTTCCGAGAGATCGGAAGCTCACAGCTGACCCACGAACTATTAGTGACCTTGTTGGCGGAAGTAACGGGAATCGTGAATGCCCGCCCCATTGCTGCGATTCCTTCAGATGCCGGCCAGCCTCAACCCCTAACACCAGCGATGCTGCTTACGATGAAAACTCGCCCTCTTGCCCCTCCGCCCGGCACCTTCACTCCTCAAGACCTCTATGCGCGCCGGCGCTGGAGAAGGGCCCAATACTTGGCGGATCAATTCTGGGTCCGATGGAAGCGGGAGTACCTCGCAAACCTTCAAGCCAGACCCAAGTGGAACAAACAAGAACGGAACCTGGCCATTGGAGACATAGTGACAGTTCGAGACAAAGACTCCCATCGTAATGAGTGGCCAATGGGGAGAGTTCTGGAGGCCATAAGGAGCGAGGATGGGAAGGTCAGGAAGGCTAAGGTGACGGTGTGGTCAGGAAGGGAGCTGAAGACCTACCTTCGTCCAATCTGCGAGCTCGTCCTGATCCTACCTTCAGAGCAGGAGAAGTCCACGCCGGATTAGATTGACAATATTACAAGGACAAAGTGTCCTTGGGCGAGGAGTGTGGAAGACTGTCTTGTTTATTTATAGTTATAGTTCAGTTCCGGTTCTGGCCCAAACGTTCGTGGGCTCAGTTTCCCACGAGGTCTTGTCTAGCCCGCCCCTTTTCTGTTTGTGCCAAGTCAGCGTGTTTTTCGTAGCATTTAGTCGATCGTTTCAGTTATCTTTTCTGGAGAATTTTCTACAAGTCACAGTACGGGAACCGAACGTGAGTAGCCGTCCTGCGATCTGAGCTTCATTCTGTATTCTTTAGTACTTAGATCGCCCTACTTTCCGTTTCAGTTTTCACCGTGTATTTATTAAACATGGTTGACACTTCTCGATCTCCGAGTCTTACTTTCCCCCGCGAAGTGTAAGCTTGGGAACGCGACAAGCTTTTTACCTTTGCCAAAACATATGTCATGGTCACACCATACAGCTGTGTTCCTTCTTTTGTGAGCGGAGCGTATATTCGCAAATGTGTCCAGAAATGTTGCTCTAAATGTAAATCTGTGTCGCCTGTTTGCCAGATACTTCGGATATGTCAGCCGGAGGCTGAAGGGGGAGCAGATTTCCACATGCAACCAAAGAATCGGCAACGCTCTCAGCCGCCATTAAATAATGCCTTGAATTTCCACGTGCGAGAGAGCCAATTATATTTAGAAAACCCCTTCCTGGAGAGGTAATTTAGCTTCTGACATTCTGTCGCAAAGTTATAACAGTAGCACGGAAACCCTTTACTGGAAATCTCTCTGTGCATTCTTTGTGTTAAGTAGATAATAAAAGACAAACTTTCTCACAGGACCTGTACCACGGCGGCTTTTATATGGATAACACTTCATGCTCCTCCCCCCTCAGTAGTTTTTGCCACCTAGAGGGGGAGCATTTTAATGACCTAATGAGGTGGGCCGAACGGCTGTTCAACTATCGCCCAAACGCCGACATAGAAGCTATTTGCATATTGCAAATAGCTTCAAAAATGCCGACAAATAAATGTCACTTGTGGCTGAGGGTTTCCCGGTGCCGTCAACAAGGAGTTTTAAATTATTTAAGAATTGTTAAAAGGGGTCTCGATACAGAATTGCAGGTATATTCTAACCAAGCAATATGCTGACAGACACGTAAATAGAGCTTACCCAAGAGGGTCTGGTGCCATAATTACAGGTATATTCTACCCAAGCAATTAGGCTGACCCTCAGGTAAATAGAGCTTACCCCAGAGGAACTGAAGCCATAATTACAGGTATATTCTACCCAAGCAATTAGGCTGACCCTCAGGTAAATAGAGCTTACCCAAGAGGAACTGAAGCCACAATTACAGGTATATTCTACCCAAGCAATTAGGCTGACCCTCAGGTAAATAGAGCTTACCCCAGAGGATCTGGAGCCATAATTGCAGGTATATTCTACCCGAGCAATTGGGCTGACCCTCAGGTAAATAGAGCTTACCCCAGAGGAACTGAAGCCATAATTACAGGTATATTCTACCCAAGCAATTAGGCTGACCCTCAGGTAAATAGAGCTTACCCCAGAGGATCTGGAGCCATAATTACAGGTATATTCTACCCAAGCAATTGGGCTGACCCTCAGGTAAATAGAGCGTAACAAATTAATAGTGTGAAAAACATTAAGTACAGTAAATACGGACTACTCACTTCGTTGACATTTTACTTCGCTAAAACTGAACAATTTACTCTGCGTTGTATCCAAATGCTATTGCAAGGGCAGCACAATTTTCCAACCAACTATTATATTTTTATTTGATGGTGAACGGCTTCGGACGAATTACTTCGACTCGCATCCGGACTGGATGGCGGCTTGAAATTCAGTGTTTCGAAGGTAAAGAAATCGACAAAGCCGAATCTGTCGAAGCAGCGAAGCACACTTACCGAACGTTGACCATGCAAGCGTAGGGTTTGCGGTGGAGATAAGCTTTTTCTAGTGTGCCAGCCATTTTGACGACTCATCCGAGAAACCTCAACGTTCGCCTCGGCAAGTTTTTTGAGCTCCGCACCAAAATGTTACACTCAATCAGAAGCTAGGCCTCGCTGTATGAAGGAAATGGCCAAAAGTCCGGTGGTAAGTCGAGGAAATTGGCCGTAGGCTCCGCGTACGACCGCTGTTTTTCGGCGATTTAGCGAGCAAAAGCTGCCTTAGCGTACCCCCCCAAGGGTTGTTTGTTGCGAAAAACATGGCGGATGAACAGGCCAATTCAAAGAAAAACCTTTCCCTGCAAGCTGAACTAGTGCTCGCTGAGAATAGTGAAAACAAATGTGAACATAGAAGAAGAGGAATTTCTCATACGCCACTGCAGAGAGAAAGAATCCACGGCTTAATCCAAATTTCTTGCTGCTTCGACGTTTTCTTTGGCGGCGAACAAAACCACAGCAAACAGTGCTTAAATTTCACTCTTCTTTCGCTCGACCTACCATGTCTATGTGACAAAAGTAATTGTTTTTGATAATTGCACCGTGCATTTTGCCTCGGTGCGTGTGCATACTGCAAAATCGCAACCAAATCGCTACTAAATCGTAATAAAATCGGGCTAATAAAATCGCCATGAAATCACCGGTAGTTTACACGCGCGATTTGAAATCGCGTGAAAAGGGCCTTAATAGCGCTCCGGTCCGCCATCTTTGATGTGAATGCGTTGGATGGAATTAACGGCAAAAAAGCCTAATATGCCCCTGAAGTGGGCATGCCCTATCAAGAAAATATCATCAAGGAGTCAAAACGTCTTCGAATACTTTCTTGGATAGGATTTTACACCGTCGGGTGTCATAACAGTCGAACACGAGGCAATAGAAAAATCCGGCCGATGCATGGTGTAAGAATCACCTACGTCACACAAGAGAAACAAATGGACATTGAAATAGCATATTTATTTATCTTAAATAATTGTTTGAGTATAATACAACACGAGTTTAAACGCCAGTCCCCATATGGCTTTTTTATTTTCTGACAAAAATGGACCGAAAATTAACAAATTGACGACAGTTTTTTTTGTGTCTATCCTCTAATTGACAATGAAACGCGTCATAACATTGTCAAAAAGTTGTGGATCCACGAGGCGCTTCGCGAGTTGGCTATTAAACTTGTGTGGTATATACTAAAACAATTATTCGCCTCAGTGTCGGTGAATAGCGGTGGATATTTACCTCGCCAAAACGGCTCAGTAAATATCCACCGCTATTCACCTCCACTTCGGCGAATAATTGTTAACTATGAGGAGGAACCAATCGGAATGCAAGAAAAGCACTTTTCACTCGTGTGGTATACACTAATTTATAATCATTCGATACTTTTTTCCCTCTCTTTTGATTGTTCAAGAGACTGCTACGTCACCTGCAAATAACTGCCTACAAGTAAGTATCTGCTCATGCAAACTACTGTTTTTGGCGTGTGAACTGCAAATAATATTCTGCTCATGTGCAGTTTTCTCCACCTGTGTGAACATGGCAGCTCGGTTTCGCTACAATACTGCTTACCAACACATTTTATGCCAAATAATTTGTGAAATGCAGGCTCACTCGAATGATAAAACAATAATTGTTGGACTCGGTTATCGCAAAATATCGTGATTTGCTAGTGGCTCGCAGATCAATTTATTATCATTGACCTGCTCGCCACTGGAAAATCACAATATTTTGCTCAACCTTGTCCAATAATGGTTTAATACTCAGCAGTGCTACTTGTAAGCAATTCTTAAAATAAAGTTTATCCTCATCTTAGCACAGTGATCGGCCAACAGTCCTTTCAAATGGAACCCATAGCAAACTGAAAGCCCAAAAACATACGCATGCGCATAGGGGTATTAAGGAAAGTCAGAGCCTTTCTTCCTTTACAGCAGAGGATTCTATATTATGATAGTATGATTAGGCCTGTTATGACCTATGTAAGTGCTATCTGGACATGCTGTGACCAGGAAAGCCTAGGGCGAGTACTGAAACTGCAGAAGCGTGCGGCAAGAATAATTCTAAACACTTCTAATCAAGCCCCGTCAGTAGAATTATTCAATAGGTTGAAGTGGTTGCCATTTTATGAGGAAGCTAAGTTAGCCAAGTGTTTCTTAGTATTTAAGCGACTTAAAGGTGAAGTTCCCTCTTATATCACCAACTTACTTAAGCTCAATAGTGACCTACACTCTCGCAAGACCAGATATTCCAATTTTAATTTAGTTTGCCCCAGATTTAAGTATGAATCTGACGGAGGCAGATCGTTTGGTGTATCCGCCTGTCGGCTGTGGAACTCCTTGCCATTGGCGCTGCGTGAAATTGAGTCGTTTACTGTTTTTAAACAATCTTTGTGGAACTATTTTTTTAATCAACAGCAATTTTTGAACCATTTCATAGTGTAGCTTTTTATTAGTATGTTATCCGTGTAGATAGATGTAGTTTTTTATCCATTGACCTTGTTAATACCTTTACTTTAAGCTTAGATTTTTTTTAAAGAATTGTTTAGTATATGTATGTAGAGGGCCACACGTTTATTAGCTCTGCTATTATGTGCTACCCTCGTTAAATAAAGACATTACTTACTTACTTACTTACTTACATACTTTGACACCACTGGCCCCCTAATTACAAATTAATATTATTGCTTTATACCAGCAGGCTATCAGAACACTAGTCTCTGAGAGAAATAGTTTTGGTTTTCATCAGCAGAGCACAGAAACAGACTGAGAATAAATTATATCAACACAAGGTTAATAACAGTACAATGTGAATATGCTGAAAGCTTTAAAGATGTTAATTAGTGCATTAGGCCCCAGTTGGCACCTCTAGTGAGTCAAGTGCAAAATGGTGTTTTTTCGATGATGAATATGCCAGCTTCAAAGAAGCCATCATTTTTCTCTGGATTCTTAGTTATTATATTTTACAAAACATTTTGTGGACCAGGCCCTCAAGTCCTTAGTCAGATGCTATACCAGGTTTCACTACAGCAAGCCTTCCATTTATAACCCAAGTACTTTACAAGATAAGTCTGCAAATCAGCAGAACCTAGCATATTGTCTTAGGAGGTCTGCTAGTGTGACTCGCATCCAAACTTTCAAGGCCTTTACAGTGTACCAGGTGATAAAACTGCTAACATGTGAACTCACTGTGAAACCAAATGGTTCACAAGCAGTGTACACTGGGGTATATAATGTGCATGAAAGATAAGTACTAAATACCTACAGTTGCAAATAGCAGCTTTACTTTGCTTTATGAGTACTTTGCACAATGTTCAGGTGCACAGCAAGATTTTTGCCCTGCCATAATTTTGTTGATTGATATTTTCATGTTTAAACATTCTTCTTGTTATTAGCTTCGTACGACGATGGAGCATAAGGTGGAGGTTGCTGCAAAAAACAACAATGTACACAGTTAACAAAAAAGTATAACAAATAACATACATACAGAGATAAATAATATACAAGAAAATAAACAAAAGGTTTGGTGAATACCTGAGGAGCAGGTACAAAAACATTCTGTCCTGAGCTGTAAGCTTCTCTTGCTTTGGCACCTTGATGAAAAGAGAATGCAAAACATAAACAAGTAACAGGACCCTGCCATGATGCTTTCACTAACAACAAAATAGTAGTAAATCAACCAATAAAAAATGTACAAATTATAATATGCAGCTCTTTAAAGTTTCCCATACATGTATATATTTTTTGTAATTTACTGTTTGATAATCAGTTTGATAATCAGTAGTTTGATAGTTAGATAAGTTAGTTAGCTAGTTTTAATACATGACCACTTCAGCTATGCTATGTACTGTTACAGTGTTTAAATAAATATTACTATTATCATTATTATTATTATCATTATTATTATTATTATTATTATTATTATTATTATTATTATTAAATTATTATAAGCAATATATAACATTCCTTTGACACAAATGTAAAATGAGTGAAAAAGTTTTGTGAAAAACATTTGATTCTGTGTGCATACCTTCAGGAGTGCCTGTAAAATATCCTGCCTCACTTGGAGGGGCAGATGGAGCAGCCTGTCCGGGGAAAGGACCAGTCTGGGTAGGGTATGGACCAGGGTAGGGTGGGGGGTTCTCCTACAAAAAAGAAAAACAAAATACAGTCAAACCTGTATTAAGCGGCCCAGCATTAAACGGACACCCAGGTGTCTGCTTAACACAGGTTTGATTGTATGTGAAACAAAGAAAAAAAAAAGACTAGACTTATACCATAGGCACTCGGCTGAAAACATGAATGCATGTGTGGTTCCATGTTTGGAGGTTCACAGGAAATAAGAGCACATACAGCCTATGCAATAAGGTGTGTCTCGTTTTTCAACACTGCTACACAGTCATGGAAAAGAAATATGAGCACCACATGGAAGTACATAAAAAATAGTCATACTTTCAGAAAATTGAATGTTGTAGCTCGAAAACCAGGTATTTCAATTTTGGGAGATTTGTATGGAGAAAGCCAAACTGGCCTTACTAGCCTCGCTTTCATGTTACTTGACCTGTACTTTCAGTTAACTCTGCTTCGATTTAATATTATCATTCAAATTGCACAGAGATGCCATCTGAAACATGCTTTTTCTTGTAGTATTGTTAGTTCTTCTTTGAAAATCAAACTTTAAGCTGTTCATTCCCAGTCCTCCACTCTTTTTGCATAGGGTCTACAAGACCATATTATACTTACATGAACCTGATAAGGTGGGGGCTGACCCATAACACCAGCTGTAAAGAAAGGCAAAAGTAACATTATTCAAGTCTCATGGAACCACTGCAGTGCACATTGTACCATGTAGCTGGGCAGCTGGAAGAGCTAAGTTCTGTCCTGATGCTTTTTGCATGTTGTACAAATTATATGATTACATTTTATTATGAACCAATGTTCATCAACACATCATTTTACCTGGGGGTCCTGGAGGGTAAGGAGCTGTTGGGGGGTACGGGGCATATCCTGCACCCCCAGGGGGTGGGGCTGGGTAGTAGCCTGGTGCTGCATTGTAATAAGGTCCTGCATAATAATTCCCACCAGTCGGCATGCCAACAGGGTGTGGAGGATGTGGTCTACGAGCTGCAGATGAGATGGGAATGGTTAAATTTCAAGCATCCTCTAGCTGGTCTGTATACGAAGGATACGGTTTTGGAGACATTTCATCATGACAAAAGTTTAAGAAAGTTAGGCCCGGTTTAATTGTCAATCTTAGCATGCGTTGAGCATAATGCAAATTAGTTCAAACAATGAATTTTGCTCATTTGCATTGAGTTCAGTGCACGCTAAGTTCCACGTTTGACCCAGGCCTTAGTTCTAACTCACCAGCAGTCACTGTGCTCCTGAAGTGCTCTGCAAACTCGATAGCTCCCCCACTGTTAAATGTTGCCTTAAAAGTTCCCCTGCCTTGCCATCCACCTATGAGCAAGAGGCCAGGAAGTCATGCATATTATAATTATGGAGTTGGATAAATTACATAAAATATAGTAATTATAACTGTCATCAAATAGGGCATTTCCGAGGTACAGGTTGGCTCTTTTTTTGAAACCAGGCCCTAGTGTGAAACCTTTTATGAAAAATGGCTTTGATTTGTATGAAAATTAACATGCAAGTAAAACTAATTACACTAGAAAAAAAAATGCACATCTTGGAAATGGTGTAATGACGGGAGTGAAGAGCAAAGCTTATGAAATGAATGCAAAATATTGTTTCAATGCTATGGATGCATGTAAGAGTTATTGAGGGCTTTGTATATTTTATTAACATTTTTCAGTTAAAAAAAAATCAAACATACACCATGGACCCACCATCTGGCTCTGAGATCACATCCCCTTTGATGTAGTTGGCTCCAAACATTGGCTGTTTCACCTAGTTGAATATTAAAAAAATAGAGAATAATATGCAGGCAGTGTGTTATGAATCAAATTTATCTTCAAGTGTTCATCTCAATATCTCACAAGTGAGTGAAACGAACAAGACAAGATATTAAGATGAACACTTGAAGATAATTTTATATCTCCAATCGTCCATGTATTATTCTGTGTATTTCATAAACTTTGGTGTGATACAGATATTTCTGCCACTGAGAAATGCAAAAACATGCAAGATCACTGCTTGGCTGATATTACACAGAAAAGATATGTGTTCAGATACGACATTTCTCAGTGGCAGAAATCTCTGTATCACACCAGTGTTATGACTCTTGCCCAGATTCTCCCAACCTGCTCTGAGCAAATATTATATTCAGTAAAGTTGATTGTCTGATCAGCTTTTAACTCAAGCATTTACAGTCACTTCTCCTTTTGTCTATTCTGATGTCCACAAAGCTATCCTATAAGCCACAGTGGGGGCACTACTGAGCTAGGACTTGAAATTTGTTTTACATCATACATTTCGAGACATGAGTCGTATTATACATACCAAGGGAGTACTGAATCAAAACCTGTACTGTACCTCGACATTTCTTATGCTTTGGAAGTTCATAGAAAATGACCCATAATTGCTGCTGCCTGTTGCTGCAAAAATGACCTGGAGAAATTAGAAGGATCACTCAGCGAAAAAGAAACTAAAGTTTTCAATTCATCGTATAAATTCTTAGTTGGGTTAGCAGTTCCCGGTTACTAAAATGCAGTTCTCAACAAGATCCAATCAAAGCGATGCTCATTTCTAACTTTGGTTTATGTATTACCTTCTGTGTTGAGATGAACAAATTCCCTTTCCTCGATCCTTTTAGAAAACCAGGAATCCCATCGCCTTCGAGAGAGAAGTCGACGCCATCTTGGTGGTACACCGCACTTGAAAACGCAAACAAAACCAACTTTAGCTAAAATTCCCGGGTATTTTCGAGCAAGTCACTTAACTTACTGGTCTCCGTAAAGTGTTAGCCTTCCATTAGTACACTGAATTTTGTTCAGCGCCATGACTTCGCCGAAATACTCGGGAGCTTAGCGGCTCACTCTGCAAAATAAAAATGTCCTCTATTTTGACATGACGTCACTGTCACGGGGGACGTATGACGTCAAAGCAGTAAATATATCACCTGCCGGCTTTGTACTTCCAGTGTAGATGCAATGCAGCCGAACAGAATTTAGATTTATTGTACAAAAAATGTATTTTTTTGTTCTGTTCTCGAAATATTTGGCTCTAATCCCACAGATATTGACAGTGTTTATTTTGTTTTGGATAGTCATGAAAAGCAATTTATTTGTGTAATTTCAGGTATATTTAAAACCAGTATAAAATTATACATACCAAATCACTAAGCAACAAAAAGTTATTCAGCATTCTTATGATTATTTGTAATATTATTTTGATCTATAAATTTAAATGCTTTAACTAGCTTCACGTTTGCAATTTTATACTTATTACAATTTTTGAAGAAGTGGCCAATTTTTTTTATTAGTATGATTGTTTTACAACCAAAGATATCATAGAATATAGCTTGATATATTTTGTTGGTAATTCTGCCAGCTGATCACCTTTATAAAGATAACTTCTATGTAGTACTACATAATGGGGGACTACTCTGTAAAAGCCTGATACCATTGTATTTATTGAATATTCCACAATGTAATTTGTTACAACAAATGGTGAATAAACATCATTAATCATCATCATCATTTGCTCCAACATCTCCAAGGTCATGAACAGAAGGAATAAGAAGAAACACAACAAAACTATTCTTGAACATCAAGTTTAATTTTCCTGCAGAACATCTGAAAAGTATAATTAAAGGGACAATGCCTTTGGGTGCGTGTTTAATGTGACCAAGTACTGTCCCTAAACAATAAAATAAAATTTATCATATTTAATATGAGAGATGATTTTATTGTATTTTTATCATTGTACTGTTTCAAGTGTAAAAGCCACTTGATCTCAATACCAAAATATATTGCTATTCCTTTGGTCTTCTTGTCAGGATAAAGATGAAGTTAACAATTTTTTCGTATGTAACGAACATTAGTGCAGCAGTCAGGACTGTTTGCATTAACTTGGCCTCCAATCCTTTGTAAAACCCACGGGCTCCGTTATCTCTGTTGGTAAAATCAAAAGAACAGGTCAGTTAGTTACATATGCGAGATTTATTGCTTAATTACTGTATTCAAGGGTTTATAATCACTGACCTAAACATCTTGTCTAAAATGGAGAATATGTCTGATTTCCCAGTCTCAGTGTGTTGACCAGACTGCAAAATAAAACAACAGAATGAATAAAAATAAATATGATTCTGATCACAGCAAGCAACTGTAACACTATGCTTTCACAGACTTGGACAAAGCTGTGAAGGGAGGGGAGGACCCTAATCTTTGACAGCTTGTTTGTTGTCATCCTAATAATACTCTGTCTGTTTCCACTGGACCCTTCTGAATTCATCTGGTTTCTTTATTTTCTCTGCAGATTGTGGTGCTTATAAGTCATTTATACATTTATAAGTGCAAAACTCATAAAGCCTGACTGCCTTACCCTTTGCTTGCACTGTGCCACTTGTAAAGGATATGTAAGAACTGTGGCAACAGCTTTAGCTACAGCTCCTACTAGAAAGTACTCCAGACCCGTCAACTCCTACAAACCAGCATAAAAGAGATGGTTACTTTATCAATCAGCCAGACCCAATACCTATATTTTGAAAGTGCTCCTAATTGAAGCAAACAGCAAGCTAATGATATGACAAATCATAGTTTCTAAACCTTTTGACCATTGTTCCTGAGGAATCTCTTGATTGCTTCATAAACAGCAAACTGGATTGCAGGGTTCCCAGCGAGCAACAAAGAAGGCCCGGTACCACTCCACAGTGCCCACAAACCTTCCTCCTGCTTGATCCGTTTGAGACCATCTAAAATATCAATAATAGACCAAATAATTCACCTGAAACAGGTTTCTGTCAAGTAAAAGCTTTCTACTATAAAGAAATAGCAGAAACCTGAGATTCAAATTGACACACACAAAAAACATGCATTGTCATAAAAAGTATACTTCTTTTTTATGGATTATGTACCCAATCTAAAACAACTCCACAATACAGCAGGTATGCTCACCAACAAGGCCTTGGTATTTCTTGTTGTTCTCACAGTTCTTTGCCCTGAACTTTGCTCCTTGAAGCTTTAGTCTTGTGTTCACCACCCATAATGGAGTTGTAACCACTACATTTAAAATACCTGGAGGGAAAAGAGGTCATGAATAATTTATGTATGTTGAAACTTATTCTTAGTTGAGCTAACAGAAAACACAACAACATGCAGAGTTTGGCATAAGATTCATTGATAACTCATTGAATGAATAACTCTACTAACCTGCTAAGTAGCCAAACAGTAAATCTAGTGATGTTGATGGTGGAATGCCTTTCCCTTTGAGAACAGTCTTTAAACCATTGAATGTGTAGAAATACAGGAAATTAGAACAGAACAAGCTACACAGCACTGGTAACAGTCCACGGTACAGAGAAAATCTGAAAAAAACACAAAACAAACAAACAAACAAACAAACAAACAAACAAGAAAAAACAGTTTACATAGAGTGTAAAATATTCTGAAAAAGAAAAAGAAGAAGAAAAAAAAAAAGAAAAAACAGATAAAAACAAAATGTATATTTTTTTGCCATCCCCCATGAATTAAATGTAGTGACTAATAGCAAATTTGTAGGTGAAAATTCTTACATTCCTTCTTCTTGGGCGATCTCCATTAGCACCAGGATGGTCGCCTTGGCTTTCCTTCTGTCATCAACTATGAACAAAACAATCATCAGCAAACGTACAGTAACTGTATGTGAATAAACATTTGATGGTAATCGGTGTACTTGGCACTCTCGACATGAATGGAACGTTTTAGAACATGTTCCACAAAAGCTAGGATCCTAAAGTCTCAAGCCCTGAGGGCAGCCACGTGCCATCTTTTTCCACTCGCTTGTAGCGTCTTTAACTTAACCATGTTTGTCCTGTTGTCAAAAAATAATCGCATGAGGCCCAGTGATCTGCTCCCAAAGTCATATGCGTCCATTTATTCAATTTGTTATAGTGAGTGAGTGACTTGAAGATCCTCGATCTGTCAAACGCCGGGACAGGAAAGAATTTTGTCGATGAACAAAGTCGACACAAGTTCCTTCCTCTCCACAGCCAGTTTCCACTCCCCTACAACTATGACTGCAGTGTAGTCTCGCACATATGCAGAAGCTGTCAACCTGCTGTACAGAGTTTTACTGTTCTTCTTTCATATGACAATCGACGTTATAATTATATCAAACCTTGAAGTCTCGTTCTTGCATTGTCCAAAGGAAAGAATACTGTCATGGCTGTAATGCTGCCCTAAAACGAGAATATATCTGACTATAAAACCTGTACAATACAAAATAAATACAGATCTACCAATTTCTGCCGATTCTTTGCACATTACTTGAAAACAGTCTTACCACTGCCCCCGCCAAAGCATGTGTCAAATTCCGTCGAGAAAACAGCGCTTTCACAGAAGACGGCAAATCCAAGGTCGGCAAAAGGGGTACTATACTGTTGAAATACACAGTCTTAGAAAATATCGTCATTTTGATAGCGATATAATTGATTTTCTCAGGGAATAAAAGGCATCATATTTTCTGAACATCGATCAGGTTGCGCAACTATGCCGCTGACCAGCAGTGTTTGTACAAAATGTCTCCCCTCCCCTCCCCTCCCCCCTCCAAAAACGGGAAGCAAACACCTCCAGTTTGATTTTATTATGTCAGAGGTAGCCCCACTGTACTAATAGTTAACCAACCTTTTCCCGCGCTGTTTAATGGTTTTTATTTTGAGAACGCCTCAGACCCACCAGCCCAACATCGGACGGCAGGGACTGGGCTTGGATCAATCTCGTTCCCAGGCTCTTTCCTGGGAACGAGGACGCGAACGTCACCCACTTTTGGCGGCAAAACAGAAGACCGCGCCGTCAACTCCCGCGCATGACCTTTCCAGCCGTCGTGGTGTAAAGACCTTCCGCCAGATGCGAGCAAGCATTGGCGAAATTTCTTCCAACCGAATGTGTATTAGTACTTGTACCAGTTGGAATCCATTTATTCTAAGTCAAGATATTATAAGGTAAGCCACTGCAACTCTCAGCGAACGCGTACATGAAAAAGAAAGCACACTGGACAATCTTTATCCCTTTTTTTTTTTTTTTTTTGCAACAATTTTGTTCCAACCTTGGTTTATGACTGCCTTAAAGAGAGTGAAGCGGTTCCATTTCACGTTAAAGGCACAGCAAGACTTTTAAAACCTGGCAAAACAAATGACTCGAGCAGTGGTCTCTGCTTTCATAATATTCTGTTACCCGACGGTCCTTGAAACTTTCAGCTCGGCGACGACTAACTTTGATTAACTTTTGTTTTTAAATTTACAGAGCACTACAGACACAGTAAAAACGAGAAATGCGGAAGGCGGAAGGCGGAGCTAAAGACAGATGGCCTGCAGTGAAGTAAGTATTTTGGCTCTTTCTAGTTTCCTTTGGTGATTGCCGCCTGCCATTGGTGATCGGTGATTGCCTGGGCGATGGGCGGTTGCCAATGGTGATTACCGTACCGTGGTGATCAACGATTGCATCTCGCTGTAGGGTTGTTTGCTTTGTCGTAGCATCTTGTGTTTCCCAAAGATGTGTTGGAGGTCAGACACGGGATTCTGCTTGTTGGTAAAATGGTTGCGTGACGTCCAATGCTCACGGGAAGGGTGACCCTGGTTACGGATACGTGCATTTAAATGTGCTGTGGCAAGGGCTGGGTACAGTTTGATGAAATTGGCAACAAAGGAAACGCCTACGACGTCGGGTGGTCCCTAGATGATTGTTTTTCCTTGGCAGTGGGGAACTTCTGGAGCAAAATCATGTGTCACAAAACTTGAATACGCGAGTTATGGCCGTGTTTATGTCTAGAGTGAAGAAATGGCCCCACGCCCTGTTGCGGGAATCACAAACATGACAATATACTGCAATACAGTATGATGTTGGTGCGGACCATGGGAAGAACACAAAAAGACATCTGACTGCTGTGGACGGTTTCACATGGACATGAAAAGTAGCAAGGATCAAGCAAGTCTTCAGGAAGGTTGGTCTTGTTATCTTGTTTGATGTCCTAAAATAACAACGTTGACAAAGTTGCAGGGGCTTATTGCACCCATTTGTTGATCAGAGGTACAGTAATGTGTTGAAAACAGCTCATATCACTCGGACTAAAACTGCACAAGGAAATACATTTGATGGATGAGTGCTTCCAAGAGGAGTAGTTCACTCTGACTAAAATGGTACTTGGCCTAATAATTATCATTTGAAAGCAGTTTGTCATCGGAAGTTACGTTGATTATAAAAATGTACTTGCTGGCAGGAGGTTAGGGGCTGGGGCAAGGTAAAGACCGCACCTTATACATTTTGACAAGAAATCAATTATATTACCTAAGATTGATTGTCTTGTTCCATTCAGATCAGCTTGCACAAAGCAAGCTGTGAAACAGTCTGAGACTGATCATTTGATCAGTCTCAGATGTGTCGAACAGTTTGACTCAAATTTGTTTCCCACACTTCGAATGATATGCTCATCAGATCGGTTCGTGACGCCTTGAGACAACTTGAATTACATTGAGAATAATTTGCTTCCCTTTGGTAGACCTTCCGATAACTGTTCAAATATCTGTCAGCATGGTACATTGTCTTTCGGGTGTTTCATACGGTTTGTTTCGACGCTTCCGTTGCTTTTTGCTGTCTTTCATTCTACTTTTGTTTTTGATGAGCTAAATCAACCCTTATAGAAACTGAACATTTGTTGTCAGTATCTTGGGGGCATTGTCTGCTCATTACTTAAAATGTGCACACATTTCGTGTCCGTAATAATAATAATAATAATAATAATAATAATAATAATAATAATAATAATAATAATAATAATAATAATAATAGTAACAGTAACAATATATATGTACATATATACATATATATTTTCAACATAGTTATATATACATAAATATATACATTTCTTTATTTTAACACTTTTTAACATTGAGTAGTTATGTGTTGTACACTGGAAAATCGGCCAACATTGCTGGGTGTACTCCGGAAAAATAGTCTTGACGGTGTGCGCATTTCTGA
This sequence comes from Plumapathes pennacea, assembly GCA_964036295.1. NCBI lineage: Eukaryota > Metazoa > Cnidaria > Anthozoa > Antipatharia > Myriopathidae > Plumapathes > Plumapathes pennacea. Next base: position 19,628,389 of record OZ038465.1, on the reverse strand, counting down.
TAAATTTCAAGTTTTATTGGACTACATCCAAATGGACGTTTCGTTAGGCGCTACATTATTTGTTGGAGTAGTTTTCATTGGATTCGATGAGTCAGGTAGGTACAACACTGTGAAATTTATCTGATTTCCATTCAACTTCACATACTAAATCCAGTTTCTTGCAGGCACACACAATAATTAAGGGGTTTTCCGCTGTAAATTCGAGCAATGGACAGAATAAGTCTGTACCAGAAAAAGAAGCACTACCTTCAACAGCAACTGCAACATGTGTTGCGCTGACTTGCGAATCCACAAGACTGTCCGTCCAGATCCTTGTAATCCAGCTTTCTGATCCAGATTTTCTTAATTCTGGATTCCCCTGCATGCCTGTACAAGGGCAGGACTCTGAACATTAGACTTCGAGATGGCGACCCGCTTGGAGCTAAACCTAAAAGATCATGCTTTAATCTAAAGGGAAACACTTCGTTACACTTGATTTGGTCACAGAGAATATGTTTATTCGATGAAATTGACATACTGTACATCTATAACCTATAAGGGGTTGCACAACCCGCAAACACCATGCGCAGCACTAGCAAAAAGAACACAGATACAAGGTCTTCAAGTTCAAGATTTTATTGTTCATTCATTATCACTGTTAATTTTAACATGAGAGTACAAGTCAGTATCATGAAACTTTCAGTACGACTAAGTTATTGCTCTATAACGCTCTATAATAACCCCTCCCCCACTTAATCTTTATTTAAGACTTAGTACAAAGCTACCTTATAGAACTATCTTGAAACACCGTAAATACTCCAATAAGCCCGCTCTTTAACGCTCTATAATAACTCCTCCTCTCCCCTCCCCTTCATCTTGGCAACTGTGAGCCCTCTCTAAGGTCCTGCAACATTGGTCAACAAAAGAAGAGGGATAATGAACTCAATCATAAGGAAACTATCATATCAACTGACCCTTCACGTAAGTCTCAAATAGGGAAACACCCAAGTCGGCTCTTCTTGTAAAACTCACACAAGGACGTATCACTGCAGTTATCATGTATGCCTCATACAGAGGAACCCCTTACACCTTCACGTGTAGTGAAATGGCCAAATAAGGGACCGAGACATCCCTTTCACGTAAGTTTCATATAGGGAAATTTTCCAGCCATCTGTTCTTGCGAGACTCATACGAACGTCTCACTGCACCCATCATGTATGGTTCATACAGAGGAACCCCTTTGTGATAGAGTTTTTGTTTCGATTGAAACCCGTCATGAAAGACTCGACACGAGGTAAGCTTCATTGGGATGTATTATGGGGAGTTTTAATCTCTACGTTTGAGAAAATGAAGACAACGCGCGCTTTTCTTTTATTACGCCATCCGGCAGCTCCACTCGCGCGCGCACCAACACACTCTATTTTTACTTTCTCTGTAGTTAAACTGCAAATAAAACTAACAACTATAAATAATCCATCTAAATGGAACCTTGCCCTGGCAAAGTATTAAACTTTAAACGTCAACCCACGTGTCCTACTATACACATCGAGTACATAATACTGACTTGAAACTCGCTCTCATATAGAATAGCAACCATTACACAATATAACACAAGGTACTTTTTACGGATGCAAATGTTCTGTATCAAGAATAGCACCGATATCATTTCCTGTCGAATTCTTCACCATAAACAGCGCAAGAAATAACTGACTATAAAAGTATATTAATTAAATATTCATTTGTTTAATGGTTTATTATCTGTCTTTTGCTGTTCGAATTTCGACCTAAAAATGACTAAAAATTGAGAACCTAGCTCCTGATATGCTGTAACAAACGCATGTCATAAAGACTGATTTACCTTAAACTGATTTTAGAAGTAGAACAGAACATCTTCAGTACACGTGGAAGCTACAGTTTTGCCGTTTATGGCACGTTTTGGTGCTGGTTTTCATGGCCTTCCATTCCTGTTGCTTGGCTACTTTTGCTGCCTCATGAAGAAGTGCACCGAGGATATAAGAACCGGCAAGTGCCAAATGGCCGCCAAACTTCGAAGTTTCCCGGGGAAAGAAAGATGAGGACCCCGTCATGGTGTTCAGTGAAGACGCGTACCAGGATATCAAAACCGAGAAGTACAATTCACAAGGCCAAATTTTGAAGTCTCTCTGAGAACGACAAGGAACACGCCGTGGTATTCAGTGAAGCAGCGCATCAAAATATCAAAACCGCCAGGTACAGCTACCAAGTGTCTCGGCCGAAGACAAGGAGCAAATGGACGCGTCTTCCACCTCGTGTATTACAAATGCCTGAAAACTATCGTGACGTCAGCCCCGTGGGGGTTCACAGAACCAATCAACCAATCAACTGTCCGAAATATATCAAATGGAATCCTGTGAAATGCAGGCGTTCTGTGACAAAACGGGTTTGGGAGAATGGACAGCTTGTCACACAAACAAAACATACCAGAAGTCACACTGGCATGCAAATATGTTGCTTTTGTGAATAAAAGTTTGCAGGGTTCACATCTTCGTTGAGGTGAGTTTTTTCTGGATAAGGGCAAGGGGAGTCTGCGAATACCGTATTTCTAGTATGCACGTTCTAAATAAAACGCTTTAGGAACTTAGAAATTTCTACTTTACGCCTTTCTTTGTACACGCTGTTTCACTCCGATGTGACGTTTGTTTACCATTATTTAACGGCTGGCAGGCGTCTGTCAGTTTCTGTTTACTGTTAAGGGGCAACCGCTGACATATTAAAATCAAATTGCGCCCCCCTGATGTGGGAATTCGCTTCTTAGAATATAGAAATAAGACCTTTTCGCCTGTTCTCCGGGACCGCCTTGTCGATACAACTCTTATGTTGGGGTAAAGTTAACCTTCACTGCAGCTAAGACCAATAAAGCGCGATAAAAGATGAACCAGTATTTGGCATCATACAGAAAGTACAATTGATTTCCACTCTACAATTGGCTTGGATAAATCTCCAATTAAAAACTCAAACTCTATTTATCTCCAATTTTGCAAACCTTATTTGGTGTGAATAAGGAAGCAACAGCTTGAAGAGCCGAATTACGTACACCCACTATGAACTGAGCATCAATCAAAATTACACATAAAAATATAATAGTTTACCCGCTTTCAAAATATCAAAACTGATTACACGGCAAAAGATAAAAATTGTTTCTACAAAAATACTGCAAATATTCTAGAACAATATAACATGACAATCATAACAATACGGACCAAGAATGATGTCAATGTTTTTGTCACAAAACTGAACACTGCAAAAACAAACTTGACAATTCCAACAAAAAGTTAGAATTTTACAAAACAGTAAAACAAGCCTACAATTAATGGTGCTCCTCCACAGCGAAAATTCTATAGAACTAGTAATAATCCATAATGGAAACAAAAAAGTGAGCCTGCTTTGTAAACCGTGTTGATTACGTCCGCCGACAGCTGCGCCATCTGGGTGTCACGTGACACCGTCACCCATTCATAGATCATCAGTAAAGCGCCTTTCAGGTGTCTCTCGAAAACCAAAACCAAAGCAATCACAGAGCCAATTAACGAGGCGAGCAAATATACATCGGACCAACAAAGCCAAGTAATTGCTATTGGTTTTACTATCCAATCAGCAGTGCGAGAACACGGCAGCGCCGTTAGCTTTCTTGCGTGCCGGAGAATTTTCCTTTTGCTCTTGATTGGCCAAGAATGTTGCTAAACTTGTTAGGACCAATCGGTAAGCGTAGCAAACGCAAAACAAAAGCATTCACACGATTACTTTCGACAATCATAGCTAGTCATGCAAAAACGGTTCTATAGGAAATCAGAAACAAATGACACCGGATGATGATGAGACACAGGTTTGCATGGAAAATAACAGTGCGTTTTTACTGCGCACTGTTGCTTGTAGCATTCGTCTGGTGGTTCTGCTGGCCAAATAACAACTCAGGCATGCCGTTGTCGAGACAGTTGTCGCGGGGAATTCAAAACGATATTTCATCGAAAGTTTTTTGGAAGGAACTCGTGTATAGCGAAGATGTTGATTTGGCAAATAACAGGATAGCCAAGATGATAATAAAAAACATGGACTCTGATTGGAAAGAACTCCTCTTTTCCATGATGAGAGAGAACGTCATGGCTGTGAGAACAAATGAAAAAACAACATCTGATGTATACTCGGCGTGTGTAGTGGAACCACTTTTTGATTGTGACGGCATGGGCTTTTCTGCTCTACTGTTGCAAACAATAGAACAGATAGCGTATTGTCATAATACACTAGGGAGCACACCGAGTGTAATATGGAGAAACTGTCATGCAGTGTGTTCCAAGAACCCACACTTCAACTCGTGGAATTGGTACTTTGAACCTGTTAATCCGACAATCGAGTTTGCTGCAAAAAAAGTTGTTTGTGTCGCCATGGTTTCTCCCGAGGCAGGGAGACCTGTGTGGTTAGATGCAAGTTTTCGCAAGCGCGGATTACCAGAATATGATGAACAGAATGCCCTCATCACAAGCAAGACTCGTCGAGAGGCTAACGACATTATTCAACGCTACATCAAACCAAGTGAAAATATCACAAGAGTTGTGGAAGAGTTATACATTACTCATTTACATGGAAACAATCTATTAGGTATTCATGTACGTGGAACAGACCATATTTCAGAAAGTAAAGGTCACAGATTGGCACCAATCAAGATGTGGATTGAAGAAGCTAGGCTAATTCTTGCCTCTATTCCAGCTCCAAGTAAAATATTCATAGCGGCCGACAACTCTGAAGTGCTGGTGGCTTTCCGAAAAGAGTTTGGGAGGAACAAGGTAAATAAAGCTAACTGGGAAGTCTATAAAATTAAGCTAATAACACTCGAAGTGAAGTGAAATTCTTCCTGACTTTATCGTTGAGTCTTGTTTAGTCTTACCCTTTTCTTTCCTCGACTATCACTGTGAGTATTTTTATATTTGTTGAATGTGAGAGAACCAAAGTTTTGCTTAGATAATCTGTATAACAGTAATAACGGGCCAGCCAGATTCACTTGTTCATTCTTTGGTTGCAATCAATTTCTGGAGATTCAGAATACAAAGAAATTGCGGATATACTGGTCCACTTACAATAGCTTGTTAGGCTTCCTTCAAACATGGCCCCCAAACTTTAATTGCAGCCCCAAAACTGCTTTAAATCATTGGTTAACTCTCCTTTCTTTTTTTTTTTTACATTAAATTTCAGGTTTTCTTTACGAAAGCCTTGAGAGCAAAATTTTATCACCAGAGTGAAGCTCCACACTCCTATGTCGGGAGAACAAATAAAAATCCGCAAAGATTTGGCTCTGAGGTATTGGTAGACCTCTTGTTACTGGCAAAATGTCAGCATTTCCTGCACCGAGAAGCCAGCGTTTCAACTTTGGCAGCTTTTTTCAATCCAGAAATGAAGAGTTACTTCCTAGGGGAGCTCTCCTCTAAGGTAAATTCTGCAAAAGTAAGTAATCTGATTTTTCAATAAGATTAAAGTGACTGCAATAATGAATTGAAGGGATGGAGTTACGCCTTATACTGCACTTCTGTTTACGGTAAAAAACGAATTTTTATGAATAACATAGACGCCCTCAATCCTGTAACTGCTATAACAATGTTCACGCTGTTAAGCAAAGCCAGTCGCTACCTACTACAACGTAATAATATAAACAATAAACTACTTTTGGCGAGGAAATATGCACGGATAATTGTCCGAGGATATTATCTGTTCCGAGAAGCAAACAGTTGTCCGAGAGCGGAGCTCGAGGGCAACTGTGAGCTTCGAGGAACAGATAATGTCCAAGGACAATTATCCGTGCATATTTCCGAAGCCAAAAGTAGTTTATTGTCTTTATTATCCTTCAAATATTTCCTCTCGCAGCGCAAATAACGGCGCGGAAACTGTCAAGCTTTTTAGTGCTATCTGGAACTGCTTTTCGACCAATAAATTGATGTCCTCCTCAGTAGTCATCTTCTAATGATTTTTGTTACTAAACAAATAGAACTGTGTTCGGATATTGTCAATAAACAGCGTTAGTTCGCCAGGCGGGGGTTAGTCGTTGATAACGTCCGCTCACGAGCGGACGTTATTCGGTCACGTGTCACGATTCTACCAATCACGCGCGGGAGGAAATATTTGATGGGTCATAAATCTAGATATCCAGTAACTTCTCGTTCCCAGGCCAAAGGGATGAGAGTGCCGATTGAGCCTCAATCCTCATGCCCAACAACACAACACCAGCCCATTACGTCACAGATGCTAATGCAGTCACTGCAATTTGTTTTCCCCAGGGAGGAGAGAGAGCAGGAGTGACATCATCTGACGTCAGCACTGGTTTCCCTGGTGACGTCAGTTCTATTTCCCCTGGTGACTCCAGCGATGATCGAAATTGGGAAGCCGCGGAAGTGTACTCTTTTGAGGATGGTCACAAGTGTTTCGTTATAAACAGCCCAGCTAGCAGCTGTCCTAATATGGCTGCGGGGAAATTCAGTCTGCCTTCAGAAGTCAAGGCACTTTTTGTGGGACAATCCAAATGAAGTGTTACATATCACTTGTCGTACAGGTTTGAGTAGAAATGTCTGGTGAATAAATGAAACATCAGTATTTTAGAGTCCTTTGCTGAGTCAAATAAATGTTAAATTTGAAGAGAGTTATTTCCTTCAGTACAATTAGAGCAGCCAAAGCTGCATATGACTTTCAGGGTAATACCAGCTCTTAAGAGAACTAGGTTGACTGCGTTGGTGTGGCGGAAGAAAAACTGGTGTATCAACTAAGTGTTGATGAGGGTAATGGAACGCCGTCAAAGAGACAATAGCTGACGTTTCGAGCGCTAGCCCTTCGTCAGAGCGAATGAGAGGATTATGGGTAAACGGGGTTTAAAAGGGGATTAAGAAAGAAACTTATCTCAGAGGAAACTTAATAATTTTTGATTGGCTGTTGTGAAAAGCAGCCAATCAGAAAAACATGGTCAAAGGTTAAGGAGCTACGAGAAAGAGAACCGCTCGTTGATTCCTGCGGGAGATAAGGCACCAATTTTGAAAATCAGGCGCTGTTCTGTGCACTTGCGGGATTCGGTGTTGCCTTGGTGAAGAGATAAGCCGAAAATGGCCATGTTGTTGTGGGAGTGACCGGGTTGATTAAAATGCCGAGCTACAGGTTTGGAAGCGTCCTGGCTGTTGTTTTTCACATCCAAAAGATGTTCGCGGAAACGGTCTCCCAACCTCCGTCCTGTTTCGCCGATGTAAAGCTGGTTGCAGCTGGTGCACCGTATGCAGTAGATGACATTGCGGGAAGTGCAGTCAAAATGATCGGTGATTTGGGTGGAGTTCTTAGGGCCGGAAATTGAAATGGTGTTGGTAATGCATTTGAATGTGCCAGGTTCAAGTTCTGTGGGTAAAAAGCCTTTGACTAGGGAATTGCGCGAGCTCTTGTCTCGTTTGAATGAGACGATTGGTGGTTTTTCGAAAATTGTGGCGACACTGCAAACAAGTTGCTGGTCCCCATTCCCCCAAGGGTCTGAGGTTGCTGGTCCCCATTCTCCCAAGGAGCCTGAGGTTGCTGGTCCCCATTCCCCCAAGGGTCTGAGGTTGCTGGTCCCCATTCTCCAAGGAGCCTGAGGTTGCTGGTCCCCATTCCCCCAAGGGTCTGGGGTTGCTGGTCCCCATTCTCCCAAGGAGCTTGAGGTTGCTGGTCCCCATTCCCCCAAGGGTCTGAGGTTGCTGGTCCCCATTCTCCCAAGAAGCCTGAGGTTGCTGGTCCCCATTCCCCCAAGGTCTGAGGTTGCTGGTCCCCATTCCCCCGAGGGGTCTTCCTCTGCGGGAAGCTGGTAACGAGTCATTCACAAATCATCCTTTTTTATTTACATTTTGGAGCGATGCTACCTAACACGAACACAGAAAACGGCAACTAGAAAGAAACCATAACAACGCGAAAATTACCGCTGCTTCACGTTTGGTTAGTTATTAATACAGTGGGGCGACCGCTGACATAATATAATCAGACTGCGGGAGGGGGCAACCATCGTTACGTGGGAATTCGCTTCCAGATGAGATACGGGTTAGTCACGTGGAGAATATTCGCAATATTGTGTTGCGCAGTGTTGGTGCTAGCAACCATAAAGACCTGGTGGTCACTAGATGACCCAGATGTCAGAAGACCCGGTGTGGCCCGTTGGAAATTGCCATATCACCCAACAGTGGTAAAACAGAGCCGAGGAACTACAATAGCAAAACATGACGTTCATTTGGCAAACAACATTACAGCCTTCCAGTTGTCTTTATTATCGGGGAACGTTATGGCCGAGAGAACAAATAAACAAACATCATCTAAAGCTCGTGAGGTTCGTTCGGCTTGCGTGGTGGAACCACTTCTTGAATGTAGGAACATTGGCTTCGCAGCGATGCTGTTGATAACAATGGAACAAATATCGTATTGTCATAATACACTAGGGAGCACACCGAGTGTAATATGGAGAAACTGTCATGCAGTGTGTTCCAAGAACCCACACTTCAACTCGTGGAATTGGTACTTTGAACCTGTTAATCCGACAATCGAGTTTGCTGCAAAAAAAGTTGTTTGTGTCGCCATGGTTTCTCCCGAGGCAGGGAGACCTGTGTGGTTAGATGCAAGTTTTCGCGAGCGCGGATTACCAGAATTTGATGAACGGAATGCCCTCATCACAAGCAAGACTCGTCGAGAGGCTAACGACATTATTCAACGCTACATCAAACCAAGTGAAAATATCACAAGAGTTGTGGAAGAGTTATACATTACTCATTTACATGGAAACAATCTATTAGGTATTCATATACGTGGAACAGACCATATTTCAGAAAGTAAAGGTCACAGATTGGCACCAATCAAGATGTGGATTGAAGAAGCTAGGCTAATTCTTGCCTCTATTCCGGCTCCAAGTAAAATATTCATAGCGGCTGACAACTCTGAAGTGCTGGTGGCTTTTCGAAAAGAGTTTGGGAGGAATAAGGTAACTGTGATCAATATACTTAATTAATGCCTGTTGATCTCTCTTTCCCTTTTCTATTTTGTTTAGTGTTAGCTTGGGGGCCTACCTCTGTGAATTAATGTTTTAAACATAAAACTAGTAGTATATAGAGGGTAAAATTTCAGGTAATATATTATCAGGGGAAAATCCTGGGGGGGGGGGGGGGGGGGGGGGCAAGTACTCCTCAAAATTTTGGGTTGGGACTGCACACACTGCTTTATTTCAATACAGAAGTAATGGCCAGTAAGATTCTATATTGTATGACGTTATATATTCTGACCAAGAAAATAACATTTGTTACTTAGTTACTCTCATTTGTTCATCAAACAGGAGCCATTTTGAATAGTGACTGCCATCTTGCTGGTCAATTAATATATTCATTAAAATCTTCCTTAGGAAGATCCTTTTATAGTGCGCCCCCACGTTTAAGAATCAAAAACATGAATATAATAGTAATTCAGGAACTGCATTTATACAAGGAAACGCTGGCCTGTATGGGAACTCAACTCACTCCTCCCTGGAACCTGCAATGCAAAAATTTGTTTGGGAGTAGGACTGGCAGCTTCCATAAATTCAAGTTGTCCCTCCTCCTCTAGCCAAAGTGGGAGCTTTAAGCAAACTAGGATGGTGATGGCAACATGAGGAACCAGGAAAAAAATGTCTCTGTATTCCTTGTCAGTTTGTAACTTTGCCTTTCTAAAGTCACTCAAATTTGTTCTGTTTTTGCAGAAGTTTTATTGCTTTCATCTTCCCTTACTAAGAATAACGACTGTTGTAATTTCTCAAAATGTCATCCACGTCCTGACAACAGCCTGAAAAAGAAGCATTTGGAGTCGCACGCAAGAGCATGATGACCCCAAGATCATGTCAATTTCACATATTTACGTGTGGTTTTTGTCTTCTGCAAGGAGTTTTATAGTGTTTCACCGACATTGCCGTTGTCTTCTCCCGTCCTGGTGCTTTGTTTACATGGAGAAAAGTTGTCCTGCCACCCAGATGTTTACTTCGATTTATAAAGAAATGATTGTATACATATTGTTAGTGTCAAGGGTGACTCAGGGAGGAGGGTGACTCAGGTCCTTGAGCCAACTATTTCTCATATAAACGGGGCCTTAGTTATTAAGACTACGGGTATGCTCTCTTGAGTCTCTGTCAACCATATTTTACTCATTCAGTCATGCAATTGACTCATTTTTTAAATTTGTCTATCTCTGTTTGTAGGTTTTCTTCACCAGAGCTTTGAGAGCAAAATCTTACAGACAAAAGGAGGCACCTCATACGTTTACTGATATGTTAGACATAGATCCACAAAGATTTGGCTCTGAAGTACTGATAGATATCTTGTTACTGGCAAAGTGTCAGGATTTCCTGCATGCAGAGAGCAGTGTGTCAACTTGGCCACTCTTTTCAATCCAGAAATGAAGAGTTACTTCCTAGGGGAGCTCTCCTCCAAGGTAAGCCGTGGATTAAATTAACTATATATTTGCCTGATTTAGGGAGGGCTTTATCCATGAAAGAGGGAACATTCTGAACAACTGGTTGAAATTTGCCATTTTTCATAGGGTACAGGAAAAGAAAGGCAATTTATGACAATTTGTTAGAATTTGTCCATGTAGACTAAAAATCTAAAAAACCCTTTCACTCCCAAGAGTGATCAACTTCAATTTTCTCCTTCAATTTGCAATACATCACTCGTACATTTTCTTCTTGTTATGTTTTGGGGAAATCGGCATTTTGAGCTTTGGAGTGAAAGGTGAACAAAATACCCTGTGGTTATACAATGTTGTGGAAGTATGAAAATCTGTGTGCACAATATACCATAAATCCCGTAAGTGCCACTCCTCTCAGCCAAAATTTGAAATAGAGCCTCCCTTCCCCTCCATGTAAATTAGCACCATCGGAAATTGAAATTGATGTTACATGACTTTCAGTGTTGCTATTAGAACAGCTTTGAACAAATGTTATTTTGTTGTTTATGGGCAAATGTTACACATTGCAAAAATAAATGATCAAGGAAAAATTAAATAAGCCCTCCCCCTTCCCTGAATAATGCCCCCTTCGATTAAGCACCCCCCCCCCCCCCCCTCCCCACCATATCCTAAATTTGAAATATCAAGCACCCACTGTGCACTTATTCAAGGATTTGTGATAATAGTATAGATGTATCTTTTTAGTGAGAGAGGAAGAGACTAGGGTGGGATGAGGTACAGGTTACAATGAGTGTTGATTTGGGTAGAACACTGGAAAGGAAAGAAAGATACTGAGGTGATGGCTATTTTCCCCCACAGGTGAATAACATAGCACAAAGCCAGAAACCAGTGGATAAGGAACCTCGAAACTCATCTGAGGCCATCACTGGTCACCTTCAGGATACAGAATTTGATGCAGGATCTTATGAGGATCAAGCTAATGAAATAACAGATTGTTTTGTAAAAAATAGCCCAGCAAGCACCTGCCCTAAAATGGCTGCTGGAAAATTCATCTCACCATCAGAAGTTAGGACATTTCTTGCTGGACAATCTGATCTTTCAAAATATAAGAACACTTCACTGTGACTTGTTGAGTAACCTGTTCTTGCAATTATTTCTTTGACTCTAGCAAGTTTGTAGAGAAGTGTATTAAAAAATCACAATGTAATAGAAATATAAAAGTTCTGCTTCAGTATTGACCAAACCAATAAAAATGTTGCAAACAAGAAGAGAAAATTATGAAACCAAAATCCAACACTGAGTAGACTAGGCGAGATGGGGTTGTAAAGCTTTATATTTGAACCGAAACGATAAGAATATAGAAAATACCATCAGGGTGAGGGTGCGTTGGCGCCTTTTTTTTTTTTTTTTGAGAAACTGCAGAAGTGAGCCATGGCAGCATGATGTATTACCTATAAAAGAGGTAATACGTATTAATCGTACTATTACTTTAATTACTTATTTTAACCAGAGACTCCCACATAAAAATGATGGGATTCTCGTCGGGAGATCCTCACCAACATAACTTCAATCAACCAGCAAAAAATAACTTCAGCTCTTTCCTCCAGGGGCGGTACGAACTTCATGTTATGCCGTCTCGTATGTTGTCCCAGGGGAGGTAGTCATATACTAACATTACTCATACTTCCCTACGCTTGCCTGTGTTTGCCTACGCTTGCCTATGTTTCCCTATGCTTTGCTATACTTTCTTATGCTTTCCTATGCTTTCATATACAGTCCTATACTTTACTTTCCTATATTTGACTACACCTGTCTATACTTTCCTACGCTTGCCATTATGCTTTCCTAAGTTTTTCTATGCTTTGCTATACTTTCCTGTGCTTGCCTATACGTTCCTATGCTTTCCTATGCTTTCCTATCCTTTCCTATACTTGACTATGCTTGTCTATGCTTGCCTATGCTTAGCCATACTTCCCAAGCTTTGCTATGCTTCGCTATACTTTCCTATATTTGACTATACTTGTCTATACTTGTCTATGCTTAGCCATACTTTCGTACGCTTTCCTATGCTTGCCTAAGCTTTGCTTTGCTTCACTATACTTTCGTATGCTTTTTTATACTTTCCTATGCTTCTCTATGCTTTCCTATGCTTTCCTATACTTTCCTGTGCTTTTCTATGCTTGCCAATGCTTAAGCATACTTCCCTACGCTTACCTATGCTTGCCTATGTTTAACTATACTTCGCTATACTTTCCTATGCTCTCCTGTAGTTAACTATACTTTCCTATACTTGACTACTTGTCAATGCTTGCCTATGTTTCCCTATGCTTAGCTATACTTTCCTATCCTTCGCTGTACTTTCTTATCTTTCGCTATACTTATGATTTCCTATACTTTCCTATACTACACATATACTTGTTTATGCTTTCCTATACTTTCCTATAATTTCCAATACTTTCCTGTACTTCACTATACTTGTCTATACTTGCCTATGCTTAACCCCACTTCCCTACGCTTGCCTATGCTTCCGTATGTTTCCCTATGCTTTGCTATATTTTGCTATGCTTTCCTATGCTTTCCTATACTTTCCTATATTTACCTATACTTTCCTATACTTTCCTGTACTTTCCTATACTTGACTTTATTACACGACTTAACATTTTGGACGGCCAGAGTGTATGGCCCTGCTTCGTTTGTCGTATAATAAACAATTTATTTCACGAAAAGTCGTGTAATACGGCTGTATTTTTACTCGTCAGTTCTATTTTTTCTCACCTGAGGCAGGCTCGAAAAAATAAAACCGACTCGTAAAAAAACTCCACCGTATTGCACTCCTTCCCGTGTAATAACCCCTTTATACTGGCTTATGCTTGCCTGCGCTTGCATATGCTTGCCTATGATTTCCCTATGCTTTGCTATATTTTGCTGTACTTTGCTATACTTTTCTATACTTTTCTATGCTTTCCTATGTTTTCCTATGCTTTCCTTTACTTCTTATACTTTCTTATAATTTCCTATGCTTTCCTATGCTGAGGCATACTTCCTACGCTTGCCTATGCTTCCCTATGTTGAATTAGGCTTCGATACACTTTCCTATGCTCTCCTATGCTTAGCTATACTTTCCTATACTTTCTTGTACTTTCCTATACTTGTCTATACTTGTCTATGCTTATCCATACTTCCCTACGGCATGCCTATACTTGCCTAAGCTTTGCTATGCTTCACCGACTATACTTTTCTATACTTTCCAATACTTTCCTATACTTTCCTATGTTTTCCTCTACTTTTCTGTACTTGCTTCTGCTTTCCTATGGGTTCCTATCTTTTCCAATGCTTTCCTATGCTTGCCTTTAGTTACCTGTACTTCCGTAGGCTTGCCTTTGCTTGCCTATGTTTCCCTATGCTTGACTATACTTTCCTATGCTATTTTATGCTTTCCTATACTTTCCTATACCTTCCTGTACTTTTCTACACTTGACTTATATTTGTCTATGCTTGCCTATGCTTAGCCCCAATTTCCTACGTTTGCTTATGGATGCCTATTTTTTCCTATGTTTTGCTATACTTTCCTATGCTTTCTTATACTTTCCTATACTTTCCTATACGTGACTATACTTGTCTATGCTTCCCTATACTTTTCTAAATTTTCCTATACTTTCTTGTGCTTTCCTATACTTTACTATACTTGTCTATGTTTGCCTATGTTTGCCTATGCTTTGCTATTAGTTGCTATGCTTTTCTGTAACTTTCCTAATTATGCTTTCCTGTGGTTTCCTATACTTTCCTATACTTTCTATACTTTTCTATACTTGACTATACTTGTCTATGCTTGCCTATGGGTAGCCCCATTTCCTTAGGCTTGCCTATGCTTGGCTGTGTTTCCCTTGCTTTACTATGCTTTCAATGCTTTCCTATGCTTTCTTATACTTTCCTATACTTTCCTATACTTGTCTATGCTTGGCTATACTTTCCTATACTTTCCTATTCTTTGCTGTACTTTCCTATACTTGACTATACTTGTCTATGCTTGCCTAAACTTGCGTAAGCTTTGCTATGCTTCGCTATACGTTCCTATACGTTCCTACTCTCCTATACTTGACTATAGTTGTCTATGCTTAGTCATACTTTCCTACACTTCCCTATGCTTGCCTAAGCTTTACTATGCTTCACTATATTTTCATATACGCTACTATGCTTTCTACTAACTTTCCTGTACTTTCCTATATGCTTTCCTATGCTTTGCTATATTTTCCTATACTTTCCTATACTTTTCCTATACTTTCCTATACTTTCTTATGCTTTTCTTTGCTTTCCGATGCTTTCATATACTTTCCTATCCTTGTCTATGCTTGCCTATGCTTAGCCATACTTCCCTACGCTTGCCAATGCTTGCCTATGCTTCCTTATGCTTTGCTATACTTTCCTATGCTTCGTGTACTTTCTTATGTTTCGCTATACTTATCCTATGATTTTCTATGCTTTCCTATACTTACCCTCACTATACTATACTTTTCTATACCTGTCTATGCTTAGCCACACTTCCCTACGATTGCCTACGCTTCTTATGCCTTCTTATACTTTCCGATACTTTCCTATGCTAAAGCTCCTACCCCAGGGGCAGGCTCGTTTCAGGCTCAAGAGCTCGGCTCGCCAGCGGTAAATTGATGAAACATATAGCTTGCGTGCGCGGACCCTTCTCATGCATATCACTGCAGCTTTTTCCACTGGCAAAAGGATAAGGTAGAGCAATTGCTTATTTTGTCGACCTCAACATGAGCCGTGGAAAAAAAAAAAAAAAAAATCGGTCCCACTCCCGGCGCGCAGTCGTGCGGTTGTCAAGCGTTGTCCGAGAGAAATCTGGGAACGAGAACATAAAGAACCAATCACATTCGAGGAGCAGTCGTTCAAAACTAAACATGGCGGTCGGAGTTGTTTTGCTGTGAAGAACATTTCCCTCGATTAACTATAATTTCCGAATGGATGTAGATGAAGAAGATGACCTCAACTCAAGAGAAGATGAAGGTTTATTTAACATCCTTAAGAATCTTTTACAAATCATGTTTGATCGTTGTTTTGATGTCAGATCCATGTTATATATGGAGTACATATGCTTCTTGATTTATGACAGGTTTCGTGTTGATTGCCAATGAATTGTTGGACAAGTGCAATATCAAAGGCAACGTCTCTAACCTGAGCGAGTGTAGCGATGCTTTCTTTCTTGCTGTGTACCAAGGCCTTTTGGGTGATGACATAAAAGGTATGGTTTACAGAAGCTGTGGATATATACTGAAATATTAAAATTTTAGGACGTTATAATATGTTCACCTTCTGTCAGATAGACCATGTGTTATAAGTTACTTAATCCAAGGAATCAAGCAATCCAAATATTTGAATATTAATAACATTTAATGTAATTTTATGTTATATTTTACTAATATCTATAGAAATCACAAAGAATCCGATTACCCACGAGGATCGTGTGAAGAATTGCCAATCCATCATCGATACTTTAGCCTCAGAAATTCTCGATGTTGATCTGTGTCACATCAAAGGGAAGAACGTTGTCTCTGGAGACAGATCGTCAATCAGAAACCTTTTAGAGATATTCGCAGGCCTCCTGGAGTACTTTTTGGAATGCGCTGAGGGCAGTGTTGATGAAAGAGACACTAAAGGTTAGTGCTGCATGTATTCCTTGCTCTTCTGTATACCCTAGATACAAATTACACGGAGAGTATAGCAAGCAGAGTACAAATTAAAGAGACTGGCTAAACAGTCTAGTTTTTACATGAATTTCGAATACCATGATTTCATGAATGCAAAGCAATGGACGAATTATTGTGAGTGGGGGAGGGGGAGGGGGGGAATGTCACTTGGTCGTTCCATGGGTGTAAACGTCCACTGGAACTGGGTTTTGCTGATCAGTGCATAACTCTGGCGCAGGCCTTGCCATATGGTAAGCAAAATGGCGGCCTTAATTGCGACTAAGAATACTTGATTCTAAAACAGAGCCGAGGATGTTAAGAATCACAAAAGCAACGAACTGATCTTTAACGTTTGGAGTCCTTTGATTCTCAAGGCACATGGCTGCTCTCAAAAATTAAAACCAAATTGCGGACTTCACCTGGTTTTACAATTATTATTGGATCCATCAAAAGCTTTTTAGCAACTTTGAACCGAAGCATTGGCTAAAATCATACTCCTATGGCTTCAATGCTTCTATTTTCCAATGTTATATAGTTACACAGAATAGATCTATTAGCATTTCTCATTCACGAGTTGGTTCACAGGAGCCTTTGATAGATATAAATTAAACCAATCATTCTAAGTATATTATCTCACTGAGCACTTGCATTATATATTTACTTTACAGATGAAGAGGATGACTCAAACATCCTGACTTCGGAGCATGACATTATTTCTGGTGTACTCAGAGAAGAGCTTGGTCCATCGTACACTTATCCATACCACACCCAGACAAATAGGGACCCTAGGTATTCCCAAAGTTGGGGAAATGCTGCATCAACAGGAGATAAGAGAACAGGTAGGAAGCATCACACCTCACCCCATGTGTTTACACCCATCTGGAGTGGTACATATGTATGCACATTTAGTTGCTGGAGAGGCCATACAGAACAGGATGGATGCAATGAGAGAAGAAAGGATCTAGAAGAAGAGCTCACTCATCCCATCCTCATTGTTTTAACCCTGAGAGTGATCAACTTCAATTTTCTCCTTCAGTTTTTCAAGAGATATATCATACAGTATAGAGAATTTGCTACTTGATAGTTTGCTCAGATGAAAGCTGATTAGCCTATCAATTCTCACTACATCATGCATACAATTTCTTATGAATGGTTGGGAGAATTTATATTATGAGCTAATGAGTGAAAGGGTTAACTCGGCAGGTGTCCAGCCACAGCCACAACCGCAGCGAGGTAGCAGGCCACTTGGTGGAGTGGAAGCACCAAGAGGAGAAAGGAGAGAAGTTCCTCTGACCCACCCTGCTTATGGGAGCAGGATCCCTGACAGAGTAGATACAACAGGGAAGGAGTCAATAACATTAAGAGACAATGGGCTGGACAGAAGTGCAAGATCAGGACAGTCAGGTTTCTCTACTGGCCATGAAGCAGACACATCGAAGGTATTTTTTGTCTTCTTAGTCAAATGTATATTTATGGCATAAGTGGAAAGTATGTCCTTTTGTAACCCAGAATTGAATCCTGAATTTTGATGTCTCTAACTTTTAACATTTCTGGGTGAGTTACCTGGTTAACCAGCTTGTGTACATTAGACAAGATTCTCTTATAAAGGTTTAGGTAAGCTCTCAATATTCACAAGTTTGCATGCTTTTCAAGTTGCAAGTCCTAAAATATTTTATTGTTAATTAAACCAACATGACTGGATTTATTGTTCACAAGGTTAGCGACTCCACAGCTGAGCTGATCAGATTGGGCGAGACAAGCACCGGGTCTTCATCCTCCTCCAAGGCAATGCAAGGGAGAGAAGAAAGTGACACTTTAGTAGCAGGCTCAAGTGGCTCCAGACTGTGTCCTTCTTCAGACATCTCTGTCTCTAGACCCCCCCTGGTTAGCAGGAGGCAGGCT
Source organism: Plumapathes pennacea (assembly GCA_964036295.1). Lineage (NCBI taxonomy): Eukaryota > Metazoa > Cnidaria > Anthozoa > Antipatharia > Myriopathidae > Plumapathes > Plumapathes pennacea. The sequence continues at coordinate 19,610,366 of OZ038465.1, read as the reverse complement.
GACACATCTAGGGAGGACAGTCAGGGACATGTGACATCTTCAGCTTTGGAAATGGACCTCTCCAGGTTAATAGTAGATCATATATTGTTATTGTTTTATATACTAGAACCCTGCTGATTCGAACTCAGTTATTAATTTGAACTCTCCCCTATCTCGAACTCATTTCCCTTGGATTAATTCCTTTTCAGTCATTTACTATCAGCTATTAAACTTGAACTTCCACTAACTTGAACTATTCTCTCATCCCTTGGAAGTTCGAATTAGCGGGGTTTTACTGTATTCACGAGGAAGGACTCTGAAGCACATTGGCTATGTAGTTATAGTATCTGGTAAGTAATACTGGAAATCTGATTGCTGCAGGGCTCAAACCTCGGCAGGCAGAAGATCCACAGATGTCAATTCACTAGCCGATCTGACACAGTACACCCTGGAATCGTCAACCAAACAGGTGATACAGTGCTGATCATTTTATTCACAGGTTTCTGTGTTGAGTCAATGTGCATTTTGTTATAAATAATAATAATAATAATAATTAATAATAATAATACTAATAACAATAATAATAATAACAATAATAATAATAATAATAATAATAATAATAATAATAATAATAATAATAATAATAATAATAATAATAATAATAATAATAATAATAATAATATTTTAATTTTGATATTTCATGATTCCAGGAACCTCATGTGTCCTCCAGCTTTCTCTCAGGGTCTTCTGCATCTGCCTCATGGTCAGAAAGTCTGATTTCACCGTTGGATCCTGTGAGAGACGGTAGCATTGGAACAAATGGGTTTGAATCACTGGGTGTTCGACCAAAAACCCAGCCACAAAGTAGCAGTGCTGCAGACACTGTCAGGGAGGACAGTGCAGAGAGCAGTCACGACCAGTCTACGGTCCATCATTATCACCATCACTATCACCATGGGCTTCAAGCAGTGCCAGGTAATTCATCCCCCTTCCCCTCCCCCCAAGGGAGGTGGTTGTAAGTGTGCCCATGATAATGTGTGTGATGATTTGGATCTCTCCCCAGGACCTGCATCAAGTGACATTAGCAGCAGAAGCTTTAGAGAGCAAGGTGCTGTATCGGCAGTGTCCACAACGCAAGCAGTCCTGCAGCCATCTACATCAACTGGACCAAGTGCAACTTCTCTCAGTGACAGCCGCTTGTCTTCTCATATTCCTTCTTCAAGTTACCGACACTCACTTGAGCCTTCAAGCAGTGTAGATCAGCGGACATTTGATGTAAGGCAGCTTAGGACAAGTGCACTGGGACCGAGCTACGAGGTAGAAGCCCTGTTGTTGATTTTGTATTTCTATTGTCTTGTCTACATGTAGCAGCAAGATGTTACTAAAATGGGGAATCAGGGGAAATTGAGATCAAAGAAGCTGACATGCAGCTATGCCGCGCTAGGATTAGGTTTAGGGTTAAGTTTTAGGGTTAGGTTTAGGGTTAGGTTTAGGGTTAGATTTAGGGTTAGTTTTAGGGTTATGTTTATGGTTAGGATTAGTTGTTTTGATGTCTAACCATAAACATAACCCTAAGACTAACCCTTAGCGACTTAGTTCTGTCGGCTTCTTTGATCTCATTCCCTATTCCCCGTTTTAGCAACATTCTGTATCAGCGTGCATTGGAAACACTTCTTTACGTCGTCTGTCTGTCTGTCTGTCTGTCTGTTTCTAGGTTTTTCTTTCCCTTTCTTCCTTACGTCAGCCATGATGCTTTGCGTGCTGAATCGTCATCATCCGCAATATATTTTGGGGTGCATTCATAACACAGAACATCAATTCCCAAAAGAACAGACTTTGCGCTATTCCGAATTTAACAGAATAGCTGACGTGACAGAATACAGCAAAAATAAAATACTAAAAGAACACGATTATGCGCATCTGGACGATTGATATTTGCACAATATAATCAATAAATTATTATTAAATTATTACCGGCTATTCTGTCCATTCCGAATAAACCGCTGTCGGAGGCAGAATGGACAGAATACTATTCCGTTCATTCCGGAACCAGAATAGGTCCCAAGAGAACACGATCACCGTCTATTCAGGAATAGGAATGGATGGAATTGTCCTAAAAGAACGCGCCATGAATAACTAACACCGGAAAAATTTCCTTTGTCGGGCGGTTCTTGTGGCGTTATTACAGCATGTCTAGATCAAGATCTATGTTTATTTTCTACAAAGCCTTACAGCATCACGTAGAATTGTCATCTTCCATGTAGAAAAAAAAAAAAAAAAAAAACTACCAGCGGTCACTCTTGTAATTCGTGTACAGTTAAAACAAAGACCCAAAGACTTAAGGATGAGAAGTGGGGAGAGGAGTTACACGGCTCCCGAGCCTCCTCCCATAAGGAGAGAAGTTGCTCCTGAAGTGCTGGCCAGGTACAGGACAGAAAATCCCGTCAGAGGGAGGGTAGAGAGCAGCAGCGAGGGGGAGGTGGAGGGGGAGGATCTAGCTCAACTCAGTGACAGCGTTGTGGGTAAGGAAACTTATGCTCTTTTTTTTTACGTCATAGATGCCCGTACCGACTCTTGGCTCGCGTATGTTTGTGTGTTTTATATGCGTTACGTTACGATAAACACGTTGAACGTGAACAGTTCTCTGCGTCTCGTGCTTTAGCGCAGCAAATCCTCACATCAACATCTAGATTTGAAACTGTGAGCATTAGTGTGAGTCCAGTCCAAATATTAACACTCGTCCTTGAACAAGTTGTAAATCTTTAAGACTACAGTGCCGAGCGAGACGCCGTACACGAAGACAGAGGAACTAAGCTGCGGACCTACAGATCCTCGCGGCTCCCAGCGGACAGAGGTAATCGCTCCTGACAGGGCTTGTGCTTCGGTTTTTTCCCGTTTTCTCCTTCCATTTGCTGCTGGCTAAGTCTCGTTTCTTTTCATGAAGATTCAATAAGTTGAAATCGAAATCTGTGATTTTAGACATCTCAAACGCCATCAAACATTGACAGCGTAGCTCACTCATTTCCGCCACGAGATAAGTCGCAGAGACAATTACAACCTCCAGTGACTTTAGCCTGTAGCATCTGATTTTCTGAAACGCTTCGTCTCCAGACAAACAAGGCCTAAAGACGTCATCAAGGCGACCTCGGCGAGGAGTGACGTTTAAAGATGACGTGGAAACTATTCCTATCACGAGTCGAATGGACAGACTGAGGCGCCTGCTGAACGAGGAGGAACGTGACCAGCGGAAACAGCAGACTGATGCCATGCGCTCTGTGTATCGTGATCAGCTGCGCGATCTTCAGCGCGAAGAGAAGAAAGCGCGGCAACCCAAGCGCAAGAAAACGGTAGGCACTTCCTGTTTGAGTTCGTTTCGATGATGATTATGATGATAATGGTGGTGATGGTGATGGTGGTGGTGATGGTGATGGTGATGGTGATGGTGATGATGATGATGGTGATGGTGATGGTGATGATGGTGATGGTGATGGTGATGGTGATGATGATGGTGATGGTGATGGTGATGGTGATGGTGATGGTGATGATGATGATGGGGTCAATGCTGATAATGGGCTGATAGTGATGATGAGGGTGATGATAATAGTGACGACGACGACGACAATGATGAGGAGGAGGAGGAAGAGGAAGAAGAAGATGATGATGTTGGGGCCAATGTTGGTGATAATGATAATGATGAAGATGATGATGATCAGGATGATGGTGTCTTTGTTGGTCTTCCTTCACAGACTTCACCTAGTGTCCGCAGAGAAAAAAAGAAACTCAAGGCGACGGCTCCTCAGTTCAAGCAGCGAGGTCGATTGGAGGCGATCTATCGACCATCAAGTCGGCGTCCTCGCAAGCAGACGACATCAGCGAAGGGAGCAAGAAAAAGAAGTGCGTCAGCCAGCCCCGTCATGAGGCGGCACAGACCCACCAGTCCAGGTCAGCAACAGGACCCTCATCACCACACGCACTCAACGCAACGCGCACTCACACATCTCAATACAGGCCGACCAGTCCAGGTCAACAACTCCTTCGCCCCACCACACGCACGTACGCAAGCACACACAGACACGCGCGCACTTCATTGAAGGAAATACGGATGACTCTCGCAGAGCAACACGCGCGCGCGTTTCCGCCCTGTGGTAATCATTTGCCGGTTTCTCGAGACTGTGAAGGTAATGTTGCTGTATTTTTGGCATGTCAGTTCGTACTTGTCTCATCGAGTGTTTTGCTTTGCTGTTGTTTTCTACAGACCGACACACAGACGTTTTTGACGCGAAGGATGCGCTACTGCTGCCGGCCATGTTTGAAGAGTTCCCCTTCCTGCACGTCTCGCCCCAGACTGCGCACAACATGTGGACAAAGCAGGCCAGGCAGCTAAGCGCTTTGATGAAATCGGACTCGCAAACCAAAAGGACAAAGACGCAGCAGCTGTTGAAAGAAGCGGAGCGGAGGCAGGAAGCTCTGGCGGGCATCTTGAACAAGGAGCTGGAGCACAGCCAAAGAATGGTACGAGACTGTTTCCCTATTCCCATCCCCAGGTTAGCAAAGTAGGGCCTGGGAACCATGATGGGTGCGTCATGGATAGCCTGCGTAGCAAGCGTTTCCGTGTACAAAGACTTTTTTTTAATTTTTGACCGCGCGAAAATTGGGGCGAGCGCAAAAAGGACGCCGATCCCCTCCCCCTCGCCCCAATTTTTGCGCGGCCAAAATATAAAAAGTAGTCATATGCTACGCAGGCTACGTCATGGATAGAGGCCAACACTCTTCATGTTCCTCAAAACGAGATCACCGAGGTTTCACCATCCTAACCTAAGTAAGGCAAGACCTCGGATACCCGAATAGGCACGCAGCATATTCCATTTAGATGTTCGAGTTAGCGTTGTAACGGCAATTGCTGGGTTGACTTGTCAGATAAACTGACTGGCTTCTACAGGGACATGTGAGGTCATGTCTTGCGTGTTATTTCTTTTAGCGGGAACAGCGTGAACGTCTGGACCAGGAACGCTCCATTAAAAACAAGCTGCGGGAAAAAAGACATGTGACGGCGCGTGCGCGGAGATATTACCATGACTACCAACTACGCATGCACAGCAAGATGCTAAAACGGAGGACACGTGAGGAGCAGGTCAGTAGGAACAAACACGACGACTGTAAATCCAACATCACCAAGGACAAACACGACCAAATAAGACCAAGAACAAACACGAAGACAGCAACAACGATGATGACAACAACAACAACAGCAAAAACAACAACAATAACAGTTAGGGCAAACATGACGGCAACAACGACTGCAAGAAGAAACACGACGACCTACAGTAAAACCAACAGCACGACAAACACGACGACACCAACAACAACGATGACAACCACAACCCCAACTGTAAGAACAAACACAACGACTGACAGTAAAACCAACAGCACCAAGGACAAACACGGCGACAGTAAAACCAACAACACCAAGAGCAAACACGACGACAGCAACAACGACGACAACCCCAACAGAAAGAACGAACATGACGACTGACAGTAAAACAAACAACACCAAGGACAAACACACCGATAACGACAACCAAAACCACAACAGTAAGAACAAACACGACAACAACAACGACAACAATGGCAAACGCGACGACAACAACTTACAGTAAGGACAAACACGGCGCCCTTTGCTACTGATGGTCAGCGGGGTCGGGGTTGATGGTTTGGTTGAACGCGCTTCTTTGATCCTGATCGTGCGTGTTTTGATAGTAATTTTACGTGTTTTGGCACAGATATTCAAGAAGCTCTTTGAAGACGGACTGGAGATCCAGAAAGAACGGATCCGGGAGCTACGTCAATACGCCAAGGAGAAGAGAGAGGCGCATGCGCAGCGGCAGCAGAATGAGATCCAATCCATGGAGAATTAGTATCCTGCAGAGGCGCCAGACTTATTTGTTCGCGTGCGAATTTGTTTGTGCACTTGCTGATTTGTTTGTTAATGTGCTGATTTGTTTGTTAGCGTACAGTTGTTTGCTCGCGTGCTCATTTGTTTGTCCGCGTTCTGATTTGTTTGTTTTAAGTGCTGGTTTGTTGTGCGCGCGATGATTTGTTATTTTTTTGTTGTTGTTGATTTACTTGTTAACGTACCCGTTGGTTGTTTGCGTGCGAATTTATTTGTGTGCGCGATGATTTGTTTAATTGCGTGTTGATTTGTCACTTTGCTTTTCCATTCTTGTCACTTGCATGATTATCTTTAACCCATTCTTGTAGCTATCGTGATCAATTCTCGATGTTGGCCGAGGGCATAGCGCGCGAGCGATGCGAGATGGAAGTGCGTGAGAACGCGCAGGATAAGGTGATTACTCGAACCTCTGTTTTTCTTTGTGTGTTTGGTCGCTCAGTCGCGGTTCTGTTCTTTATCGCGTCTTCTTTCTGTCCGTGTCACGGCAGGTCATGCGTCAAATGCGTCGTGAGCTACGTCACAAGATGGAACACGAGATCCAGGAGTTCCAGGAGAATCTGACACGTGACGAGGACTCGGCGTACTTCCGCCAGCTGGAGGCCGACAGACTTCGCAGAGAGTTCCAGTTGGCAGCGTACAAAACCCACTTCTAAAGCTTAACGCCTCCACGTGATAGTCATGTGATCGTACACTGCACAATAACACCGCCGTTGGCAGTCACGTGATAGACAGTGTGACGTCAGAGAGTGTGTTTCTGTTTCAAACCTTTACTTGAAAACGAGCTTGATTTGCGTTTGCGTGAAAAGTGGAGTAAGACTAAAGTGGCCTGTTGTACTTCTTGAGCCGCGTTCTTGATATCAAAATACCGTTATGTACAGAGTCAACATGGAGTGACTACAAATTTAAGGTTGATTGTAGAGAGCAAAGCGCAGAAGCAGAAATGCACGGAGTTAAGTGACCTTGTGTGCCGTTCATTCTTTAGCTTGTGCAGGGAACAGCCGGAGCAGTACAAAGTTGTTCTATTCCAGCGTTCCGCTCAGCAGTGTTTCTTTCTCGAAAAAGTTGTGATTATGTGAGGGCATAACTGTGTCGATATATATGTAGATATTAAAAACAAATTGTTACACTACATTTTTTTCTCGGCAACTTATCTCGCAACGGTTGAAAAAGTATCGTTGCAGTTGCGGAGGTAGGTGTTACACTGTGCAACGCAATCTCAGCAACTTGCAACGATTTATGTTGGAAATTTGGGGAGGAATTGCAATTGGCGCACTGTAAATTCCAGACGTCTTGATCGCGCCGAGGCAAAAATTGTAAGACAAGTCGCTGGAGGGGTGTTACACTGTGCAATTGCGTTGCAAGTTGCTGCAACGCGTTGCGAAAAGTAGAACTGAGTTAAACTTCGTGCAACGTTACGCGCAACAACAACAACAAAATTGCGAAACAAGCCCTGTACTGCTCACGAGCGAAATCGAGAGAGGAGTGGGTACAAGGTTCTTCCCACCATGCACTTGGCCAATCTCGTTCCCAGGGCCATCCGCGTAAGAAGAGAATTCAAGATGGCGGACACGAGTGCTGTGAATGTGGAAGAAGTTTTGAACTCCGCTGAGAGAGATGCGAAGGAACGCTTCAAGCCTATTGAAGTCTTAAAAGATATAGATCCAGTTGTAGACTCTGGAAATCTTTTAGCCACAGACCTACAGCCCGTAGATGTGCGAGACTTTAGGTAAACACGTGGGTTGTTTTTTTGTACGTAGTGAGTACTCGCGGAGTTTGGTGAGGCAGTTTCCATCAGTGAAAAGCAGAGTTTTATCATTTGTCAGACACTACAGTACGTTTGTATTTTTGTCACTTTCAGGAAAGGGAAAGAAACGTTTTTGCGGGATCTTGCCCGGGATAATGCGCAAATTCTGTTCAACGAAGTATGGAAGGTACAGAGAATATGTGTATGTTAATTCCTCTTGATAAGAGCACACACTTATATTAAATTATTGTTAAATGTCTGACGAATTTCAGCTTCCCACGGAAAGAGTCGAAGGAGTCATAACAGCGAAGGTGAGGTTAAAACCCAGGTTTCTTGCATTTAAAATATGAAAGTTGAATCAAGGGCAGAGTAACATTATAAAAGGGTTGTGGCCGGATGATACACAAGAACAGTTTAGTTACAAACTGAAACTGGTATATAATCTGTTTCTGTCAACAGCTACCAGAGCCAACGACAGTGCTACCCAGAGAAAAACCTGTAAGTTTTATAATGTAGGAGTGATTTGTGCCAAGATATGGTATATATTGTGTCAATATATACTAAAAGCAAAATATATTATTTAACAGATCCCAAAGGCAAAGGAACCAACCAGATGGGAACAGTTTGCAAAGAAAAAGGTTTGTGTTGTGATATCAATCATGATTACTTTTTACTAAAAGAAATAAGAACTTCTAGGACATTGGAGATGAATGTATGTTTCTCTTTTAGAAGTGGAGTTTTGTTTGAAACATTCTGGAGTTTAATGTTTCTACTAAAAAGCAAAGGAAGATGAATAGAAGTAGTTGCGAGGGTGACCTGCAAATTAATAAGCAATGTCAATATTTCTTCATGAATTCAGGTTTAAATACTCGATATGTGTAGTAACTGTACTGATACTATTTTGTAGAGATACCAACAGTTAGTTACAAATCTTGCATTAAAATATCTGCTTACCTCCTGTGTCACAGGGTATTCAGAAGAAGAAAAGAGAGAGAATGGTTTGGGACGAGACATCAAAGGTATTTGGTGCAGTGTTGATAAATACTGTAGCTTACAGACAAAATATAAAAATAAAAATATAATATTTTAGGATAAGGCTAGGATGGTGTGCACTTTGATGTCACTGCAGCATATACAAATCCTTGCTCTAAAATGGCTGGTTTGGTCTTGTATCTAACTAAAGTTTTATATTTTTTTTTTATCAGAAATGGAAACCACGGTTTGGTTATAAGAGAGGAGCTGACAATACAAATGAGTGGCTGATTGAAGTGCCAAAAAATGCAGGTAAACAGATATGCATTAGAAAGCAAAGGTTGTGGGTGGAGCAAACAGGCCTGCAAAAAAAATATTTTGGTGTAAACAAACATAAGGAAATACTGGAGCAGTTTGTGATGTAGTACTGGAACGGAAAATTTTGATGAGCTAATACTTCAGGGATACATGGTATTAAAGGTATACGATTTGCACTTATAGTGTCTTGAACATGGCCTTCTTTTCTTGATAATGTCATATAATATTGAGTTTTATCTTTTTTATGATCATGTTGACTGTCAGTATTGTTGTACGCAGATCCATATGAAGATCAGTTTGAGAAGAGAATGCAAGCAAAGAAAGAACGCGTTGCAAAGAATGAATATCAGAGGTTGCGGAACATCGCAAGTCGACAGAAAGTGAAAGGTCCATATTCAACAGTTGTTTTCTTTGTTCTTTTAACTTCTTCCTATTTCTCACATGGTTCTCTGGTGTACCAAGGTTGGTTGCCAATAATTCGTATGAACAGTGTTGATTTTTTGTTTTTTTTTTTCAGTTCCTAACAAGGATCTTGCTCCTGTCAACAAACAAACAAAAGACCAGGTTAGTGTTGACACATGTTTTGTACAGCTGTGCAAACTTGTGTTTAAAACCAGCCAAATGTTCATGTCTTGCAGCTCAAAACAAGTATAAACATTGCCCGGTCTTCAACTGCTTCATTTGGCAAGTTTACATCCAAACTGGTAAGTACTTGAAAATGTAATGCTAGGCAATAGTGAATAATATTACAGTGGAACCCTGGCTACCATTGTGACATAAAAATCTGGCTGTATTAACAGGGTTTTCAAATAAAAAAATTACTGGGTGTTTGTTCCTTGGGACAAAATAAATTAGTGGCCGTAATATTAACGAGGTGGCCATAATAGTGGGGTGGCCGTAAGGCAGGGTCTACTCTGTATTGTTATTTGTTCATGTTCTACCCTAGTTTACAGTAAGTTAACCCTTTCACTCCTGAGCTCATAACACAAATTCTCCCAACCATTCAAGAAGAAAATGTATGAGCAATGAAGAGAGAATTGATAGGCTAATCAGCTTTCATCTGAGCAAACTATCAAGTATCAAATTCTCCATACTGTATCATATATATCTCTCCTGAAAAACTGAAGGAGAAAATTGAAGTTGATCACTCTCAGGAGCAAAAGGGTTAATATTGGCTATGCCCTAATTGGCCACACAGATCTTTATGCTATGTTATGTCCTAAAATTTAAATCATCAAGACCTTACAAGTTCATGTCTGTGTTTGTGACTTCATCTTCTATCAGATATGATTTACACACATTTTTTTGTTTTTTTTGTTTTTTTTCTTGGGTTTGCAGCCAAAAGAAAAGCTTTCCAAGAAAACAGGAAAGAAAAGAAAGGTGAGTAATCACCACCAAAGGTGATTGTAATCACAGGGAGATTGACACAAGGCAAAAGATTACCAAAAATGCTTTCATCTTGACTATGAGAAGCATCAAGCTTTAAGTTAGATTAAGTAAAGTTTATATTTCATCCTAAATCTTTTCAGACCTCAGGTTTAGCTGTTAATTAATGTTTTGGATTCCGCAGCTTTCTTTTCTCTCCCTTGTGTGTTTTACTAAAACCTTGTTTGTTTGTTTGTTTGTTTGTTTGTTTGTTTGTTTGTTTATCAGTTTGAGCCAGTTGTGGGGAGCATGGCTGATGAAAGAAGCAGAAGTCTAGCAATGGCAAGTAAAATTGCCAAAAGGGACCCACTGGATATTAATAAGGTATTTGAGAGTATAAACTGTTTGGGTACCTTGGACCTGATGATCCCTCAAAATATGACAAAAGATTGTCTAAGTAAACTACAAATTAAAGCAACCATTTTATAAAAGAGTTTGTCAGGCACCAAACATGCCCAACTCTTGATATGGACAGATTTGGCACTTAATATTAAACAATTGATTGTGTTTCTTTCAGGCTGTGGGTCAACATACAGCACAAAGTGAAAAAAGGTAGGACAAGGTTCTCATTTCTTGGCAGTTAGTCATAATTTAGTGTTACAGATTTTTGGTTTCAACCCACAGGGCAGCGGAAAATAACAGGAAAGGCGGCGGAAAGAAAAAAAGTGGGGGAAAAGGGAAAATGAAAGGAAAGGGACAAAGTGCAGGTAAGAAACCTGCAAAGAAAGTTGGCAAGAGAAAGTGAAGCTTGCGTATACTGACTTGATGAAATAAGAAGTCCCCATGGAAGGTCCACAAACTTGGGTGTAGCACTGTACACTTTGGAATCAACAAGATCAGCCTTGAAGCTTTTGTGTACAAGAAATACCACAAGGGAAGGAATCTTAACTCACTTTATGGACATTATCTGTGCAACTGACCCTGCATGTGGTGATGCCAGACTTGGTTCTGTCAACACTGTATTTGAACCATAATATATTAGTGTTGTAATAAGAACAACATTATAAGCAACATGTGAAATGATGGCAATAAATTAACACCAGTGTATGATATTAATAAATATTTTTTTTATTACAGTCACAGCTCTCCTTGCGACCACTCTCATTATGACCACCATTGTGAAACTCTGTTTGAATTGTCACTCAAACTCTGTAATATTACAAGCTTCCGTATGCAACCACTCCCGTATGCGAATGCTACCAACTGGTCTTCTCCTTTGTTGTTAAGCTCTCGTAAGCAACCACTCAAAGGCTGTGATTGGTATTAGACAACTACTTTAACTATAAGTATCCACCACTTGATCACATTTACAGTAATATAGCGTTAATGGTTTGTTAATAAGATGAAAGTTCAAGATGTTTTTCGGCTGCAGTCATCCAAGTGGCTTTATGTGAAAAGCTCTTGTATGCGACCAGTCTTCCATTGTTTCAGTGCATGATCGCTTATAGGAGCCCATTCTCATAAGCGACCATGCAGCTCTATTTTATATAACCACATTTTTGTGGTCGCTTACATGAGAGCTTTGACTGTATCTGTATTGGATATGTATAGTGGCCCAAAACTGCCATTTTTTTTCTCAAAAAAATTGAGCATGCCACTTCCCCCTCCCTCCCCCCGACTCCTCTCCTGGATCACCCGGTGATTGTTATTTGTGTGTGGGTAATAATTTGCACAGTAAGGCCTAAAAGAAGTAGAGTAGGGGAAATTCTTTCAGCTTTCTGTGCCTTGGGTGCCATTCTTGTTCTCAAACCCATCAGACACCTGTGGGGTGGGGTAGGGAAAAGAGCTTGAAAATGGGGTCAGTTGGTTTGTGAATTCTTGAAGAGAAGAGGAATAGTGACAGATGATACATGTTTACTCTATTCTGGAATTGACAAGCACAACCTGTGGACCAGAGCAATATATATATATATATATATATAGATATTTTTTTTTGTCTTGTTTTGTTTTGTTCCCTTTTTGTCTGTCTGTCTGTCATTGGCAGCAAGCGCCTGTCAACTTTGTACTCAGCGGACTTACCCATGGTAACTAGCTCCAAGGCAACGCGCGGTTTGATTTGAGCTCAAAATGGAGTTCTAAGTTGTTTTGGAATTCGAAGAACACTTTCACCGACATGAAGCCCGAGGTAACTTCCAGACCACACAAGACTTACACAATAGGAACTGACAAACATTAAATGCCTCAGCTATGACCAAAAGCTCGTCCAGTTCCAGTTCTTCGTCGAGCTCTTCCGATTCAGAAGCGGTCTCAGTGGACACCGAGAAACCGCCAAGGCGACAACCTCGAATTTCTCATGACCCTCCGACCCGCCCTCCTGTACCTTCAGTTAGACCAAAGTCGGCTGCACCAAGGTAGGTACTATAATGTGACTTTTGCATTGTTTGTAGGCTCTTTGAATTCCCTAATTTTTGTTTATTTTTGTGGTCGCAGAGCCTCAGTCAAATCATGGAGTCTAACGCACTCCGATTTCGAATTGACCAAACCAACAAGCAACGGGAGGTATTTTAAACTTTAACGACTACCTCGTCACACTGACAGTTTACTTTATATCTGACACATACACCGTATTTTCAATTGATGTTGCATGAGCTAGGTAATTGTGCGAGAACAATCTTTTCATGGACAGCTGGGCCATTGAATCTTTTGTTGTTTAGACAAAAAAAGTACAATGTCACTGAGCGTTTCTGAAGTCTGGCTTGTAAGTTTTTCTGAAAATTTAACCGCGGACACAGCAAGCTCCTTGGTCACTTATTCCCAGCAGTATTTCTCTTTCCCTCCCCCTTCCTGTAACTGAATACGTTGTAATCCTGACAAACTGTGACTTTTAATATTACAGAGCAAAAATCAAGAGCCCTAAAATCTCATGGGGTAAGAAAAGTGAAGATGCCAGCAGCTATGCTGAAGTAGAGAAACAAAGTGAGAAAGTAAGACCCCCCTGGCAAATGTTAGGCACAGCTGAGGCCCTTCCTCCACGAGGTCTGACGGTCACCTCTGTGTCTCAAAACAAAGAGCTCCAGGTAAGAATTGAATACCCAAGGCTCACGAGCATTCTATCGTTTCTTGTAACTAACTAAGGTCACTTCATACCTTTTGATTCTTTCAGATTCCAATATATATATATATTATTTTATATTAAGTGTTGCTTATTGTGAAATAGTTGGGAAAATATGCTATTGGTACAAAGTGTTGATGGTTGTGTGACATTTTAAGAGACTGTTGCATGACACATCATTAAAAATGTATTGCTTTCCCATTGTATTGTTACCACCTGTCTCTGTTTCTAGGCGACCAAGAGTGTTCAGATCTTTTTGTTTAAGATTTCCATTCATTAAATCTTGATTATGAATATTCCATCAAAATCACACAAAAAGTTTTCCTCTGTTAGGTTTCAAGCTGCACAACATTTTAGATCGAATTAGCATCATGGTATCTTGATTTTGTAGATGCTGTGAAGTTGATTGTGGGCAGTTTTATTAGATAGCTGGGTCTGTAAGAAAGACTTAATTGAGTCCCAAAGTGTTCTCTGAGATAGAGAAGAATTCTACAATGTCTGGCAAAAACAAAGCAGAAGTGGTGAGCCAGGATATTATAATTATATTGAAATGTATAGTGAGTGGCAGTAAGATATTGTAACACTACAGTGAAGCATACATAGTTTACGCAGTATACATTTTTAAAAGCATAGGATGGTGTAACGTCTTTGTGTTCAGTAGTACAGTATATGGTGGGAACAGTTGATGCTATGAACGTGTGATGATTGTGTTTGGGGAGTTTTCAGTCCATTACACTGTATACCAACTTAATATGAACCGTGTGTACTTGTAGGAAGTCATCGGCATAGAGGCGGCCCATGCAGAGGGGCAGACCTCATCTGATTGGCTTAACAGACACAGCATTGAGGCTGAGGGGTTAGCATTTGACGACATCATGAAGTGTGGAATTCCCATCAAGTATGTTGTAATATTAAGTTATCATGATGAGATATTGTGTGCCAAAAAAAATAGAAAGAGTGGAGCATACAACTGAGGGAAAAGAGAGAGAGAGAGAGGGGGGGAGGGGTACTCCTATGTGCATTCTAGTCTGAAATAGGGTATCGATTCTGAGCCTTTGGTCTGGAATAGGGTAGGAGATTTTGATATTTGGTCTGATTTAGGGTCAAAAATAGCACATTTCAGTCTGAAATAGGGTATGGGTTTTCAGTCCCTGGTAGCAAACTCCCACCCAAAATTTTGAGGAGTCCCCCCAGCCCCATAGAATATTGAATGAGGCTAGAATATTACAGTATGGGTCATAATATCTCTGGGCCTATACATTGTATTTTAGTTGCCTTGGTTATTTCTTTCTGTTTTGAATGTTGACCTTCAGTTTCTTCATCACAGAGCACCAGAGGATGCTGACCCAGATACTCCACACCTCAAACTGAATGCGATCAAGCTACAAGAGGCAGAGTTCAAGTTGAATAAGTTAGTAACCTACTTGATGAATGAAGGCCTTCACGTGTAAACTTTTCGAGTTATTTCTGCTCAGCTGTTTACCGTAACAACAGAAATTCTAACATTATTGTTTTGATTCCTAGCCTGATCAGCTTGTGTCAGGAAAGAATCAACTGGCTTTTGAGGGGAAGCAGAAGGGTAAGGCCTTAAACTTGGAAAAATCTTCAGGAAAACTATATGTTATGGTTGCTGTTTTGTCTGAATGCTCTGTACTGATCATGAAGTTCTCTTTTTTTTTCAGGCCTTTGGGATGGTGAAGGGTCAGCGAGTTGGATTGCTGGTCGACACCTCAGATGCAAACTGTGGATACGGCAGACTGCAGTTGTTTCAAGAATCACTTCTGGTAACTAAAACTTTTAATAGATAAGTAATGTGGAAGGGGGGGGGGTCATTTGATGTCAGACTGCTTTATTAAGACTGTAAGTACTGACCTCTCTTTCACTTTTTTGCACAGGAATTTATCGAAGAGCAGTTGGTAAACAAAGACAAGTTGTTTCTTGTGTCATTTGGAACTCATGCTATTCCTCTCTGGACTGTCGTGAGAGACAACAACTGCAGAATGTAAGCATGCGCTGACTCTAAGGTGTGGGGAGGGAAATGTTTGGCTTAACCCTTTCACTCCCAAGATCAAAATGCAGATTCTCCTGATCTTTTAATAGGAACATTTATGAGTGTTGTAATAAGAATTTATAGATTAATCAGGTATCTTGTGAGTAAGGTATCAAAAACCAAGTTTTCCTTACTGTATGATATATTTCTAAGTGAGAAACTGAAAGATAATATTGAATTTGATCACTCTTGGAAGTCAAAGGGTTAAGAACGCAAAGGTTTGGCAAATAATAAATTGAGGTAGGTAAGTCCTCAATCCATCCCCATTTTGTACATTGTCGCTCTTTGTGACATAAATTTTTGATTGGTCAGATGATGTTCCAATCTTAAACTGTTTTTGTGTCTACAGCCTTGAGGAATGTCGTTGGTGGGTTAACTCACTCCGTCCTCAAGGAGGGTGCAATGTAATGGCAGCATTGAAACAAGTCCTCAAGAGAAAGGAACTGGATTCTATAGTCCTTGTCCTTGGAAACTGGTGAGCTTTTGAATAATACTATTTAAGAATACTTTTACAGAACTTGTAAGTGTTCAGCCGACACTTCTCTCATAAAGTTCTGTTCCAGTTGTTTGCTATGTACTATTGTTTGCCACATAGTAATCTTATTCACCCCAAGCAGTATATGATTTAATGTAATCTGTGGTGTTCATTTTATCTAGCTTTTGACATTTTGCTTTTCACTTCAGCCCTGACCAAAACCCTACCTTGATTTGTGAATATGTAAGAGAATCCCTGTCTGGGCGAAGTGCTCCACTTCACACGGTGGCATATGATTGCAGTGTCTCAGCCACTAATGTAAGTATAGAAAATTGAGGAATTCATGTAAATAGAGAGATTGGTTTATACAGTGTCTTGTTCATTTGTCACTATTGAACTTTTAACACATCCTCCTTAGATGTTTCTGAAGGAACTGGCAGAGCAAACAGCAGGACGCTACCACTGTTATGTCTCCACAAGCAATGTAAGTTTGTGTTAAGCCTAGTCCATTACATTTGGAGCAGTCCAACAATAATATAATTTGTACCCAGGGTCAGATCTAGGATTTTGAAAGAGGGGGTGGCTGGGGGCCATAGTGTTGATGTTTAAGCGCCGGAGGTGCGAGCCGCTAGGAAAGTCCGGGGGCATGCCCTCCCCTCCCCATCCGCCCCTGGTACCATTAAATGTTATATCATAACATTATATCTTATTTGTCCATAAACATGCAGTCATTTAATTTTATTGTTCCTTCCTAATTTTCAACAAACAAAAAAACCCTGTTGTCAGTAGCTACAGCTAGTAACTATTGTTTGTAAACAATACTCTTGTACACTGTACCTGCAGTTTTATACAGTGCACATATTATATAAAAAGACATTGGTTTAAAATGAATATGATACTTAACCTAAAAACCAAAGTAAACCTATAACAGTATTTACATTACTTTATTTATCACAGACATTTTTGGAGTGATAACACTTCTGTCTGGTCAATTGTTGTAAGTAATATGTCACCAAGGCATAAACTTCATAATGATGTCACATGGTTATCTTAAAATCACTAGAAAGCTGCATCTCCTCACAAAGACAACTCTAAGACCACTGGGGCTTTGAGTCTACAACAAATCCAGGTACCCAGTAAAATAAGTGATGATATCTAGCCAATAACAATAATTATACAATAATTATATTATATTATATTAAAATAGATCTGAATGATTGTGTAATTTTAAAGACATTAAAAACAAATCATTAAAGATAAGTTCGTGACTCTGGAACTAAAAGAATATTCTGCACTATCAGAAATATATAAATGTGTGAACATTATATAACACATCAAACATTTTAAAGTAAACAATATCGTATTAAAATACAGTACTTAATGACTGGTATAACGTCAGGATGATATGTTGTTGTATTCTGTTCAAAATTATTGCTAATATTTTACTGTGTTGTTTGTTATGAAAATAATCACATATTGTGCTATGCTTGCAGGATCTAATTATGACAGGCACTGACCTTCATCTGCTGGCAAAAGAGATGGAGAAAGCTCAAGAAATTCTCCGACAAATGCAGCAGATGAAGCAAGGGATCGTAGGCAACAAGAAAGTCAAAATCCAGTCTGAGGTAAAGTGTCTCAATGCAGCTAGTTTAAATTGCAGTCTTCCCCTATGTCAGGGAAAAAGTCAGGGAAGTTTTTTTCATTTGTGTGAGTGGCAACCCTATTAAATTTAATGCAATGATTATGAACTGCAAGATCCCCAATGCTGTACCTTTAACTGATGAACATCATTATTTTACCAGTTACCCCTCAGTCTTGACCTCCCAAAGATTCCCGTGGGGGAGGGGGAGATATTGGAAGCAGACAGTTCCCCTTTAGTGGTGGAGCATCCCTCGTTTCCTGCCAGGACCTCATTAGAGTGGCTTTCTCAACATGGTCTCAAAGGTACTTTGATCAGACACTTTGCTTTTCCCCATGTTTCATGTTTCCATTCCTGAACTAAGTCTGAGCTTTTCATTGAAGCCAAGGGACTGAATATGTACCAGGTGTTGGCCCCCAATGCTTACTCCTACGTCGACTCTTATGTGTCCTCCATCAACAAGAACATTCACTCGCTGGTTCATGAAAGGGTAAGTTATATTTTGAACTCCAATTCTGTAATACAATAATTTTGGCAAATTTAGAACAGCTCTATCCAGGATGTGTGAACTATCATTGCAGCAACTGCATGCCTTGTAAAAGATGTTCAAGACCAGAACATGTAATATTCTTTTGCATGCTGAAATAAAACAATATTGGTCAGTAAGGATGTTTATGTACCCATTCTTCTCCAGAGCATGACCCAATTCAAATGGCATGATGGAACCTTGAAAAATGTTCATGTGGACCCCACACGTCTGTTTGATTACCAGGTAAAGCTTCTTCCTCCTCTTTTATTCTCCCTTCTTTTCATCCTTTCCCAATCTCCATATCCACCTCTTTCCTTCTCCCTCCTCCTTCTGTCCTCTTCTTTTCACAAGCAAATAATTATGTTGGTCATGAAGTATGTCTAACATACAGTTCTATTTTGTGACAAATTTAGCGTCACCTTGAATCTGCCGTTCAGCTGTACAAAAGACGCATTGACTGGCTCTCTGTGGGGTGCAGAAAAATATTTGGAACAGTTGTAGAGAAAAGGTGAGGATGTTATTGTATTGTGTAATTGATGGGTTCATGATAATTCTGTCCCCATTAGGGGTCCAAACCAACGTCATGTTGTACCTGTTATAATGCAACTCAACTGGTGGTTCCTCCCTGTTGCAGGGTGATCCTGATCTTGGACTCCTCAATCTGTATGACACCAGCAATCCCCAAACTACAGGAACACATCCGACTTTTACTGGAGCAGCAAATGGCGAACAAAACGTCTTACAACCTCATCTGGTGAGTGAGAGGAGAATTCCTAATTGGCAGTTTTGCTTTTCTGCTGATTCACTGATTGCTTGGGGTAGTATTGTACATTTATTTTGTCTGAAGCAATCTCCATCTTGCAGCTTTGGGGACAAGACTGAGATGTTCAGACCTGTGATGGTGGAGCCTTCTCCTGAATATTTGGAAGCAACTTGGAAGTAAGTAGTAAAAATATTCGAATAAATGCCCTGGGTGCTTATTCAAATTCTGTGGCCAAAGGGGGTGCCTAATATTGAGGATGGCACTTAAAACGTGATTTGAAATATTTTCATAGTTTGAGATAACTATTCAAAATGAAGAAAATAAAGGTTATAAATTAAAACATTTGCAGTAACGTTTTTCACAGCCTGCATTGCTACACTATTTCATGTAACATTAACAGTATATAACTTGTTTCCTTTATCAGCCATAACTTATAAGTATGCCATTTGTTAATCTCATACTCTACGTATTTTGGGGGGTTCAATCAAGGTTTGTTCAATCCAGGTTTTTTTTAATGAAATATATTCTTTTAGGTGGCTGCTTCAAAGGAGTTTCTCAGGAAGTAGGAATTTTTTGGATGCATTTAGAAAAGCTGTAGAAAATGAAGAGGAGAGAAGCCAAGGCATAGGTAAGGAAAACTGGCATACATGGCCTGTCTGAGTGAACACTGAACTGGGTCCGATTCTTCTTGTTGCTTTCAGTTGGTAACAAAAATAACATTTTGTTTTCCCAGAGGTGGAAGGGGTTTATCTGATCACCAGTGGAGTACCCGATGAACCTAAGGTGAAGCAGCCTCTTGTGTTCTGCAGTAATGTTGTCAAAAGCAAGGAAGGAGAATATTTGTCACATATCACTCATTCCTATTTTTTCGAATGCAGGAGGTTGTTTGTGGGTTCATCAGTGAGGCACTTGCAGGCAGGAACACAGCAGTACACACAATCTACTATGAGACAGATGATGAGGATGGCATGGTCGCTGTACCGGGGCATTATGCTGACAGAGGACAGACAGCAGATTATCTACGACAGATGGCTCATGTCGCAAATGGACGGTTTCACTGGTACAGAAATGGAGGTAAGAATATCATATGATAAAACAAGTGCCATGCCTTTCACCATGCTATGATACCATACTTCTTGGACAGGAAACTCATTAACAGACTTTGCCTCAAATCACTTGACAATCAGACAACAATGAAATATCTTGCACTCTGAGCACGACTCAATTAGCATACGTGTAAAATAAACACAGCTAGGCTGCAGACCAACTTGCAGACTACCATATAGTCTTCTTCCAAGTGTGTACAACAATGATTTGTTCACATAAGAAACGTCCAACATGCACCGAGGTTGTGTTTTGCTTATGCAGCTGTTGTGCAAAGTGATGACCTGAGAGCTGTGATCAGTGAAATGGACAAGGCATTCAACTATTCCCAGAAGGTAATTTATGACTCATGACAGACAACTCAACCAAATAGTTATTCAACAGAACTGGACACAAACTTGGTACTACTTATCGTACATTGTGGACAAAGTAGTGTTTATGCATGGGTGTATTTATTGGCAAAACCCAGTGGAGCTTCTTAGTGATAATTCAGATGCCTTGTGAAAAGTAATACTGGCAAGATGAATGTTGCTTGAACTGTTATCGCTACTTTGGTTGGGAGGACTGGCCAGGACTACAAGCACTATAAACATCTATACAGTGCAGTTATTGTAGCATGCAGCTACCGTTTCCACCTATAGTAAGTCATGAAACTTTACAACACAAGTAATGCTGTGCTTCATTTATTAAAGAAATGACAAACTAGTAACAATGAACTGATGGGTTATTTAAACAGCAAAAATCAAAGTGCTCTGACTTGGGCACATTCAGGACAGCTGCAGTGTTCTCTTGTTTTTCTGTCGTCAAGGAGATCATTTTTGTCTCCAATGTGCAGCATCATTTTGAAATGTTTTTAAGCTAAAAGGGAAAACAGATGAAGCCAAACTATACCGTGAAAAAAATGCAGGGATTCAACAGCTGACAAAGTTGCTTGATTACTGTAAATACAATGAAGTAGTCACGAAATAGGACATCCTTTCCCACCCCCCCCCCCCTCCCAAGTATGTACTCTTTCCAAAATCTAGATACATCCACTTTATATAAACTGCTACAAAAGTGTTACACAGTGGATTGCGCACAAACAATAAGTCTATAATAATCTATGGGTGGCTAAAAAATGTCTCTAGTCTCTGCTGGCCCGGGCCCAGTTGTTCAAAGCCTGATTAAGCAAATCCAGGGTTAACCACAATGTTTTCCTTTGTCCTGTTGGCCAGTAAACTGCACATTTGTCAAAGACCAACTAAAAACCTTCTCTTACCTCAAAATTTATCAAGCACGCTAAATTCTGAGCGAAACCTTTCTGATTTTTAGGCTTAAAAATGACAAAACATTTGCTGCTAATCGAGGATTAGCCTAAATTGTCCTTTAAACAACCAGGCCCTGGTCATTTCCATGTCAGACTGTCATCTGAACCTGAGATGTGGACGCTTTTTCTCAGAGCTACATTGTGCAATGGTACTCGAAACTCTAACATCCAACAAAATTGCTCTCCTGGTCTACTCAAATTTGGTATATCCACTGCCATAGGCTGAGTTGGAGGTGTAGTTTGAGGAATTGTATGCATCCTTGGAAGCATTGTAGGCATCTTTTGAGGCTGGACTGTATTGAGCACTGCTGCCACCACCCTGTGCACTGTAGCTATTGCCCGAGTAGTAAGAATCTCTGGAAGGGTACGTTGTGCTGTATGACTGGGTGCTGCTGGAGTTGGAGTAGTTTCCTGTATAACTGTTGCTCGAGGCGGGTTCGGCAGACCTTTGTGAGCTTTGGTTTCCACTGTTGTAAGAATCGTGGCTGCCAGATCCCCCTCCTGCCTGGTTGCGATAATGTGCATTCTGATCAAGCAGCACTTCATTAGCAGCTTTCAGTATGCCCACTTGCTTCTGGAGATCTGCAACCTTGCGACGAAGTGATTCATTCTCCTCCATCAAGTAGTGGTCGGGTGCTTCGTGCGATTCGCGCCGCCGTTTTCTGGGGTAGTCCTCGTAGCCATACCCAACATCGCCACCATAGCCCGTATCCTCTTCCATTACATGGCGGAATTTGCAGCCCGTTCCTCGGGTGCATTTTCGGTTCAAGTAATCCTTGCAGATAGGATCCTGTGGACCAGCCCGTGTAGCTTCTCCACGAGGACCACCACCATGACCCCGAGCAAACATTGGTCTGGCTCCTCCCCCAGCTTGGGGCGGCATTTGGCCAGTGTGCAGGAACACTTTCTCTTCAGAATTGGTCATGTGCACATATTTGCAGGTAGATCGGCCACACTTTCCATTCTGGAAGTCTCGACATATCATTGGCTGGTTGGCTATTTCTGTTCCCATGCCCTCTGGGTGTCTGAACTTACACTTTCCCCTTCGGTTGCAAACGCCACGCTGGTAGTCACGACAAATCCTGTCTTCACCGACTTCACCAGCGCTGTTTTGGTTGTCATTTTTGCTGTTGTTGTTTGAATCATTTTGATTTTCTCCTATGGGTGTCTCTTGCACAGACATGTTCATGAAAGATCTTAACGTCAAGGGCAACCCTCAGCTAGAATTTGCTTTTCACGTGCAGATTAATGCGCTTACCAGATCGGACAAGGCTCAGCGGGCAACTGCTGCGAATCTGCACGCTTTGTGTCAAGCTAGGTTGGTTTGCGTTTCCGTTGGAGCTGCATCAGCAAGGGCGCAAACAAAAAAAGGCAGAAGTTAGCTAAACACCGACTGACATACGATTTTTTTATTGTTAGAAAAGAAACCAACAACAATCATTCAGTTCAAGATGCGATCTATTCTTACTGGCTTCTACAAAACCTGTAATCCCTAATTAAAATTATCAGCGGGTTCTGTTTTGAAGCCGAACAATCGGTTAGCAACATCGGCTTCACAAGAGTAAACGACCATTTGACAAAATCTGATGGTAAATTCGTTTTAACTGCGGCTAGAACAACACGAGCTGGAAGGCGAGTGGATGTCGCCAAGCGCTCAACATCTGGTCGATCGCTTTTAGCCACAAACCACGAGGATCGCAAAGACGAGTCTCTCTCAGCATCAAAATGTAATCAGAAAGAGGATCTAAGGTGATTTCGCATGTTTTGCTTCAAAATAGGGGAGATCTCACAGTGTTTTGCAATGTTATCTTTTACATTGATAATAAAACGGCGTCGCCCCGATGACAGGAAGCAGTGAAGCGTTTCATTCAGCAAGGAAGCTACGCCTCAAAGAAAAAAAGCACATAAAGACAGCGCATACTTTGCCTGGAATCCTATGCGGGCTTTCGCTATTAATTCCTCTTCTGGACAGCGCTGTGAGCGTGCAAACGCAATCGCGATCGACGGCCAGCAAAACCCTTCTCCTTTCGACAAAATGGCGGTCTCCGAGCGCTGAGCACGTGATAGCACTTCCCAAATATGGAAAGAACGCCCAACAACGAGGCTGATCGGCTGACACATGCCGATGTGATTATCGCGGGCTCACGAAGATAGCCTGGGTCGAGGTTTTCTTTTCTTTCTTTCTTTCTTTCTTTCTTTCTTTCTTTCTTCGCTCCTTTTTCTGTTGGGTTTCTTTCATTGAAGAGCGTCTCCCATTTTCAAGTACACATAGATATTTTAGTGCACGTTGAAACAAAATTTAGTTCCATAGACAAGTATTACTTCTCTTCTACAGTACGTTGTAAGGTTGATTTATAGTCTGCACCTTCAGACATACTCTTAGTCAATGAAAGTCATAGCTCTCTAGATGTTGCATTGAATTTGTTCCTGGTGCTGTCAGGGGCCTTGGGTAGTTGACCTCGTTTTCATGTTAGGTATCTTTGGTTTCCAGGCTTCCATGCTGCTGGAATCAGTCAGAAAGAAGAAACCCACGCAAATAGTGAGTAAACTTGACTAGAACGTAGAGAACGTACTCCTTCTTGCTTTCAAAACATTTTTTTCCCCACATACCCACTGCCCTGCGTAATGGCGGACCTAATTTACATACACTTAGAAGGTTAACTTTTAAGATAAGATTTCCGACACCACATCAAAGGCCATATTTTAAATAGTAGCTTTGTGCCATTTCAACGGTGTATACCGAATTTAGGCGAACTTATCCGTTTGTAAAGTGCAGCAAATACATGAAAGCGAGGCTTGTGAGGCAAGATTCTCTTTCTCCTTACAAATCTCTACAAATTGAAACAGCTGTAACTTTGCAGATTTTTAAGCTACAACACTCAAATTTCTCAAATCTCTACAAATTGAAACAGCTGTAACTTTGCAGATTTTTAAGCTATAACACTCAAATTTCTCAAATCTCTACAAATTGAAACAGCTGTAACTTTGCAGATTTTTAAGCTATAACACTCAAATTTCTCAAGGTTTTTAATTTTGGTATGTGCTTCCAATACACAAATAAATTCTTGCATTGATCGCAGCAAATGCTGAAACACGAAGGACACACCTTTATGTATACGGCGTGTGTGTATGCATGTAAGAGCGAGCTTTTGAGCTGAAAGATGTGCGTGTATTTCTTGACTCCCAATGAAAATTTGTTTTCAGCCGAGTGACTCAACCGAGAGCCTGGACAGTCTGGTACCCAGGCCTCCATCAGCCAGCAAAACGAAATTACCGCTGACTGCACCCAGGCATACCGCTCTGACGAAGGCGCGAATGGTGAGTAATATGGGAGTGGGACTTTAACAAGGGAGTTGAAAACTGCCTCTAGTCTTCTTGATAAGATAAGTAAATAAATCTAATTCTGTTGAAAAACCCTTTAAAACTATTTGTGGCATTGAAATTAGCTAAGGTATAAATCCTACCTGCGTCTCTAAAGCGGTTTTCAGATGATTGTGGAATGAGTTCACCACCAATCACAGAGGCTGTAAGAAACACTTTCAACCAATCACAGAGGCTGTAAGAAACACTTTCAACCAATCACAGAGGCTGTAAAAAACACTTTCAACCAATCACAGAGGCTGTAAGAAACACTTTCAACCAATCACAGAGGCTGTAAGAAACACTTTCAACTAATCAGATGCCGAAGCAATTTGCGTTTGGTTTTCTTTGAAGAAGAAACTAATCAGCAACGCGAGAAAACGCTGTCATCTCAATCGTGCCATGCCTTTGTTCCTGATTGGCCAAGAATGCTGCCAATTTTTTTCGGACCAATCCAAAAGCGTAGATAACGCAAATCACACGATTACTTTCGCCAAGCCATCCGAATACCGCTCTAAACGACATTTTGTCTGTTTGCTTGCTTGTTTTGTGTTTGTGTTTGTATATTTTAGTTTATATAACGTGATTGCGTGGGAGCAGGTTTTCATTCCCTCTCCTCCCTGGCATTTGAATTTCTTTAACATACCTCTGACATATATTTGATGAATTCCTTCATTTAGAAACAAGCCTGTTCGTTGCCTCCACTAAAGTCTTCGACTTCAGAGAAAGACGCCGTAAGCTATTTGACTGAGTTCAGCGCCGAGCCTTCCGGTGTCAAATAACTTAAATCACCACTTGCACTGGCACGATAGATGTTCTTTCACTAAACGTTTCATAAGCACTCGGCAGAATTAAATGCACATCTGTCTGATTAAAGTTCTAAAGAATGATTAACTGCAACTAAAGATTAAACAGCAACAATAACAGTTGAAAGCGGAATAATTACGTCAACTTATTAACAATTTTTTAAATTTATTAATCGCTTTCAACTTTTAGTGTAACGACAGTAAATTTCAGTTATTAAATCCAGTTATTAAATAGACAGTGCGCGAGAAGCTAAAAAAGTAAAGAAAATTCAAGCACTTTACCTCTAAACCTGCGTTGCACATGATCGCATTGTCTTTTAGCTTATAGATATTCAACTGAAGTAATATGCCAACTCGAGTTCTTTCTCTTGCAGAGTATAAGACCTCAGACCGCGGGCTCAAGCCATTCCAGGTCCTCCGCATCGGAGAAGAAGGCCAGGCCCCTGAGCGCCTCGTCCCAAACCAAAGAGTCGGCGTTGAAGGCTCTGTGCTGGAAACCACCGACTGCCAACAGCTCCAGCACGCTCATCCCTGCACGTGAGTACTGTGGGTCATATTATCCACACCAAAATCCTCCCAAACTACACTGAACAAAATCTGAGCGAGATGATTATCAGACGACTTGTCACTGACTATACGTTGAAAGAAGAAATTCGCTTTTGATTACACATAATGTTACGCATCACTGCCGTGGTTCCTTAATCTTCAATCTAAGGCAAAATTGTGTGGAACACACTCACAGATTCGTTACTTCTGTATCCTCCCTCGACAATGCTGAAGACAGAAACTTGACAACGCACACACAGTAGCTGTCATTGAAATGGGAGGGAGACTGTGATTATCGTGTGACAGGCACAATCTTGACTGTTGTCCCGACAATTTTGTCTTGGATTGTTGGTCACTTTGCCAGTTGTACTTTGTGTATACTTGTGACTAAAACTGAGTTCTTCAGTGCAGTTCAGCAGATCTGCCCACTGCACCCTCTTTTCTTTGTTCCCGCGTAAAACCAGTTTATATTATTTTGTTCACTCTATGCAGCGCCACCTTCTAAGAATGTGCTCAAGGAGAAGAGGCCTGGATCAGCAACGTCCAAACCTGTTCAACAGGTTTTTTATACCGAAATGAAGAACGAGACAGGTGCGTTTACCTTCATACCAGGTCCAAGTTTAGCTCAATGTGTAACACGGTAGCCCTGAGTTCATCCTCGGCCACATTATGTCTATAGCCAACTGGTTAGCCTCCGACCAATTGGGTTCTTAACAAATTTACGTTCAGTTTATGATATTTGGTTTCTGCATTTCAAGTCTCCCCAATTAGTACTGCAGTGCTGAATACCTTGAGACTTAAATAAAATGATTTTTTTTTATCTATACATTGGTGCGTCGCACCTGCCATGTGCGGAAACCACGTCCCACACTAAAACACTGCAGCTCTGTCTAGAAATCTTCATATAAAACGACAGCAAGCGTTTACAAAACTATCAGAGAGCCTCACTTGCTGTGTTAGGGGGTCTCACTCGTTTGTTCGCTGTTTACAGGGGCAGTTTTCTCTCAGTATCCCACAATCCTTCAGCAGAAGAGGAAAAGCAGACGACCAATCAAATGCGCGTATATTCCAGACAAGGAGGAGAGCGTGTCAACTAGAGAGGTGCGACTCCCGATTCATGTTCAGCGGACAAAAACCGTACGGGGGTGGGGAAGGGTTGGATTTGAAGCCTCCAGGGATCTCTTGAGTGATGTTTCTTGCTAACTTCCTAGCAGGTGCCGAACACTCCGAATGTTTGGGTATTTACGACTGACAAGCAGTCTGATATTAAGTGAGCTTTAATTATCACTTGCAATTTCAGATTCCGGGTAGCAGATTGATCCCAAAACACTTTTTTTTGTGTGTGACTGCTGCTTCAGTCGCTCATCGTCAAGTCTAACTGTGCCATTCTCTGATTGTCTCCCCTATCGCCTGCTCTTCTCTCATACTTTGCCTGTGTGTACTTCAGATATGTGTCAAGCTCTCAAAGTGCATCATTTTGGTTTTCAGTCGATATAAGTCGTGTAACAAAGAAAACATCCTCAAACGCGCTGCTTATTAAGCTTCTTTTGTGTTTGATTGTTTCAGTGGATGCGCCATTACAGCCTGTCCAAGCTGAAGCTCGACCTGAACAGCATTGTGGGCACGGCGGAATGTTCGCACGCGAAGGGAAAAGTGAACAGCATCGGACAGTCGGTGCCTGCCAGGTGAGACTACACCGCTGACAACGAAAACATGACTGGTGTCGATGTTTTTGACAAAGTTTTACCGCCATCCTTTCAGTCAACACAACATTAGTTATGACTTCCGCAGTAGCTCTTACTGCCCGTTCTTCAGACACTTTCGATAGATTACGACACTGGCATCCGGGACTTAGAGTTGGGAGGAAGTGACGTAAGCAATCCCTCGGGAAACAATGCGGAAGTGACGTCGTCAGATAGGGTATTGAGCGGCGGATGCTACACAGAATGAACACGCTTCTTTATTGAACCTCTTGTCCTTGTTGTTTCAGATACTGCAATATTTTTCCAAGCGTCGAGGTCAAGGTTGGTGCTAGAATTCAAACGAAGAGGAACTGTTTTATTGCTGTGTATTGCTCGTGCTGTTTGTCTGATGCCATGTGTGAGTTTTGTTCTTTGTCTCTACAGGGTGTTGTCAAGCATCTTCACTTACTGCCTCACGAACTTGAGGATTATGAAGACCAAGTGGAGAAAGTGATGAGAAGATACGTCAAGAGACTCCAGTGGCTCATGAGTGGTGCGTGTACCCCACCCCCACACCCTGGGGTCTTTAATGCTTTTTCTTCTCAGATTTGTTATTTGTACAACATCATGATGTCTCCTCCTCTTCACAGGAAGCAGACGTGTGTTTGGAACAGTTGTGGAGAAAAACGTAAGATAAACATTTGTTTGGTGATATTGTTGTTGAGTTTGGCATCGTTGTGTTAAAGTATAGATTTTCAAGGACGCAGAAAAACTTCCCGCCGATCATATATCTACACGTCATTTTCATGCACTGTGTACTCAAACCTGATTTGTTTGAACCGTGGGCGCTTCCAAGAAAACCGAAAATTCCGGGAGGAAATCAAATGGAACCGAACGTTTTTCAGCAAGAATTTTCGAAATTGTGGACACCTTCTCGAGGTTGTCCTCTTTTTTCGAAAATCCCAGAATGACCGACGGTCAAATGGAAAGCGCCCCGTATGTGTCGAAAGTCCCTTATGTCGCTTCGTTATATGATTGGCTGTGCCACGATGCCATCTCCTGGCCAGGTTTTGACGCGAGTGTTTCTCTCATGTGGTCGGTTGTAACTGGTGATTTCAGGTGATCGTGTTGATCGACACGTCTGGTTCTATGGTGGCGAGTATGGACGAGCTGAAGCGAGAACTCGCGGCGCTCGTGTGGGATCAGCTCAAGACCTGCGCCAGCAAGTACGTCAAACTTCTTTCCACAAATTCGTTCGATCTCGGTCTGCTTTGTTCAGTTTTAAACTGGAAACGTGTTCAATTTGTTTGCAGGTTCAACTTGGTACGCTTCTCGTCCGAGGCAGTCTCCTGGAAACCCGGCCTGGTGGCGGTCACTGAGGACTCGTGTCAAGACGCTGTCCAGTGGCTGTCTGACTTCGAAGCGATAGGGAGCACTTGCACCCTGGACGCACTCCAGGTTTGTTCTTCTTGTTCACGTGCTGTGTATTTATTGAAGTGAATTGCCACCGTTGAACTGTGTTAACTTATGTTCTCCTTCAGATTGCGTTTGAGGATCCCGACGTTCAAGGGATATACCTTCTCACGGATGGAAAGCCGGTCAGTAGCTAGTTGTTTGTCACTCTGTGCAGCTATGACTCTCACATAAAAATGACGGAGATGCTCCTCGGGAATTTTTGTTTTGATCTCTAAGAGGTACTAAAATGGGCGTGGCTCGAGCTTACTTTGACCCTTAAAATGTACCAATAAAAGCATACCAAGAATTTAAAGTTTCGATGCCTTTAATCGCTATAAAGAGGACATCATCAAGCAATTTATCCCTTGTTTGTTTGTTTGTTTGTTTTTCTGCTTTTTTTTTTTTCAAACAAAAAATGTTTATTCAACTGACACCCTTCCCCTTAACGGTACCACGTCACATGAAAATATCAGCGTTTGATGTTGAGCACCCTAGCGGTACCAAAACCATATATTTGACCCCTAAGCAGTGCGACGAGCATCCCCGTCCTCTTTTATATGGAAGTCTCTACCCCCTCCCCCCCCCCCCCCCCTTTCCGGGGGACTCACGTCGTCTCTCGTCTCCACAGCCGTTTCCTTGAGTGTGCTGTTTCTCACAGTGGACTGTTTTGCGTTTTCAGGATAACAGCACTACCATGGTATTACGAGAGGTTGCCAAGCTGAACTCTGGGCGCAACGCACGTGTTCACAGTATTTCCTTCAACTGCGACGACAGGTCAGATATCACGTGTTCAGAGTACAGTATTTCCTTCAACTGCGACGACAGGTTATACAACGCGATTGTCGGTGCGTTCAAGAGCTTGCCGCCGGCCGCGTTCCGGAATCGATTGTCGTGAACAACAAGACCGTGTTAACGAACTTCTTCCTTGTCTTGCAGCTCTGCAAACAAGTTCCTCCAACTGTTGGCCTCCCAGACTGGTGGAAGGTAAGCGAGTAACACGCGCATATCGCTCTATCCTTTTTTTTTTCTTATTTATTTCAGTACACACAGGATTTGTCCGTTTATTTCCCGCTTATTTGAGAAACCTCTCCAAGTCACCGACCAAATCACGCCAAAAACGAAAAAACCGAAAGTTTAACAGAATTATCGTCTAAAGATTTCAAAATGCATGACTGTGGGAGGCCTGTCAGTACACATGCAACCTTTCTGAGTTTCACGAAAACACACCTGAATAAGGCGAGCGTTTGCGACTTTAACTGCTCTCTCTTCTCGTGGAGGTTTCACCGTTGCCAAGGCGACCCCGATGGTCACTTGTTCACGCACAGGATTCTGACGGAGGGTTTCAGAGAAGACGAGGTACGTTGATTGACGTCACATGTGTGCTGTAGTTCTTTAGTATACCGCTGACCGCTGATCATTTTTGTATTTTCCAGCCGCTGAGCATGCCGGTATTTGAAGGAGACGACCTACGGCGCCTAGCGAGCGAGATCGCTTTGTGTCGCAAGTTTCTTCTTCAGTCCAGATCCTACAGGTATTAGAAGTATTGAGCACATAATGTCCTGTCAGTGAATCGGTCAGCCTTGTCCTGATGTCTCTTCATGTTATCAAATTACCTGCTTTGGCTGTACAGTAGAACATCGCTATCTCGAACTCGGTTATCTCGAACTCCCGCTAATTTCGAACAGAATCCGATTTCCCTCAGAAATGAACTTGGTAGAAATTTCGCTTGGTAGAACCCCGCTATCTCGAACTATTTCTCGCTTCCCTTGAGAGTTCGAGATGTTCTGCTTTATTTGTCTTCCAACTTCCCCCAGCTGGGTGTTGGTTGGTCCAGCCTTTTTTTTTTTTTTTTTTTTTTTTTTTTTTGACCACTCCTCCATGGGAGCCAATATTGAATAAGGGTCAGAATTTGAACCGGAGGGGAGGGGGTGCGGGATGAAAATGTTTTTGACGAGTATTTCAGTTTTTGTGTTCCTTTGCTGAGCTTATTTGACTGAAATCTGTTTGTTTAACTTTTACCCAGAGCGATGTTTCCCGATGCGACCAAGTCAAACACCGCTGACAGAACTCGAGGTTAGATGAGTGGGTTGATTCCACACCAAATATTCAAGTTATCAAAAGTTGCTAAAAGCCATAACAAGACATCACAAGTTTTCACAAGTTCTTTTTTTCAAGTTATCACAATATATCACAAGTTATCACAAGTTATTGTCTTTCTAAATGGGGGTATCCTCTATTTTCGAAGGAAAAACTCCTCCAAGACCTGTACACCGCAGAAGCAATTCTGAAGTGACGGCTGTAAGATAATACAAAGTATAAACTCACGCCGCTGGACAGAGTATTGCACACTCAGGAACACCGTGTGGCTAAGGGATGGAGTTTCACGATTACAAGGCAGGAAAAGCAGTAAATATTCATTGTTGATCAAATGGAGCTAGCTCAAGCTTATGCACGGGCGTGTGTGTATATACATTGTACGTCATGCAGCTGCATAGCAGAGGAAACCACTATAGCAAACATGTTATTTATATACAGAGGATTTTCCTGGCAGCTGTATTTATTAATAGTCGAGAATTAGTCAAATGGCAGTGGACAATACCGTGCGTCAGTAGATTAGAATTTGCATCAGTTGATTCTTAGCAGGGAGTTGTACAAAACATGACGTTTCATAAAGTCGTCGTTCGGTGTTGCTTGTGTTTCAGTTAAATTTATGCGTCTTGTTCTTGTCTCGAATAAGAAAAGGCGACTTCTATGGAGGTTTCCGGTGAATATTTATTTATTTGTGATGCTGAAGATTATTGTTTAAGGTCAATTAAGATCAGTGAACGTAAACATTGCACTGGCGTGACGCGTTTTTTGGGAGAAAACGTCTGTCGACCAGCGAAGCGCGGGAAACTTACACTGAACGAGAAAAACCCGTCGGTGAGAACCAAGCGCGGGAAAAGTGCGCGACACGGCAATTAAACGAGGGAAATGTTGCGCGGGTGGACAATTAAACGGGGGACGGAAACACGCGCGACAAGTCGACTAGTCTTTTCTATTTGTTAATGTACGCTCATTAATTTAAATCTTTTATCTAGAGCTTTCATTCAGCAAATATTGCTTCGGCTAATTGGTTTCTTTTTCAATGTACCTAATGAACTTGAGATCAAACAAACTGGTCTCTAGTGGGAAGACCTCCAAATATATCAAAGAAATGTCAATCGAAACCCTTTAAAATATATATTCAACATGTCGTTAATCGTTGTAAGAGAAAGCTGAACTGTTTTATTATTCCGTTTTTTTGGAGCGGGCCCACAAGCAGAACTGAAGAACAGTAACCAAA
Source organism: Plumapathes pennacea (assembly GCA_964036295.1). Taxonomy (NCBI): domain Eukaryota; kingdom Metazoa; phylum Cnidaria; class Anthozoa; order Antipatharia; family Myriopathidae; genus Plumapathes; species Plumapathes pennacea. The sequence goes on along the minus strand of OZ038465.1, from coordinate 19,577,886 downwards.
AAGTACCGGAAAAAATTCACAAAAAAGACCAACGCTGACGGGTTTTCTTTGTACACTTGAAAGCAGAAACTCGTCAAGAGATGCTCATTACAAAATCAGAACAAATGTGATTTTAGTCTATAGGTTGATTTTCTTTTCGTTCTTTTTGTCAAACTTTAACAAAAGTTGATCGTCATTTGATCGAGCCGAAAGCGGCTCCACGCAATAGTCTGCGTTATGCGTCACAGTAGACAGCAGATGTCTTGTGGTTTCTATGCCAAAAAAGAAATTTATAAGTTCAGGATTTGACAGCTGCCAGCCGGAAAAAAGAAGAGCTTCTATACAGGCAGCAACTCGGAACTATAGCACTGCAAAAGATCTTGGGGGTCGATATACAATTTTCGATTGAATTGACTTGTCCAAGTGGTGTATATACTAATCGGTGAAGTACAACTCTTGATGGCCACCACAACCCAGACAAACCTCACTTCAATTACAAGTGGATTGATCTGTCCAAACCTGCCGCTATCCATCTCGAGCGTAGAATACAACCCCACGACGCCGGCCCGTGTTCTGAAAACGCTCGTTTGCGTGTTTAATTGCTTAACCAGCCCATCGGCAGTGCTCGCAAATCTTCTGGTCTTCGTGGCGATCTTGAGGAAGAGGCGCCTTCGCTCCGTCCACAACACCTCTCTCCTTTGTTTGGCTTTGGCAGACTTGCTGGTTGCCTTGGTTGCACAGCCTTGCTTTGTCAGCTTCCAGGCCAAGACGCTGCTGACTGGTCGAGTGCCGTGCTCTGCCGACTTGGCAATCTACGTCTTCGCTGAGCTGTTATGTACCGGGTTGTCGTTTTTGACGTTAACGCTGATAACAGTCGAGCGATATGTAGCCATATTTTACCCCTACGCGTACGTAGAACAAGCGACCAGAAAGCGAATTCTCGTGGCAGTTGGAGCGACTTGGTTGGTGTGGATTTCTTACGCGTCCGTAGTGCGATTTACTCCCAGTATTAACTCGGATTTCTACACAATTGTGCCTGGCTTATTGATTATCGTGAATTTTATCGCCACAGTCTTCGTCTACGCTCGAGTTACAAAGTTGACTAGGCGCAACCAAGTGCACTTCGTCTCTTCGCACCAGCCCCGCCACGCCGATCGCTCGGAGACGAGAAGATCCAAAACCATAGCGTTGATCAGCATCGCGCTGCTCTGTTGTTTCACCCCAGTCTTCACCGTCTCCATAATGCACAGGGTGGGGCTACTAAGTGACCACGTGGCCTATCACGTGATCTATCCGGTAGCTGAGTCAGCAGTTTTCTTCAACTCGCTCCTGAATCCACTGATTTATGCGTGGCGTGACCAGTGCATGCGCACCAGCTTGGTGGAACTATTAAGGGCGGGAAATGGAGGCGAATCATGAAAGAACATCGACCCCTCTTCTCCAGTCCCTCACATCACCAAATCACCGCGTGACCTTTTAACCCGCACGCAACGAGAACCAGCCCAGATTTGGCCCCAAAAGCAAGAACCACAGATGCGCGTAATACTTTTCGTTTAATAGGTCTGCCAGCAAAAGATAAACATGCGTCACGTGAGATTTTAATTTATTACTGCATGGATCCTTCTAATCGCAGCGTCAAAAAAACTACTAAAGTTTTGAACACTGAAGTGAAAATTCAGCGTAGAGAATGTGGTTCAATAAAATGAGTTCTTAAACAATGTTTTGCATGAGCTCTCTTGAAGTTAAAGTAGACCGAGTTTCTTCTTATCTGTCCCTTTTCACGTCAAGGAAAGACGAAAAAGCTAGTCAGGCCTGCAACATTTGTCTCGTACATTGAGATAAGGAAACATCTGGTGTATAATGAGAGAGATATAGAAAGGAATGGGCCACTTGCCCCAAGAAAAGAGAAAAAACAGCACCTGCCACTAAGTGATTAAACCTAGAGCGGATCAGAATCAAGTTTCTCCCGCCAATACGCAGTCAGTTATTTGAAGCTTAGTATGGAGAAAATGGCAGGCGATTTCTTGTTGAGTTTCAGCTGGTCAGACTATTGATTCTCCTAACTCTAGTAATGTATTAAGTTGTGGACATCATAGGAGAATTAGGTTCTTGATATTTGGACACGATGCTGTTGTTGTATGTTCACTTCAGCTTGCACTGAATTACGCGAAACATGGAACCTTAACGGATTTGAATGCATGATGGTAATCAGGACAAGAACAAAGAAACATGGCGGCGATGCGTGTCTCGGTTTAATGGTGAAATCGCTCACAATCTAGAACCACTGAAAGCTTGCAAATGACAACTTGGAGTGCTACGAATTTCCACCGATCAGAAAAACAAATGCAGTTTATGTGCCCTGATTACACATCATGCATTCAAATTCGTGAAGGGGTCTGTAGAATAAATAAGTGTTTAATTTAACGAACCATCATTTTACTGGACATGGGGGTGAACGGCCAGAAGTCCCATTTAATCCCCTTGGGCCTGTTCAGATTTACATGCCCGCAATAATTAAGCCACCATCCACCCTTACCCCCACAGGTTTTTGGCGAGTTGTCGTTGTCGCGGTCAAAAGTCGTGAACTGCATATGATTTTCGTTTTGCTTTTCTGAATTGATTTTGTCGTAAATCGAATTCTCGATGTCTCCGATGTATCCTGCGAGTTCTAGGCGATAGTTGTCCTTTCTACCGGATATTTGAAACTGATTGAAGGTAGCCAAGCCAACATGGCTTGAATTTTCATCTCTTAACTCTATGCGCAAAACACGAAGCGACCTGGTCAGACGGTGGATGACGTCATTTCCGAGCCAATGCTCACCGCTCACTTCCCCGAAGCCGTTTTCGTAATCTACCCACCCCCTGGCAAAATTCGTTGTGTATGGTGTAAAACGACGCTGAACCACAGTCCATCCCCCACCGTCCGTGATTTGGTCACAAAAGACCAGTATGGGTCTCAGGCCTCCTGGGTTGATAAAGTACGGCCCGCTTGTGTTAGCGCCCAGGTTCTTAAGCTCCTGGCAGTTGGTGGCTGAAAGAGTGAAACGAGGATATCTTTAGCAGTTGGTTCGCAAACTGAAATTCCTACATACCAAGTAATGCGGCCCATTATCTGGATTCACCTGCTGCAATCTCGCAATGACGTCCCTTGAGGTCGATTGGACAGTCGCACCTAAATCTGTCCAGCGGTCTGCAGGTCGGACTATACGCGTCAACGCACTTCCCGCCATTTTGACAGGGGCATCCCAGCTGGTGACGTCACAAGAGAAAGCCAGAGTGAACCAAGGGGCATAATTAAGGAGTGAATTTTAACTGAATTTCTACATGTCGTGAGGTGTTCGCTGTGATACCAACCGTTATCAAGTCTGGGTCACGTGGAAAACCAGCTCTAAAGAGAACTAGATTGACTGCGTCGGCGTGGAGAAATACGTTTAACTTGGATTGACTAAGGGTCGATGTGTGAAAGCTGGACGTCGTGAAAGAATTTGAAGCTGACGTTTCGAGCGCTAGCTCTTCGTCAGTAAAAATGGGTGAAAACCGAGCTTTTTCGAATCCGTATTTCAACTGGTAACGTCATGAAGCAAAGAAGAAGCACTAATTACGGTTGACTGTTCATACTAATCGTCTGATTACTTTGTTTTGCGTTTGCCACGCTTTTCGATTAGTTCCCTAAATAGATCGGGAGGGGCATTCTTAAGCAATCAGTATCAACAACAAAACCAGATCTGCTCACGCAAAAAATGTCGTTTTCCCGTGCTGTTGATTGGTCTTCAAAATGCAACTGCAATTTCTTTAGGTTCGGGTTGTTTCTTACACCCGTTGTAATCGACGCTATACTATGGTTTTGGTGTTTCAAAAGTGGTCCGGGAAATGGGGTGCATTTTGGCCAAACGAGATTTGGTGAAATTGATCGTCTTATTAAGGCTAGACAGCTGTATGTAGCTCTTGATACTTCAGGTACGGTCCCCGCATTGAACAGCAGCAAACCCATACTCACCGGCTCTGTTTTCCCTACTGGTTCATAATACGTCAGACCGCGTATAGGACGAAAATCTAGCGGATTGTGTTCCGCTGTATTTTTGTTCAATTCACACACATGATCTCCGTCCTCTGGTGTGTACCCGTAGTTATAGGACTGGCAGCCATCACGTGACAAGCACTTGTGAGCACATTGCAGCTCGTCACGCACCTTGCACGTGTCAATCACGTGTCCAACCAGAGCCCAATCTATAGGGGGAAAAAGCACGTGACTGATTTTGACTGTACCATGAACAAGGTGTTTCTTTTAGTTGAGAGTCAGTTAAAAAGCAGGAAACAGACTCAAGCGTATTGTTTGATTACAGCCAGTATTATATTTTTAATATCTGACAGTTGATTCGGTTTACAAAAATAGTTTAATGCTTGCAATATCCAATTTCAACAACTCACCTTGCATGGAAAGATGTTTTTTGTACATTCATTTTCTCTGTTCGAGTTCTCAATTCCATACCTTGTATAACCCAATTTGTGAAATTGCTTTTTCAGAAGACATTTGTTGTTTTAACTTGTGGCTTAATTCATTATATCTAACCTCATTACCAAAACCTTCTTCAGTGAGCACAGAGATGGTTTTTGTCATTGTGTGCTCTTTTCTTAAAGACAGGATGACAGCTTCAATTTGGCCAGCACACTCCACAACAAATTGACCAATGAGCGATCAGTTCACTGGCTGGTGTTAACTGGACTAGTTTGATATTCCGTATGCACCTGCCCGCTCTGATATACTGCGTTAAAATATTCAACAGAAGGCGAAATAAATGGTGTTGCATTATGTACGTAGCAGCTCTGAAAACCGGACGGCCACAAAACATGGAAAAACAGGCCACATAAAGCAAGAATATGACAAATATCAAGCGCATTCTACACGCGGTAATCAAAATATGTATAAGCCGCGGGTTGTTATTACGTTTTGCGGTCTGAAAGTCACTACTTCCTCCGAGGCAAGAGCTTCACAATGCACGGCAGACAAAACAGCTCTCAATGAACATACAAAGCTCATATGTCAATTTTCTGCAAGCTAGCTAACGTCCGTAAACCTCGTTTAGCTATCCAGTCATCTAGGGTACGTGCGTTCGATTGACCGTATTCCGGATTAGGAATAGCCAAAATGATCCAAAGTTTTGCTTGTTCTGGGGAAAATTATTTTCGGGGTTGTTTTCAAAACCTTCACGCTGACATTTCGAACAGCTCCCGATACATCTCGACATAATTCAGCTTCAAAACAAAATATTTTATCAATCAGTATCGCTCTTCCTATTCCGGAATAGACCCAGTCGAACGCGCGCCTAGTTGTTTCTGACTCTTGATCGCTAACAAGGAATCGTTTCGTTGTATTTGCGAACCATGAAACGGATTTGGTCACAAATTAAGTCAGATTTAACTAAGTCGAGTAAAAACGGTTATAGTGGAAGCTCTTGTTTGCTCACCTTTTGTGGTGCCTTTGAAGTTAGAGGACACTGAGCAGCTATAACGATCAATAGAGTCGCTACACAAGACGGCAGAAATGTGCAGTCCAAAAGCGAGACACTGCAGGTGAAAAGACTTCGCGCGCACTCTCATTACCGCAAATTCTGAAAAGTCGAGAAAGAAGAATGCGTTCCTCTTTTATCCATTCTAAAAACGTTAGTTTATGGAGTATTTTTACTTCGCAAAAGCAACTGAGTGATACTCTTACTTGTACTATGGGATGGTCACATATCTTTTTCCGCGCTCTTAGCTGTAGCTTGGTTAAAGGTGATGTTACATTTTTCTAACGACGATTTCAGGGTCGCGCAACACCTATACAATTTTGTAGCTAGCGCTTTGGCTTTTTCCCCCAAAACATGGCAAACCTTCGCCAAAGGCAGAATTTTGTGCAAAGATTGCTAGTAACTGATAGTTTAGACGATTACTAGGCAAGATAGAAAAAAAATTGTTGCGCTGCAAATCGTCGTTCCAAATCTACCCGTGTAACATCTTAACGGTGACGAAGTATTCCATCATATGGACTGTTGATTTTACTTGGCCGTATTGAAATTTAAACCATACTTTGAATTTCAACTGAAGTCCACCTACCTCATTCACATACGTAAAAGGCAGTCCAGTGAATTTAACCGAATGAACTGCATGTCAGGTAAAAAGGACTCATAATGTCCGAACCTTCTTTGTTTATCATTATCACCTGTGACTAAAGCGGAAACGATACTATTTATTGGGTCAACTTCGTTTCCGCAGCCGATTATTTGCGCAGAGGGGATTGTTTGTTTTTGGACGGCAGATGAATAAAGAATGAACTTTCAAGCTGTTCAATTTGAGCTTGCAACTATATCAGTCAATATTAACTCGATAGCAGGTCGTACATTCAAGCTGTTCAAATCGAGTTACAATTAAATTAAACATCATCTCCAGCAGATTGTGGCTCTCTCTGCAGATTCTACTGCCAGTCTAGCGCGGAATGAAACGTTGACTCAACTAGCTCCCACGAATATGAAAAAATACAGTTCTTCAGAGACAAATTGACCCATTCGATATTTGGTCAAAAGCCACTTTTTCAATCGTGCAATGGCCTCGCCCAAAGGCTACATGCAAAAATATCAAAACCAACTCCTCATACGAATATTGACTCACACAGCTACTATGATGTATAAAATATTTAATAGCCAAGCCCCAGAATATCTCAAAGATAATTATCTAAGGCTCTGTAACAAAAAAAATTACAATTTGAGAAACAGTGAATTAAACCTACAATCCTGGCCAAAAGTATGTGGGACACTCTGCAAAAATGCTATTTTTTCACCATCACTCTTGTTCAACAACAAAAGCGGCTCCCCCCTCCCCCTATACAATGTTGCTTAAAGAGTGTGCACTTTGCGCACACTCAGTCAACATTGTATGGGGGGAGGGGGGCTGGAAGTGTGAAAGTGTCATCATTTTCAGATAAAAAGCTAAGTGTCCCATGATTTTTGGCCAGGGTTGTAGCAATGCCAAAATCACGAATTGAAAATTTAAAAAAGAGTTTTGCGTATCGGGATGCAAGTGTCTGGAATTCATTGCCTACAGAGGCAAAGGCAGCCTTATCAATAACTTCTAGGTTTAAACAAGTATTAGAAAGCAGCAGCCTCTCAGCAAATAATTACTAGATAATTTTAGATAATAACCTGATTGTAGTCAGTGGGCAGAGTGGAGAACAGCAGAAAAAATCTGGAATATTTTACTTCATAAATCTTCATACTTCATAAATATCTAAATACCTAAATACCATCATAAATCATTTCTGATTGCTTAATTCAGTTTCTCACCGGGATTAACCAAATTTTTTTCCCTCGTCATCTTGGCTAACAAACTGGAAAGGTTTTGCTCAGAGACTGACTGAAAAGCTTCTTTTAGCTCAAAAATTTTCAAGGACACTGACTGGGGCGGATCCAGGGGGGGGGGGGGGAGTTCGATGGAACCCCCTTTTTTCTGGCTCACTGGTAAGTAAAACGATAGCAAAACAAGTTTCTTTTTGTTTTTTTTAAATGATTGTATTGAGCGTTGGAGACCAGAAACCACCGACTTCACACGGGACCAATTCTGAGTTCTGAGTAAAACCGTCCCGTTACTATACTTTGGCCCCGTTTACACTAGAGCGAATTTATCCGGATTCGAGGCATTTGTTTCCGGATTTGTGAAAGCGTTTACACTAGCTTTTGAGAATCCGAGGTCATTTTTAGTGAATCCGGAGAGAAAACGAATCCAGAATCGAAAGTGGGAACTTTGTATCCGAAAGTGTAAACGGGGCCTTAAACATGACAACGTTTGCTCTTAACCCAGGGTTAGCCTAATCGTGCTTTGAACAACTGTGTCCAGAGATAAATATCTCTCTTAGTGAGGAGAACATGGTTTTTGATATTTTGCTTTTTTAGTGATTAAACATCAATTCTCACTACATCACTCATCGTTTTCTCTTGAAAGGATTGATGGACAGAACATACATGTTTCGAGCTTACTGTAAAGTAAACAGTACAGTTATCATTACTGTACGCAATTACTAAACTGGTTTATCAGTGTGTCAAGGAATACTCTACGGAGCGTTTTAATTTTAACAACGAATTTCCAAGTCGCAGGATTTCTAAGTTGATTTCCACTTAATTCGCGGCCCAGAATCTTATAATATTATTCCATGATGGGGCCCCAGCGTAGCAAACTGCATCTCTTGAGAAAGTTTTCCTGTAGTACAGGATTCTTGACTAAGCTGGCCACCCCTCGAGAAACATTCTGATGGTTATCTACTGTATCATTTGAAAAATGCGCAGCAGTTATTTCACGTCATGGCGCGCGCTAAATCTTGTGACGCACGTGAAACCATGGAGACCAGATAAAATTGCAAGCTCTTTTCAGTTGTTCGGAGCGCATTTTTGAGCAAAGGACAAAAGGAAAAGATCTCGTGTCAAAATGAGTATTGATGACCTCAGGTGTATTATGTTCATAATGCTTGGACTTCTGATCTACTTCGGATTGATCATTTTTGGTCCAATGCCGGGATATCCAGGATATGCGGAAATGGGTAAGTAGTTTCGCTTCGGCGCTGTTTAGTTTTTCTTTCCTAACCTTGTTTCCTCTTTTGTGCCCTCCGCTTCACATTTCTTGCCTTTCTTACTTACCTCTTGAGTTGATTAAGTAGAAAAAGAAAGAAAACATCAAATCCCAGGACTTTTATTTGCTCGGATTTCACTCCTAAACATTCTGGGATTTTCGGATCCGCTAAAACTCTCTTCCATTCTATGATCAAGATTTTCGCAATGCCGTATTGGCAACAATATATCATGTAAGAGCTTGTTCTTAAGGAGGCTTCCAAAATTTTAAACTTGTAAGGTAGATAAATATAAAAGATAAACGAATCAACTATACATTTCTTCAAAGATTTAGATTGCACAAGAAAAGCTACGTAACAATGAGAATTCTGGTGCGCGCACAAAGTTGCGCGAGAGCACTTAATACTAAAAAAGGACTGCTGTTGGGGTCAATTATTATATTCGCATTCTCTTAGTTAGACTTTTTTAAAAGAGTTACCTCAAGGATGCTTGTTTTCCCTCTTTTTGTTTGTTTGTTTGTTTGTTTTTCACATCTCATCTTGGCCACAATTTAATACAACAAAATTCAATCACAGCAGTCAAAAGTGTGAAGCGCATTGGAAATTTTTTTCTACTTCTTTTTCAGGCTTTTTCGGTCGCACGTGGCGTTGGATGGAAATACTTCCAGTTTGGCTGCTGGGCTGTACTATCCTCAGCGACAAATGGAAGATATTTGCGGAGTGGTATGTCGTCTGGAGCTATCCCAGCCTCTACAGCAAGATACCACCCAGAGTGCTTCGTGCGTGGGGCGGCTGCTGCAAAGTAGCTGTATTAGTGCATGCTCGTATTTTGAGTGTGTACATTTATTGCAGACTTGACCACGTGGTCCGCGTCACCAAATGCGTTTGCAAAAGGATTTGGGTTGTTCTTTGGCCCAGAGTGAAGTACATTACCAAACTGGCTTCCAAGTGGATAGTCAAGATCATAATGTACCTCACCAAACTGGTTTCCACGTGCATCCGCGTTGTTGCTGAGTCCATAGTCAAGATCAAGTTGTACATTACCAAGCCGGTTTGCATTTGTGCATTCGTAGTCACTGAGGTCATGAGGTACATTGTCATACCGGTCTGCATTTGTGTATTCGGCGTCACCAAAGGGATTGTCAAGTCAGTGAACTTCCTTGTTGTTCGCCCCACACTTTACGTCACGTGGTTCATTACCAAACCGTTCTTCGACGTAACCAAAGGGGTTCTCAAGTTGACGTACCTTGTTGTTCGACTCGTAGTTAAAGTCACATGGTTCTTCACCAAACCAGTCTGCATTTGTGCATTCATCGTCACCAAAGGAGTTGTCAAGAGGACGTACCACATCACAGTGCACATTACCAAACTGGTTTCCACGAAGATTCGCGTTGCTGTTGAGTCCACAGTTAAGACCATTACCAAGCCATTTTGCATTTGTGGATTCGGCCTCCCCAAAGGTCCAGTTAAAGTCGCCGCGACTTTCGCGTGGTTCATTACCAAACCGGTCTTTGCTTGTGGATTCGAAGTCACCAAAGTGATTGTCAAGTCAGTGGCGTACCTGGTCGTTCGACTCACAGTTAATATCATGTGGTGCATTACTGAAGGGAGGCACTTCTCCTGGAAACGCTTCACCAAAACGTATGACAGAAGGTTTTGCGCTCGTCTAGGGCCCGGTTACATAAAACGCTAACACCCGGAAAAGCCTTTAAAACAATAGAAATCAAGTTGTTTCTATTGTTGGCCTAGTACCGGGCGTTAGCGGGTTTTATGCAACCGGACCCTAGTAGTCAGTTTTGTGTTTCTTTGTCGGTATTCATTTTCTTCTGAATCCTGTCTCCGTTTGTTTGTCTGACTTTGCGTTATGTGTGGCTCCCTAATAGTAGATCACCGAATGTTTGTCTCAGTAACTTTCTGTCTAAAAGCTATGCTACTCTAAAAAAGCTGCCAGAATCGAATTTATATTCAGTTCAAACACTAACAAATTGGCCTTGTTTAAAATTGCAGGAAAGTATTGGAATTACGGGAAAGCGTACGGCAGTTGGCCCTGGCCAACACCGAACTCCGAAGGAGCCTGAATCACATAATATTGTAAGTATCACACGTTTTCAGATTGGACATTTTTGTTTGTCTGCCTGGGTTCGTTGTTAATTGTCTCTGGCTGTTATACCACTTATATAGTTCTATTTTTCTGCTTTCCCTATGCATCTTCTTTAACTGTTTTTCCACATGTTTCTACTTCCTGCTTTTAGTTTGTCTGCTGTCATGCAGCCACTATATCCGTCCTCCCCACAAACATTTTCATGTTATTAATAGACTAATACTGGCTTTTGCCTCAATTTAGTAAAACTTTTAAGTGGATTTTGAAGAATACTGCCATTACCACCGTTGCATGGTGTTTATGGTTTGTACCAACTCCAGAATATCCTGGATGCAGTGTGGAAGGTACACGAGTTATTTAGTCTTTTTATCATCGATGATAATGGCTTTTCTTCTTCTTCTTCTTCTTCTTCTTCTTCTTCTTCTTCTTCTTCTTCTTCTTCTTCTTCTTATTATTATTATTATTATTATTATTATTATTATTATTATTATTATTCTTATTATTCTTATTCTTATTCTTATTCTTATTCTTATTCTTATTCTTCTTCTTCTTCTTCTTCTTCTTCTCCTTCTTCTTCTTCTTCTTCTTATTATTATTATTACCAAGTGTTGTTGCCGTTGTTGCTTTTGTTTTGCACCTTCACCTTTTGTCTTGGCCCTAACGTGGTTCACCTCTGTTCTGTGCAGCTGTCCTTGATGGCTTGTGGATCCAGAATCACCTTGTTCCGTTTTGCCTGTTCGTGTTGTACATTGAGTACTTCCATATGAAAGATCTGATATATTGGGCGTGGTACTGGATAAGTGCACTTCCTGAGAGCAGTCCTGTGGAGATTTCTACCGATGACGAGGAATATTTCAGCGATGACTTTCTAGAATGGAGGTATGTGAGGACGCATTAAATTAAGATTCAGTAAACGACCGCGACCACTTTTAGGCTCACTGTTTGGGTTTTTCTATTGTTATTTACCTCCGGTAAGCGACCACTGTATGATCCCAAAGATCAACTTTTTTAGCAAGGACTAACTTGCTTGCAGAAACCGGACCGGACAATGTGTAATGTAACGTGCAACAGGACACAAGGTTGATTTATTTAAAACTCAAGGTGTTATTCACTAACTAAAACTACATTATTTGACACTGGTTTGTGGCTCAAAGCTGTATCTCACTTTGGGCTCCCATTGTGAGAAATTCCCGTAAGCGACCACTTAAAGACGAACGAAGTGTGGTCGCCATACGGGAGGTTCCACAGTACCAAAAAAAAACCGTAAAAGTTACTTAGAAAAAGAGTTCCAATTTGGCAAAGTAAGACTAGGAATAACCTTCCTAAGTCTTGCAAAACATTAAATGTTTTTCTTGAATTGCTACGAAAAAGAAGGATGAAGCTGTATATTAGTCCGATTTTAACACATCACTTTTTGTTGCTTTTTTGTTGTTGTTGTTACTTTTTGTAACTTAGTTGTTTTTACCTTCTTTTGCTTTGAAGGGACGAGATGTCTTTGCTGCACTTCTTCCTAAACTACAGCAATTTTGATGGTGGCGAAGAACTTGATGCTGTTGATCCAATTCACGAAAACACTGATGTTGCTGTCAGTACTAACCAAGGCGTCGCCGTAATTGGCGGTCCAACCAAACACCTTGCGGTTGTGATTAATCCAATTAAAATGCACCTTCCGATCCATTGGCAATTCAACACACTCCCTACTGTATCTGTCCTAGTCAACCAAGACCTGGCTGCGGCTATCCGTTCAATCAACGCAACCCACCCTGCGGATCTGATTGATCTAATCAACAGACATCTTTCTATTACCATGCCAGTCAACCAGCTCCCTGGAGCTACTGTCCCAACCAGCCAAGATACCGCTGTAAATGGTCAATTCAACGAAAGCCAACTTGCGGCTGTGACTGATCCTATTACGAAGCCCTTTGAATTTTACTGGCCAATGGAACTACCCCTAAACGCGCGCGGCCCAATCAAACAAGACATGGCTAAAATTGATATAATGATCGAAAACCACCTTGCGGCTCTAATCGATCCTTTCAACCATCCTCTTAATATTACCTGGCCAATCGAAGAAAGCCATGACGTGAACGTCCCGATCAAGCAAGATCTGGCTACAGATGTTCTAATGAGCAAAAACCACCCTGCAACTATGGTCAACCCTATTACCAACCCTGTTGCTATTACCCAGCCAATCGAAAAACGTCGTGACGCGACCGTCCCGATCGAACAAGACTTGGATACAGTTGCTGTCATGATCGAAAACCAGCCTGCAGTTGTGGTCAACCCTACTACCAAGCCTCTTGCTATTACCCAGCCAATCGAAAAACGTCATGACGCGACCGTCCCGATCGAACAAGACTTGGATACAGTTGCTGTCATAATCGAAAACCAGCCTGCAGTTGTGGTCAACCCTATTACCAAGCCTCTTGCTATTACCCAGCCAATCGAAAAACGTCATGACGCGACCGTCCCGATCGAACAAGACTTGGATACAGTTGCTGTCATAATCGAAAACCAGCCTGCAGTTGTGGTCAACCCTATTACCAAGCCTCTTGCTATTACCCAGCCAATCGAAAAACGCCGTGACGTGACCGTCCCGATGAAACAAGACTTGGATACAGTTGCTGTCAAAATCGAAAACCAGCCTGCAGTTGTGGTCAACCCTATTACCAAGCCTCTTGCTATTACCCAGCCAATCGAAAAACGTCGTGACGTGACCGTCCCGATCGAACAAGACTTGGATACAGTTGCTGTCATAATCGAAAACCAGCCTGCAGTTGTGGTCAACCCTACTACCAAGCCTCTTGCTATTACTTGGCCAATCGAAAAACGCCGTGACGTGACCGTCCCGACGGAACAAGACTTGGATACAGTTGCTGTTACGATCGAAAACCACCCTGCAGTTGTGGTCAACCCTATTACCAAGCCTCTTGCTATTACCTGGCCTGTCAAGGGACACCCTGATACTGTTACCGTCCCAATCAACCAAGACCACGATTTAATTGGGCGGATCAACGAAAACCAACTTGTGTCTGTGGCTCATCCTTTCACCAAGCCTCTTGCTATTACTTGGCCAATCGAAAAACGCCATGACGTGACCGTCCCGATCAAACAAGACCTGGCTACAAATGGCGGTGTAATGAGCGAAAAACACCCTGCAGCTCTCGTCGATCTTATCACCAAGCCTCTTGCTGTTACCTGGCCAATCGAAAAACGCCTTAACGTGACCTTCCCGATCAAACAAGACCTGGCTACAAATGGTGTAATGAGCGAAAACCACCCTGCAGCTGTGGTTGATCGACCTGTTGACGAACGCCTTGTTCTTCATGAGGTCGAAGCTGTCCATAACAAGGACCGAGACAAACTTCAGTCCGTGGATATTCGGACCGACGGGGATCTGAGCGACGATTGGCAGCGAAAGCGGAATCCGTGGATGGATCACGTGACCAACGCTGCAGTGTACGGCGTGGCTGTTATGGGGCTTGTGGTGCTGTTCAAGTGTCTGAGGTGAGGAGTGGTATTCTTGTGTTGTGTGCGCGGTATGGTGAACGGGTGGGTCTTGTCTTGTATGGAAACAAACCACGACGATATCACCACAAAGAAGCAGCAGCTACAGCAATGTTAATACAATGACCGATTCATTCGCGTAAAGAACACTACAACAACAAAAGTGACAGCAGTAACAACAGAAACAACAACATTGACAACAGTGGGATTACAGCAATAGCCAATAACAAAATATTGATAACATTAACGGTAAAACCAGGAACAACCGTTACAAACAACAAAGCATTAAAATACACCACAAAACACAAAGATTAAAAAGAACCAAAGCAATAACAGTTTTATTTGCGGATAAGTGTACAAGCAGCTTACATATACGGAGATAGAGAATGATACATGGGCACGCGGAGATATGAAACTTATCTTCGAGTGTTCATCTCGAGACTGAACATGAGAAGATAAATTTCATATCTCCAAGCGTCCGTGTATTATCCTGTTTATTTCATAAACTCTGGTGTGATACAGAGATTTCCGCCACTAAGAAATGCAAAAGCACGCAAGATCACTGCTTGGCTGATATTAACACACGTAAAAGATATTGTATTTTTACGTGTGTTCAGATACGACATTTCTCGGTGGCGGAAATCTCTATATCACACCAGAGTTTATGTAATAAATTTAGTTATTCGAACAATATTATAACTATGGCTCCATCAACACGTAACAAATAATGGTATTAAATGTGTTTTGTTTATTTTTTCACAGGCACTGATGGTAGACGATTCAAAGTTTCCGGACGCTCAATCTCTACGACTGAAATGTGTAAAATAAAGAGGGAGCGACATTTATACAATTAAAGGTTTTGAAAGTTTGACTGCAGTGGACCCCTTTTTTCTTTTTTATTTGACAGCTGAAGGAAGGAATCACCTGGCCGCGTATAGATGGCGGGAAACCACATTCAAGTTCCACCCCACCCCCACCCCCACCCCCACCCCATAGAGAGGTTCTTGGACTAAGTTGTTCTGTAATGTTATACCTGAGCGTTGGAGATCAGAAACCACCGACTTCACACGGGACCAATTCTAAAAAACAAAAAAAACAAAAAAAAAAAAAAAAAAAAAAAAAAAAAAAACATAAAAAAAAAAAAGAAAAAAAAGAAAAAAGGATTTTGCAAATTGGACCAATATACCAACATAAAAGCAGAGAGATGGTATACTGTCTGTCCGATGCCACTGACCCCTCCCCGCAAGTGTCGACACTGAACCAGGTTTCGTGCCAAAGTGGTTTGTTTTGCGTCGCAAGTGTTTGCGCGACTAGGGTTACTGGGGGAGGGGGGTTGGCGTCTCAGATCCTGGGGCTGAATTTTTCTTCATACTGAACGAGGTTGAAGTTTTTTTACACACAAAAAAAGCAAAACTAAACAAAGATGAGGAGCAGTTCAGCTGAAACGGTTGGGCATCCAGACAGTTCTGTTTTGTACAGTCTGTATGGCTGACATATCCGCCGAGGGGGGTGGGGGGGGGGGTGAGGGGGGGGGGGTGGGGGAGGGGGGATCGAGCAGTCTTGCTGGTATTTCACTTATCACAACCTGAACTGTCTTTATCACTCAAATTTGTTATGATGTTTTGAAACTTAAAAGAAAGTTCGGCTAGTTAATCCAATAAACAATGAACTGTTGAATATTGAGTGCTTGCAAGTCTGACCAATCAGAAGCAGTGTTTATCTGTGCGTTTCGGTGATCGGGGAGTATCAGTATGCAGATGAAGAGATATTTGTGGCCGGCATAAATGATTTTCTTTGCCCTCGAACAATTGAAATTCGGAGGAGCTGGCAGCTTTGATCCTGGTTGAGCGACTCGTGTGTACTCATGCATTGGAAACTGGCTTAGAACGCCATGCTGCACGCCAAACGACTCTTTCTCTTCCTTCTCGTGTTTGCCATGGTTTTTGCCTACGTTTTGTACGATTATAGTGCGAGAAAGTTATCTTCAAGGACGACAGCGAATATTTCAAAGATCTCCAATAAAATGGGAGAAGGCGAGAGCGATTCAGCGTTGGACGACAACTCGGAGAGTGGCGACGGACCACGTTCATTTGCGTCTGGAGGTGTTGACATCGGCGACGCTCTAAGAAGAGAGAAACAACGGAAACGCTTGACAGGATCAACAGAAAGAGGCTTTTCAGAAATGATGGAGGAAAGAGATGACATTGCTCAATTAGCACGAACGGCCCTCGGGAAAGAATCGAAAAAGCGACGTCTTCCCAGGGCGATAATAATTGGTGTGAAGAAAGGTGGCACGAGGGCGCTCCTGGAAATATTGAAGATTCATCCGAGAGTTCGTGCATCGAACTACGAGGCACATTTTTTCGATCGAGATGAAAACTACATGCTCGGTCTTGATTGGTACCGGGATCAAATGCCCCTTTCATCGCCAGACCAAATCACAATGGAAAAATCGCCAAGTTATTTTGTGACTGGCAAAGCACCTTTGCGAATACATCAAATGTCTACCAATATCAAACTTCTTGTGATTGTCCGTGATCCTACTTTGAGAGCAATATCAGATTATACTCAGTCGCTGTACAAACACCCTGAAAATCCTCCGTTCGAGGAACTTGTTCTTAACGATCGACAGAAGGGAACCGTGAACGCGAACTGGTCCAAAATTGTGATCGGTCGCTATGCTCAACATTTAATGAAGTGGTTAAAGTTCTTTACACCAAATCAACTGCACTTTGTAAGCGGCGAAGAACTTATAAATAACCCTGCTGCAGAAATCAGACCAGTCGAGAAGTTCCTTGGCTTGGAGCCGTATATCACAGAGGAGAACTTTTACTTCAACAAGACTAAAGGTTTTTTCTGCTTCGTTGGAAAGAGGGGAGACGACGGTCGAGTTATGAAACGCGATAGACATTGTATGGGGAGCACTAAAGGAAGAAAACACCCTCCTATAAGCGAAGATGTGTTGAAAATAGTGCGAGATTACTATCGTCCTTTGAACAAGGAGTTTTATGTGTTAGCAAAGCGTAATTTCAACTGGTCCTAGACAGCTGTTGGTGTAACCGGAGACGCAAGCGATGAAATAATGCGAACGGCGTTGAAAGATAAGTGGAAAATTCGAGAAGGCCACCCATATATTGTTTGCTCGTACAAATATTCAGTAAAATCGCTTTTATTTATGTCCCACGCGGAACGAACGACTTGAAGGGGAGAGGGGGAGAGCGAGCATAGTTTTCTTCTTTGTATTTAATAATAAAAATTTGTCGCGATACTGAACGATAGAGGTAATTGCCAGATGTGAAACCGTTCTACGTCAGAAGCAATTATATGGTGCTTTTGATTCCCGTACATTTCATAAAATTTATTTTAACCCTAATTGAAACGCACATCATAATCTCATTCAGTGTAATATTGATCCACATGCCGCGAGTGCAAATCAGTTAAAAATAAAGTTTTTTTGTGACTGATTGCTGTAGGGTCACACGATCTGAGAACGTGTAAAGTGAAACAGTGGGTTAGCTTGAACAAAAAATAGTCTTTCAACTGGTTTGAAACAGAAAAGCAACAGCTGTTGTTACAGATTGTCATGTGGCCAATACCATACACTACTATAGAGTAGACAGTACTGTATTGCTACAAAGCAGTGGTGTCATATTTTATTCCAACAGGTAAATATGTGATATTTAAAATAATTTATATTTATATGAAAGCAACTCATTAAAAAATGTTGCCCTTATACTGTGAAGTTTTTACTGCTCAAATGGGTAGGAATGCTGCTCTTTGGTAATTTCTGTCTCAAGCCGCTCAATGCAATGTGCTCATGTGGGAGCTGGGGGAGGGTACTTCTCCAAATTTTAGTTGGCAGTGTGTCACCCAGGACTGAAAACCCTTACCCTATTTTAGACAAAAATATGTGATTTTTGACCCTATTTCAGACCAAAATGCATGATTTTTAACCCTATTTTTTTAAACAAATATCAAAATCTCCTACCCTATTCCAGACCAAAAGTTCAAAATGAATACCCTGAGTTCAGACTAAAATGCTGAAAATGATACCCTTTGGGGTGGCACATACCTATACGGTTTAAAAATGTGGGAGGCAGATACCTGTACAGTCCCCTGGTTGTGGAACTTTGATCATTAACCAACTTGGATCACAGAGCCTACTTTCTGGCTAGATTTCAGACACCTTCTCTCCTTTTTCTCTTCTGCTCATTTTATCACTCTATCTTGTCCTCTTGCCCTTTGTTTGTGCAGGCTTAGGCCATGGCCACATTTGCACCAGGGCTAAAGCTTCGCATGCGGGAATGTTCATTGGCTCTTTTGTAGTTATGCCTCACGTGCAAACAAGCATGTGCTAGACAACCACATATGGTAAAGCCAAGAAAAGGTAAGCACGCTACCAGCGCAAGTGTGATCACGGCCTTAGTTCCTGGGTCCTATTTCCGGTTCCAACTTCCCGTTCCAACTTCCGGCAAATCCAGTCTTCTTGTGGTGACGTCACCCCGCACGTGGTTCTTCAACGGGGCTCGCCATGATAGGCAAGATGGCTGACGACAATGAAACTGCGAAAAATGGTAAAATAATGGCTTCAGAGGACAAAAAAGGCGAAGAGGACGGTGAGGATGAAGAAGACCTTTCCGATTCTGAATTTGATGATCCAGAAGGTTTCTTAGATGACATAAGAGACGAAGGTAAATGGCGGCTTTTTATGTCCATATTCATGATCTACAAACCGGCGTTTGAATGTTGACTTATAATAGCTTTATTCGCGTAGATTGAGCGAGCGATGCCTGGTAAAGTTGGTCATTCCTCCTTCCTTAAGTTTCTAGTTCTTTATACGACACCGTGCGTTGTTCTAATTTGATGACAATTTTTGCGCCATTTCCTACCTGCTGTCCTTATAATCTTTTGCATTCTTGAAACATTATACTTACGGCGACTTTTCCGAGAAAAATTTACTTTTTGATGTACTATGAGGTTGTTTATGTTGCCCGATGTGTTCGAGTTGCAAAAGAACAACCTTACTGAAATGGCTCTTGGTTTCTCCCCAACCTACCTCCTTTGATTGACGGAAGTCTTTCTTATGATAAACAATATAGCAACTCTTGATTGATTTAACATACAGAGACAAAGAAAATATGTACCTACAGTACAGTGTATGTACAAAGTGAAAGCCTTTTGCAACTTCACTTGCAAAGAGAGTTCAGTCCCCCAGAAGGAGGAGGGATACAGGATATAGCCTTGGTACCAGTATAGTATACCTGCAAATTTTTTTTTTTGAGTCAAAGGCACTAGATTTTGTTCCAAGACGACCAGATCATCTTCAGTGAAGTATGAAGATTTTCGTAGATGTCCCTAAAGATGCAGATAGAAGACAAGAAAAATGGCTTTTCAATGATTGCTGTTATACAGCAAGGAAAATTTTCAGTGCAACATGTCACCACTTCAGTCACTGTGGATACATGTATGTCAAGGTAGAAGAAGGAAACGAGATATCAGTTACATTATACCATTTACGTGTGGTATCCAGAGGGCCAATTAGGGAGGAGGGATTGTGGTGAGAGGCAACTGAAAGGTTTGGTGAGGCAACTGAAGCATGGTTTGTGGTTGTCCCTGGGACAACTGAGCAAAAGGATAATTTTGAATCCTGTATGCCAGTTAATGCTGTGATAGTCAAATGTTTCAGTCAATTGTGAGAAATTGGCCTGTAGGTGTGAGATTAAAGTTTCGGCCTGCAGGCGCGAGACTCGCACCTAAGGCTTGATAGTTGGCGGTATACCATGGTGCGATTAAATAGGGTCCCGTTTCCAATGTCGGTTTAAGAAAGGGTATACATGTAGAACAGTGATGCTTTTTGGTATTAGGTTGACTGACTGACTGGCTGACTGAGAATGACTGGCCAAACGAAAATTGTATTGGCATTTCATTGGGTTCTAAAAGTTAAATTTGTGCCTTGATGTAAGATGAAGAACACAGACCCTTTTGTGAGGATTTTTCATTATTGTCAACCCAGGTTTTTCTCGTGTCTTTCCATCTCAGGTTTTAACTTCTACATGTACTAATTAAAATGTTTTTTTTTTTTTTTTTTTCTAGAGTTGTTGGCTGATCTGCTAGATGAAAAACCAACAAGTGTGGATGGAACAGACTGCATCATCGTGGTAGACAACATTCCATGTGTTGGACCAGAGAGAATTGAGAAGTTAAAGAACGTTATCAGAAAGGTGTTCTCCAAGTTTGGAAAAATTACTACAGAACATTACCCAGTAGACGAGAATAACCAGACTAAAGGGTAAGATGGTGCTTGAGACTGACCAGTTTTTCCTGCACACAACTCAATAAAGATGAAGAACATGCAAGTTTTTGTGTAAGGCTTAAGGTAACGCGATTGTGCAATTTCTACTCCACAGATTTTCCTTAAATTTGCTACAAAGATTCCTTTTTTGTACCAGATTTGAATTTATAAAAAAAAGGAGGGGTTATGGAATCCATTTAGCTGCTATTGTGGCTGGAATATCAAGCACTTTCTTCCTGAAAAGAACAGTTTACACACAGTATAAGCGCACTAGCTTTTACCCAATTTCCGAAAGAACTGCTCCACAGAATTTTTTCTCAAATGTAGAAACCTATACCCAAAAATTAAGGGTAGGTCGCCAAACTAATTTTTGCATTATTCCGCTGTGATTCCAAAATTCACCTTATCGCACGACAGCAGCATGTTGGATTGACGTCATAGTTTGTAGCACGAAAAGTGAATTCTGTTGTGTTTGTAAGAATGTCATGAAAAACATAAAAGATCTCATAACTTTCACAGTTGTCAGAAATGACAGAAAGTTAGTAAAACACAACTCATGCACAAAAAGTGTTGCACACAAACATGCGATCCCATTACCTTAACCAGTTACGATACATGTACATAAAAAAGGTATTGACTACACTACCATCTCCTTCTAATGTCTTGACATGGAACACAACATGTAATACTGTACATGTTGATAATCAACCAATGCATTTTTACAAATTTTACACTTGTCACTTGTCACAACTATACACAGTAGTATACAAATAAATTATTGTTTAGTAATTCACACTAAACAAATGAACTCACCCTGACACTACATAAAATGAGGCTGTTAGTACATGAATGAACATGAGGCTGTATGTATATAAATGTATTTACTGCACACACAGGGGTAATGCTGGATTGTTTCGTGTTTCTCAGGTACATATTTTTGGAATACACAACCCATCAAGATGCTGTTCAAGCGGTCAAGACTGCTAATGGCTACAAGTTAGACAAGCACCACATATTTGCTGCAAATCATTTTGAAGACTTTAAAAAGTAAGTGTTGGATTCTTAGTGAGGAAAAGTTATGTGTTAGTCAGATGTAGTTGTGAGATGGTGGATTCTTAGTGAGGAAAAGTTATGTGTTAGTCAGATGTAGTTGTGAGATGGTGGATTCTTAGTGAGGAAAGTTATGTGTTAGTCAGATGTAGTTGTGAGATGTTTGTTTGTTAGGGTCTGTGTTTAGTCTTCTGTGTTTTTCTGTGTCTTCTGCCTTGAATTAACATACAGTCAAACCCTATTAAGCGGCCCTCTGTTAGGTGGGCATTCTCTATAAAGTGGTTACTGTAAACTCGACCTCTATTTAGCAGTCACCTCTATTAAGTGGACGCGTTCACCATTTAGATTCCCCAATTGACTAATTTTATTGTATATCACCTCTATTAAATGGTCACCTAGTTACATAACAATGTGATATGACACGATGATAAGCCAAGCATTTTCAGTTTCTTTTAGCAGCTATCCCCGAAGATAACTGCTTAATGGAGGTTTGGCTGTACTGTAACTGAGGAACAATATTAAAGATCTGTATGGTACACATTTCTACTAACACAAAAAATATCAGAACTAACTTGGTCTCTTTACATACCATGGCAAGGGGAACATTTCTAAAAATACAGTATAATTATTACATATGTTACTAATTTCCTGCTGTATGCACATTGTATTTATTGGTATTTGTTTGTGTGCAATAGGCTTTCACAGTTAAAGGAGGACTATGTTCCACCAACACAGCAACCTTATGAAGAACAGGTACACATGTTGTGTGATCTTGATATACCCTCTGTTGTTTTCCAATTCATGATGTGCCAGACTAACCTTGGTCCTTATTAGGGCTTTTGCTCCCTATTTTGCTCCCTATTTTTCTTGAGTTACAGTATTTTTAAAGAGACTCTCTCTCTCTCAAGATGCTTTGCGTGCCCAGTGACTGACGGCGGCCATTTTTGTATAATATGAAAATGGCGGATTCTCGTGTTTTTCTACGTTTTATCGTGAAGTAAATCAGCACAAACCCAGAAAGTGTATTGAATACAGCAAGCAGGGACAGTCAGATTGATCAGTCATAACATGGGCGCCTCAGGAAAGTCAAGCTCTGGATGTAAATATAAACATGGGTATGCAAAGCATCTACGGTTAGATGGTCTCTTTAACCTTTGGTGTACCACAATATAGATGATTTCTTTGATTGTCGTACAGTAGTTATTACTTGACGAGATCTGGTCCCACATGTGCAGGAAAATCTTCGCTCCTGGCTTCTTGAGGCAGACTGCAACGATCAATATTCTGTGATTCACGCCGGGGGAGAAAAAGTATCAGTCTTTACAAATACACCAACAGAACCCTTTGTAGTCAAAGAACGACCAGTAAGTCAAGACATGTTTCACTCTCTTGTTTCTTGTTGTATTTCCAGTGATCCAAAGTTCACATCTTTTTATACCTCCAGTGCTTTCATATTATCATTTGATACTTTTTTCACTCTCTTTTAATTGGTCAAGAGACTGCTACAGTATGTCGCATGCAAATGACTCCTACAAATAGGACAGTATCTGCTCATGTGTGCTACTCTGTTTTTGGTGCGTAAACTGCAAATAATATTCTACTCATGTACAGTTTGTGTGAACATGGCAGCTTGTTTTCACTACAATTTGCACTTTCCAACACTTTCTATGCCAAATAATTAAATTATTTAATCATTTCAAAATTTTGTGAAATGCAAGCTCACTCAAATGATAAAACAATTATTGAACTCGATTATCACTACATATCATGATTTGCCAGTGTCTCACAGATCATTTATTTGCCTCTGCCTCTCGCAATCGGCAAATAGTTGATCTGCTTGCCACTGGCAAATCGCGATATTTTGTTCAACCTTGTCCAATAATTGCTTGTTATTTTACTTTTCTTGTAATGTCAACACTGTTTCCTCAACCTGACTGTCCCCACATGAAAGTGAGCCAGAACCAATATAGTTAACTAAGGTAGTTTTTCCCAGGAAATTGCAGTTGGGAAAGGATAAAGACATGTGCAGACATTTGCATGTGACATTATGGCAGCCATGTTGGTTGAACAGATTGCTCATTAGCCTCCATTGTACTGGGAAGGATTGATTGCAACCCAATAATTGACAAACTTAACAAAGATTGTTTCTTTCAGAACTGGACAGAAACCTATGTGCGATGGTCCCCCCAGGGTACATATCTGGCAACTCTACACAACCAAGGCATTGCATTATGGGGTGGAGTGGAGTTCCGCAGACTTTACCGGTTCAGTCACCCCGGAGTACAGCTTATTGATTTTTCACCATGTGAGAGGTATGTTGCTGGAGCACACTTTCATCGTGGTGTTGTTTCCTGTCCTTACAATGCTTCGTCAAGGATTGTTGAAGAAGATTTTAGTAATAAGTTTTTCAATGACTGTCTTTATATTCCAGGTACCTTGTGACTTTTAGCCCTCTTCCCGATAATACAGATAACCCTCAGGTAGGTTGCTGACTTGCACTGAATTTATGTTGTTTACCCTTTCACTCCCACAAGTTCAGAATACAGTACAAATGTAGTGTTACTATGACTACTGTTGTGAGAGTGGTTTGATCAACTTTCTTCTGAGCAAGCTTTCAAATGTTAAGTTCTCCTTCCTATATGATATATATCTGCTGAGAAGATGAAAGGGGAAAACTGAAGTTGATCAATCTTGATAAAGAAGGACTGCGGGGGATGTGCTCATCTCAGAGTTCATTCAGAATTTTATTGTCGTTTTTGCTTCAGGCGATCATCATCTGGGAGATCAGGACTGGAACAAAGAAACGAGGATTCTTGTGTGGTGACCAGTCACAGTGGCCAGTCTTCAAGTGAGTCTCGCTAATAAAGCATGTGTTTTTCTCTCCACACTTTCATTGTAAAATGGAGAGTTTCAAATGCCAGATTAAGAATTGAATGCTTGATGGTTCCAACAGACCAGATACATCTCTGTGCATTATATCTAATTATTGTTTTTTTTTATACTTAGGTGGAGCAAGGATGGCAAGTTCTTTGCACGTCTTGGAGAGGACAGCATCAGTGTGTATGAAACTCCAGTAAGTGTCTACACACAGGTTGAGTCAATAAAAGTATATATAACAGGAATAATGGAGACTTAATTCAAGTGATAAAGAAGGTTTTAAAAATTGCTCTGCATGCACTGTAGCTTCTGGTATTACCATGGTCCAGGGAAGTAAAACTGTACAGTATTTTTCTAATTTTCCTAAACCTGTCAATACAGTGTTACCATGGTCAGGGAAAAACATTTTTTTATCAAGGTCAGGGAAAAGTCAAGGAATTTTGCATCAAGTCAGGGAAAGGTCTAAATTCTTGTCAAAGTCAGTGAAAAGTCAAGGAATATTATTTTCAGCTTGTGACAAGCTTTGATAATGATTATGCACAATACAATGTTGTTTCCTGAAGATGAAGATAAAGAGAAGAATATTGATAACCTTCAAAAGAAACTGAAGCAAATGTCATATGGGAATATTTGTTTTGTGGCCAGTGAAAAGTCAGGGATTTTTATTTTTTATCATCTGCGTGAGTGGCAACCCTGCAATACAGTAGCTCAAAAACAGGAACAGTACATTACTTAGACATGTTTACTGGTGTTGTGTCATGTTGCATGGCCCTCTCCACATCTCATGACAAGCATGCACTGGAATCAGTGCATGCTTGTCATGACTTCAGGACAATGTGTGACAGTGCACTGTATAACTGACAGTGCCTTCTATGCTCCCATTTTTAGTCATTTGGACTTTTGGACAAGAAGAGTATAAAAGTCCCAGGAGTCAAGTGAGCATTTAACTATTACAATATTATTGATGCTATATTTATTTGAGAGATCAGAGGATATTACACGGTGGTACAAAGATACGAATTCTATTTTCAAGTGGTAAAACAATATTTTACGAACGAGCGCTGCGTAAGTGAGTAAAAATATTGTTTTTACCACGAGAAAGTAAAATTCATATCTTCAAGCTGCTGTGTAATTTCTTTTTATTATATAGACACAAGCATGTTATGAGAAAATGCATATAAACAATTGAGCAAAGGTGGGAAACGATGCCATCAATATCCTTACTAGTGAGGATATGGTACTGTATACACCACTTGGGTCTCGGGTGTAGTTTCGTATGGATTTTATGCATGGTATATTTACCAGTAAAACACTCAAGTCTATATAATAAAATATGTGATAAGTCAGTGTGAGCTGATCTAAAGAGGAATAAGAAATATTATTGCACACAAAGCTCCACCCCAAACATGACTAGACAATTTTTGTGGTAGAGATTGTACTTTACAAATTTTGGTTGAGGGTGCTTTCTGGTTTTGTTGGTGTACACATTTTCATAGTTTGTTCTTTGTCCTCCAGGGATTTTTCATGGTCTCCTCAAGACAACACAATTGCTTTTTGGGTGCCTGAAGTTAAAGACTCTCCTGCCCGCGTCACCATCATGCAAATACCAAGCAGAAATGAAATCCGTGTCAAGAATCTGTTCAATGTCTCAGATGTAAGTCAGGCAACTTTCATACTTGGTCTAAAACTCATTAGATTTCTATTGACAATAAAATGATGCCTCAGATATCTAAGCGAGAATGCATCCACAGTACAGTATTGATACACATGCTTTATATAGGAAGAGAATCAATGAGAAGTGTGGCTGGCAGTGCAAAAAAAAAATAATAATAGTAATAATAGGCCAAGCAAGCAGCCATGTGGTAGTAAGTGCCACAGGAGTTGAAATTTGACCCTCCCGAAACAAAAATGCTTATTACTTTGTGTTTGTACAGTTATTAGCCAAGGAACCTGGCAGGCATTTCAAGTTAAACTTATCAAATATTTCTCTGCAGTGCAAAATCTACTGGCAGAACAAGGGCGATTATTTGGCTGTCAAAGTTGATAGATATACAAAGAGCAAAAAGGTCAGTAAAGTAGTAATTATTGTTTTTATTTCAGTAACTACAGAAGATCAGTGATCAGTGTAGAGAAGGACACCTGTACACATGTAATATACTTTATTGTACAGGGCCCGGTTTTTCAAAGCAAGATCAGGCTAATCCTGGATTAGGTCTAAACTTTCTTGTCATTTTTTAAGCCTGGTCCTCACTAGCGCATAAGCATAAGCATAAGCATAAGAATAAGAGAGCGACAGTGGCGACATAAGCATAAGCATAAGGAACGAACATGTTTGATCTTTATGCTTATGCTTATGTCGCCACTGTCGCTCTCTTATTCTTATGCTTATGCTTATGCTTATGCTTATGCTTATGCTTATGCGCTAGTGAGGACAAGGCTTTAGCCAGAAAACGTAAAAGTTTCGTCCACAACGACTTTCTTGATAATGTTTTAAGCTGGAACAAGCTTTCTAATCCATCTTCGAACAAATCCTTGCTGTTTATTGGGAGAGAGGTTGAGAGAAATAATTTTGTTAATCCTGGATTAGCTTAATCAACTTTCGAAAAACCGGGCCCTGGGCATTGAGTTCGGGCATGACAGTGAGTTTTCAAACCAGCTTGGTAGATCTTACTGGCATATGTCTGTACATGATTGTACAAGAGAGATAAAGTAATGGTATAATATATTACTCTTTCTTGTTTGTCTTCCTCTCTGTGCTCCATTTCATTTAAGTTTAAAGGAGAACTGTATGCAAAAAATATCCAGTTTTTTGAGTCAATCTTGAAAGTATAAATTTTATGATTTAATGATCAATTTCCAAAGCTATTTTTTGCATGTTGCACTTTTCCTCTTTTATGCCTCAGATTGAACAGAAAACGAAGCAACACGCAAAAAATATCTTGGGAAATCAATCATTCACACCTTGAACATTCATTTAAAAATTGGCTCTTTTTTGCATACAGTGCTCCTTTAAACATGGCCCCACTTCCCCGTTTCTTTCTTCCTATTCTTGTGCCATACTTGCCAAATCTCATCCCTATTTCACTAAATTGTTGTTTTATTTCAATAGGCCATATATTACAATTTTGAACTTTTCCGAATTAGAGAAAAGCAGATTCCAGTGGACAACTTGGAAATGAAAGGTAGAGGACTCTGTCTCTCATTCTTTGTGTTTCACTGACTGCTGTTACACCTGCATCTCCCAGTGCATTGTGACAGCAACTTTTCACCCAGCACATGATGAGATGTCTGTTGCCAGTTCTGCTACTGAACCTCAGTGATGAGAACTACAGTTCAACAGCAGCTGATGCTGAAACAATACTTGCTGTGCAATGCAGCCCACATGTTGAAAATATCTGTAGCCATGACTCAAACAGTTGTACTGTAGTGTGTATGACAGTTCAGCCTGAGATGTCAGAAAAATCTATAAGCCAGACAGGAAAGTGGGGGAGGTGTGGGCTAGCA
Organism: Plumapathes pennacea; assembly: GCA_964036295.1. NCBI lineage: Eukaryota > Metazoa > Cnidaria > Anthozoa > Antipatharia > Myriopathidae > Plumapathes > Plumapathes pennacea. The sequence goes on along the minus strand of OZ038465.1, from coordinate 19,549,986 downwards.
GTGTTTGCACGATGCATGAGAATGAGCATTGATGGAGGGGGGTTTGTGATCTGGTATGTATGTGTTAGGGTTTGTCTAAAGTTTGTCATTGCGCTGACTGTTGTTTGTTGTCATCAGATGTTATTGCTGCCTTTTCATGGGAGCCTGGCGGTAGCAAATTTGCAGTGATTCATGGAGAATCACCAAGGATATCAGCAAGTTTCTACAACATGGAGAAGCAAGGAAGTGTAGCTCTTGTCAGTAAGTTTCTTTTATGAGTATCACACCCTGGACCATCAAGTGTCATTACTGTACTTCATCTTCTGACCTCTGCATTAAGTGATCTCTAGTAAGTGTCATTCAATTTAACAATAATGATACATTTGAAAAAAGTGCACTCTGCACCAAGACAATTTATTGTTATTTTTCACAAGTTCTTTGCCTTTTTGTTCCACAGAAACCATGGAGAAGAAACAGGCCAACAGCATCTTTTGGTCTCCAAATGGACAGTTCTGTGTTCTTGCAGGAGTCAGGAAGTAAGTTGACAGAAGTGATGACTGTTGAATTTTCTAAGCCAGGCTTCACAGTGCAGTGCAAGTACCGGCATCTGTGTAATTTAAATATTGACATTCAGTACAGTCAACTCCCTCTCAATGGACACCTCTCTAAGACAGACACCCGGTAGTAGCAGTTCCTGCCATTAGTATAGGTAATTGCATAATTTCGAGTGCAAGTTAGAATAAATTGCATGAGAAATCATGTTATTACTTGTTAATAACATGCATACAATAATTTACGTCGTGCAATTTTGTTCAATTTCATTACAATTCACAAGTAGTCTACAAGTGTCTCTCAAGAACTTTGTTTTCTCGCAAACAGAATCGGAATCGTCCTAAGGAATGAAAACACGCCCCTTGTTTTGTTTGGCTTTGCAAATACGCGCCCCAGCTGTCGGCAAATTTTTAATTTCAAATTTCTGCACTGTTAATTTCACATTTTTGCACTGTTTGGGATAAATTGACGTGCACTCAGCCAATTAGAATGCAGAAATTATTGTATTCATGTTATTACTTCAATTATTTCTTTTACTGAACTTTCTTTAAGATAGACACCTCTAGAAAATGGACAGTTGGAGCTGGTCCCAAAGGTGTCTGTCTAAGAGGGTGTTGACTGTAATATTGGAATGAATGCAGGGAATGATGTTCAAGTCAATATGAAAATATCTGTAGTCCACAAACATTTGGGTTGTTATAATCCCTTGAAATTTCATACACATGCAGTACAGTGGGGCTGCATTTGATAGGTCCTTCAATTGAAATGCTAGAGATGGCTGATTATTGCAACGCGTGAGTTGTCACACACTACCTCCATCTTGGCATCACTGCACATTCTCATTGCATCTGATGTATGTCTGGAGGAAAAGAAAAGTGAAGTCGTCTTCAGCACAATATTCCTGTCTTCAGACTTGGTGCTGCCTTAAATCTTCACAACACAGGGAATTAAAAATTGAAGGCTTATAGTCTTGTGAGCCATAAAAAATTCCCAATGCGAAACTGACGAGACTTGGTGTTTCATTTGGACAGCATGAGTGGTGTGTTGGAATTTTATGACACCTCCGACGGGGTTTGCATGAATTCTGTCGAGCATTTCATGGCCACTGATGTGGAGTGGGACCCTACAGGTCGATTTGTGGCGTCGTCAGTCAGCTGGTGGGCACACAAGGTGTGTGCAAAAAAATAATTACAATGCATAAATAGAGGATATTACACGGCGGCGCGAAGATATGAATTTTATTTTCGAGTGGTAAAAACAATATTTTACGAACAAGCGCTTCGCGAGTGAGTAAAATATTGTTTTTACCACGAGAAAATAAAATCCATATCTTCAAGCCGCCGTGTAATTTTCTTTTTATTATATTAGACACGAGTGTTTTACGAGAAATTGCACAAACAACCGTGCAAAAGCGGGAAATGATGCCAACGATATCCTCACTAGTGAGGATATGGAAAATACGCCACTCGATTCCCGGATGTAGTTTCGTATGGATTTTACGCACGGTATATTTTCCAGTAAAACACTCGTGTCTATATAATAAATAACTGTAGAGCGCTTTTCGGATGACTGTGGAAAACCTAAGCCAATGCGATCACAGAGCCAACCAATGAGGCGAGCAAAAACACGTCAGACCAATTAGAAGTACGAGCTTAAACTAAAACCAAAACGAAGTAATTGTGATCGGTTTTTACAAACCAATCAGCAGTGCGAGAACACGCCATCGCCACTCGCTTTCTTGCGTGAGAACATCGCAATCAGGTTTTGCTTTTGCTCTTGATTGGCCAAGAATGTTGCTAAACTTGCTAGGACCAATCGGAAAGCGTAGCAAACGCAAAACCAAAGCAATTATACAATTACTTTCGACAGTCATGCGAAAACGGCTTTCTATGTAATACAGTACAAAAGGTGATGATGCATTTGGCTGACGCTCGCACCTGAGTTGTCATATCATAATTATTACTAACAATTTGTACCTCCATCTTGGCATCACTGCACGTTCCCATTGCACCTGATGTATGTCTGGAGGAAGAGAAAAGTGAAGTCGTCTTCAGCACAAGAGTTCTGTCTTCAGACTTGGTGCTGCCTTTAATCTTCACAACACAGTCATGAAAAGTTTAAGCTTTTCTTAAGTTTAAGCTTACCTTATTTTGAACAAGACATTAACCATGTTTAACCGCTGAACCATAACACGCAGTACTCCAGATCACGATATTTACTAGATCCATCTTTTATTTTCTTTACGCATTTTTGACAATGCCTCGTGTAGACATACATTCCATTTTACCACCAGACCACTGTGAACCAAAGCAGTCTCGATCTTTTTTGTTTATTTATTTAATAATTGTTTGTTTGTTTGTTTGTATGCACGTATAGGTGGACAATGGCTACAACATCTACTCATTCCAAGGTAAGCTACTCCAGAAGCATGCGTTGGATCAGTTTTGTCAGCTGCTATGGAGACCAAGGCCGCCAACGCTTTTGCAGGAGGAGGAAATAAAGGTGAGAAAGCGTTCTTTCTTTTTTCACAGAAAATAAGATTAGCTTGTTGGTAGAATCCACCAGTTCCCTAGACTCTGGCACTAGATTGTGTGTTGAAGTGTACTGCATTGCGTCTAGTAGTCAATTGAACCGAGTTTCCTCCAGATCTGCGGAGAGTTATAACGATCTTTGTTATCTTTTTCAGCGCCTCAAGAAGGACATCAAGAAGTATCAACGAACGTTTGAGATCAAGGATCGTATGAGTCAATCTAGAGCATCCAAGGTCAGTTAACACCCTCCCCTCACACCCTTTTACATTCCCTAACGTTGTTCCTTGTTTAATTTTATCCCCTCCCCCCCTCCTTGGTTTTACATTTCTGATGTTGAATTCATTGCGCCATCAGGAGTTGATCGAACGCCGGAAGCGTAAGATGGATGAGTTTGAGGGTTACAGGCAGAAGAAGAGCATGGAGTATGCTCAGCAGAAACAGCAGCGCCTGGAGCTTCGTAACGGTGAGGCCTAAAGTCCCAGCAACATCACAACTACAGAACTAGCACACTAATGTACAGCCATGTCGGAGTAGATAGATCAAACATAAGTGCAATCTATCTTCTGGCAGATGGGGTTCTTTCTTAAGGCTGATTTTAACTAGCGCATAAGCATAAGCATAAGCACAAGAGAGCGACAGTGGCGACGTAAGCATAAACATAAGGAACGGACGTGTTTGATCCTTATGCTTATGCTTATGTCGCCACTGTCGCTTTTTTATTCTTATTCTTATGCTTATGCTTGTGCTTATGCTTATGCGCTAGTGAAGACAAGGCTTTAGAAAACAAGTGTCGTGAATTCGCCTCCCCAAGTATCCACGACAAAATCGCAAGGCTGTCTTTCCACAGTTTTAATGAAGCTTCGCACTCTCTCGCAGATTCACTCACACTAAATACTTCAGTTGCATACACAATGCTAAGTTCAATCATTAATCCCTCTCAACCTGTCACTCGCTAAACTCACTTATCTTTCCGCTCGCTGGCAGTGTGCTCTTATCTTACTAATCCACTCTTCTCACGATATACATTTGCGTAATCTCCGACACAAGTTCAACAATGTTTTACCCTCACCCCCGTTTCGACGTACAGTAGAATGGAACAAAATATTAATGCGTGCGCTATTCCCGCTGATACATACTAGAGAAGGGAGGGGTCCCACAGTAGTAGGGTACGCCGCTACAGCTTGTAGTCACACTGAACCGTTACTCATACAATCTCAGGCATCGACACTGATGAGCTGGACAGCAATGCGGAGGAATTTGAAGACGAATCTGTGGAATTCTTTATCAAAGAGGAACTGATCGAGGTAGACGAGTAGTTCGTGTGCGTCCCAGCATTGTCCGTGAGCCCGAGAGAGTCCGACAACGTTTCAATAACTTCGATATCCAAGGCGGATTGCCCTGCGTTCTTTTGAAAGAGCACAGGGCTTCAAGTTTCCTCTTCAATTTACTGCACAAGTTATCGTAATATTTGTTATTTCGTAGGAGAGTGATTTTACTGTTCTATTGCGTATCTGCGAGCCAGTGTGTGATTTGTCTTTAAGTTTTAAGTCTTCAATCGTGCTAGGTTTTATTTCGTTGCTGTATTAGGTATTGAATTAAGGATTTCTTCGTCACAATGACGACGAAAGGTTGTTTCTGCGTGCTCGCACGTGAATTCAAACTGTTCGTTCTTCATTGTCAACGAGAAGTCTGTGTTTCTTGTCCGTATTCTGTAAATCGTAGATCATTAAAATTGAATTTTTGTGCACCAAACAATGGTCTGATACTCCGAGATCCTGGTCGGAACGAAGGGGGCTGATTACATGAGTCAGGCTGGCCTGGTTGGGAAGGCGAAGTAGCTCGCGATTACATGCAGGACTTAACCGGGGTGAGCTGGTTGTTAAGTATACACGAGTATTTTTTAAATATTAACTCCATACCCTTAAAGATCCAACGATCTCACATCGCTACCGTACTTTTTGTACATCGCCTGTCTCACAGCTTTGTACTGTTCTACTTTATCAGCATAGTAAAATCTGGGTTTCGGTATTCCCAACCGGTCTTCGACCATTGCCATCCTCGACAAAAATCGAAATTTAAATGGGCCACATTTCCTTTCCGTTATCAGTATAGAATTGCGTCATCTGACCACGGGTATCATATTCCCTCTAGCCTTGTGGCTGGCCCGTTGTATGCGATTACATGGGAATATGTCAGCTGGGATCCTGGCTTGCTGGGCTGGCCTGGTTTTCATGTGCTCGCGTAGCAGCTATTGTTGTTGTCGTTGTTTTGGTGTTTCACAGTCGATACCGGGCCTCCCCGGATTGATGCTAACGAGCTACTGTAGAACCCAGTCCTAGCATCTTGGCAGGTGCATGTGAGTGGGAGGTTGTTTTGTTTTTTGTGTGCATTCGTCAATATTTTATCATAAACCTCACGATAGTAGCTTTATGGTGGGAAGAATTGATTTCAACCACATTTCTGGAATAAAAGTCAAAGCCGCCTGTGGTTTTCAAGCAAACCGCATCGCACATTCTCGATTCTGCATCGGATTCGACAATGATTCGAGGAGAAAAGGTTTCTGTTTTATATAGTTAGACTACACACGGATACAAAAATAATGAGAATCAAACGTTACCCCTTGTAAGTAGGCACCTGACGGCGGTTTGCGCCGAGCATTCAGCTCACGTGACCTCTCGCGGATGTCCCTGGGTACGAGTTTCAAAATGGCGGACGAAAGTCAGTGGAGCTGGAGGTTCATTCGACGTTTTTCATTTTGCACCGGAAAAATCTGTTAATGAGTACCGAAAAAGCCCCAAGAAAAAATGCACAATTTCAATCTTCACATCTTCACCAGGGAACAGAACGCAGAGTGATAATGCTGGATTGCACAAACGTTCAACAAAATCAGTGGAGTCGCCGGGAAAATTGGACCGGGAAACTGAGGTATTAAATAGACATTTTTAACTCATTATTTTGAGCATACCTTGAGACAGTGTTACATTGATATGCTCACCTGAATATATATCAACTTTGTCGATTATATTGAGTTCACTGCTTTTCGTTATTGATATCACCCCCAACTCTAAGCTTGACTGATATTGGCAATATTATATTAGAATCATTTTGCAGTTTTATATGTTACTATTGGGTAATATGACCCAATGGCGGAGTAATTAATAAGATCATTCCATGTCTAACTTGAACCAACAGGTGTCAAAATTTATTACCTGTTCCCATAATTGTCCAATATTTTTTTATGGGTTTCAAAAAAAGACCGGTCTGCTGACCCCCCTATATAAAATACTGACCCCCTGCCTCTTTGGTTCACTTCACTAGCCTCAGAAAACACAGCCCGGGCATTATACTAATCGATATGAGAGTTTTTGGAGGGGGTCAGTATTTTATAGAGGGGGTCAGCATTTTATAGAGGTGGGGGGGGGGGGGGGGGGGGGGGGCACTGTATTTCTTGGGAATGAGTCATTGGATACTAGGGGGTCATGTGTTCATGGGGTTAAGGTTCACCAAGTGCTTTAGTAGCTAGGATGCAGCCCCTGACACATTTACGTTAAGTATTGTGTTGTTTGTATTTTTCAGGCTGCCTTGAAGTAACCACTTACACCAGAGGTCACAGTAGAAGACATTATGAAACACATGCTAGACTTGAACAGAAGGAAGTCCCAAGAGGTGTGGAAGCAATCAGTTTCAGTTGTTGTCATTGTAGCTTGCAATGCAGGTGTTTCTGCTTCATTTTCAGGCAAGTTAGTTTGTTCAGGAGTGGGACTGGGGTGAGGAAAAATCTGTGGAGGGGGAGGGAGGTGGAGGTGGGGGGAGGGAACCCTCTGCCTCCCTCTCCCTCCCCTCCCCTCTCTCCCTATTTTCCTTCCCACTTCCACTTCCCCTCCCCCCTCTGCAACTTTTGCCTCACCCCAGTCCTTCTCCCAAAATAAGTTTGCCTGAAAACGATGGGAATGCCTGCATTGCAGACTATTGTTGTTGTTGTTATTGTTGTTGTTGTTGTTGTTTGTGTTGTTTTGTTTTTCCACACTGTCTCACCAAAGATATAGTTTGCATTTTCAGGCCGTTTAGTAATGTTTAATGTTTGTCAATTATACAATATTTGTGCATTTGCAGCCCAAAAGTACCTGATACCCTCATGGTCACAACTTTAATAAAGCGCCCCTGTCTTTTTCTATTCTCTCCAGTTTGATTCAATGAAACGAAACTGACGCGGACCGGAACATGACTGAAGGTGTGAGTAAGAATCCACCGTGCGGCATGAAACTTTTGCGTTTCATGAGTTTAATTTTGCGGATTGCTGATATTTTGCGTTTCGCGGGAAAAATTTCGCGAATTTGGATTTCAGACTGCACCGTTGGGAACAAGTTTTCGCGGATCTCAGGCAAGTTTCTTTCCGGTACTTCACGTTCGGCACTGGTACTTAGCAACAAGGGGTTTCACTTTTTCTTAACACCTTGTTTATTAATCTCTAGTTTACAAAATGCCACAAGTCGTCCATTACAACTCAAAGCTACAGTATACGGTAGCTGGTTGGCCTGAAAACACGTAACATTTACTGCTGGACGAATTAAATAAATCAAAGCAGCGTCGCCGCTGAAAGGTCGCCCAATTCTTGTTAATCGATAGGTTTCGTCGCACTTGCTAGCTCGGGTATACTTTTCTATTATCTAGTGAGGCGGAGGCAAAATTGAAAATTGTTTGCAAAAGTTAGTTTGGGATGGGCATTGCTATATAACAGTGAAACAGTTTTTTCAAATATTTTTTAAAAAGGAATGAAAACAGCAAACCAAAGGACCAAGGCAGCTGTAAGCTCGCGAATTTGTGAAAATTACTTTTGCGGCTTAAGGTCACATTTTATAATTTGCTCAATTTTTGGTATGTGGAAGTTCAGAACCGTTTCTGCGGGCCTCCACTTTCGCTAAACTGTGTACTCGAATAAGTCTTAGTTTTAAAAGCCCTCCATTTACAAGGGGGCAGAGGGTGAAAACTATATGTGGCGCTCGAAATGAGAGAATTTAGAATTTTCTCCAAAACACTGCGGCAATCATTTAGTACTCTGAACCGTGAACGGGACTTCCCAAGCCGGCAAAGAAAAAGGTCTATCCGTGACTTTTTCGACACCTCAATATTTATTAGAGACTACGATATTCCAGCCTGAGCTGCATAGACTGCATTTACACTATACCGGATAGGATTTTGAGCCGTTACGAAAACCTAACGAAAACATCGGTCCGGAGCGAGTTTGGCTGAAAAACCTATCCGGTACAGTGTAAACACAAGGCCAGTCCGGAGCAGCTTTGTCACAATCAATCAATGCAAATCGGAGCGTTTTCCTATCCGATACGGGTCCTTACCACTTTCAGAAGCGGAGCGGAGCAACAGAGCTCCGTTTCAAAAATCGCTCCGAAAAGAGCGTATCCAATGTAAACGGAAGGCCTATCCGGTACGTTTTTGCAACGCTACGGAAAGCTATCCGGTATAGTGTAAACGTAGCCTAAATACGTGCGCAAAGAAAACTATACCTTTCTTCTTTTGGCTGAGTTTCAAGATACACTGATACACTTGTTGACAATTCTTCTTCCAGTATCCAATATCATACACAGCTAGTCTTTGACACCTACAAATTTATCAGAAGCCATGATACTACGCCTGGGCTGCATCTAAACTAAATAAGCACGTAGAGAAATCTGTGCCGTTCTTCTTTTGGCTGAGTTTCAAGTTCAAGGACATGACTTGCGGTTTCGGTCACGCATTATTCTTCTTCCATTTGTGCACAGTTTTTATTGCTGTGGAATATGACAATTTGAACAAGTGGCAGAGACTTTTTTTTTCCCAATGGTCTTCAAAGTTTGCGTAAAGGAATATGCGACGGTTCTCTGGTCGAGTCGCTTCTGAATGACTTTATTTACCCTCACCACTCCGTTTAAATAGTAACGCGAGCGTTCGTCAAACATTTCGAGTTCACAAGCTGCTGTTGCACCCTCATTCAGCGGCTGGTTTTCGTTAAAAAACAACGCAATGGCTGCAATTCATGATAACAGTATTAGCCATGCAGTTTGACTATTAATTTCAGTGTCTTCAGTGTCCGCACCCAACGGCGTTATATTATCGTGCCTTGATAATCACACTGTAATATACATTCACGGAAACTTTTAAGCTCAATGGTCAAACAAACTTCGAATGCTTGACCACCAGACAAACGACAACGAGTTCCAGAAAACCTTCCGTACAAATCCTATTTGGAGAACTGCTATTATAACGCGTAGCACGATCATTCCCAAATTTGGAATTGATAAGTTCCTTATTTGGAAGTTCATTGTTGACACAGAAGCCTGGAAGGACACCGTGACACCGTGGGCGACCTTAAAATTGGAGTAAATATTAGCGGATTTTTTTTTTTTTCGCGAAAATAAACTCCCGCGAAAATTTCATGCCACACGGTAAATTAATAATAGGATACCAAATAACAACGAAGTAACTTATTATTTATTAACAATCTTTGTAAGAATAGTTTGCACGTCACTCGGACTCATCTAGTAATGTATTTCACTTTTTGCAATCGAAAAGTTGCAGAGCCTCAGCTGGGCTTATTTTTCTGCCACCTTTTCGACCCCGAAAGAGATAGAGCAAGGTTGGTTAAAAACTTAATGTGTGTATTACAATTACCACGGCAACTGCTTATGTATAATTCACCATGCACCTCATGCCATAAAGCAGGTGCAGTGTTACTTTTTTGTTCAAGCGAAAGTTGTTTTCACAGTGCCTTCACCTCACGCGATGAAGAAACTGAATATTTCAGTTCTGTTACTTGCTTTCCTCTTGACGTTCGTTATCAAATCGTCTGTCCAACAAAGAGAGTACTTGTACCGTGGCTCTGATGACAGAAATGCGAACTTCTTACAACATCCGCGCGTCCTCCTTGATGTTTCCCCAATGGCCATCAAGAAAGTGCACGACGCCTTGTACTGTATATGGCAATGTCTAGAAAATACGCGCTGTTTGTCAATCAACGTTAAAGTAAAACCTGATGCAGACAACAAGTACGAATGTCAGCTTCTGGCCACTGACAAACACATCTCATCTGACAACTTGAAGTCCAGCAAGGAGTTCAATCATCATAGTTTATGGGTGAGTTTATAACAGATATTGAAGTAATCATATTGTCGATAAGCGAGATCGTTAGGTTGGCGGCTTCATACCTTAAGTTTTCTGAAGTGTTCCATAACTTATATTATTTACAATGACTAAATAGTTCGAAAGTCACAATGCAAAAAGAAAGTGCAAATTCCGGAAACCAAGAGCCACGCTGTACGCGTTTAAATTATTTTTAGTATTTTTATTTTTTTCAGTATTTATACCATTTCGTACTCCAGCAGAGCAATGTACCATGTACCATTTAGTACCTATTTAATACAATGTCTAGTTCCCGTTGGTTTGACAAATATCTGAAAGAGGATCGATGGATCAGTAGATCCTTAGATCGCTGGATCTATGGATCGTTAGATCGCTGGATCGTTAGATCGCTGGAGCGTTGGATCGTTAGATCGCTGGATCTGTAGATCGTTAGATCGCTGGATCTTTGGATCGTTAGATCGCTGGAGCGAGCCAAAAGGCTGGGAACGATACAAAAAGGCCTTCATGTTACTTTTATCAAGAGAAAATGTCAATTGAATAGGAAATTTTCACATTAGCTTGTGATACGCTCATCCTATTTTCAATTTAAACACAAGAATTAATGTTATGTTTTGAAAGGTTGAAATATTATTGTGGATAGCATAGCCCATTTTTGTTAAATATTTATGTGAGAATCCGGTGTACTCTGTTTTCAACTGACTTAGCTCGTGATGTTTGCAAAGTTAAGTGCAAAATACTGGCAAGATACTGAAAAATGGAAAAATACTGAAGATGGTGACAAAATCCTGACCATTATGTTTTATTTCCTCGTAAATATCTTTCAACTCAAACTCGTATAAGATAAAAACTCGTCTCCAGACCCCCATCACTTGGGTTACCTATGACAGAAATAGATATAAATTATTGATTGCAAAGCACTTTTTCAGAACACAACTTTATTGTCACAGATAATTCAAATACATGAGTATTGGTGTGTTGAAGCCATCATGGAAAATTTCTAAGTGAGAAAATGCATGACTGGAAATCAAAATGTGAAACATTAAAATCAAAGTAGCAGTGACAAGTGAATTTATCGTATTCAGTTATTTGTCAAACCAACGGGAACTAGACATTGTATTAAATAGGTACTAAATGGTACATGGTATATGCTGTAATTGCGCAATTTTTGTTAACCGGTACACGAGGACACAACCGACATTTGTTTCAGGCATCAATTTCCTAGCGTCGTTTATTTGTTTTATGACTTTTTAGTTATATTCTTATGATTCGGCGGTTCACTCTGGAACATACACTTGGTCTAAATCTTTAATATTTCGATATATTGTTCCAAATCGTTGATATGTCGAAATAACGAGTGACTTTTTTTCAGACACCATGTGACGCACATGAGAATGTATGTCAGAATGGAGGGACTTGTCGCCCGGTTCCGTATGAAATGCAGGAGTATAAGTGCGAGTGTGCAGCTGGATATTCTGGAACCAACTGTCAGCATATTGGTAAGCAATTCTGTTTGAGTCATAGATCCCGCACCTGGAGAAAACTAATCTACAGCCGCTGTCAACAGTTTACAGTATAATCAAGCTTTGGCTGAGTTTAGCTTAATGGGTTTGAGACAATGTCAAAGCTCATTAGAGACCCGCGGCGTAGTGCTTGTCCACAGTGAATGTCTATACAGAGTGAATATTTTGCCGTTAGTTAACGGTGAAGTTTTTGGTGCATCACTATAAACAGAGCGACTATTTCGCCGTTAATTAACTGCTAAACTTTGCATCTGTATTATATAGAGTTCTCTTTCTTTGCTAATTTCCGTTTGTCTCTATTGGAGTGACTTCAATGCAAAATTTTCGCCGTTTTTCGTTCATTACTGTATACAGAGTGAATATTTTCCCGTTGTTAACGGCGAAGTTTTTGCTGCATCTCTATGTACAGAGTGAATATTTTGCCGTTACGTAACTGCCTAACTTTGCATCTGTATTGTATACAGATCTCTTTCTTTCTTTGCTGATTGCTGGTGGCGAAGCCGACGAGCTTAGGATTACATATGTGTCTTCATCGTCTTTGTTGTTTTTTTTTTCTGGGTTATGAATCAGTACACGGTGATTGGTTCACATTGCCACGTGATATGTGATGACTTAAGGTGACTTTGCGAACAACTTGAGATGTGGGCGGCGCGACTGAATTGTACGTTGATACAATTATTGCGTGTAAAGTTAACTGTATCCCATCCAAACTCAACACCGTTTGGCTCTGTGGAACAAGAACGGATAAACTGGATTTTAGGGAACGATTTTGGCTTGCGTTCATAAGTTCATCGTCATAACCGTAAACAGATGTTTGATGGATTCGGTTATATTTAATAGATATCGCTACGGGATTGCAAATGACTCTGTCGCCGCTAATTATTTAGCCCCGAGGAACTTTCTGTGGCGACACGAAGTATATCTGGGAAGATACTAGGCCAAAAACGGACACCAAAGCCATGACGAACTTTAGCCGTAAACAATGATGATTTTGATATGCTTGTAGTAATCGGCAAGTAATCGGTTTTGTATGACATTGCTAGAGCTCTCATGTACTCTATGCTTTCACCACACATCTCAATATTATCCCCGAGCGAAGCGAGGGTAATAATCACGACGCTAATGCAGCAAAATCGCCTTGTGTGGAGACTCCAAGCGGGTCACCATCCTGAAATTTAATTTTCGTCTGTCAGTCAGTCTGGCAGTTGAGCAGTACCAAAGTAATAGTTGCCAGAGTGAGGGGGTATCTGCGATTATCGTATTTCTAGTATAATGTAATTAAAGGCGGACGACACTATATTAGCATTTACATGATATTGGCATGTGTCCCATTTCGGGGAGTACTCATCATAATTTTGGGTGGGGGTGTGCCGCCTGGAGCTGAAAACCTCTTACCCTATTTCAAACCAAAATATCTGATTTACTATAGGCCTGACTCCAAAATGTATAGCCCTATTTAAGACCTATTTTAGAGATATATTTCTTTTGCAACCATTTCTGCCCTGTTCTTTTTTTTTCCATTTGCCGTGCTTTGTCCGCTGCGACACATTTCTATTCAAATCATACCCTATCCCAGGCCAAAATCACCAAAAGCTACCCTATTTCAGACTAAAAATGTCTGAAACAATACTCTTTGGGGCAGCACATACCTATATGGCATTGTACCCCCCCCCCCCCCCCCCCCCCGGTCCCATTGCTGTTTGAAGAGTACAGTAATCTTATTATATAATATGTAGGGTGGTCTTGAAAGAAGGAAGTTCTCACGATATTATTTCATCATGCCTTGTCCATTTCACAGTAATATTTATTTTGTCTCATAAAAAAGTATACAGAGTCAGTCTTTGCACTAATTCATTGGTAAAATACTGTATATTAAATACTTCTCATGTACCTGTAGGTTACATTATACTTCTCAGAAGTTCTCAATATTGTTGCATGTGTTGACTAGTACATGTACAAACACAAAATCCCATGCCAGAGAAATATAGCCCTAAGCCTATACTCTTCTGTGAGTGAAAATGAAAAAGTGCACTATAAATATTGTGGCGGCCTGGAGAGAGAGCCGGACTGCGCAGGAGCGAGGGAGAGGGGGGCTGGAGCGAGTACGAGGGAGATCGAGAGTTGTTGTTGTGAATAAAGGATTCTGACTTACGAGCCACGTTACAATGGTGGCAGCGATGGCTAAACGTTTGGAATGTTTTAACGGCGAGGAAGAAGTGCCGCTGCGACCATGGCTCGAGCGATTCGACGCGGTAATTGAAGCCGAAGGCAAGGAGGAGAAAGCGGCGGCGGTTATTCGCACATGTCTGAAAGGTGATGCAGCAGAAGTTGTTCGGACTATGTCCACCGAGGACCGCAAGGATGTAAAGAAAATTAAAGCCGAACTCATCGTCCAGTTTGATCAAAAGGACCAAACCCTCATTCAGAAGAAGTTTTATGCACGGAAGTTATTGTCCGACGAAACAATCGGCAAATGCAGCCTGACACAACTTGCAGCAGAGGGATTTCCAAAGATTACTGGCGGCGCACGGGACGAGCTGGTGAAAAGCCAATTTGTGAATGGCCTACCGAAGGAACTGTACGGTCAGTTATCTGTGGCTCTGCAGTATAATATTGCAGAAGCACCTTTTGAGTAAAGTGGTCGAGTTTACCACTAACTGGGCCCGTAACCAAGAGGCCAATACGCCAGGGCAAGTCAACCAAGTGTCGCTGACCGCGGATGCCGTACAACAGGCGGTGAGCTCCGCCCTTGAGGGCCTGGAAGACAAAATCGCAGCAATGGTGGAGGTGAGAGTAAATAGTGTCTACAGTGGCCGTCGCAACACAAACCAGTTCCAAGGACGTGGAGGCCGGAACAATTCCCGTAGTCGCAGTGCAGGCTGTCATGAATGTGGGGCCCATGACCATTTCAGGGTCAACTGTCCAAAGTTGAGGGGGTAACCTGTTATCACTGTGGAAAGATGGGCCACAAGCTGAATCAGTGCCCAAACCTTCCTCAACGGCACCACCCAAACTTCTGAGGGGTGGGGGGGGGGGGGGGGGGGGGGGGTAGGCCGTCCCTCCACCTCGGTTCAAACCAAGGCCATGGACACAAAGTTGCCTTCTTCCTGCGAGAACCGAGAACAGCCTCATTCCATCAAGTCACTGCCCAGGGTGTCAACCACATTGACCACGGTTACCTATGGAGATGAGGTCATGGTCCAGGGGAAGGTGGATAATCATGCAACAACAATGTTACTGGACTCAGGCTCTCAGATAACCATTGTTAGGAAAGATTCTTCAAAGTTCTCACGGGTGGGCCACGAAAAATTGAGCCTACCACAATCCAGCCAGCAGCTGTAAATGGGACACCCCTCACCTTTCTAGGGAAAACCCTAGTGGACTTGTCAGTTATGGATGTCTCCCTGGGATCAACATGGGTCTATGTTATGAGCCCTGACCACATGACAAACGAAATGATTCTGGGGACTGATGTATTGGCACAACTCGGGAGTATTACCATCGACTTCCAACAGCATACGGTAGGATTAGGCGCCGCTGGGGGAACAAAACCGACTGCTGACAGTCCCACACCAAACTCCCAGAGTGGATGTTTTCAGCCTCGCTGCTGCAGGGTCTCTACATAGAGGTGAAGTCATTCCCCCTATGCATGACAAATTATGCCAGTGGTAGTGGATACCCTCCCTAATCAGCGAGGTCTTATTGAAGGAGAAAAATCCCTGATGGAGACAAAAGGTGTGGCTTGTGCCTACTCCCTGAACCAGGTAGGAGAAGACCGAACTACCTGGGTTAGACTGTGTAATCCTAGTGATGAGCCCGTTAAGCTGTACCAGGGATCTACACTGGGTTCCTTTCAATCAGACATTAAGAACTCTGTTTTTGTGGGCCAAGTAGATGCAAAGGGTGGCCAGGCCACAAACTCCGAGTCTAATCCAGCACTGCAGAAGCTGGTGGAAGAGGCAAAAGTTGACCAAGCTGAGAAACAGCAGCTGAAAAATCTCCTGCACGAATTTGCAGATGTTTCTTCCTGGGAAGGGGAACTTGGCAGGACATCGCAGATAAAACACGAAATTCACACAGGGTCCGCACCGCCCCTGCGATCCTGACCCAGACAAACAGGCCATCATGAGAAAGCTAAGGTGGACCAACTGCTTCAAGACATGCTGGCCAAGGACATCATCGAGGAGAGCACTAGCCCCTGGGCCAGCCCTATTGTGTTGGCCACCAAAAAGGATGGGTCTACACGTTTCTTTGTAGATTATCGAAGGCTCAACAGTGTCACCGAGGACACTGCGTACCCTCTTCCACGCATAGATGAGGCACTGGATTGCCTAGGGAACAGCCAGTGGTTCTCAACCCTGGATTTAGCTAGTGGTTACTGGCAAGTGGAACTTGCAGAAGAAGCCAAACAGAAGTCTGCATTTGTCACTCACCGTGGACTCCACCAGTTCAAAGTCATGCCCTTTGGTCTAAAAGGGGCTCCAGCAACCTTCCAACGCCTGATGGCATCCATCTTTGCAGGCTACCTTTGGCTAATCCTCCTTATTTACCTGGATGACATTCTGGTCTTTTCTTCCAGTGTAAAGCAACACTTGGATCACTTGAGATTGGTGTTCCTTAAACTCCGGGAGGCCCACCTCAAGCTGAAACCTAGCAAGTGTTTCCTGCTTCAATGGGAAGTGGAGTACCTTGGCCACATTCTCTCGTGCGGAGGGATTGCACCCACTAGCAGACTGGTAGATGCTGTGCAGAACTTTCCTCAACCGCAGTCAGTACAGGAAGTGAAACGATTTCTGGGTCTTGCATCTTATTACAGACGGCTTATCCAGGACTTCTCTTCAATGGCAGAGCCCCTCAATCAATTGAACCACAAGTGCACAACATTTGCCTGGTCAGAAGGGTGTCAGGATGCATTTCAAAAGTTGAAGGAAGCAATGGCGACGGCCCCGGTGTTGGCCCATCCAGCTTTTGATGTCCCATTCCACCTTACTACCGATGCCAGCGGTGTGGGTGTGGGGGCTGTTCTGGAACAAACCGTCAGTGGAATCACTCGTCCAGTGGCCTACGCCAGCAGCACATTAAATAAGGCACAGCGCAACTATTCAGCCACAGATAGAGAGTGCTATGCTTTCAAATGGGCCATCAACAAGTTTCGCTGTTACTTGTATGGGACTAAATTCACTGTACACACGGATCACCAGGCTTTATCATACCTGATGTCCCTCAAGGAGCCACGGGGAATGCTGACGCGCTGGCAGGCAGAGCTACAGGCCTTCGATTTCAGCATCGTGCATCGCCCAGGGCGCACCATTCCGCACGCTGATGCATTGTCACGTGCACACTTGGTTGCAGCAACGGCAATTAGAGAACGTTGGTCCCACGAAGATTTGACTGCACTACAGGAGGCAGACCCCACCATCAGTAAGGTCAAGAGGCTAGTTCGGTTGGGACAACAGTGTCCAGGAAATGCCAACGTGGCAGTCAGGACCATGATGACCAGAGCAAAAGGGTTGTATGTGGACAACAATACAGGACTACTGTGCTGCCGCTACAGGGTGGGCAAACGGGACTGTGTACAAGTGGTCTTTCCCGATTCTCATGCAGCAGAGGTTCTACACCTGGTGCATGATTGCCATGGGCACCTAGGGGTGAAACGAACCTTGATGAGACTCAAGCAGTCACTATTCTGGCCTGAAATGGCCGTCCGAGTGATTGAATGGTGCCGTACGTGTGATAAATGCCTTCGCAACAAACTGGGACACAAAGAACGTGCACCCCTCCAGACGATGCCAGAGCCCTCTCACCCCTTCCAATGGGTGAGCCTAGATGTGGCTGGGCCATTCCCGAAGACGGCCCAGGGGAACAAATACATCCTGGTGATAACAGACGACTTCACCAAGTTTACCCTGGCTGCCGCCATGCCAGACCAAGAGATAGCTACAATAGTGCCCATATTCAGAGACAGATGGTGTCTCGTATTTGGCCCTCCAGACACTCTACACAGCGATCAGGGTCGGAACTTTGAAAGTGCAGTATTGGCAGAGTTGTGCAACATGCTGTCCATCAGCAAGACCAAAACTTCACCATGCCACCCATCTGGGAATGGCCAAACTGAGAGATTTAACCTCACGCTGCTGGACATGTTAAAGCACTATACCGACATACGACAGACTGACTGGGACACCCACATTGACAAAGTGGTCTACAGCTACAACACCAGCCAGCACGAAACCACTGAGGCGTCACCTCATTTCCTGGTATTCGGTCAAGAAGCCCGAACAGAGATACAGCCGGTCCCACTTCCAACCCAGAAGGACACACGAGTAGTTCTACACCACGGTATATACTAATAGTGTTTAGTATATACCATACAAGTGAATAGTGCTTTTCGCGCGCTCTGATTGGCTCCTCAATCTCGGAATATCAAGTACTATTCACCTCCCGGCGGCTTCCGGTAAAACAAAATGGCGCGCGAACCCAATTTTTGCCCACTTTTGTCGGAAATAAAATAGCTATTTGGGAGTTGGCTATTAAACTTGTGTGGTATATACTAAAACAATTATTCACCTCAGTGTCGGTGAATAGCGGTGGATATTTACCTAGCCGAAACGGCTCGGTAAATATCCACCGCTATTCACCTCCACTTTGGCGAATAATTGTTAAATATATACTATAATCTATAGCAAAGGGAAGGGGGGCTTTGTAAGATGAAGAAGTATATACAAAGACTATATTGTAATGGAAAGTAGTGGCCGGGTTTTGGAAAGTTTATCCCAGCATAAAAACCACAGTTCAAATAACATTTGACTTATAGTACTTATACAGTGTTATACAGTACATAATAAAAACAGCCGAGCAGTTAAAAAAAACCTGCCTATTAAACCAAAACTTACAAGTTTTTGCACTGTACAATTTCACAGAGGACAAATATTTTGATCTGTTCTTTGATAAACTGAAATGGTTTCTAGTGCTGCAATTTCAATAAACACAGTTCTCTCTAATCAAATGCACAGAAACGCCAAATTCTTCTGTGTGAGTGATATATATGTTGTGATTTTGTCTATAAAGCAAGTTGTCAAATGGCAAATTAACCTCTGCACTGTATGACACTGGAAGTTGATTTAACTGTCAAGACTCAAACGGTCAAAACAGTTTTCTGTCGTGAAAATTTATAGCATCACAACAACAAAGTTTTATCGCGGCCGCAAAATGTCGATAAGCTCGAAGCAATGCATAACGGACGAGTTGAGTGAACAAAGTAAACAGACGTGTCTTACCTGCCCCTTGGAGCTATCGGCTGGCCTTGAAGCACTACTTTAGATTATTTTCTGTCCTCCTGCTGTTCAACGGGTTGTCAGGGTTAGCCCATCCACGGCTAGGCAGATATTGTTGCCTCTGGAAGCGCCGTTCTTCGACAAGAGACGAACGTTGCGCACGGCATCGATTGTTGGCCTCATTTTGAGCATGAAGCCTACGGGCTGTTTCTCCGGACGTTTCATTGTGGCGTCGGGAAGCAGCTCGTTCTCGATCGGCTTTCATGCGCTGTTCTCTTTCCTGAGCTGTTTGGCTTGGGCTCGCTTCTGCATATTATGCTCCCGGGCGGCTGTAGTGCGCCGTTCTCTTTCCTGGTTTGTCTCCTGAGCTCGTTTCTGTTTGTAACGCTCTCGGTCACGCCGCTTGTCTCACGAGTTCGTCTTAGTCTGTCTTTCTCTCTTCGTTTTTGAAGACGAACTTGTTTCTCCTCGTGAGAGTGTTCCGTTTGATTCTTTACTTGATTCACATTCACTACGTAGTTCGGCAAGAGTGCAAAAACTCATTCAGGCTACGTTTACACTATACCGGATAGCTTTCCGTAGCGTCGCAAAAACGTACCGGCTAGGCCTTCCGTTTACATTGGATACGCTGTTTTCGGAGCGAATTTTGAAACGGAGCGCTGTTGCTCCGCTCCGCTTCTGAAAGTGGTACGAACCCGTATCGGATAGGAAAACGCTCCGACTGCATTGATTGATTGATTGATTGTGACAAAGCTGTTCCGGACTGGCCTTGTGTTTACACTGTACCGGATAGATTTTTCGGCCAGAGTCGCTCCGGACCGATCTTTTCGTGTTTACACTGTACCGGATAGGTTTTCGCAACGGCTCAAAATCCTATCCGGTATAGCGTAAATGTAGTCTCAATCTCCTGTTGTGTCCGTTGCTTCGCAACGGACTACCAGAACATCACGTGATCAAAAGTCGGTCCGTGAAATACAGACATTTCAGCATGAGATTTCGGGGTTGAGGTCAGGAGAGGAAAGAGCCTGGGAACGAGGTTAGAGATTCTGTTCCGATGTTTTTTACCCAGGAAACCCCGGGTAGCGGGGACGTGATTCTGTTCCGATGTTTTACCCAGCAAGCCCTGCTGCGCGGGGAGGTCGGTTCGTGAAATACAGACATTTCAAAACGACATGGCGTTCAGATTAGTACCCACGCAGGGCGTGGGAATGAATGAATGAGGTGACAAACTGATGAGAGTGGAGTGACTTACCAAGGGCACTGTTAGTGAAATGGTCCATGTGATTGTTTTTGAAGCAACATAGCAGCTTGGCCTTTATTGAATTATTGCAGTGGCTGTGCCGGAATACATCGGTTGTTTCAAGGACGGGAACCCCAGAGCCATCTCAGCATGGATGGGCGATTTCAGAGGACATGCCGACGCTATCACTAAATGCTTGCATCTCACCATGTCTATGGGTTACTCCTTGTTTGGTGTACAGAATGGAGGTGAGTGCTTTTCCAGCGCAGATGCTGAATTGACCTATGACAAGCACGGCCCTGCGACTAACTGCGCTAATGGACTTGGTGGTAGCTGGGCCAACGACATTTACAGAATCTCTTCTGGATGACACATTCCCTTGACAAGATTGTTCGCACAAAGTACATTTGTGACCGGTGCCGGTAGAGTAACACATGACCTGAACACAGGTTCAGGTCTGATACAGTTTATCACTTTTTTTCTTTTTTTTTTTTTTTTTTTTTTTTTTTTTTTTTTTTTTTTTTCATTTAGAATACTTGTCGCGAGTTGGGAATATTTTGGGAGGAAAGGAAGTGGCGGGGGGCTTTTGAGGGAATGTTGCATTTTGGAAGACACTGGTCTTTTCGTAGCCATAACCAGTTAAAGTAGATCAATTTGTTCTTTTCTTTTTTTATGCAATCAATATGCCGGTAGAACTGCTGAAAAGAAAATCTGGCACTAAAATAATAACGCTGATTAGTTTGGGAAGCCGCTTCGGGATTAGCTGCGGGAGTTTTGCGTCATGAAGATTGGAAGGGGAGGGGGAGGGCTATTTTTTGAGGAGAATGGAAGAGCGGCATATTCCTCTGCTCTGGGCTAATTCAGAACGATGGCGCCAGGCATAACTGTATCGAGAAACCTAAACCACGAGAAATCTTTTTAGAAATCACCTTTTCCTATTGTAAACTGTTACGGAATAGATTTCTACTATTTTACTATATCTTTTATGGGTTATATTTTGGGGAATATTTAGTATTATTTTGTTATTTACTCACTTGATTATTTAGATCAACAGCACAGTGTAATTTTAATACTAGTTACCTTTATTTACACTCTAACCAAATGTCAAGTACAGTCTAATTACGATATTCATCTGCTACTGGTACTAATTACGTTAGTTAATAAATCGGTGTTGGAAAAAAGAAGAAGGCCTCCGTTCCTGATCCTCCGGTAACCTCTCATAGCAGCCACAGCGAGTCAGTTCCTCGTGTATCAAAACTAAGAGCTCGTATACGCGAAACAAATAAGGTAGCAATATCGCTGGTGGTTGTTTGCCAATAAGGAATTTTGCAAAATCAAATTGACCGTGGAATATTAAGCTAGTCTCTTAGGTTTTTACAAAATTGAGATACATTGTTTAATATTACTATCAAGTCATTTTGCTATAGCCATAATCGAAAGCTCTGCGCTTCATGTTTTGAATTCTCTTTGAATTGACAGCATTTGGCAGCCGAAATAACAAAATATAAAAATTGCTAATTCTTTTGAGAAAGCAGTTTCCCGCCAGCAAAACGTGATTTATTGCACTTATTAACATTTTAATTGAAATAGGAGTGTCACAGTGTTGTGTGCTTAATAGATAGTGTTTTCTATTTATTAGCGCACACCTTGAGCAGCCAACACTTAGTCAACAAGAAGCTAAAAGTGTTGCGTTTAATTCTGCGTCAGTTATCTATCTATACTATCAATGTAGTGTCAGCGCTCTTAAGCCGTTCACAGACAAAATGAAACTTGTCGATCTTCATGTATTTGTTACGAATTTTCTAGTTCTGTGGAACAGAAGTCACACTCACGGCCACTCAAGGTAAGATTGTCATAAGAGTTGAAACGGCTCATGCACTCAGACGATGCACTTCCGTTGAACTGAACCAATCTTATAGGGTTTTCTATTGGATGATCCTATTGTGAAAAGACTGTTCCGTTGACTGAATCGTTTAATTGAACGGTCACTTAGTAAAAAAGCTAAAGTCTACATAGAAACTTTCGGGCAGTCAAATTATTTTTTGAACAGTCTGGTGTGCAGGTGGATTAGTGCGGCTAATAATCACAATCAGCTTCCACGGTTCACAGTTTCAACATGTTGGAAACTACAATGAAAACTGGAAAATTCGTTTCACATGTGTTTGTTTGCGACTAGATTTAGATTAATCGAAAATATTAGTGAAGAATAGCACGCATGTTTTTCTGATAATTGTTGCATGGTTATCCAGTTTAATTCTGTTGATCGTATTTGTCTTTTTGCAATCGCTTTCGAAATTCTTATTAGTATTTCTGACGCAAAATTGCTCGTAAAATGTTTACGTTCGTCCAAAGCACTTAGTCAGCTGCTTAACCAGGCAGCCAATTTTTTAGAAACAGCCGTTCAATGTGGCAGCCGAAGTCAAATACTCATCATCTCATTTTATGCGCCTGTCAGTCAAAATTCTTGTTGCTAACAGGTGTTAAACAGCCAGCTCCCAAAGAGTTATTGTATTAAGAAGGCGAGATAAAGCATTTGGCTAATCCTGGATTAGCTGAATCGGGTTTTGAACAACCGGAGTTAGCATTATGTTACATTTATACTAACCAGGGTTATAGTATTCAATATCACATACCATCTTCAGGTGAAGATATGCTGGTTCAGTATGATCTGAACATCAGCATGAACAATCTCTTTCGTCAACTCAACTTCACTGGCTCGTTTGACTTCGCCAAGCTCCAGTTGAATTAGTTTTCGTGTGCAACAAATGGCTGTGCAAGTTCTGGGAAAAGCGATAACGCGAGGTTAATGGTTGCACCCTGCTACTGCGATAAACATTGCCATTCTCTCGGGGATTGCTGCCACGACTACTATACTCGAGGTAAAAAGAGTGAACTGATGTTCACAGGAGGGCCTAGATGAGGGAGGGGAGGGGGGGTTGGCGGTCTGCACAACACTTAAAAGTAAAATATTCAAGCTCATAACACTTAACAGTAAACCCCATCTAGGCCCTCTTGTCTTGTTTTATTTAATATCTACTCATATTATTTAACTGTATTTTTTTGTGCTTATGCTTATGCGCTAGTGAAGACAAGGCTTTAGAAAACAAGTTCAACAATGTTTTACCCTTACTTCTGTTTCGACGTACAGCAGAATGGAACAAAATATTAATGCGTGCGCTATTCCCGCTGATATATACTAGAGAAGGGAGGGGTCCCACAGTAGTAGAGTACGCCGCTACAGCTTGTAGTCACACTGAACCGTTACTCATACAATCTCAGGTATCGACACTGATGAGCTGGACAGCAATGCGGAGGAATTTGAAGACGAATCTGTGGAATTCTTTATCAAAGAGGAACTGATCGAGGTAGACGAGTAGTTCGTGTGCGTCCCAGCATTGTCCGTGAGCCCGAGAGAGTCCGACAACGTTTCAATAACTTCGATATCCAAAGCGGATTGCCCTGCGTTCTTTTGAAAGAGCACAGGGCTTCAAGTTTCCTCTTCAATTTACTGCACAAGTTATCGTAATATTTGTTATTTCGTAGGAGAGTGATTTTACCGTTCTATTGCGTATCTGCGAGCCAGTGTGTGATTTGTCTTTAAGTTTTAAGTCTTCAATCGTGCTAGGTTTTATTTCGTTGCTGTATTAGTTATTGAATTAAGGATTTCTTTGTCACAATGACGACGAAAGGTTGTTTTTTCGTGCTCGCACGTGAATTCAAACTGTTCGTTCTTCATTGTCAACGAGAAGTCTGTGTTTCTTGTCCGTATTCTGTAAATCGTAGATCATTAAAATGGAATTCTTGTGCACCAAGCAATGGTCTGATACTCTGAGATACTGGTCGGAACGAAGGGGGCTGATTACATGAGTCAGGCTGGCCTGGTTGGGAAGGCGAAGTAGCTCGCAATTACATGCAGGACTTAACCGGGGTGAGCTGGTTGTTTAGTATACACGAGTATTTTTTAAATATTAACTCCATACCCTTAAAGACCCAACGATCTCACATCGCTACCGTACTTTTTGTACATCGCCTGTCTCACAGCTTTGTACTGTTCTACTTTATCAGCATAGTAAAATCTGGGTTTCGGTATTCCCAACAGGTCTTCGACCATTGCCATCCTCGACAAAAATCGAAATTCAAATGGGCCACATTTCCTTTCCGTTATCAGTATAGAATTGCGTCATCTGACCACGGGTATCATATTCCCTCTAGGCGAGGGAAATTCAAAAAAAATTCAAATGGGCCACATTTCCTTTCCGTTATCAGTATAGAATTGCGTCATCTGACCACGGGTATCATATTCCCTCTAGCCTTGTAGCTGGCCCGTTGTATGCGATTACATGGGAATATGTCAGCTGGGATCCTGGCTTGCTGGCCTGGCCTGGTTTTAATGTTCTCGCGTAGCAGCTGTTGTTGTCGTTGTTTTGGTGTTTCACAGTCAATACCGGGCCTTCCCGGATTGATGCTAACGAGCTAGAACCCAGTCCTAGCATCTTGGCAGGTGCATGTGAGTGGGAGGAGGTTGTTTTTGTTTTCTGTGTGCGTTCGTCAATATTTTATCATAAACCTCACGATAGTAGCTTTATGGTGGGAAGAATTAATTTCAACCACATTTCTGGAATAAAAGTCAAAGCCGCCTGTGGTTTTCAAGCAAACCGCATCGCACATTCTCGGTTTTGCATTGGATTCGACAATGATTCGAGAAAAAAAGGTTTCTGTTTTAGTTAGACTACACACGGATACAAAAATAATGAGAATCAAACGTTACTCGTTGTAAGTAGGCACCTGGCTGGGACGTTGCTAAGACTAATGCAAAGTTGTCGTCAGACACAAGATAAAATATTAATGGTTTTAGCGATTGGGAAAACCTTTGGCGTTTTTTGATCCTTTTTTGCGAAAGTGTGCATCGACCCTTCTCTTGGCAAGTGCAGATAAGAGCAACATGGCTAAAAATAAGAAAACTGAACACAAGCTTGTAGCAAGTTCAGAAAGCGAGGAATACGTGAAAAAAATCAACAAGCGATTGGACATCAAATTGGGAAAGGAACTCCGACATTTCAACACGGAGGAAAAACTGTTTTTGAAGAATTCCACGATGGAATTCAAGAAAACTCGAGAGAAGCTGGACAAAATCCGAGGAAGACGCAAAGAATTATGCTACAAAGAAGAGACCAAGGGCTTCAATACTGCGGCTTCAATGTCGGCCGATGAGGCATTTTTTATCACGGATGAAGGCAAAGCATCGATTTTACCTTCGGGGAGTAAACTTGCCCGCGGTGAGCAAATAGTTTCTACGCGACAATCTTCGCATGCGGGTCCTCGAACTGACACGCACCCCTCACTTCAACTAAGTGGTCGGTAGATTAACTTAATGCCATCGGCTCTTGTGCTTGTGGTCACTTGTCACAGAGATTATATCTCGACTCGTACAGCTATGCAAACACTCTGGCTTATGGATTCAAGGTTTTGTTGTTTTTTCGAGCTGAGAAACGCAGGTCATAAGAGATATGTAAATAATCGTCGAGATTATAAGAAGCAGCAGGTGACAAATCTTTGAGCGTGAAAAAAGCATTTGGACTATCCATGATTAAGCTTCCGAAGATTACAAGAACAAGACTTGTCAGTTTTGTGAACCCGGCAAGTGCACTAAAAATCCATCAAGCGATATACGAGAAAAAGTTTGCCGCCATCCGATCATCCGTCAAGTCGTAAAAGGGCGAAAAAAGTATAAACCACAATAAAGACATTTGTACTTTAAAGCTCTTGTTTAAAAGTATACATCGAAAGCTAAGTCCATGAAATATGGTTCATGTGTTCTAAACTACTAGTCTTTTTTATGTAACAGACTTTTACACGCTCCCGCCGTTGCCTTGGTAACGATCGACCACTATTAAAGTGGAAGGGAGCAACATGACTACTAGCTGTCATCGTCAACACAACGGCTAAACAACAACAGCAATACGACGTCTGTGAGAATTGCTAGCAGTATTGTGTTGGCTATGTTTGCGGGAGCAATGTGGTGGATTTTTCCAACGGTCCGAAAAACTGAAGTACACCTGCCTTGCGATATAAACGATGAGTCTAATACGGAAGCTAATAGTCATGAAAACCTTTCATGGTGTGCCGGGAAAATAGCAGCTTTTTTCAAATCGCAAAAAAAAAAAAAGACAATCTTTTAGAGCAAGTGGAGCAAGCTGGGGTATACTTAGAGTCATTTAGAGGCAAACTGCAAAATATAATTACCTCAAATTGACCAGTGTTGATGAAAAGTTGGGAAACGTAGGCCTTTGGATTCGACTAATGGTATAAAGCTAGACGGCTATAAACTGACGGAAATTGTTCGGGCTCGTCGTTGGAGACAATAAAGGAGAAGGTTGAACGTGCTGGAGCGGGGAAAACTGCTTTTATATGACACTGCTCATCATATCTGTTATTTGAAACTTTTGGGGGTGGGGGACTCCGCACCCTACCCTGGTGGGGTGAGCCCTGCTGTGTGGGATTTGTTTCGACATCGATTTGTTCCGCTCAGTTCAACGTGGTTGGCTTACTGTATTTGTTTTGTTCCTGATTTCCGACATTGTCCGCTTGGCTGTGCAATTAGAGATCAGGTCGGAAGTGACAGAATCCTTGCGTGTTAAGCTGATCGGTAACCACCGCACAGAAATATGCGAGCACTTTTGCTCCACTCAGAGTGACAGAGGGTTTGTGAAAATGGACGACATCATTAGCAGGATCGAGACAACAAGTGTGGAAGAGTTACACAGCATCACAGGTTCTTCGTACCAGGTTAGGCCGGTTAAAAGCTGTTTAGTTATATTTTCCGCCGGCGTACTCGCCAACTAAGATTTCCCTTGCTTTCAGAACATCCTCGACCTCTCCCCCGCTTTGAAAGAATTGTCCTTGGCTTCAAGACAATACTTCAAGACGTTGCAAAGTAAGTGATTCCTGTTATGCTTGCCTCTCTCGATAGTGTACCGTTTGTGATTCTCTTTCTGTTCACAGATGCCCACCAAGCGGCCACTGCTTTTCACCAAGCTCTGGGCAAAGTCGCCAAGATGGCCTCTCTGTCCAAGGGACCGGCAAATACTTTGAGTGAGTTAATTCTACTCATTTATTGAGTCAAGAGTAGTTCTGTAACTTATATTAGAGACAGTAGAAGTTGGGATGGAGGATTCGTAATGTTTGTCGAATTTTTAGGTGCGCGTGTGTTTCTTGTCAACACTCGATGTTTATCACCATAACAAAATGTTTTTTGTCCACTTTTTTTTAATATTGAGAGTTGGTGAAGTAGTTTTTTCCTTTTAGAATTGGGACTATTTCATTTATTCAAGGGGCAGTTTAAAATTTTAATTACAAATCTATCACAATATTCAACATGTCTGCCGGCGCAAGCCGGTCTCCCTTTTAGAAGGTGCATGTTAAAAGCGGACGTGAGGGAGTACTAAAAGTTCATTGTCACCAGATCTTTATTGAAGTTTGTTCCATCTTATATCTGATAACGCTAAGTGCGAAATACTGTCGTTTATCGCCGAGGTCTCCCATAATTACTGCATAATAATTGATTAACTTGAGACAAGTTTAGATTTAAATTACGTACGACTTCACTAGCTAGCACTAATTATTTTCTTGATGGTAAGAAACGTTTTATAACATTTTCTGATGCACTACAAATAACAATTTCGAATGTCCGCTGTGTTTATAGGCATGTCATGTTGCCCATGCTGAAATTCTATCACATTTATTTTTTGTTGTTGATTGCTTTTTAATTAATTATTTTTTTATTATTATTTTGTAAGGTGGAGCCCTAGAAGAAATGACAGCAGTTCATGATGATATCGAGAAGCGAAGATTAGAAGTGGTATGTGTAATATCCAACCCTAACCCTAACCCTAACCTTGTGCATCATACCAAATCATACAAAATTACTAATTAATATTCATTGATTAGATAGTTTGGAAACTAATTGGTTGCTACTTAAGGACTCTTGTCCCCAGGGATATTTGGATAAAAGGATTACATGGCATAACCACAGAAAAAAGGCAATAGTATATTAAAGTTTCTGAGGGTCAAAATAATTCACACCAGTCGAGCACCATGCTTGTGCTTTAACATAATTTGATGAATTGATTGTAAACTGAAGTGCATTATTGTGTACATAATACTTTATCATAGGTTGGCTGTGCAGTGTTCTTGTTTGTCCAGTGATCAAAATTTTGTGGAATCTGAATATTTTTTATGTTGTTAAACTCATCTAATGCCTTAGAGAAAACTTAATAAGCTTCAGGTCACCCAGAGATTTACAAATCAATGTTTTGGAGTGATTAGTTAATTGAAAATTTTTTAGTGTTTGTTTTCTGCTGACAGCATGGGACAAACAGGAAGACACATGAATTATATCTAACATTAAATCATAAAACCCTTGAAGTGTTTTGTGAATGGATATTGGCCCAATCAAACTAAGTGGTACAATATCAAGCATTCTTTACATGATCTATTAATAATTGTATAATTACTCTGCGGTCCACAGGGCATTCGGCAAAGGAAGTTGAGATTTGTGTTAATCAGGGGCAAAGGAAGTTGAGCTTTTTCAGTGGATACCAAATGAATCTTATAAGACACTGCATGGAAGAATGTGGAGGCCTGTCTTTATATTGATGGCTAACAATATTAATATTGCTCTAATGATCAGCACATAGTCGTTAGAAAATTTTGGCACCCTTTGGGAGTCCCATATAGTACCAAAGTGATGATGTCACAAAAATAATTTTTCAGAAAAAATGGATTTTGTCCAAATCTTCAGAATGGCCTATCTAAAAATAGTTCACACACAAAAAAATTAGCTCTTTAACGCATTACGCAGCTAAGATATAGGTTTTTGCAGTTCAAATTGCTTCATACTAAAGCCTCTTATTTAGTGTCAGTTCCTTTGATTTAAAATTACTGATGCTAAATAAGAGAGTTTGGTATGGGACTATCTGGAGCTTTAAACTAGCTTCTATATCTTTGCCTTCAGTGGGGCTAGTGATTTGAAATTTTGCACACGTTCTTGCAGCAGCTGTGTATATTACAAGATGTGGCTTAGAGGTCCAAATAGAAAAAAAAAGCAAAATGATGACATCACACTTTGGTACTCTATGCTGCCCGTAATGAAATTTATTTTAATTACTGTATATGTTGGTTTTTGCACAAATTGAGCTCTCTTTTGATCCTGATTTGATGAACAATATGCACAGTCAAAGCTCTGCAAGAGCCATTCTTGTAGGTGGACAGTTCCAGTTGCGGATACTTTTTTGACTTCCCAAGGATGTGTGTTTGCAGGAGCTTTGACTGTACATCTGCCATGTGTTATACAGTTGAAGCTCTCATAGGCAACCACCTCGGGAATTAAAAAAAAAAAAAAAAAAACGGTCAAAAGTAGAGCTGGTCACTTACAAGAATGGGCTCTTGTAAGCAACCACAATATGCTAAAACAATAGAAGCTGGCCATATACAAGAGCTTTTAGCTTAAAGCCACTCAGATGCTCCACCCAAAACTCCCTTGAACTTTTAATTTGAGATCTTACCAAACGAACCATTAGCGCTATATGTCATATTATTACTGTAAATGCAATCAAGTGCTGTTCACTTTTGGTGAAGTGTTGACTAATATGGGTCAGACTCTTTGAATGGTCACTTACCAGAGCTTAAAACAAAGAAAAGGACCAGTTGGTAATTCCCAAAAAGTGGTCGCGGTCCCTTATGGGATTGGTCGCTTACAAGAGCTTTTAACTACAAAGTTTGAGTGACAATTCAAATGGGTTTGCTTATGAGAGTGGTCACAAGGAGAGCTTTGACTGTACAGTATCAAACACAACTACCCATAAATAGTCATTCTAAAAGTCCCGTGGTCTCCAATTTTGTTTTTCAGATTCGCTATCTAAATAAAGATTTCATTGAACCACTTGATGTGCTGATGGAGACAGATGTACTGCATGTGAAGGTGACCCTTTCATTTCATGCACGAGTCTTCTGTGTACAACTCTTTTCTGTCACCATCCCTCCAACTCACGCCAATCTGCCGCATTTACACCTTCCCACTTCATCTCCTGTGAACTTGTGTTGTTTATATGGTGGAACCCACCTTATGGCCACCCCATTATTGTATGCGGAACAAACGCCCAGAAATTTTCTTATCTGAAAACCCTGTTATTACCGCCAGTCCATTAATACAGCTAGCTTTTTATTTCCCAATGGTGGCTGAATTAACAGGGTTCCACTGTAGATAGTTTTCTAGGTGATGTTTATGGTGTCTTCATTTTCAACTTACCAATCTGTCCCCACCCTGCCCTCCCCCAACCCCATTATCCTCAGAGTTCCACCTGCAACCAAGCGGGGTCTGGACTCCAGTGGAAAATAGTAAAGGGTTTAAATCTATGCAATGCTTACCATCAATCCTCTGCCTCCCAAGATTTGCAGTCACTTATATTATGGTCAAATGTCTCTTCTCATTTGCCATCCTTCACTATTCCATGAACTTCATATGCTGTGTGAATTGAAGTAATATTCTTCTTGTTAAAGGAAGACAGTGTAATAAGATGTTTAGTAGGACTACAGTTGCTCTGAAAACACACATCTCCAGATGTACTTTTGTAGTCTTGTCAGATGTACAATCAAGTCTCACTTCAGTTTTGTACTTTTGTAGTCTTGTCAGAGGACATACAATCAAAGTAACAAGGTCAAAGTGGAGGTGAGTTAATGCATCTATCTACATACATTTCCCCCTTATAGTGGTTTTACTCTGTTCCCTCCCCTCTCCCTCCCCCACCTTCAGCCTGTGCCTCTCCTCTCCTATTCTCTGCCTGTACCCCTCCACCTCACCTTCCCCTCCCCTCTGCTTGTGCCCCCTCACCCTTTCCCTCCTCCACCTTTAGCCTGTGCCCCTCCCCCTCCCCCTACCCTCTGCTTGTGCCCCATCACCCTTCCCCTCCTCCACCTTTAGCCTGTGCCCCTCCCCCTACCCTCTGCTTGTACCCCCTCACCCTTCCCCTCCCCCACCTTCAGCCTGTGCCCCTCCCCCTCCCCCTCCCCTCTGCTTGTGCCCCCTCACCCTTCCCCTCCCCCACCTTCAGCCTGTGCCTCATTCCTCCTCTGCCTGTGTGTGTCTCTCCCTCTCCCCTTTCCCACTCTGCCTGTGGCTCCCCCACCCCCTAAAACAACTGCTTACAAAAAAAACAAATGGGACATCCTAGAAAGTATAGTGTGCTACATATTAAATTAAAAGTAAGTGCAAAAATGTTTAACATCTGAAGCTAACTTCACCTGAACAATGGTTTTTCATCATAGTCGGTTGACAAAGTCAAGAGCGAATTGTTGAAGCTACGGAAAAAGAGCCAGCGAAAGAAACCAAGTGAAAAATATGAGCAGAAAGAAAAGCAGGTAAGAGACTCTTACACAGGGTGCAAGAAGTTTTTGTGCAACAGCTTATGGTTTTAATAACCACAACCCTGAGCAAGTTGTCAGGAAAACCTACTAGTTCAATGGACACAGCCCCCATTGCACCCTGCTTACAGCCAGAACATACAAGGCTAAAAAAACAGTTGTTGCATGTGTTCGCTGCAACAGTGCTGTGTGGACACAAACATCTAAAACAAGTGCCCACCCAGTTTATGACTAAAAAGGCTATACCCAGTAATAAAACCATGGTTACCTGTGCTTATATTAACACAGTGTGGCTGTTGATTAAAACATTATTCACACAGTAAAGAAACATCACATCAGGTCATGGTGACACCTTATAATTGAAGCATGTAATTACACAATTTCTGTTAAATTTTTCTTTAGTTTATTGCATGGGTATCTATGGGTAACCCCTAAAATGTTAGTAAAACCACGGTTCATTGTGCTTATATTAACACAGAGTGACTGTTGCTTAAAACATTATCTGTGCAGTAAACAAACGTCACATTACCTCATGGTAACATCTTATAATATAAACATGTGACTACACAGTTTTTGTTAAATTGTTATTTAGTTTAATACATGACATTGGTAACCCTTAAAATGTTAGTGATGCCATGGCTATTTGTGCTTGTATTTACACAGAGTGACTATTGATTAAAACATCCGCGCAGTACACAAACGTCACATCACGTCATGGTGACGCCTTATAACAAAAGCATGTACTGCACAATTTGTTTTTTTTTTTCTTTAGTTTACTACATGGGTAACCATGGGTAACCATGGGTGACCCTGAAAATGTCAGTAAAACCACGGCTAACTATGTTTATTTTAACACAGAGTGACTATTGATTAAAACATTATCCGCGCAGTACACAAACGTCACACACGTCATGCTGACGCCTAATAACAAAAGCATGTAACTGCACAATTTCTGTTAATTTTTTCTTTAATTTACTACATGGGTAACCATGGGTAACCATGGGTGACCCTGAAAATGTCAGTAAAACCACGGCTAACTATGCTTATTTTAACACAGAGTGACTATTGATTAAAACATCATCCGCGCAATACACAAACGTCACATCACGTCATGGTGACGCCTTATAACAAAAGCATGTAGCTGCACAATTTCTGTTAATTTTTTCTTTAATTTACTACATGGGTAATCATGGGTAACCATGGGTGACCCTGAAAATGTCAGTAAAACCACGGCTAACTATGCTTATTTTAACACAGAGTGACTATTGATTAAAACATCATCCGCGCAATACACAAACGTCACATCACGTCATGGTGACGCCTTATAACAAAAGCATGTAACTGCACAATTTCTGTTATTTATTTCTTTATTTTACTACATGGGTAACCATGGGTAACCCTGAAAATGTTAGTAAAACCACGGTTAACTATGCTTATTTAATACAGAGTGGCTGTTGATTAATACAATATTATCCGCGCAGTAAACAAGTGTTACATCAGCTGATGGTGACGCCTTATAATAGAAGCATATAATTACACAATTTCTGTTAAATTCTTCTTTAGTTTATCGCATGGGTATCTATGGGTAATCTCTAAAATGTTAGTAAAACCATAGTTCACTGTGCTTATATTAACACAGAGTGACTATTGCTTAAAACATTATCTTCGCAGTAAAGAAACGTCATATCAGGTCATAGTGACGCTTTATAATAGAAGCATGTGATTATACAATTTCTGTTAAATTTTTCTTTAGGTTAATAAATGGGTAACCTAATTAATGTGTTTATAATAAACTGATATAAACTTGGGTTACAAGTGGTAATTTACACTGTATACGTCATACAAACCATATAAATTAATGTTTGTCATTTTCTTTTAGTTGGAAAACCAGTTACATGTCTTCGAAGAGGAACTGAAACAATTCAGGGTTATTGGTTGCAAAAAGGTTTGTACAGTACGATTGAGGGATCTGGAGGGATCCGTTACCAGCGTATTATCTGAAACAAATCAAAGTCTATAAGAATACTGTACAGCAATACTACAAAGAGCTGTGGCCTGAGCTAAGATACACGTAGCTTTCTAAACTTGTCACCATACACTTGCGTAGATCTCGTACTTGATCCTCAATACTCGATCTTGTGCGTGTTTTTACTTTTTGACTGTTTTGTGGATTAGATAAGTATGGTATATGCAAAATAGACTGTAATATCACAACCTACAGATCTTTGTTATTGTCAGACCTTGTCAGATATGCACTGTTAACAGCCTTGGTATGTAATCATATTAACTTTTGACCCAGGCTTTGTCGGAAGAGCGGAAAAGATACTGCTTTGTGTTGGACAGGATTGCCACTGTTGACAAAAATACCATGGAGTTTTACGATCATGTAAGTACAGGCAGGAACTTTCACAGTGAATCTTCTTCAGCTGTGAGAGTATACACTTGACAAAAACAAGTGGGCTGACATGCTGATCTCACCACACAAAATTATTTTTGTGCAGTCCAGAAGATAGTTATTTTTTGTTACACGACTTCACTTTTTCGAGTGCAAATAAAGGCCAAAACGCAAAGATGGGAGTGTATTGCACTCGTCAGTAACCAGATCAACTGGTTTACCAGCTTACGTGATCATTTTTCGCAAAGTTCACGAACGCGTCATTTTTTGTTCCATTTTGCGCGCGGCGACAACGTTTGCCCTGCTTCTTTTGTCGTATAATAAACAATTTATTTCACGAAGAGTTGTACAGTACGGCTGTACTTTTACTCGTCAGTTTTATTTTATTAAATAGAACCGAGCCGTAAAAATACTCCGCCGTATTGCACTCCTTCCCATGTAATAACCTCTTAGTATAATTTCTGCTTTTTATCTTTCCAGAATGCAGGAATTCTCAGGGAGAAGCTTCCTGGTTGGTTTTCACTTGTCAAACGGAAATCAGAAAACCAAGTATGTGAACCTGAATAAACCCTGAGTTATAATTCGCAAGTCACTGGTGCCCTAATGATGCATCTTTTCTTCCAATATTTCAGATGAATGGGTCTTTAGCTATAGGGGACAGTAATGGTGGAATTCCTGACAGGTAATAATGATAATAATAATATTGTTTACTTATGATAATTAGTACCAAAGTTTGGTCACAAACGGGAAGTCATAATTTTCAACAAGAGCAATAGTAGGTTAGTTGTGATCGTCCGGGTTAGAGTAGTCTCCAGACCGAGACTGTTGTTGGTGACTGACGTTTCGACTCCCTGAGCGGAAGTCATCTTCAGAGTAAGTGAAAGGATTTTTCAGATGGCAACTTATTTATGTCTCTGGTCGTTGAAGTGATTGGTCCGTTATGTCATCTTATGGTTGGTCGAGTTGGTTTGGTTGTGTTTCGATATTGGTCAGTTGATGTTTTGCTGTCCTGCATGTCAATTTGTCTATTGCGTTTGATGTCAGTTGGTCAGTGTAAAATGCATACTACAGACTGCAGACCACGGCCCGGTTGTTCGAAAGCCGATTAAGCTATACCAGGATTAATAAAATTCTTTTTCTCGACCTCTCTGCCAATGAACTGCAGGGATTTTGTTAGAAGATGGATTAAAAAGCTTGTTCTAGCTTAAGACGTTATCAAGGAAGTCGTTGTGAACGAAACCTTCACATTTTCAGGCATATAAATGACAAGAGAGTTTAGACCCAATCCAGGATTAGCCTAATCGTGCTTTGAACAACTGGGCCCAGGTGTATAAAAATACAACCGGACTGTTGGTGTAAAATACAGAATACGTGAAATAAAATAACAACAGTAACTTGTTCTTCTCTACCTTAACAGCAAACTGAAACTCAGAGCTGTCTTCTCACACGTGGCTACTGAGGCGTCACAGTTGAGCTTTACAGAGGTATGAAACAGTTTCAAATGTGTACAGTGCTGTAGACATGCATATGTTGTTACAGAAATCCCGGTTATGGAGGTATGAAACAGTTTCAAAGGTGTACAGGGCTGTAGACATGCATATGTTGTTACAGAAATTCCGGTTACGGAGGTATGAAACAATTTCAAATGTGTACAGGGCTGTAGACATGCATATGTTGTTACAGAAATCCCCGTTACGGAGGTATGAAGCAGTTCCAAAAGTGTACAGTGCTGTAGACAGGCATATGTTGCTACAGGAAGGGGACTCCCATATAAAAAAGGACAGAGATGCTTGTCGTACCGCTTAGGGGTCCAAATTACGGTTTTGGGGGTGCTCAACATCAAACGCCGAAATTTCTTTGTGACGTGGTACCGTTCAGGGGTCGGGTGTCAGTCGAATGAACTTTGTTTGGTTGAAAGCAGCAAAGGATAAAGTGCTTGATGATATACTCTTTACAGCAAGTAAAGGCATTGAAACTTTAAGTTCTTGGTATGCTTTTATTGGTACCTTGTAGGGGTCAAAGTAAGCTCGAGCCACGCCCGTTTTAGTACCTCTTAGGGGTCAAAACGAAATTCCCGACTAGCATCTCCTTCACTTTTATGTGAGAGCCTCCCCCCTCCCAGGGCAGAAATCATCTGTTAAACAGTAAGGCATTAACTGTTACAAAGTTGTGAACATATTTTATCTGTTCATTTCGACAGGGAGACTTAATAGTGCCCATCAGTGAAGTTGTTGCTGGATGGCAATACGGACAAAACAATCAAACTGGAAAGTATGTACTATCTGTCATCTTTCTTGTGAAGTAACTTGAGAGGTTTTCCACTGTAAACTCGAGCAATGCACGCAAAAAGTCTGTAAAGAAGCACCATTTCTGGGATTTATGTTGATTTCCTAGTTTGAATATGTAAGGTGTTCATGTATGAGTAACACCGAAAATAATAAAGAAGCGTGGTTGCGTTACATTGCAAAATAAGAGTTTGATAGGAATATTCGTCCTCCTGTTTCTTGGAGAGTTTTGTGAATTATCTTTCGGTGTTACAGTGAAATATACCTGGCATCAAGATCTTCAAGGAAGTGGCGAAAAATCAAATTACAAATAAATTGTGTTAGTACAAGAATTGTTTCGTTAGAATTGCTTTGTTACCGTGATACATTACTCGAGTTTACAGCGGAAGCCTCGTAAGCACTCAAGGAGACACATGTCTTGTTGATTACTGTCAACATCTGTATGTACTTAAACCAATAGAACTCAATATATATTACCATGCTATTTATAGGCTTGACCATTGTAATGTTTTAAACATTGCTGTGTGCAACCACTGACCGAGAGTACGAGAGACGCAGAGCAATGGCAGCGTGATTCAATTTTGATTTTTACCACAACACACTAGTTTCTCGCTCTCTGATTGGTCGATTTACCGTGGTAAATAAGAGTCCAGACAACGATGCTGACGCCAGCTGACGCCAGCATGTCACGTTTTGCAGCGAAATACAACGAAAGTTTCCTGTATATTTCTAAATGTTGTGATAAGAAACAAATTTCCACTGGTTTGCCGTGGTGTGGACTCTTATTTACCACGATTTACGTCATCACATGGTCAAAATTAGTTGCGGACTCACTCGGCGAAGCGCCTCGTGAGTCCACAACATTTTGACCATGTGATGACGGGGGGGACTTTATGCAAGACATGATGTTTTTTAACTAGCTGCTGTTCTTCGCAGTTCATCAGACTTGATGTATGGCCGTACCAGTAAGGTTATTGTGTATCGGCTGATTTGCTTTTACTCTTTAGATCTGGTTGGTTTCCTGCTGGTTACACTGAAGAGGTTCTTGCTGTTCCAACTGGGTAACTAAGTAACTCTATGATATGTACTTTTGTATGAGAACTTACTCTGTATGTGTACATATGTTTTAAAAGAAAAAGTGTGTTTGAATTTCACCCTGGACTCTTGTATGCCTGCCAACATTTTTCAATACCAAGGCGTGAGGTTTTTCCATAATTGCGCCTGAAAGGCGCGAGCTTCTAGGGGACATGCTTCCCCGGACGAAAATTTTAAAATCTAGTCTCCCTGAAATGGCATTTCCTTCATTTTCACGATAGTTTTGAGCCACATTTGAGCGGTTTAAATCTGACAATATGAAGGGTGTTAGGCGGTAGCCAGTCAAGCTTGAGAAATTGGCTCGTAGGCGTGAGCTGGCCTGAGATTGAAGTTTACAACCCGCAGGCGTGAGACTCGCGCCTAATAGCCTGACAAAACGAGGACACAAATTGTGGCTTTCGATGTCTCCAGGGTGGCAAAACATTGATGCGCTCCGCGCGAACACAACAAATGTTTCTGAAGTTTTTCAGAAACATTTTTTGTGTCCAGGACACAAATTTGTGTCTGCAACAAATGTTTCGCGCGTGGCAAAACGGGGCAACATTTGGGAAGCATGCACACGCTAGCAATGTGGCCGCCATAATGTGTCCTCGTTTTGCCAGGCCTTAAGGCGTGAGAGTT
Source organism: Plumapathes pennacea (assembly GCA_964036295.1). Taxonomy (NCBI): domain Eukaryota; kingdom Metazoa; phylum Cnidaria; class Anthozoa; order Antipatharia; family Myriopathidae; genus Plumapathes; species Plumapathes pennacea. Next base: position 19,511,942 of record OZ038465.1, on the reverse strand, counting down.
GGCATGTACACTGTTGTTTAGAAACACTGGCTTGTCCTTGCTTTCTATCTGTGCCCATAGCCTTTTCCAGGCTGCATTTTTTTTTTTTTTGTGATTTTTCTAGCAAATGAATTGTAGTGGTCAGCTTTCCTTGTTTACTCTGTTCCCACAGTCCCATGGCAAGCCAGACTTTACCAGCCAGTGGCATCCACTCCAGGCCAACTCTGGACAGCAGCCATGCTTCTCTGAAGAGATACCAAAGTGTGGGCGATGCTCAACTCAACAGTCTTCCAACACCAGACTACCATGGTTTTGAGCAGGAACGACCCAGTGAGCCAGAGAAACCTAGCCCCCAGAAAGATGTCCAGGTTATGAAAGGTGTGGGAAGATAATTCAGTTCACTTGATTTGGTTAACAGAAATTCAAAAAGTAGATCTAAAGACAAGTTGCACATTAAAGTGACCCTCTCACCCTAGATGCTTTGCGCGCCCAGTGACTGACGGCGGCCGTTTTCGTATACGGATTCTCGTTTTTTTCTACATTTTTTCGCGAAACAAATCAGCACAAACTCAGAAAGTGTATTGAATATGGCAAGCAGCGACAGTCAGATCGATCAGTCATAACGTGGGCGCCTTAAAAAAGTCGAGCTCCGGATGTAAATATAAACATGGGCGCGAAAAGCATCTACGGTGAGAGTGTCTTTAACGCAGAGAACACCTTGATTTTTCATGTTAAATGCATCATCATTATCACTATCATTTGAGGAAACTAAAACCACAGTACGTACAGAGGCCACAAGGAAACACTTTTAACCAAACTAAATCGCAATGATATTGGTTTTACTCTGAAGAACCAACCAGCAGTCCAAGATCTGTCACCACTGGTCTCACAGATTTTTTATTTTGCTTCTGATTGGCAGAGAGCTCTAACCAGTCAAAACGTGCAACTAGTGCTTTGTGAAATTAGATTTAAAGTAACAACTGAACATAATCAATGTACCTTTTGAAAGCAATCCTGTAGGTCGTAATACCATAGTTGAATTTCCATTAACTTTGGTTCATGATTTTCCTCTTTGCAGCAAGCCAAGTTGAACCACCGTCAGGCAGCACAGTTCCACCACCCCCACCCCCACCCACTATGGAGAAATTGTCAAGTCCAACCGACACAGTGTCACCGAAAACCAAACGACTGAGCTCGAACCTGGGCCCCCCTCCCCCACCGCCCCCTCCCCCACCAGTACAACAAACTCAACCCAAGGACGAAGAGCAGGAAGAGAGTCAGTAAGTGTCGCATGACCAGTTCACATGCACCTCAGGCTATTTACGCACAAGCATATATTTTATATCCCCCACTGTCCCCTCCCCCACCAGTACAACACACTCAACCCAAGGCCGACAAAGAGCAGGAAGAGAGTCACATGACCAGGGCTGAGGGTTAATTCACGAAGAAATATAAACACCTCAAGTTATTTACTGACAAGCACCCATTTTATTCATGTGATGCACAGCTTTATCCCCACCTGATTCAACATAAATGATTTACCGTACCCAGAATGTTTGATAAAGTCATCATATCAGCTTCACAGAATGTGAGTTTAGATAAAATTAATATTTGATGAGGTCACATTCAAAACCACGAGGACTCAGTACTGGCTTTTCCTTCTTGCAGGACGCATTTTTGACAAATCGGACTGAAAACGATATGAATCAATCAGGCCATTCTCTTACTGACAAGGTGCGGTGGGTGAACACGACACGACAAAGGCATGACTGGATAGATCTGGTGCAGATGATCATCATCAATTGAATGAAGAGGAAGGTCAGTTCAGCTGTGATGCACAATTTCATGACTCTCCATTCAAAAGGATGTTTTGGCACTACCATCTACCAGATGACTTGATAATTGGCAATGTTTGGGCCTGCTGATTTGATAACCAACAAGGTTGATCAGAGGGACTACTGTTCGTAATACGGTGATTGGAGACTACCTGTGTTTTGTTATGGAGACTTGTGATCTGCTAATTGACACTAGCAATGTTCTGCCAGCTAGTTTATCAATGAAAAAACCAATCAGACCCTAAGCAAGGTGAGACAATTCATTTGCAGGAAAATGTGCACTGAATTTCGCTTATGTTTCGTATTTCCTCGATTTGGGGAGTTGGGTTCCATCCACCTCGAGAGTGCTGGAAACTTGTCAAGTTTTGGGGGCTCCAGAGCTTTGTCTGCTGTTTGGTGCCAACTTACAGCATGTTCATTGGCGACATAGTGCCATCTGCGCTTGAAAAATTGTAAATGTTAAGTAAACTTTATTTTTGTGAATGAAGCCTCAGAAAGAATTGGTTTAATTTTTGAAGTTTGGGAGTAGTTGATTAATGTACTTGATCAATATCAACTGGTTTATGCTGTACACTGTATTCATGACTCTTGTTGCGACAAACCTGTTTATTTTGAAATTTCACTTGGCTAATATTTAAATATTTATATCGGCAATGTGTAGGGAAATATTAGAACTACTACAAAATTGAAATCTGCTGTTACTGAGTTCATGGATTTCTGAAATAAATAAATAAAGGTTTAGCTCAATATTTGTATCCTTCTGCTTCTGCTGCCACTTCTGTGTATGCATATGCATGTATGTACGTCAGATATGGGTGAAGAAAAGGGACTGAGAACGAGGTATGGGCATAAGACGCATCACAGCGAAGTCGGACGATGGTTGTGCGCATGCTCACGGGAAAGTTGATGGTTTGCACATTTTAACAAGTTTTACTAAGAGGCGCGCCAGGAGTCCACTGCAGTCTAAATCTTAATTGTATAAATGTCGCTCCGTCTTTATTTTACACATTTCAGTCGCAGAAATTGAGCGTCCAGGAAACTTTGAGTCATCTACCATCAGTGCCTGTAAATAGCACTGTAGCTGCTGTGGTTGTTTTCACTTGCTATTCAATGTCTTGTCGTGTATTTTAATGCTTTGTTGTTTGTAACGGTTGTTCCCAGTGTTACCATTAATGTTATCAATATTTTGTTATTGGCTATTGCTGTAATCCCACTGTAGTCATTGTTGTTGTTTCCGTTTTAATGCTGTTACTTTTGTTTTTTTAGTGTTCTTTACGCGAATGAATCAGTCATTGTATTAACATTGCTGTAGTTGCTGCTTCTTTGTGGTGATATCGTCGTGGTTTGTTTCCATACAAGACAAGACCCACCCGTTCACCATACCGCGCACACAACACAAGAATACCACTCCTCATCTCAGACACTTGAACAACACCACAAGCCCCATAGCAGCCACGCCGAGGACTGCAGCGGTGGTCACGAGATGCAGCCATACCCTTTTCCCTGATATTGACTTCAACAAACTGGCTCATTTTTATGATCTGAGTTTGGTGTTTTCATCACTTGCAACTCCACTCAGGGGAAGTTTCAAGAACGAAAAAAATGGAGGGAAGGACACCACCAAGATGCCTAATCGTTGACAAAAAAATGTGTGTGTGTGGGGGGGGGGGGGGGGGGGGGGGGGAATCCCATATAAAAAGGGACCTATTAGGGGCAGAAATTACAGGGTTTTTTTTTTTACCGTAGGGGTCGGGTGTCGAAACTTTACATCAAAATTTCGAACATTGAAACTTTAAATTCTTGGAATGCTTTTATTAGTATTTATATTGGTAAATTGATAAATTTGGAGAGGTGGACATTTCAGCCTGGGCCAGAATGTCTGGTCAGACATTTCAGCACAAGTCAAAATGTCCTGGGGGACATTCTGGCCAGGGGAACGAAACAGCCTTACACCGGTCCATAGACCGTTTGCATAATGGCACTAATCATATGCAAGATACATACTTAGCTTCCCATTGTGTGCAGACGTAATATATTTTAAAGTCAAAAAATAAAACTCCTCAAACAAGCACCCATCTTTTTCATTCAATATGGACTGTAATTGATAGTTATTTAATAGATATTGATCTCTTCCAACAGAAATCAACTCCACCTTGTTCGTGGCACACTTTCTGGACAAGAAAAAAGGGATTCATACAGTACAAGCAAAGCTAAGTCAAGCCGATGCCTCGTTGAGTACTATACTTAGAGCTGGGGCGGATCCGGAGAGATTCGAGGGGTTCAGTCCAACCCCTTTCTTCTGGCTCACTTTAGTAAACATGCAGCAATAAAGTTGACAAGTTCGACCCCTTTCTCTAAACCCTGGATCCGCCCTGGGGTTTTTACCCCAGTTAATGTGACACAATACAGCCATGTGAATTAAAATGGAAATGTTACAATCTGCAGGAAAAGGTCCTGCTTTTTTCTGGATAGATTGTCATGATTTCCTGTGAAACATTCTGCCAGTATTTTTTCTGCATTTTTAATTTCCTTTAAGATGTTTTGGCTGAGGTAAAATTATTGTGCTGCACTGCAAACTGCCTTCAAAAGAATTACAAAATATATATGACATGATTTTATTTATGTGTGCATGAAGTTTCAGTTTCAAACTTGTGAACAAAATAATATGCTGATGCTCTACCACTACTTAACTTCATGGAAGCCTCGATCATTGTTGATGATTAAGTGGTATGTTTCTAATGAGATCAAATCCAGGAAAAAGAATTCTCAAGTTTCATTTCAATTTAAATCAATTATATAAACACCTCGTCGTGCCTCACTCCTCATGCTTCGATCTCGAACGAACCATTTCCTCATACCTAGCAGATATTTTTGGGCTAGGAAACGTAAAATGTCCATGTAAATGATTGTGTCCCAAATTCTCCCATTTTTGAAGGGAAAAGCACTGGTCGTGAAGTTTTTGTGCTTAGCAAACTTGAAATTTCAAAATATTCATATACGGAGACCCTGAGTCGTCTTCAGACTTGGTCGTTTCTTTGATGTGGCATCGTGTGTTTCCAAAAGATGTGTTGGACGTCAGACACGGGAATCTGCTTGTTGGTGAACTTATTGCTTGGCGTCCTACGCTCACAGGAAAAGGGACATTGGTTACAGATCCATGCGTATAAATGTGCTCTGGCAAGGGCTGGATACAGGTTGAAAAAAATGGCACCCAACGAAACAGCTACGACGTCGGTTTTTTTGTTAGATTATTGTGTCTTCTAAACGGTGGGAAACTTCTAAAGCAAAAGCATACGTGTTACAGAACTCGAATACGCGAGCTATGGCTATATGCTCATGTTTAAGGTGAACAAAAGGCTTCTGGTCCATTGCGGGAATCTGATAGAATGCATGGTTGATGTACTAGTCCATGATGTGGTGATTCAATTAGAATGAGGATGGTCGAGAGCAAGTGTGTTTATTGCATCATCAGTGAAGAAGATGGTGCCGTTAGTGCAAGTGTTTGATTACTCTGGTGATGATCGTTTGCCCTGGTGATGGCTGGTTGCCTGTGTAATTAGCTGTCCTGCGACCGGACGCCCCGGGTCACTCCGAGCGCTGACGCCCCCATCTTCACGCCCAAGAGGGATGCTGCGGAAATGCGTATTCGGCACACTGCCAAAGATGAACAATGAACTACCGGTACTCTTATAATCCAAACGACGAATGCCCCATGTAGTTCGTATAGTTCATGTAGTTCATCCAGTTATATTGTAATCAAATACTTATTAGGACTCCAAGTATGGGGACAAAACTTATACCTCGTGAGCGTAAAGACATTTCCCCAAAAAAGAGAGAGTGCGAAGCTTCGTTAAAACTGTGAAAAGACAGCCTTGCTATTTTGTCGTGGATACTTGGAAAGGCGAATTCACGACAGCGTTTAAGCGCTTATTTTGTTTTGTTGTATTTCGCCTCAATATACCTCTCTCTTGACCCCAGAAAGTGCGAAAGTGTGGTCTTGATGTGTTCGGGGGGGGGGTTATGTTTTTGTGCAGTACACTTTGTAGAACGAGGAATTCTGACTCTACTCGCCTTTTTTTTTTTTTTTTTTTTTTTTCTTTCTTGGCAGGACTGTTATTTTGGTTACGATATGCAATTTATGTGGGGAAATATCTACGTTGGTTTACGAACGACATCTGCACGTCAACCCACCAATATTCAAAAAATCCTGGTGGGTCCAACGTGAAGAAAAGTTGCTGCATGCAGTAAAGAGATTGTCGTCATTGGAGCGAGATAAGCTTGAAGGTAACTGACGGAGAGTGTATACGGAAGATCTAGAAATATCAGCAAAGTGACTAGCTTCGGCATTGTTTCAGTTGGAATAAATTATTCGCTCGCCACATGTTTGGGTACAATACGTTGAATCGCGAACAGCAAAGCTCAAAGTAATGTACCGGACTGTATAATTCAAACAATTTTTAAACGTCAATGAAACAATTCGCCTTGCAGGCAACCAAGTGACTTTCCACAAGGTACTATGTGTATTAATTAAGAAGCATTGTTCCTGTATGAAGACATAAATAAAATAAAAGTAATAAAATGTGTAGCGCCGTTGAAGCGGAAGCGAGAGCGATAGGAGTGGAAGGAGGAGCAGAAACGATTTCCCTCAGAAGCTGTAACTTTACTTGGTGATTTCTATGTTCACAGTTAAGGCTTCACTCCAAAAAGTAATCAATTTCTTCTTAAAGTCCCTCACCAGAGATAAATCATGGTAAGGAGTGATTTGCTTTTGATAGCTTCCTCAGATGAAAGCTAATAAATCCATTAATTCTCACAACAGCACTTCACAGTTTTCCTCGAGTGTTTGGGAAAATTTGTATTTTGAACTTGGGAGTATAAGGGTGCATACAGTGAAGTTAAAGAAATTCAGGCGACTCTTTTGATAAATACGCAAATATGAATAAATAATAGGCAGGTTGACACGACAGCACAGTTGGTAGACGTGAACCTCCAAAGCAGCGGGGATTGAGCTCAAGTCATTTGACTTGCTTTTTCGAATCGTGCGCATGCGTACCTTTACTGACGTCATTTTTAAAAATGGCAAAGTCAAGTCCCACATGGGAAAAAACAAGTTGCTGCATCCAGTGAGGAGATTGTCATCGTTGAAGCGAGATTAATTTGAAATTTGACTCAATTGGGTAGTTAGAGCAATTTTGCGCTCTGCTTTTTTCTTGTAGGCAAGCAACAGACGTAAAACTTCTGTCATTCATTTAGCATATCAGTAGTATTCTTCCATAAAAGTCTGATGGCACAATATCCAGATCGCACAACCCTCTGTCATTCATTCCGCATATTAGTGGTATTATTCCATGGAAGTTTGCGCTCTTGAGGTTGCCTATTGCATGAAGGGACAACTAAGACTCTGGCTCATTTTATGCAATTCTGAGCTGCAAGAGGTTGGAGTAGAGAGAAACACAATTTTAGCTACAACTAGGCAAAAACTTGATCACGCAGACTTTGGAGATGAAAAACGCGAGCAATAGTTTATGTACCCGAGACATGAGAAAAAGTATTGGGCTTGTGTATTTTCGCGACATCTTGTCTGAAATTCGACCCTTTTAAATTTCTACTGGACAAGGAATCTCCCTCGACGCGATAGGTACTGGGGACGAGATAAACACCTCTTCGGTTTTAGTCTCTCGCGGTCAGTACTGTCATGGCGGCCATGTTGGCAAATGGCCGGAAGATGTTTGACTGCGATTTACCTGAGACCAGTGGCGTTTGATAGATGGATTTTGACACTCTCTGTTTAAATAACAACTGAAGGTACACTGTACTAGAAATACGATGTTTGCAGATATCGTCTCGCCCTGTTGGAAGAGTCCAGATAGTGCAGATTTCGATCAACGAATATTCCTTGTAAACTAAATACAGTGAGCTTTTTTGGGAAAATATCTTTACGCAGGTTATATTTAAACACATGCATGCAAAGTAGGTTCTTTAGGACTTGGGAATTTTGCTGTCACAGCCCCATAAACTTAACCCAACGCCAACTGGTGTAAATATGATCATTGTATGTCTCTGGAGTTTTAACAACATGCAAGGATGCGAGGCATTTGAAGCATAAATTCTGAAATAAGGTACAGATTTTGTGTTTTTGGTCTGGAATAGTGTACGGTAGTAGAATCTGAGGTATTTGAATAGAGACTTTGACAACTTTGTACTTGTAGTGCTAAATACAATAGTGTCTTATTTTATTTTTTGTAGTATGCTCACTGATCAGGAGGATGCCATTTGGAGAAGCAATTCATTTAGCATTTCAAGTATTCTTGAACACACAGGGTGCTGAGGCCTTGTTTTGACCTGTACTTGGTGGCTGCTCCCAAATATTTAAAGGTCAGTGATCTTATGAAGAGAGGGCTTATGAGATTTACAGTATTATTAACATTAACATTTCCTTAATCTCTGCACAGCCATTTTTGTGGTCGCAACACCTGGGGCACAAGGTGTTGCAACCACAAAAATGGCCGCAAGGAGACTTACATTTCTCTGGTATAACAGAATAATGTAATTTTTTAAGCAGAACATTGAGAGTTTGTGAAATGGAATAATGAGATTTTCCATTTAAAATAAATCTCAATTATACTGTAACTGTTACAAAAGTCATTACCCCACTATACATTTCTGTTATTTTTATTCCAGTATTCGTCCGTAGGTCCTGAGTAAGTTATTGTGTTATCAGTTTGAAACTCTTGTAAACCACATAGATGTGTTTACTAACACCACGTCTGGAAGTCAAAGATTGTGTGCGTGCAGCACAAATTGAACAGCATGGTTGATGGAGAGTGTGACTGACATAGGTTTGATTATCACCTGTATCATATACACCAGCCTAAGAAACAGACATCTCTCTAGCGTATCTACCATTCTAATTTTATTATGGTGAATACGCGACTTGCAGAAATTTGACAATGATGTTGTCTTCTCGAAGTTATTATTTCTTTGCAAGATTTCCAGAACGCTGTTCTGACAGCGTAGGTTGCCACTGTATTGGGGATTTGTTCTATTTGCTCTGATATTGGCACTTATTTTCCCGCTTTATATATCTCATGGACGTTTAAATTAACCTGACCCATTCACTCCACACACTGATTAGATCATATTTGACAGATTGCTCGGCGCGATATTTGGGCCGGAATTAAAAGAACAATGTAGTGCGTGCAAGATCTCTTTCCTTGCGACCGTTGCGATTACAGTCGAAACTCTCTGGGTGGACACTCTCATGAGCAGACAGCTCTTCTTACGGACGTCTTAACAGCCGGTCAACACTTTTGGAGACCTGTATGAACACTTGGTCTGCTAACTGTTATCAAAAGAATGTGGGACTAATTTTTCTGGGACCGGGACCAAAATTGCGATAAAAAAAAAAAAAAAAAAAAAACAACCCGATCGTTTAAATTAGATAATTACCCTGTGAAATTCGATGTACTTATACTTGAAGCTCATATCAAGATGACTACTAGTCCAGCTCCCAAAAACCCGCATTTTTCTTATTCATCGGCGGGTACTACTTACATTTCAGATATGTTTCAAGCCTACAGTCTTTGCTTCTGATAAAGAAAACCAAACGTACACATCAATGACGGTCAATCAATTGTTGTTTTCTATCACTGTGTAGGTCCGCCACAAGCCAGTTCCAAGGAAAGCGGCCCCTAAGCCATAAGTGAATTATCCCTGATGCCTGAAGGATGATTACAAGATACAGGCACTCTTTCCATTCCAGATATGCTTCATTCAGTGCTTATCAACAACAACAACAAAATAACAAAAACTTCAAAAGACAAAAAAATTCTTACCCTTTGGGCTTTTGTTTTCCGATCACTGTGCGGATCCGCCACAAGGCAGTTCCCTGTCCACCAACCTGCAGGCTTCGCATGAGGGAGAGATAATTCAGCCCCTAGGCCATGAGAGAATTACCCCTATGCCTGCTAGGATGATTACAGTGTGCAAGGACAGTACAGCTTATTGTATAGATGTGACCCGCTAGCTATATATAGGTCAGTTAACAGGATATGTTACGATTGTGGGAGCCACCTTTTTTTTCTCTTCGTTCTTTGCTTCATTTATTTACAAACACATGTTGACTTTGATTTTGATTCAAATTGAGCAGGAATACATGCTAGTGTATTTTAATCATTTAGATATATAGCTGCGGTCTTGTTTGGGAATGGTTATGTTGTAATAAAAAAGTACGTACTGAATAATTTATAACAAAGGGGAGGACAATATTGGACACGTTCTGACGAGCTTTGTTTTTTTCCCCTCAGAAAATCCTCGAAGGAATTACATCGTACTAAAGTCTTTTTCCATGCTGTTTTTAATCTTTGCAGATCCAGCGAGAAGTGCCATAACCAGATCACTTGCGCGGACGGAGGCCGTGTAAGGAACTTAGAAGTTAATAGGAGTTGAAGAGAGCGCCGCTAAGATCTGACATTTTTGCTCGTATTGTTGACCAGCATTAAGTGAGGGGAAAATGTAAAACGAGGAATTGCAAACTCATAGCGACAGTAATAGCCAACATCAATGAGAGGAAAAACTATTACTCTACAAGTCTAAAGGTCTTATCCTAGCTTAAGTACGTTTCTCAAAGATAGGTCGTAACTGAACTGGTCATCTTTAAGCAGTGTAAAACATGAAAAATGGAATAATAAAGCACTTGAGACTCATATACTTGTGACTGAATACGTAGGTTTGCTCACAACACCATGAAGGCTCCCGTTCTCGGTTGAATCTGTTCCCACTCCCCGCGCTTTTGCTCATGCTACCGCTCCCGTTCCCGCTAATGCTCACGCTCCCGCTCCCGTTCACGCTACAAGATCTCACGGTTCTTTCCTAATAAAAGTTAGATTTAAAAAAATGTATTACTTTTTCTGCGACCTCAGTTCTTTTAATTGCCTGAACATTCTAATTCTCAACTGATGCAACAGCGCAGTCGGCAGGACGCCCAGGATCGAAGACAGAGGTTCGAGGTTCGAATCTTGGCTCTTTCTTTTTCCTTTTTCTCCCAGTTTACGCATGCGCATTACCGCTCCCGTTCACGCTCATGCTCACGCGTTCGCTCCCGCTCCCGGTCGCGCTGCCCGTTCCTCTCGTATGAAATCAATTCAAATTGTCGCACTCCAACAATTAAAAAAGCTGAGGTCGCAGAAAAAGTAATAAATTTTTTTAAAACTAACTTTTATTAGGAAAGAACCGTGAGATATTGTTCTATATACAACAAATCTGAGCGATAGGTTGGTTGTGATCGCCCGGGTGCAAACCTACGTATTTATTCACTTGGACGAGCACAATCAACTTACTGTTCACACTCCAGGGTTCAAAGCATTTGCCAAATTGAACATGCTAATTCTCAACTGATGTAACAGCGCAGTTGGCAGGACGCCCGGGAACGAAGACACAGGTTCGGGGTTCGAATCCTGGCTCTTTCTTTTTCCTTTTTCTCCTAGTTTACGCATGCGCATTACCCTTTTTATGACGTCATCAAGAGTCCCACATGTGGAAGGAGAGCGCTGCCAATAAGGCAGATTTTGCTAGTGTCGTTAGTATACACTTGCCTTCAAATCGGCGGCACTTCTTTTAGTGCCAGATTTGCCTTTCAAGCACTTTCAGCTGGGAAAACTTTACTGAAGAGATCCTTTGCTGAGGTGTTTTAGAGGAGTCAGCCATTGCTCTGAATGAGTACTGGTCAGGACTCTCAGAAAGGGAACCCTTTGAGGTGGACCGCTAGTGCTACGGCGCTAGTTGGACTTCTAAGGAGGGGGACTTTTTTGAGGGGAACCTGCCATTGCTTCTAAGGGGCCACTGGTTAGCTCTCTCGTGGAAGGAAACCCTTCAGGGGTGGACCGCTGATGCTACAGCACCAGTGGGACACTTACCAAAAGGGGGAACTCCAAGTTCCAGAACTTGGACAGCTGGAATCATAGGATTCCATTACAAATGAAAAACATTAACAAGAAAAAAATGAATGCATAATGAACTCAAATAATATATACAGCTTATTAATAAATTCAAAATGGCGACTACTAGTTAATATATACACTGCGCATGCGCAGTAGTGCTTACTACCTAATTAGCATCTCATTAACGAATTTTGGCCCGTTTTGAGCTAAAATAGCCCGTTGCCATGGCAACCAATTAATTTCCGGCCTTCTGATTGGCTTAGAGCTTCATTAATAATTCTGAATAAAATTAGCATAGACCACCTATTGTTTACCAAAGACATGTCTCCGAAAAATAATAGTACAAGTCTCGCAAAATACACGTACTTCTACACTTATTCTTAGCTCAATACGTTCAAACTCAACTCAACAAGTGCACGCAAGTATAAAGGAACATCATTTATTGGCTATAGCGCAATTACAGCAATAAAAACAAAGCCAAAAATGAAAAATCTCAAGTACAACTCTCACAACATATCTTAAGATTCGGCGCTAGCTGGCTTCAAATCACGTTTTAAGAGTTCAAATGACTTGTACAACTTATACAAACGACTTATACAACAATCGGCAGAGTTTACGAACCTTCTGTAATCTTCAAAAGCGGAATATTCTTCACAACTGGGTCGTTTCGGCCTTCACAACAAATGTATCAAAGTGTTCAGAGCGTTCGCTCTCAAGTCAATATCTCTTTAAACGAGCAACGAAGCGTTTCCCTGATTCTCCTTTAGTGATGAAGACTGTAATTTAACGTGCCCGTCGTTTCTCATAACTTCATACTGCTGTCTTTAACACTTCCATCAAATCCAAAAGTCTCTTGATGTTGTCTTGAACATTTGCTGCTGTTCGACGGCAAATTGTCCGTAGCAGTTTCAATATGTCATCAGTAATTGCATCCGGTTTCCATTGAACTGGTTCAACATCAAGAGGGCATTCTGCACAGAGCGGCGAGCAACGATTTCTTCATAGGTCACTCGTCTTGTGCTAAACTCTCCGTTGAAGAACAACACACGTTTCTTGCCTAGAATGAGGCTTTGCGATCTTTACTGCTCAGTCATCTAAACCAGAGTTTCGTACGGCATGAGACACCAATTTAGAGGAGTATAGGACGATAGAAATCACTCTGCAAAGAGCGGTGAGCAACGATTCTTTCACAGGTGACTCGTCTGGTGCTAAACTCTCCGTTGAAGAACGACACATTTTTCTTGCGTAGAATGAGGCTTTGCGATATTTACTGCTCAGTCATCCAAGCCAGAGATTCGTAAGGCATGAGACATCAATTTAGCCGGAGTTTAGGACGATAGAAATCGCTCGCAGACGTCCAAACAAGAAGGAGTATCACTCTCAACGAGCCATCTGGAAGGTCCAATATCAAATGCAAATACGCGCAAAACCTGTAAGACAATGGAGCATCATAAGCAAAAACGTGTAATGCGTGCGTGTTTTGGCATTTACTTTTGTCGGCAACAAAAGAATATGCTGCGTAAAACAAAAGAGACAAACGGTATGAGACAAAAGATCATGTTGCTTTAAACAAAAGAGCCAAAGGTACGAGACAAAAGCCGCCTATGGCTTTTAACAAAGAGCCAAAGGTACGAGACAAAAGCCGCCTATGGCTTCTAACAAAGAGCCAAACGGTACGAGACAAAAGCCGCCTATGGCTTTTAACAAAGAGCCAAAGGTACGAGACAAAAGCCGCCTATGGCTTTTAACAAAGAGCCAAACGGTACGAGATAAAAGAATATGCTGCGTAAAACAAAAGAGACAAACGGTACGAGACAAAAGATCATGTTGCTTTAAACGAAAGAGTTCAACGGTACGAGACAAAAGCCGCCTATGGCTTTGAACAAAAGAGCCAAACGGTACGAGACAAAAGCCGCCTATGGCTTTTAACAAAAAGCCAAACGGTACGAGACAAATACCGCCTGTGGCGGCTAAATGTAATGCAGTATAGCTCGCTGACAAGTACGAAAGAATGTTTTCGGAATTATATTGCGCGAGCGTCATAATTGTTTATTATCAATGAGTCGAGAGGTCTGGGACGAGCAAGTCTTGTCGCGGGTAGGCGACTCATCCTTAACTCAATCGTTTAAATGACATAAACATAACCCTCGCGTTAGGATAACTCCAACTCTCAAAAAGTTTGAACCCAGTGCTAAAGTCATCCTGTCGCCCTAGACAAGTCTAACCTTTGACATGTAAACAGAAAGCGGAAGGTTGACCCCAGCGCGAGAGTGACGCAAAGTTCAGGATGAAAACAGGCCCGAAGGTAGCTGCCAAGACTGGGCTAGAAAACACATGCACTGCACTGCAACTGAAACTTTCCAGATTTCCGACAGACATGCACAGGACGAAAGCAATTTTATAGGTGTCATATCCGTTCAACCAACCTTGTTGCTCAAGTTACCCGCGACGTCAATATTTCATCTTGCGCTCATACTGCTTTTGCGGTTCATGGTAGGTTAACGGACCCAGCTTCTTCTGTTCTTGTTCAGGTCCAGAAAACGTACCGCTTGTATCAGGTTCAGAAAAAGCACCGGACAAGTTCAGAAAGTGCACCGAACAGGTTCAGAAAAGGCACTGCCTGCTTTCAAGTACAGTAAACAAGCCGGTGTTGCTCCTGTACTTATGACGTTAGCTGTCAGGTACACTTTCCGCACCGTTCCAGTTCATAATCAACACCGTTAACAGGTTCAGAACAAGCACCGATCAAGTTCAATCAAAACAAGTCAATCAAAACACCGAACAGTTTAAACAAGTTCAATTAGAACACCGTTCAGATTCACAACAATCATCGATCAAGTTCAAAAGAAGCACAATTCCATAGGTTTTATTTGTATTTATTGGTTATCTTTTTTTATAATGTATTTGAATGCGCGACATACTTTGTAGAAACTGTGCCGCGTTATATAAGTTAAAGCTGAAAAGCACTGGAGCCATAACATGAATCGTACTTGATCGGTGTATTTACTTGAATAAACTTGAACGGTGTTTGTTCTGAACTTGTTCGGTGTTTGATCTGAACTTGTTCCGCGGTGTTCGAACTGAACTTGAACGGTGTTGTTTTGAACTTGGTCGGTGTTTGATATGAACTTGTTAGGCATTGTTATAAACTTGATAGGCGGTGTTCGTTCTGAACTTGAGCGGTGTTTAAACATCTAATTGACATGCAACACCGGTCCCAACCAGTTTCAAGTTTGGAACAAGCATCGGTACATTCTCAGAACAAGCACGGTGTCGGTACATTCTCTGATCTAGAAAACAAATAGGTGCGCTTTCTGAACTTGAACAAGTACAGAAGAAGCTGGGTCCGTTAACCTACCTTAATCCGATTTTGCTACCCTAAGTATTGGCACTATTCTCACTTCTCCCTGTGCGCATTCTACGTATATTTTTGGTTGACTTGCGAAAAGAAGAGATATTAAACGTACCCTTGCAATAATGAGCATTTCGACCAAAATATTTAATACTCCTAAGAGATTATTCGGGCCAAAAGTAACTATAATTAACTCTTCACTTTTGCTGACAAAAACTCAATGATACGTGCAGGTCCCATAATGAATAGAAGTCAGTGTGCACGTCCCATAATGAATAGAAGTCAGTGGGGCTCGACTAGCCTAATTAATTATGCGTCAAAAAGATGTGTTACTAAGCTAAATTACTTCTAACCTTAGAGAAATGTCGGTTTATATATTGAGTTTGTTTCGATATTTTTACAGAGATAGAGTATTAGATCAAGTTACCCGCGACATCGATATTTCATATTGTGCTGAGATGCTGCTTTCGCTACCTATGCATTTGCTTTTGAGTAAAAAGCAATTGCTAGCTATTGCTAGACCTCATTGTGATTATTCAACAGTTGTATTAAGACATTCGATCGTCTGCTTCACTCTCCATGTAAACGTGAAAAGAAAAAAAAAAGAAAAGAAAAGAATAAGGTTTGGTTGAATATTACAACTCTGAGTTTCGAGCCCTGCCTCTTTACACTCTTTAATTTATTCTCAAAATTCGTACTTTTCCCTTGCGCATTCTACGTATATTTTTGGTTGACTTGCGAAAAGAAGAGATATTAAACGTACCCTTGCAACAATGAGCAAGACGGCCAAATTACGTATTACTCCTAAGAATTTATTCGGGCCAAAAGTAAGGATTATTAACACTTCACTTTTGCTGACAAAAACTGAATGATACGTGCAGGTCCCATAATGAATAGAAGTCAGTGTGCACGTCCCATAATGAATAGAAGTCAGTGGGGCTCGACTAGCCTAATTAATTATGCGTCAAAAAGATGTGTTACCAAGCTAAATTACTTCTAACCTTAGAGAAATGTCGGTTTATACATTGAGCTTGTTTCAATATTTTTAGGGAGAGAGTATTGGATCAAGTTATCCGCGACATTGATATTTTATATTGTGCTGAGATGCTGCTTTCCCTATCTATGTATTTGCTTTTGAGTACAAAAAGCAATTGCTAGCTATTGCTAGACCTCATTGTGATTATTCAATAGTTGTATTAAAACATTCGATCGTCTGCTCCACTCTCCATGTGAACTTGAAAGTAAGAAAAAAAAGAGAAAAGAATAAGGTTTGCTTGAATATTACAACTCTGAGTTTCAAGCCCTGCCTCTTTACACTCTTTAATTTATTCTCAAAATTCGTACTTTTCCCTTGCGCATTCTACGTATATTTTTGGTTGACTTGCGAAAAGAAGAGATATTAAATGTACCCTTGCAACAAAGAGCAAGACGGCCAAATTACGTATTACTCCTAAGAATTTATTCGGGCCAAAAGTAAGGATTATTAACACTTCACTTTTGCTGACAAAAACTGAATGATACGTGCAGGTCCCATAATGAATAGAAGTCAGTGTGCACGTCCCATAATGAACAGAAGTCAGTGGGGCTCGACTAGCCTAATTAATTATGCGTCAAAAAGATGTGTTACCAAGCTAAATTACTTCTAACCTTAGAGAAATGTCGGTTTATATATTGAGTTTGTTTCGATATTTTTACAGAGATAGAGTATTAGATCAAGTTACCCGCGACATCGATATTTCATATTGTGCTGAGATGCTGCTTTCGCTACCTATGCATTTGCTTTTGAGTAAAAAGCAATTGCTAGCTATTGCTAGACCTCATTGTGATTATTCAACAGTTGTATTAAGACATTCGATCGTCTGCTTCACTCTCCATGTAAACGTGAAAAGAAAAAAAAAAGAAAAGAAAAGAATAAGGTTTGGTTGAATATTACAACTCTGAGTTTCGAGCCCTGCCTCTTTACACTCTTTAATTTATTCTCAAAATTCGTACTTTTCCCTTGCGCATTCTACGTATATTTTTGGTTGACTTGCGAAAAGAAGAGATATTAAATGTACCCTTGCAACAAAGAGCAAGACGGCCAAATTACGTATTACTCCTAAGAATTTATTCGGGCCAAAAGTAAGGATTATTAACACTTCACTTTTGCTGACAAAAACTGAATGATACGTGCAGGTCCCATAATGAATAGAAGTCAGTGTGCACGTCCCATAATGAACAGAAGTCAGTGGGGCTCGACTAGCCTAATTAATTATGCGTCAAAACGATGTGCTACCAAGCTAAATTACTTCTAACCTTAGAGAAATGTCGGTTTATATATTGAGTTTGTTTCAATATTTTTACGGAGAGAGTATTGGATCAAGTTATCCGCGACATTGATATTTCATATTGTGCTGAGATGCTGCTTTCCCTACCTATGCATTTGCTTTTGAGTAAAAAAGCAATTGCTAGCTATTGCTAGACCTCATTGTGATTATTCAATAGTTGTATTAAGACATTCGATCGTCTGCTCCACTCTCCATGTGAACTTGAAAGTAAGAAAAAAAAAAAGAAAAGAATAAGGTTTGCTTGAATATTACAACTCTGAGTTTCGAACCCTGCCTCTTTACACTCTTTAATTTATTCTCAAAATTCGTACTTTTCCCTTGCGCATTCTATGTATATTTTTGGTTGACTTGCGAAAAGAAGAGATATTAAATGTACCCTTGCAACAAAGAGCAAGACGGCCAAATTACGTATTACTCCTAAGAATTTATTCGGGCCAAAAGTAAGGATTATTAACACTTCACTTTTGCTGACAAAAACTGAATGATACGTGCAGGTCCCATAATGAATAGAAGTCAGTGTGCACGTCCCATAATGAATAGAAGTCAGTGGGGCTCGACTAGCCTAATTAATTATGCGTCAAATAGATGTGTTACCAAGCTAAATTACTTCTAACCTTAGAGAAATGTCGGTTTATATCTTGAGTTTGTTTCAATATTTTTACAGAGATAGAGTATAATAGATCAAGTTACCCGCGACATCGATATTTCATATTGCGCTGAGATACTGTTTTCGCTATGTATGCATTTGCTTTTGAGTAAAAAGCAATTGCTAGCTTTTTGTAGACCTCAGTGTGATTATTCAACAGTTGAATTAAGACGTTCGATCATCAGCTTTACTCTTCATGTGAACTTGAGAGTAAGAAAATAACAAAAAGAAAAGAATAAGGTCTGGTTGAATATTACAACTCTGAGTTTTGAGCCCTGCCTCTTTACACTCTAGTTTATTCTCAAAATTGGCACTTTTCCCTGTGCGCATTCTACGTATATTTTTGGCTGACTTGTAAAAAGAAGAGATATTAAACGTACCCTTGCAATAATAAGCACGACGGCCAAATTACGTATTACTCCTAAGAATTTATTTGGGCCAAAAGTAAGGATTATTAACACTTCACTTTTGCTGACAAAAACTGAATGATACGTGCAGGTCCCATAATGAATAGAAGTCAGTGTGCACGTCCCATAATGAATAGAAGTCATTGAGGCTCGACTAGCCTAATTAATTATGCATAAAAAAGATGCTCACTATTGCTAGACCTCTGTGATTATCAAACAGTGTTGTACTAAGACATTTGACCATAAAAAAGAAAAGAAGGTTTGGTTGAATATTACAGCTCCGAGTTTCGAACCTCTGCCAGCTTGTAATAAAAAATACTTTAAACTCTGTTTATTTGCTCACCAATACCGGATTAGTTTAATAACACAATAAAAAATGGGGTCACCGTAATAGTAAGGGAATTTTGGTCAGCCAAAATTCCCCCAGTATACGCATTTCAGAGCGGCTCACTTAATACATTACATGTCAATTTGTGTATGTGGCCAAAAAAATTGAATGACATATACAAACATTAAAACTAGTAAGCAGATGCAAACTGATGGCCACAAAGAGCACGTCTTAAGAACTACTTTTACAAAAAACTGTTTATACTTGAATTAATGTCCTTCAAAAATGGTTCCCCTACCCACTACACAAGTCAACATAAGTCTACATAAGTCAACATAAGTCAATTTAAGTCTACAAAAATCTACACATTAGTCAACATATTAAGTCTACATAAGTCAACATAAGTCAACAAAAGTCAACATTTAAGTCTACAAACGTTTATATAAGTCTACATAAGTCAACATAAGTCTGCATAAGTCTACATAAGACCCCTATACAGAAAAATGCACAAATTCATTGATTTGACAACAAAAAAAATAGTGTTTCTGTCCTTTTTAAAAATGAATTGTTAGTTTGATTATGTATAGGAACTCCATGTCTCCTTGTATTCAGTGGTAAAAAATTATGAATTTCCACTTGTTTTGTAATATACAACCAGATTTTCAAACTGGTGGACCAGTGCTGATGCGAGTCATAACAAGTGGGCTGAACCTTCTGTAAACTCATTCTGAGTTGTAAAAAATGATGAAAACTCGTTGCATACAAAATATGAATATTTACGATCTTGAAATTTTAGTGGTTCTCAATGTCCACCATCTTGAAAGTGTGTTATGCACAGTAAAGATGCACAATGCAAAACAATTGAATCACCATAACGTATTCTTAAAAATCTTGATTTTCTCTGTGCACATTCTCCATAGTGTTGGTTTGACTTGTGAAACAAAGAGATCTTGCAACAATGAGCGATTTGGCTAAAATAGTGTTATTACTAATAGGATTAATCCCTAAAAAAGGTTGCATGTGAAGTTAGGGTAATACTTTACTAGCATAAGTTTTGTACCCGCAATTAAGTGAGTTCTTAATTTCAGCCATAAACAAGTGACCAAATAGCAGCACTCACCTTGCCACACCTGTTGACAACATCAACTAAACAAGACTCTTCAGCAATTTGATGCCTATAATCCAACCCAATCATAACCAGGATCCTTCAGGGGACTGTAGAGTGAAGAGCTAAGGCCTACACCCAGCACTACCACTGATGTGGATGTATATCCTGTTGGGAGCCTAGCAATGAATACAACAGAGTATACTCTTGTGTCATGTCAACAGAGGAAAAATGGGTGTTTCAATAGCAATAATTTGAAAGGACAGGGTATAAGGGTATGACATTTTTCAAAAAAAATGATGGTTTGTATAGGGGAAAGAGGCAATCTAAATTAATAATTTAGAAGAGCAGGGTGTTCCCAAAGAACAAGTTATTTCAACAAGACATATTTAGGACATGTTTACCCAGATGGATGCAATATGGTTAAAAGGAGAGGCAGTTCTGCAAACAAAATGAGTTAAAAGGGTAGCAGGTTTCCCTTATCAACAAAGCTAAGCTGACTGCTGTATTTAATATCATTATCAGGTTCAATCTCCCATCAAAAATCTTATTTCCTAATTTCTCCAGTGGAATACTAGACAAGCCAAATGGCTCAGGACAACTACAGTATACCCTAAATTAAACTAATTTCAAAACTTTTTAAAGTATGGAGAATTTATTTCTATAAAGATATTTTGCTGTTTATGATTGGTATAACAAACAAATAATATTGTTTTAAATTCTTGAACAAATTATGTTGAGCAGAGACAATGTTGGTTCTCAGTAAGAAGTCAAAAGTGATTTGATTCCCAGAATAATGAGGATTTTAAAGGAAAGAATCATACATATTTTCCTGGCAGATGAATAATAATAACATTTGAAACTGTCTACAAAATTCCTGCAAACAGTAAAATATAATTTTTTTAATCTTTTGCATCTGACCATCTATGACATGACTTCTTTAAGTGGCCCCCTCCCCCTCTGAGATTTTTGTACTCACTCCAGGCTTACACTTGAATTGAACTTCACCTGAAAATGAAAAGTAACACTGGCTATGCAGGCTAAGCTAACCCAGGATCATCATTGTCTTAAATTTCTTGACCAACAACAAAAAATTTCAAGAAAGGTTTGACTAAAAAACTTCTTCTAATTCAAAACATATCAAGTACTAACCCACTGCACTTTGTTCGATCATGCCACTTAAAGTTGCTCCTTGCAGCCCCTACATAACCCTTTGTATTTAACATCAAAACAGTAGCATTTATGGCATATATTTGGGGGATTGAGCCTAACAGATGGCAGCAAAGCCTCAAGCATGATGACTCCCACTTGTGCAGAATTTAGCGGCAATAACAGCATGCATGACTGTTTAAAGCATCACTCATCTCCCACAACTCTGTGTGCTAGATCGGATGAGGGTATTAGTAAGGAAAATGCAGTGTCATAGCTGTGACATCAGCAGCATGCTAACAAGTAAACATTATAGAGCCTCGAGCCTCAGGTTTTCCCTCTCCTTCTATGTCAACAATGGACTTTCAAATAAGAGACTTATATTTAAATTAGAGCACGATCAACACGAGGCGTAACACGAAGCAGATATTTACGGCAGTGCTTTATTTCTAGTGTGAGCACGAATTATCCGTTGATATCTGCCGTTAAATTCAGGTTCTATATATCAGAGCCATCAAATAAATTATGTTCAAAGAAGCTAAAATTAAAGCGGCAGAAGAATCATGTTGTCCCAGGTTCAGCGAATTTTTCCAAATCAAAAAAAGGCAGGGAAGTGTTATCCTTTCTCTACTGCTTAGGTCATGTTTACCGGAAGTAAAAAGGATGCCCGTCCCCCCTCACCCACTAAGACAAGAAGAACCAGAAGTATAAAAAATGTTCCACCCACCCCCTGACAGGAAATGTCTGATTTCAGAAATCACAGAGACCACAGGTCAGACAACTGTGTTTTCTGATTATGAATTGCTACAAATTTGTAGTTTTCTGATTTCTGAAATTCGGGAAAGGGATTGGCCGCAAAGCTTCCTGATTCCTTACTGCAATTTCAGAGACGTCAGTAAATTTCCCTAGAAAGGGGCTGTCACAAAACAAAACCATGCCAGTCATTTCAACAATGCTTTAGGCACACAACTAGTAACACATGTAACACAGTGACATGTACCATTATTTTCTTCTGCAAACTATCTACTATATGTAAATCAAATTTCTCTATGTAACTAATCCATACTTTTCTAAACTCTCCTTAATCTCGTAAATTATCTTTTGTATAATGAGTCAAATAAATTGATTGATTGGTAGCCTGGATAGTTAGACTGATCCCAGTACTTTGTTTAACTTCCAGTCTAGATGAAGATTACTTCCGCTCAGGGAGTCGAAACGTCAGTCACCAACAACAGTCTTCCTGGAGACTACTCTAACCCAGACGTTCACAACCAACCTACTATTTACAATCCTGGGTTCAAACCATTTGCCATGCTAGATTTATATACTAACAAATAGTATCAATATCCACGCAGAACCATTGAACTTTTTCTCAGACATGCATGTGATTCATGTTAACAAGATCTCCACGACTTTGCAGCTACTTCAAGTGATGAATCAATCAATCAATCAATCAATCTTTATTTCAACATGGTATTTCTCTCATACAAATGCTCTTCTTGAAATCTGTGTAA
The DNA here is from genome assembly GCA_964036295.1 of Plumapathes pennacea. Lineage (NCBI taxonomy): Eukaryota > Metazoa > Cnidaria > Anthozoa > Antipatharia > Myriopathidae > Plumapathes > Plumapathes pennacea. Next base: position 19,489,362 of record OZ038465.1, on the reverse strand, counting down.
CCTATACTAATTGATAATAATAAATAATAATAATAATAATGATTATAATAATTGCAAATATTTCAAAACGCTAAAAATGTATTACATACAATCATTTAAATTCTAAAAAATACATAATTATATCCTAGTATAAAAGTTCCCCTAGAGTTATTGTCCTATTAAAAACTATGAAAACTAAAATGGTTATAAAAGATTTAAAAAGGATCTTAAATTTGTCTGACTTCTAAGGTCATTTGATAGGTTATTCCAGAGAACTGCCCCTCTATAATGGAAGCTATGTTTCCCAGCTTCAGTGTGTGGTCTTGGTACAAATATGTTATATGATGAGTTTCTTAAATTATAGCAATGTACAGAGTTTGTACTATCAAAGATTTGGGTCAAATAGTTTGGTACAATTTCATTAATTGACTTGTACATTAATATAGCTAACTGTTTTGACCTTCGTGTCCCAAGATTATCCCACTTAAGTTCATCCAGTATGTCAACTGACCGCCTATCATAATTTGAGAGGGTCACCACCCTGGCAGCTCTGTTTTGGAGGGTTTGTAGCTTGTCAGCCATCCCTTTCACACAGCTTCCCCACACTGAACTACAGTAATCGAAATATATATGGTAGTACGAGAGAGCTGTACATCGTAAGTAATGTATCATATGGTACAAGATGTCTGACACACCTTAGAGCTCTGAATCCCTCCTGATGCTTTCTTTAAAATTTTGTCTAGTTGCTCCTTCCAAGTTAATGATTGGTCTATCTCAACTCCTAGATAATTATATGTTGTTTCCCTTAGCAGGGGTTTGTGATCTACCAGTACTTGAAACTGATGCTCAAGATGCTTTATCTTATATTGACTAGCTATTATCATATATTTTGTCTTGACCACATTCAGGCTCAGTTTATTTGCTTTTAGCCATGTATGTACTTTGCATAGGTCATGATTCATCTGTTTTTCTAGTATTTTCTCGTCAGAGTTTGCGATAGTTAAGCTAGTATCATCTGCATACATCCATACTTTAGAGTAGAGATCACAATTTGGAAGGTCATTTATATAGATTATAAAGAGTAGCGGACCAAGGATAGAACCTTGGGGTATTCCACATTTGATTGTGCAGCTATCTGACAGCACACCATCAACAAAAGTTTTTTGTTTTCGTTCTGTAAGGTATGAAGCAAACCAGTTTAGGCTTGCTTGGTCTACACCATAAAGTTTCAGTTTACCTAACAGAAGTTTGTGGTCCATGGTGTCAAAGGCCTTTTTTAGGTCCAGAAAAATACTGTAACTCCGTTTAGAAGACCCTTATCTATATTTTGGTACCAGTCATTGGTGGCATCTAGTAGAGCCGTCAATGTGGAATGTAAGGGTCGGAAGCCTGATTGTGAATCTGTAAGTATGTCATGTTCTGTAAGATAACTGTAAAGTTGGTTAAAGATAATCCTTTCTATGAGCTTAGTGACAGCTGGCAGAACTGAAATAGGTCTATAATTATCTGGAATGCACTTCTTATCATCTTTGTATAATGGTGTCACTCTAGCAATTTTCCAATCATTTGGGAAGGTCATAGTTCTAATAGAAAGGTTAAATAAAAAAGTAAGAGATGGGGCTATTATTGTGTCTGCCTCCTTTAACAGCCTAGTGCTGATACTATCTAAACCGCAAGCTTTATTTGTTGGTAGAGCTTTTATCAACTCAATAACCTCTGTATTTGATGTCTCTTTAATACTGAAGGAGTGTTCAGTAGGAGTGATATAGTTTGAGAACTGCCTTGAAGAGGGTGGCAGTCGAGAAGCTAGCTTTGGCCCAATTTCAGTAAAATGGGAGTTTAGAGCATTACTGATTTCCTCTGGGGTAGTATGGTTTATATAATTATATATGATATTTTTAATAGATGTTGTATTAACTCTGCTGCCCAGTAAGTTATTAATGCCTTTCCATGTTTGTTTTATATTCTTAGAATTTTCTCTGAAGTACAAATTATAGTATTCCTCTTTAGCAGATTTAATACTATAATTGACTCTATTTTTAATATGTTTATACTCCAACCAACTGTTTCCTGTATTGAGCCTTTTAGCTATCCTCTTTATCTTATCCCTTTCAAACATGAGGCTTTTAAGTTCTGATGTTAACCAAGGGGCTGGCTTGGCTCGTACCCTTTTGCGTCTTAGAGGAGCATGATGGTTACAAACAGAAAGGAAAGTTTCTTTCCATGTTTGCCAGGCAAAATTGGGATCGTTGTAATTTTCTATATTTTCCCATGGGATCAACATAAGATCCTCCCTAAATCTATTTTGATCAAAGTTTCTATATTGTCGAATCAAACATTACAGTAAATGTTTATGCTTAAGTAACTCAGTGAGAGCTTTTCTGTTCCCATGAAAACCGCACTGGTCGGATAAAAAATATACGAACAATCACAGCTGACGGTGGTCATGTATAACATTTTGTTTACTGACGTTGTGTGTTACCATATCGTTTACATTCGCGTTTTTGTGAAACCAGTTACATAGAAACATACAAAATATGTCCGTACCTGCTATCTGGCCTTGAGTTTCCTGATAATCTTTGATTCCAACAGCGACTGTTTACAAACACATTCGTCCGCCATTGAAGAACGCGGGCTCCAGAATTTCAGCGGATTTCTACAACCTCGTCCCCAGGGCCATCGTGTAAGAAGCTATTAGTTAAGGTGATTCCCTAGGAAAAGAATCTGTCATAGATTTGTAATGAAACTTGGCACAATTGTACAACAACTCAAGTGGGTCACAATGATGCAATAAAAACAAGGAGTCACCGTGCTCGTTTTTACGGCACAAGCTGACGAATATGGTGTTCTAGCGTCTGTTGCACGCACCCCGATACTAGGAAATATGGTCAATGATTTTCGATGCAGTCTGAAATATCACCAAAATCTCAACTTTATTCTATTGACTATTCACCTATGTCACAGAAATATGTATGTGAATAGCTGCAAATTTATTTTAACAACAAAAATTGGTGGGAAGTTGATGTGCTGTCTTGAACCGGAAGTGGCCCGATCCGTGGCATTTCTTTCAACTGCGTAAAATCTGCTGATAGATTTCTGCCTATTATTTCCTGTTTTACTGGGGACACTGTTCTTATTAAAATTATGGAATAAAAAATGGGGGTTACCGTGCTCGTTTTTGCGCATTTGCCAGGAAAAGGTGAATTCACTTCAAAATACGTCTTTCCGAGAGGGAACTGGGACGAGTTTCAACTTTTGAGGTGGCTGCTCCCACAAGGAACGACGAAAAATAAAACTTATTTGCGTAAAGAATATAAAGAGCTTTCGATCTTGATATTTCGGTGGTTCTCAATGTCCACCATCTCAAAAGTATTATGCGCACTAAAGATGCGCAATGCAAAACTAGGGAATCACCTTAAAGTAATTTCGCGCTTTACTCTTCTTGTACAAAAGCAACAGACGCATAACTTCTGTCATTCATTAAGCATATTAATGGTATTCTTTCTTGAAAATCCATATACAGTTGGAACGTTCCGACCATTTCAGACCAACATGGTCTCGAACCTGAGATTAGAAATTATTCACAATTGTGAATCATGCCAAAATTATCATATATCGACAATCCCCGTCATTGCGCAAAGCCACCTCGATGAGCACAGTTTCAGCTGCAAGTATGTCTGTGTGAGATGATGCTCTATATTTTAGTGGAGGGATATTTAAATAGTGGCAGTGATGGCAATAAATAACCTTACTTTCTCATTACCTGAAATCCCATATGGTCCAGTGGTTAGGGTGCGACGCTATCTTCAGCGTCGAGGCCCAGGTTCAAGTCCTGGTGTGGGATTTTTCGTCCTATTCTAGCTTCTTCTTCCTCTTCTTCATCTTCTAACAGAGTCAGGAGTTTGCAAAGGAACAATACTAAAAATTTTATTTTGCATTGTTAATGCTCACGGTCTGTCAATTAGGGCACTGAAGAAGCTGGCAGGGCTACTCCAAGTATGTTTATTAGTATTACAATCATTACTGCAAGTATCATCAGGAATAATAGGGATAAATTTGTTACAGAAAAACAGTTGCCCCCTTTTTGACTTACTTAAAAAATCAGCAGATGTACTCCTCAAAGAGTGGCAGACTAGGAAGGCTCCACTCCATCAAAGATGGAATGCACAAGCAGTTTAAACAAAAGCTATAGGCAGACTGTCGCTAAGACCTTTTAATACCATAATGTCCACCCATGCAGTTGCTGACAGCACTTATGTGTAATAGCAACAATGCTCCCATTTGTTTATCGCCATAGCCACAAGTATTGTGGCCCTTGTGATCAAACTGTTTGTGAGTTTTTACCATTTCTTGAGTGCAATATAGCTGCTGAATGCTTTTTAGACCTGTTCAACCAGCGTTCAACGGATGTTGAAAAGTTTGCAGGCTTGTGATTACAATACCGCGCGATACATGTTCACCTTATTCACCAGTTTTCTAACAGTTCACCCTCACAGTTATTTTAAAACATGTGTGTTAATATGTACATGACTGTGTGGATGTTTGTATGTTGTTGCTATTTTATGACAGAATTTCAGAGGCCTCTAAGCAATGCATGAAGCTGCACTGAAAAATTTGCTAAGAGAAACTAGAATTGAAGTTCTGGTGCCCAGATACAATACGATCACCGACATATCGCTGGACAGCGTAGAGATTCTTGAGGGTGCCTTTCCTTGGCATTATTATCAAGTGGCAGTTTACATTATATTGCTTTAATTATATATACGAGGTAATATTTGTTTTGTACTGTAAGGACTTTTTTCTTTCCGTTCATTAAAGGTGTTCCTGTTCGTGGTAAACTGATTAATCCTCGAGAAGATTGGCACGATCAAGCGGTGCATCAACTGGCAAAAAGTTGATAAAACAATGAAATGTCAGGCTTCTTGGTTTTGTGTAGGGAGACTTAATACAGGCTTAAAGTGCCTATAAGCCTTCAGACGTTACGTTGTTATATGAAAGTAGGAAGTAATCTAAACAACTTATGGCCAAAGAAACTCCGCTCCGAAGCGTTTTTATATATTTTTCCGCCCAGCAAACATGCGATTTTGACCACCATTTTGAATCTGACCGCGCAAAGTTTTTCGATCGAGAGCCTGGGTTATGACGTCAGAGGAGGGATTCGTTTCTTGTCAAACAAAACTTTCACACAGATTTTGCAGTTGGCGAGGTGAGAATTATGCTCATAGATGTGTTGTCGAGAAAAACGTAACCAAGGGAAAAAAACAACTAAGGTAAAGAGACGCCAAAACGATGCCAGTGCCTTCTCTGACGTCACAGACCCAGTCTCCCATGTCGCTCGGTCAAGATTTCGGAATTCTGAGTTCAACCGCGTGAAAAAAGTATAAGAACGCTTCGGAACGGAGTTTCTTTGAATATAAGTTGCTTAGATCACTTCCTACTTTCATATAAAAACGTAACGTCTGAAGGCTTATAGGCACTTTAAAAGCGAAGATACATCTCATAAACGAGGAGCAGACCGCAATCGGCACAATTGTGGGTTTGATAAAACAATGAAACTTGTTCTGTTACTTTGTCCAAATACTAAATGAAAGTTTACGCGAATTCTTTCTTTCTTTCTATTTTTTGCCAGATATTGAGGCAACTAATGATTCACACGAATCACGCAGGGTGACACTACTTAAACGTCAAGCCCTCGGAAATCTTGAACCTAATAACTTCAATACAGCTAAATGCTTAATAAATATGCTCATGAAGAACTCGAAGGTGTGATCGCTCTTGCTGTCCTTGGAGCAAGTTCTTACAGAATTTTGCGTATAAAAAGGTCACGCCTAGCTTGACGATACTACCCCAACACCCCCTAGTCACGTATATATATGTCGGTTGGTCAACCTACTATTTGCAAGAAGTAGTCAAAATATTGTTTTCTTCCCTTGGTGATATCAATAGGTTTAAAGCAATAAAATTTGCCAAAGGCACAGTGTTCTGACTGATTTTATGTTTATTATGATAACGCACATACACGAACGACCGTAAACTGTGTTCGAGAGGGACGGAGAGTAGGAAACCCCTAACATTACATCCAAAAGCATTAAAATCTGCATCACAAGAAATCTCAATGTCTAGCCCCCTAGCCCCCGTCGGCTTGATGTGATCGGCTATGTCCTCTTCCGTTGCGCTTGGAAAAGTTTTGATGATTACTCGATCACAGATAGACAAACAGACAGATAGAAAGACAGACAAACAGACAGACAGAAAGACTAACCCCCACCTTTCAAGCAAAATCTGCTCGAATAAGGTCAATAATGCTTTGCAATTTGTGCTAGGTATGTATCAACATGTACAAGTAGGAGGCGAGCAGCCCAGGAACAGCGTCTAGCATTTTCTGTTAAGGAGTGGTGCACGGCACACTTTCAACAATTTGTAATTAATCTATATCAAATGGACCTCCCACTAGCAAAATCTGGGGCTGAATGAATTAGTTCTTTATGCTTCCATCAACATCACAGTCCCTCTGAAAATAAAAGGCAAAAGTGTCAAGACAAATTATCTATACCCTATTTCAGACCCAACTACAAAAATGTATACCCTATTTCAGAACTATTTCAGATATTTTTTTCATGTCCACAACAACCGATTTCTGTTAAAATCATACCATATCCCAGGCCAAAAAGACAAAATCGATACCCTATTTCAGACCAAAAAGGCAAAATCTATACCCAATTCAGACTAAAACTGCTTCAAAATGATACCCCTTGGGGCAGCACATACATATATGGCTTATATATATACATATGGAAGTACCCCCCTCCCCCCTTTTTATTTTCTGGGTGTATCCCATAGTATTCTTAAAGTGCTTCCAAAGCTCTCTAGGGCTTTAACTGTTCTCAATAGACTCTTAAAAATGAAGACTTTGCTTTTTTGATGGATCTTGTTGCCAACTGGCCGGAACTGTCTGTTTTTTCCTTTGTACAGTTTACTCTTCTGTTTCAGTTCTTTGTATTCTACCATATGTTACTTCTTTTTGGGCTACTTAAGGCAATAGCTTTTTTATCAGTCTTCAGTCAGTCAATAAATCAATTAATCAACCTTTTTGTATCTGTGAAGTGGGCCCAACAAATCTTCAGCAACCGGACATCTCACGAGTCTAGAGTCGAGTCATCAACATTTTTGGTCCTTCGAGCCGGATGGCAGAATTTGGAAATGATTGACTCTAATCAAGAGTTGGAAGGTTCACCAAGACCGAGAGAAGATTTAAACATCAAAGCAAATGAGTATGCAACAAGCACAAAGCAAGACGTTGTCGGCAGCGTAAGAACAAAAAAGCCCACAGCGAAAGGCAAAACGGTCAATCTGCCCAAAGGAAAATATCGCGTCAATTGAAGAAAATAGAACTGCTCACTGAAGACTGACAACGTGCACATAGTTCAGAGTGAACTGAAGACTTTGCATGAAGTTCTTGAAGACCTGCAGAAAGCACACGTCTTATGTGGTACTCTGACCACAAAGGAAGAAAAACTCATTGCAAGGGACTAATACCAAGAGCACAAGATAATGGGTGATTTCATTGACAAAATCGGAAATTGGACTATCTTGGCAAAGCGCCAAATAGAGGAACAGCTCAATAACGGTTCAATTATCTCCGAACTGTCTAACCGTTCCAAGGCTCCTTTAAGAGCTTCATCTGTCTCTACGAGAGCTAGAGAAAGAGCCAAAGCAGCAGAATTAGTTGCCAGAGCCGCTATGCTAGAGAAAAAGCAAGCTCTTCAAAATGAAACTGTAAGGCTTGAACTGCAGGAAGGGGTTGGAGTGGCTCAAGCTCGTGAGCGCGCATACGCTCAAGTGGAACAAGAACTGAACTTTAACGACGGGATGAATGAATATCTCGATGAACACAAAGTTACAGTCGCAGCAACCCGCTTCTGCTTTATCAAAGGCTTTATCTGTCTCTCAACCTATTGAGCTACGGCCCCCAGTGACGAGCGTGATTACAACCAGATTTTCACTGAAAGCAGACAAATTCCCTGTAACCGAACTTTTGAAGAACTGTACCCGGAAGGGCAACCAAAGAAACTGATAAAGGGGTGTCTATTCATGGACCCCAAGAAGGGTTACCTGGAAGCAAAACAGCTGCTGGAAGAAAAGTACGGTGACACGTAGAGGATCTCCAATGCTTACCTCAAGAAAGTAACTGAACGGCCGACCATCAAACTGGGAGATGACGTTGCCCTTGATCGGTATTCAACTTTCCTGACCCAATGTCTTAGCCATGATGTCACTCTCTTTCTTTACGATCTTGGACCACCCGCAAAAATCATCAAAACATGGTGAAGAAGCTCCCAATGCAGCTGCAGGATCATTGGTGCAGTGAAACCAATGGATCAGCCAATAACGGGCCCAGTATCTGACACGGAAACTTGCAAGACGGAATGGACATGGCAAAGCTATCAATCCCCAGATGCTACAACAAGAGTGAAGGTCGCATGGTACAGCGCCAACGTCATGTGTTTGCTGATGCGTCTGAGACTGCCTTTAGCGCTGTAGCTTACCTAAGACTCCAGTCTGAAGACGGCATTCACCACTGCTCCTTTGTGCTTGGAAAGGTGAAGTACTGAGATTAGAGCTGCAAGCTGCGGTCCTGACAGTACGGATTTGCCAAACCACCCAGAGAGAGCTAGATATTTAGGCTGAGCAGAACACCTACTGGACAGATTTAACTACCATGCTCCAGTATACCAAGAGTGAGAAAGCCAGATTTCACACTTTTGTAGTCAACGGGGTTGCTGAATTGAGAGAAGGCTCGGATCCAAACAAGTGGAGGCATGCTCCTGGCTACCTAAACGCTTCTGATGACTGTTCCAGGGGCTTATCTGCACAAGACCTAACACAAGAAAGCCCATGGATCCAAGGACCGAGTTTTCTCTGGCAAGACGAAAGTCACTGGCCAGAACAAAAAATCTGCCGACCTCCTGATTACTATGACCCTGAAGTTGAAGTCGAGATGTGGTCCGCTTTCTCTTCCAACACCTTAATGGATCCAGAGAAAACCTCCTCATGAATTAACCTACGTAGAGTGACCGCATGGATCAAGAGATTCACTACTAAATGCCAGAGAAAGCTGAAAAAGCAAGTGTCTAATCTCACTGCAGATATGAGGTGTCCTTCAAGGAGTTGGCCTCTGTTTTATCACTCATTTCTAAACCAGTAGGGCATGGCACCAGCGACACTCAGAAACGTCTTGGTGAAGTACTCAATATTGTCAAGAACATTCCATCATACGTAGCTTCAGAGTATATATACATGAAAACCCCCTGCGTTCCAGTTGGTATTCCAGGAATTCACTCTCCGCATCTAATGTTGTGTCACCTAGCCAAGTCTCTGTGCAGATCAATACATCCAGTTGGAGTAGTAGCATTGGAGCTTGCACAGATTGGATTAGTTCTTGGAATGCGTGCATATAAATGCCCTGTGGTAACTGCTAGGCCAAGTTTGCTGATGCAACCTTCAACAAGTTGCTGCTGTGCACTGAAGCAGCTCTTCTTGTAGTTTTGCAACAGGGTTTTGTTGCAATTCTTACTACGACCCATGTCAACAAAAGCAAAGACACGTTCTTACCTTAGTCCAAGAGGTGTAAAGTGATAGTCACACCAGGACAACAAGGAGACAGCAGCAGGGTGAGAGGCAGTAACACGCCAGGGCGACAACCAAACACGCCAGGGCGACAACCAAACACGCCAGGGCGACAACCTAACACGCCAGGGCGACAACCTAACACGCCAGGGCGACAACCAAACACGCCAGGGCGACAACCTAACACGCCAGGGCGACAACCTAACACGCCAGGGCGACAACCTAACACGCCAGGGCGACAACCTAACACGCCAGGGCGACAACCTAACACGCCAGGGCGACAACCAAACACGCCAGGGCGACAACCAACACGCCAGGGCGACAACCCAGCACGCCAGGGCGACAACCTAACACGCCAGGGCGACAACCTAACACGCCAGGGCGACAACCTAACACGCCAGGGCGACAACCTAACACACCAGGGCGACAACCAAACACGCCAGGGCGACAACCAAACACGCCAGGGCGACAACCTAACAAGCCAGGGCGACAACCTTACATGCCAGGGCGACAACCCAACACGCCAGGGCGACAACCAAACACGCCAGGGTGACAACCAAGCACGCCAGGATGACAACCAACTGCCAACTAGACAACCTGATACGCCCAGTGTGTATACATTACAAAGCCAAGGAAGCATCCTACACGGCATCGAAACGCAGAACGCAAAGGCGACAATCAGACACGCCAGGGCGACAACCCCCCGCAGCTACCCAACACGCCTTACGACGGCAGGCAGGCACGAAATGGGGGAAGTAGGCACAAGACGAGAGGCGGTCGCAGCTATGCGCCGAGGATCGAGACGGTAGGCCTGCCACATAATGACAGAACATATACCACAGCAAGACGTGCCATTCCTGCCCGCAGCAAGACAGCATAGAGGTTTCAAGAAGACAGAAGGTTATCAGTGCAAGACGGAAGGCGATCACTGCAAGACGGAAGGCGGTCGCAGCAAGACGGCAGGCGGTCGCAGCAAGACAGCAGGCGGTCGCAGCAAGACTGCAGACGGTCGCAGCAAGACGGAAGGCGGTCGCAGCAAGACGGAAGGCGGTCGCAGCAAGACGGAAGGCGGTCGCAGCAAGACGGCAGACGGTCGCAGCAAGACAGAAGGCGGTCGCAGCAAGACGGCAGGCGGTCGCAGCAAGACGGAAGGCGGTCGCAGCAAGACGGCAGGCGGTCGCAGCAAGACGGCAGGCGGTCGCAGCAAGACGGAAGGCGGTCGCAGCAAGACGGCAGGCGGTCGCAGCAAGACGGAAGGCGGTCGCAGCAAGACGGCAGGCGGTCGCAGCAAGACGGAAGGCGGTCGCAGCAAGACGGAAGGCGGTCGCAGCAAGACGGCAGGCGGTCGCAGCAAGACAGAAGGCGGTCGCAGCAAGACGGAAGGCGGTCGCAGCAAGACGGAAGGTGGTTACACAAAGGCTCCACAATCTTCTTGACTGCTTCTTGCTTGTTCCTGACGAAAGGAGAAACACCATATTTTATGACAGTGGTCGTGCTAAGAATGCCAATGACATCCCAGTTGCAGAATGGCCTGTACAAGAACTTGAGGAAGAGCTGCCTCAGTGCACATCAGAAACCTGTTGTAAGTCCTGTCTGGCAACTTGGCCTACAGTAATTGTAACCAAGTTTCTTTTCCTGTAAGCATTGGACACAGCTCAACCAATTCGCCAAGGAGTCTGACCTCTAGCACATCTTTGAAATGCACACGATGCTCACCAAAGCAACCATCCCCACGGCAAGACAACCACCCTTTCACTGATAATGCAAGAAACACACCAGTTCGAGACTTGATCCTCTTCCTGACCACCATCAGCCTACTTGAGACTACATCCTGGATTAGTAAGCCAACTACAAAACCTATCAGATAAGAGAGGCCTTTTCTTCATCTTGGAGCATTCCCTAGCTTGCATATTCGAGTCCTGTAACACATGTGCTTTCCTACAGAACTTCCCAACTGCCTTCAACAATCATCCAAGGACCCAGCCATCATCATAGGCATTTATTTTGTTGCAAATTGCATCAGATTGTATCTAGCTGTTGCCACAGCACGTTTGAACCCATAACCAAGGTACCTCTTTCTGTAAGTAAGACTTACAGAAAGAGGACAGACCCCACTTGAGCAGATCACTTACCAAACGAGCCCCACCCCAACTGCTAAGCCAGGTGATGAGAGAGGCCAGCCAAAGCTGATGCAGGAGTTCTGATGTAGAGCTGATAAGCACTGCTGGTCCACCTCCCCAGGGCTTGAATGAGGTGATCCGGCACTCTACTGCGTGCTGCGACTGTGGTGGCTCCGATGCAAAAGCTATGGCTAGAGAAGTTGCCTGGCACACCTGCAGCTGCCAGGATTTGACTAAGCCAGTTGGTGAGTAAGGTGCGAGTCAGAGGCCGACCATCCTGCAGCAAGAACAAGGGGCCTGGGGCAATACCTCTGAGAGCTAGATAAGCCAACATGGCCTGAACAGCGCAAAGAGGAGGCCAATGTGAATAAAGCAGCCAATGCGGAATGGATCAGTCTTGGACGCCTTAATCTTAACTTGCAAGCAGGAAGGGTTAGAGTTGGAGTTCACAGCAATATCTGATACCTCAAGGTGAATGGAGGACTGGAAACTGGCGAGGTTGGGGACTGGAACTCTGAGGATCTCAAGAAGCCAAAGAAGGTGAGAGTGCAGGCAGCCCAGAACATGCAGTGGTCAGGAAGAATCAGATCGAGGGAGTTGGCAACAATCCACATAATGGAGTCAGTCACAGGCAAACGTTCGTCGGCAGGAGAGCCTTGTTGATGCTTGATGCTACAAACCACCCTGGAGACATAGACAGTTGGCTAGAGGATCGGGGAAGCCTTGTTCGATGTGTAGAGACCGTACAGCAGAAAGGTAGACCTTAATGGAGAAATGTTGGAGGGACTCGGCTAAGGAAGTTGCAAAAAGGCAGAGGGTCCACTCATCGGCTGGACAAGGAGAGCCACTGGCGTGAAGCCTGCCAGAATGAAGACAGAACTGGTGAAACCTGTCTTGGCAGACGTATAAGTTTGGCGAGTAGAAGGGGCCAGACCTTCGTAAGAAAAATCCAGCACCGCTGCTCTAGTTGGGAGAAGTCAGATCCTTGAGAAGCTGATGCGGAATTGAAACTGGAAACGGATGTGCCTTGGGAGCTAAACGCCGGAATTCCTGCCAATTAAAATGAGAAAGGGCATCAGCAATTGAGTTCCGCACGCCAAGAATGTGTCGGGCCGTGAAGAAGTTGAAACGGGCTGAGGCCATAAGCAGACTACACATTAAATGCATCAGCTGGGGGACCTTGGAAGTCCTAGAGTTGAGGACCGACACGACAGCTGTGTTGTCAGAATGGAACAAATGTTCCTCTTAGCCCCACCTTGGGCCCCACAGATGCACTGCGATAACCACTGGGAAGAGTTCCTTGTAGGCAATAAACTCGTGCTGTTGGATGGGCAACCATGGACCAGAGAACCATTCTCCACAGAAAAAGGCACCAAAGCCAATGGAACTTGCTGTGTCAGAAGTGACCTCCAGATCTAAATCCAGGGTCAAGCCTGGATAGAGCCAGAAGCTGACGCCATTCCCCAAAGAGACAAATTGAACCCACCACTGGAGGTCAAGGTGGAACTCCCAGTTCAACCGGATAGGATGATCAGGTTGCCAGAAGCAGCAGAGCAGGTCAATCATGCGATGCAGGAAGGTTCGGCCAGGCCAGACCACTTTGGCGGCGAAATGGAGGTGGCCAATCAAGGATTCGAGTTACCATCTGTCGCACCAGCAGCGAGGAACCCACGAGAAGAGTAAATCTTGAAGGGCAAGTAGCTTCTCAGCTGGTAGGCAAGCTATCTGGTTGACTGAGTCAAGTTCGATACCCAAAACAACCATACAAGTTGTGGGTCTCACACACTTAGTGGGATGCAGTGGCAGGCCCAGCCGACGACAAATGTTTAAGGCAGTGTCGAGATTGTGAGCACACTGTAGAGAATTAGGAGGGCCCACACTGATGAAATCATCCAAGTAGTGAACGAGATCAGACACAGCGTAGGATCCATTCCACTAAGTCCGCTACCGAGTTGAAGATGAACGGTGCTGAAGGCCAAACGGGAGCGCGAGATTGATGTAAAACTGGCCTTTCAATACTTCATTGGCCAGATAGGTATCGACGACGGCTGGATGTTGAAGGGCAGACGGCTTGTTACGTTTAGAGGAGCTAAGCGGAGAGGTTGCAAGGAAGCCCACCTTAAACCCATGCCTAAGCCCCTGGATTACGAAGGAAACTCGATCCTGGTCCGGGTGCTCACGCAGCTCCTGGGTGAAGAGGTCAGGGACGAGAGGGCTAACTAATTTGACTGGAGGAAGGGGAGGCCATGCTAGAAGGGGAAGTAAAAGTGAATTGGCAACCAGAAAACGCACGCAGCAATGCAACCAAGCAACTCAAGCAAAACTTAATGGAACTAAGAAGCAACCAAGGCAACAGCAACAGCAAAACTAGTGACTAGCAAGAAAAGAGAAAAGAATTAAAGTCCCTTCTTGGGATGCTTGGAGAGCTCCCTGGAGTCTGGGCCAGGCGACAAACCATGTTTGGCGTCAGGCATGATGTCCCGATCGGGCGAATCAAAACAATCCTTGGCACGATGTAAGCCAGAACAAGAACTGCATTTGTGGGTGAAGCGGCAGGAAGAATAAGGCGCAGAGCAACAGCAAGCGACGAGTTGTTACCCCAAGCTCCGCTAAGATGGGATACAGAACAGCCGGGGCAAGGCACCCGCTGAATGGAAATTGAACAGCTGGAAATCCATGCTTGACCAATCCTGCGGCAAATTGCCGGTAAGTACGGAGGATTAGAAGCTTGTAGCTCGTTAAATCACGCCAGCAATGTTGGAAGTGAGAAAACAAGGACCAAGGAAAAAACTGAGAATGCTTCAGTCCAAGACACAATGCCCTTGATGCGCCGCGTTGTCTCTTGGGAGTGGAGGTGAGAACGGCATGCCTATCAAACAGCAGTTGAGGCCCGGGTTCAACTTCTGACAAATTCGCCTAGAGAAGGTTGCTGAAATCCACAAATTTGCCCGCCACAGTTTGTGCCACCAGCTTTGCAGGTACAGGAGAGAAACTGGGACCAACGACAAAGGGCTGTTGAAAAATGGGCGGGGCCAAACTAGGAACATGAGCAGAGGTAGCCACGTGGAACAGGTTTTGGACGAACGAAGACAGAGTTGGACAACACAGCAATAGACAGAACGGCAAGGGAGAAAGTGTTCCCAATCAGGGCACAGCAACCGACCTACCTTGAACAGAAGGGGCGGAGGAAGCTTGTAGATTGAGACAATTCGGCTCCGTTGGAGAGGCCACCCCACGCCAAACAAGATGGAGCAACAACAGGCACATGAACAGGTGCGATCGAACTCACGATTGGTAGAACAGATGCCAATTGCGACAAGGCCACAGGTCCAGCGGCAGCTAATGCAACACGAACTGCAGCCACCAGAGGCGATGAACTCCGGCGAAGGACTAGGATCAGAACGTGGCAGCGAAGAAGGAGCTGTCACCAGAGAAGACGAAGTCGTGGTAGAGTCGAAGCACTCAACGCCATGGCCAAAGAGTAAGCACTATCAAGACTATTATGAGTTTGACGCAACATCGCAAACTTAGAGCCAAGCAAGAGATCCGAAATGATCTGCAAGCAAACTGCAAATGCCACAAACCGCGCAAAGCCCCAGAATGCCATGGGGCACCCCCTGCTGCAGGGAGCGACTGCTGACCAGCAATTGTCTCGAGGTTAACTTTGCCTAAATTGCATTTAGCCACGTTTAAAAGTGCATCAGTTTCCAGTGGCCAAGAACAGTGCTACAAACCAAGTTTCAATGATATATTATCCCCGAACGAAGTGAGGGAAATACTCACGACACTAATGCAGCAATATTATACCGCCTACTTGGGGACTCCAAGCCTGTCGCCATCTCGAAATTTAACGTTGTCTGTCAGTCAGTCAGTCAGTCAGTCAGTCAGTCAGTCAGTCTGTCGTACGACTTTAGGCGCGGTTACCCCGCTAACCAATAACAAAGGCCGGATCGATCACGTGTGCCCTGTTGTTTTACTCGGAATAACTTAGAGATGAGATTTGAACGAAGCATTTAGATTTGAACGAAGCAACAATATATTGTAGCTGCGTTCACGAAAATGGAAAACTTAACTGAAAAACTTGAAACACAACAGTCTCGCGAAGCTTGTCTTCAAATGAGAAGGGAACAGGCACGAGCAAGGCGAAATCATGAAACGAGCGAACAACAGCGCATGAATGCCAATCGAAAACGACATGAACAGAAACGGGTAATGCAGACAACTCCGCAAAGAGAACAGCGCTTGAACGCAAATCGGAAACTTCAGGAGAAAAAGCGGGCCGAAGAGAAGACTCCGCAAATTAAGACAACAGCGCATGAATGCTGACCAAAAGCGACATGAACAGAAGCGGGAAACACAGACAACTCCGCAAAGGGAACAGTGCTTGAAAGCAAATCGGGAGCTTCAGACGCCGTTTTGTGTTAAACTCAGATACTTATTTAGAAAGGACAAGCAACAAAGGTTAGTCAGTGGAAATCGAACAATCACCGTGACAAATATATATTTTGTAACTCGATCACTTCAAGAATGTATTAAAATCTGTATGCTGATCATTTTCCCTCGAAGTATTGTTTTACTACGCTTCTGTCGCCAGTTTCGGCTACCGTATTTGCTCAGAGCAATCGGAACTTGGAGTCTTGAATAATTTAGTCAGATGTCTTATTTTTCTATAATCTGACATGCGGTGATTGCAGCGAAAATCGTTCACAAGCCCTTAGAAGTATTACTGGGTCTGAAGCCCGTGTATAATTTGAAGTAAACTGTTCAAGTTTGGCTTTGATTCTGGGAGAAATTTTGCTGTTTTGAGTGGGTTCAAATACAAAACAATTCGAGCCTATTAAATATGCATGCCTGAGTCTGGTGCATGCAGTAGTAAAAACAAATCGCACAGGAAGCCTATTTAATTGTACTGCCTATGAATTCGAAATTAGAAAATCAGTGTTCCTTTTTCCCGTACTACGACGGCCGACCAACTTCAAACTTTGAGTATTAAATTTCGAGAACGTGCTTGGCAGACTGTATGAATTAATTTGACGTGCCGACCGTGGGAAATACGTACTTCGTCACGTAATCGATTCTTTTTTCAACGCAAAAGTATAACACACACCATTCTTTTTCTCCTTCCTTTGCATGTAGCACTTGAGTTCGAAGAAAAGATTGAGTCAACATTTCGGTAAAACAAAGGCTACTCTTATTGGGAGTTACCAAAAGTAAAAGTCCCATCAATGGCAGAGTGAGGGGGTATATGCGATTATCGTATTTCTAGTCTACCTATTTAGGAAATTTTGGAGGGAATTTTGTAATTTTGGGAAGACTTCAGAAAAGTGCTCTCTCATAACCGCTGTGACAAATTGCACAAGGTTCTAACAAATGGTCACACCGAAGATCTTCGAATAAGTGCCCCACTGTAATAGATGACCACCCCCACCCCCCTCTTGGCCAAAATTTTAAATAAGTTCCTCCTCCCCTTTACAGACTTTGTGTCGTTTTTGCACTGATGGTAAATTAGCACCATCGAAAATCAAAATCGATGTTTTATGCTTTAAAGTATGTCACTATTAATAGATCTATACGAACTGCTTTGTTGTTCATAAGCAAATGATATGCATTGCAAAAGTAAATGACTAGGGAAAATTTAATAAGGGCCTCCCCTCAAACAAGCTCGCCCTTTTGGATAAGCATTCCTAACCTAAATTTGCTGAGGCCCAGGATGCTTGTGGTATGACCGAATGGTAAAAAATCTAAAACACTTCACTTATCTTTCTTGAGCCATTTTTCATTTAGAAGTTGTGCCTCAGTAAGAACTGAAAAAAAAAAAAAAGAAGAGAGTTGCACATAACTTCTGGTGGAAGGCCAGAGGGCACAACTTGCACTACACTACATTTGTGGCAGTGCCAATCGAGAATGTTTTAGAAAAACAACAGCAAAAAAGTTGACACCTGAAAAATAAAAACACAGGCAAAGCAATAATTCTTTGTCAATCAAACTGATTAGACAACATTGTTTTCAGCAGCCAATATCTGTATTGTTTGCACAACTTATCATTTGGGATTTTTCTGCATAATATCGTAGCAGACCTGGAAATTTTGGCACTTTGGATTAAATCTATCTAATAAAAAAAGCAAGCTGTTCACACGTATGTGACAGACAGCAAATTAGGTTTTTGCCCAACATAGTGCAGCAAACACTAAGTATAAAATATAAAATATAAAATTCAAAAGTGCCCTCCCATTTAAAAACGTTCATGCCCACAAATTAATGAAAAATAAAGTCTTTGAGAGAATAGGACTCACTGAGAACATTTAGAGCACCTCTTTCAAAGACAAAGTAAATAACATCATACATGACTGTAGAATAACATATCAGAGCTTACAGTTTTCTGTTCAATACATTTCTACATTCATCTTCCACTTGAAGCCATCTCCAGTCAAATAATCCTTGTAAACTTTGAGTCAAGTCCATGTGCCATGCCTCTTTTCCACTGTCCTGAAAGCTGCGTGGTGTGAAAGCTCTGCGAGAAAAGAGAGAAATGTATTAAATAACCTGGAATGTTTCAAAGACAGGCATAAAGCTAAGCGTAAGTTTGTTTCATTCATTTGTATGTCACAAGTTTCAACTTAGTAAGACTCACCAGAAAGCCTGACTTTCGCTCGCTCTGCCATTGTTGGTTTGCAAATCTCTTCTCACAAACACATCCATCTTTGTTGGAGTCTTCTCACAAATGGCTTCTGTGCATGATGGAATGAAAGGTGTGAAAAATGCAGTCAAGCCAGTTTTGGCACACTTGTCAGTTGGATGCATGAACAAAACAGCATGGGATGCATGAACAAAAAGTGCATGAGGTTGGGTGGGGTTTTCTGGGTTATAAGTAAATGGCCACGGCCATATAACTAAAAAATAGATATCTAAAAAGTACATGTGCCTACTGCTCTAAAGCAGGGAGGTTACTGAGTAGGCATGAGAGCAAAACCTGATAATTTATATGTAAATTAGTGGACAACAGTTTAAAACACACTAAAAAAAGTCGAAATATCATGGCTTTTGTGCCCCTTGTACAAACAAGTTTATTACTTCGCACTGTCCTGTTGTCACAGCCTGCAGATCATAAGGACATGACTCAATTGCTAATTTATCAAGGATTATGCCATCTTATGTTTTATTCATCATCGTCGGTATAGAGAAGCTTGTCAATTTATAAGAGATAATATCATTTAAATATTATTTCAAAAGCAGCCTCTATTTTGTGTTCAACGTGAGCAACTTCAAAATATG
This sequence comes from Plumapathes pennacea, assembly GCA_964036295.1. NCBI lineage: Eukaryota > Metazoa > Cnidaria > Anthozoa > Antipatharia > Myriopathidae > Plumapathes > Plumapathes pennacea. The sequence goes on along the minus strand of OZ038465.1, from coordinate 19,470,364 downwards.
TAAACTAACATCAAGTCAATATGAGTATATTTATTTATAATTTGAATACCTGTGCAGTTGCGTCGCCGCCCGAGTCGCCGTCTGTACTCTTCACATTGACATTGAGAATAGCAATCATCTTGTCCTCGTTGTTTAAATCATGTAGATCAGATATTTCTACATAGTCGTTCCAATCGCTCTCGAATCTTTGAAACTATATTCGCCTATTTTGCGAAACGTCAAAATGAGCTTTTGTATATTGATTTAGGTCCTCAAGAGACTTGAAATGCTGGACTTCAACCACTTGGCGTCTGTCACCAAGCTGTAAAGGGATCTGCAACGCCAGATAAACATTCTGTATTTTTATTCTGAATATATGCATTCCACATGGCTACTCGAGCAAACAAAATATTAAAATATGCACCTATTGCAAGAATGAAAACACAAATATGCAAATAATCACGTTCTTATTGCTGCAGTGCACCAAACTATGACTCGACAGAACACGGATGGTTTAATTTCAGGCCAATAACTCAAGGATTTTACCTTCTTCGTTTCCTCCGTCGCCATGTTCCATGCTTTGAGACATTCTCGTTCCAATCTCCCAACGTACAGTCATTTCCAGGTCCCCGCTGTAAATCTCATCCAAGTCCCCGGTAACCGGAGCACTTCTAATGATCAAAAGTCGTTTTTTGCCCCGCTAAATCCCCCCATATCCCCGCTATTCCCGGGTTGGGGGGGGGGGGGGGGGGGGGGAGGGGGGAGGGGGGGAGGGGGGATTTACATTGACTGGTGCATCACTGATTTGATATTCAGCCGCCATTTTGTCAACCGTACTGTTGCGATGTTTAGTCACCAGTACTTTGCCGTAGTGCAGTGACGTAGGATTGTCGATATATGATAATTTTGACATGATTTACAATTGTGAATAATCTCTAATCTTAGGTTCGAGGACATGCTGCTCAGACCCACCACCTCAGTCCCCGAACTTCTCAAATTTCGCATCTGTTTCCGATTAAATACCACAAGTTTCCGGTGTGAAAAGAAAAGTATCGCTTCACAGAACGTTTTCACGCAGGGTAAAAGTTTTTCGTCTTCGTTATTTTTCTGGCGTCTTTAAAAATACGAACTGTTGCAGATTTGGTCACATAATTCTGAGTACCTTGTTCCTTCTTAGCTTTCTTTTATTCATGAAACAATTCAGAATGCTTAATGACGGAACATATTTCTATTACTTCGGATCAATCGGATGGACTTTCAGCGCTTCTTTCACTGTATTCTTTGCCCTAAATTGGATTTCAAAGCCACGAAAAGGTGCAAATTGAAAGACCACTTCACCAAACGGCATTGGGATGACATGATTTTGCAAGGTGGTAAGTTGCGTAACTGGGCATCAAATACAAGGACAAATACATTTTAAAAACAGACCTAAAGAAAAAATCTCTTAGACTGAAATGAATTAAACTAAAGAAGCAGTCATGGTAATAAGACAGGTTTCTGTAGAAAGGAATATTTGTTAAATGTCAGCACTAACATTAAATATCTACAAACACAACGTTAAATTGAACGAAATTACCGATAGAAGTTACGGGCCACGAACGGCATGCGATTTACGTGTTTTACGGGGGTGAGGGAGAGAAGAATGGAATAGAGGAGGAACGAAGGAAAGGGATAAAGGAAGATTGGACGCAGAGAAAGACAAAACTATATAAAAAAACAAACAAGAAACAAAAAACAAAATAGGAACACAGACGAGCAGTATTACAGAGGTCTAAACTGGTCTTCACTAGCGCATAAGCATAAGTATAAGCACAAGAGAACGACAGTGGCGACATAAAACATGAGACGTCAGAAATGGACGATTTTTATCCATCTCGCTCTCTTATGCTTATGCGTTAGTGACGACCGGCTTTGAGGAAGAAAGGAAAACTCAATTCTCTAGAGAAAAACAAAGAGAAGAAAACCTGTCGTACAGAAAAAAGACCAGTAAACAGATACATGCATGATCAGAGAAGCGAAAAGAGACCCTTTTAAGCGAAGCCTCTTCCTATTAGTCGATGACGATGATTGCGAAGCTGACGATAACGACGGTCGTGATGATAGACATGGCGATGACGATGATGATGACTATAATTACTGTTCAAAACGATGATCATTAGGATAATAAACATTATATAATAAATCAATAAATAAACAGCAAAGGACAAAACACAGAAACAAGGATATGAGGAAAATACTTTCATAAACAAACAAACAAACACGGCTTAAGGTGATTCCCTAGTTTTGCATTGCGCATCTTTAGTGCGCACAACACTTTTGAGATGGTGGACATTAAGAACCACCGAAACTTCAAGATCGAAAGTTCTTTATACTCGTTACGCAAATAAGTTTTATTTTTTGTCGTTCCTTGTGGAAGCAGCCACCTTTAAAGTTGAAACTCGCCCCAGTCCCCTCTCGGAAAGACGTATTTTGAAGTGAATTCGCCCTTTCCTGGGCAATTGCGCAAAAACGAGCATAGTGACCCCCCTTTTTTATTTCATGTATTTTAAGAAAATACGACTCCCCATGATATACCGAAATTTAGACAAAATATCTTTACTAAATTTTGAAATATTATCATTGAATCACTATTACAATATGTTTTTAGGCGTTTCAGGGCAAGCGTCCAGATGATCAAATTGCCTATTTTTTCATGGTGACCCCCTATTTTTATTTTATTTTTTTAATGTACTAGAAGTAATTACTAATTGTGCAAAGTTTTAAGAAAATTCAATTACTATTTCTTTTTCGATGGAATCACCTTAATTAAGGGAGGATGACAAATACGTTTTCACCATGTACTGGAAGTAGTGGAATTGGTGAGATTAAGGGACGTACATTGTAGTTTCGTACTGTCATACACTGGTAGATAGCTACACAAACATGTAGGTAGAACAACAAACAGGTATTGTACATGTACGGACTCCAAACAGCACACACTTTATGATGGGCCTCCTATATACATTGTACACTAGTGTTTAACATTTGAAAATGCGTGCGAGTATGATTGGAACCGGTCTGAGATTTTATTGGTGCGCATGCACACCGCTGTTTAAAAGTCACTTCTTGTTTCTTTTGATAAGGAGAGGAGAGCATGAAAACTGTTCTTTTGCTAGGGAGGTTAAACAAAGAAACACTAATTCGTAAACGCCGCACTGGGACTAACTATATAACATTGTTTCCTCTGTTTCAGAAACATTTTTCTGTTTCCGAGAAACAAGATTTGTTTTCCAAACATATTTATTTATGGACCAAGTCTCGTTTTTGTAATAAAGGCAGAAGGCAATTCAGAAATTGTCGCGTACCTTGGAGCCTGTGACTAGAATTATACCATCATGGTTCACAACCAATGTTGCAGCACACTATTACAATCTGACAGCTGGCAGTCACAGTGACGTCACACACTCTGAGCTGGTCGCTATTGGTGGCAACGTACAGTCCAGCAAAGCACAAGTCCAACACTTCGACATTGTATCTCACAAACTGGGCATCAAATACAGGGACAATTATATTTTAAAAACAGACCCGAAAAAAAAAAAAAAAAAAAAAACAGGTTTGTATATATTTAATTGTATATATTGTAAATATTCTGATTGGAATGAAATAGACTAAAGAAGCAGTGATAGTGATAAGGCAGGCTTCTGCAGAATGGAAAATATGTTGAACGCAAGCACTAACATTAAAGATCTCCAAACACAACGTTCAACGAAATGACAGATATAAGTTACGGTCCATGAACGGCATGCGATTTACGTGTTTTATGGGAAGAAAAAAGACAATAGGGGGTGAGGGAGAGAAGAATGGAATAGTTTTCATTAGTGCACAAGCATACGTATAAGAGTATAAGCACAAGTAAGCTACGGTGGCGACATTAACATAAAACGCCAGGAATGGACGAGTTTGATCCATACGTCGCTACTCTAGCTCTCTTATGCTTATGCGTTAGTGAGGACCAGGCTTTGAGGAAGAAAGGAAAACTCAAAACTCTAGAGAAATACAAAGAGAAGAAAACATGGCGTACATAAACAAAAAGCAGATACTCTAGCATTAAATATATGTAGGCATTTTCATATGGTCAGTACCTGCTTGATATGTTTTGCCGGGTAGTGTTTCCAGATCATACAGAACAATGTTCTGATTAAACGTCACCAACAACTTTTCCTTCGTTTTTATAAAAGGCACCGTGGAGAATCTCTCAACTGTCAGAACCTGTCTCATTTCTGTGTGTTAGGACAAACTCCGAGTGAACACAATGAACTTAATGCACACACACTCTCAGAGCACCTGTTTTCAGCTGCAACCAAAAGCAGGAGGCATTAACAAACAACGACAGTGCAATATCCTGTTTCAAAAAAGTGTCATGTGTCAATTTTCCCTGATCAAGGGCTTCCTCCTCCGACCAAATATAATCTACCTAACTTTTATCAGCAACTCTGACAATACAGCACTTGGATAAAAGTTCAACTTCTCCGAAAATTTTGTCTAAAGATTTACATGTCACTGGGATATGCTCACCTCAGAGATACAGTATTGTTATAACTTCAGGGACATTTTCAATGCTTAGGTTGTCTGGGGTCCAGGTTGGTTTGGCAGCTCACGGCGAATATTGCGTTACTGTTCTTTGGACACTTTGTGTAGTATCTGCTTCAGTACTGTGTCCTTTTACCCATCACGCTTTCAATACCTTTGGATATTCTGGAGCTGATTCTGAGATCTGATCATTATCAGTTTCTCTGACCTTTTATATCTCTCTTGATACACTGCAGTCAGTATGCAGCTTTTTTTCCTTCTTCATCACTCCGCTTGCAAAGGTGAATTACTGCTGGCTTAAGTTGCTAAAACTTAGCTGTTCTTCTTCACACACTTATGATTTTGCCTGGATTCTCTTCCGCAAATTCGACATCTGCCCTAGGTGAAAAAAACCCCGATATTTTCCACATGTATCTGCAAAATACCATTTATATTGTTATTGTACCCAGTCATAGCATGTACAGAACATGTACGTACATGCAAATAGACACACAGATACATCTACCTTCTTCACGTAATTTTTATGCTAATCTGACAAGCTAGCAGGCAACACATGTTTGGTAGTCAATGTCTATAAAGTGGGAACAACAAACAGCCTATAGAACCAGAGAACCATCAGAACGGCACAAACAACGCTGTGCTGATGGATCTAATGCTTCCATTAGAAGTCTAATGCTTGATGCATTATCAGCTTCAGCAGTATCTAACATTAAATGTACACGTATGCATGACCAGAGAAGCAAAAAGGGAACCCTTTCAAGCAAAGCCTCTCCCTTTAGTCGATGGCGATCACCGGGATGCTGACGATAACAAATGACTGGTATCTCAATATTGATAACGGTCTCATTAACGCCATCCTTTTCATCGATCTGAAAAAGGCTTTTGACACTATAGATCATGAAATTCTTCTAAAAAAGCTGGAATGGTGTGGCCTCAGGGCCAAAACCATCCAGCTTTTTGGAAACTACCTTATGCGGAGAACGCAGCTTACGGTGGTCAATGGAGTAAAATCCAAAGCAAATTTTATTCGCTGCGGGGTGCCGCATGCAGGGTCTAATCTTAGGGCCCCTATTCTTCTTATTTTACATAAATGACCTCCCAAACTGCAATCTCCTATCCAAACCCAAAGTGCATGCTGATGACACTAGACTCACGCACGCAGCTAAAAACCAAGATGAACTGGTCTCAGCAATAAATCGTGACCTTGTCGAATTGAAACAGTGGCTGAGCGCTAACAAACTTAGCCTTAACGTTCTTAAGACTAAATGCATGTTTATTGGAACGCGCCAAAAAGTCTCATCTATCCCTAGATGAACAACATATCGAAAGGGTCACGAACTACAAATGTTTAGGTGTAGAGCTCGATGAAACACTCACTTAGAAGTAAACGTACATATATTGCCGCAATTTGACTACTGCAGTGCTGTTTGGGGAAATTGTGGTAAAGGTCTCGCACTCAAACTTGAAAACTACAAAACAGAGCAACCCGTAATATAACTGGCTCAGACTGGAGTTTGAGATCCTTAGAAATCCTATCTGATCTTGGCTGGCAAAGTCTTAGTGACAGACGTTCCAACCAAATGAAATGCCTTATGCACAAGACGATGAATAACAGAGTCCCGAGATACATCTTTGACAATTTCATCACGGCAAACACAATTCATCGCCACAATTTAAGAGGCTCAAACCATAACCTGTTTGTCCCTAGGCCAAACACGGAAGCCCTAAAAAAGAGCTTCTCATATAGAAGAGCCATTTTGTGGAACAATCTCACAACACGGGCGAAGCAGGTCACCATCATTAGCAGTTTTTAAAACACACTTACAATAGCTTAGTTTAAATCATCTTTATTATATAGTTAGGAGAAATTGTAGATAAGTTTTAGTCTTATTTATTTATTTATTTATTTATTTATTACCATAGCACGACTTCTTGGGAGAGCATTTTATTGTGATACAGTAGCCCTGTGTTGTAGCAGTATTCTATAGTTATACACCGCAAGTGCGGAAATAAAAGGCCAGCACACATCGTTTAGCAAGACTCACCAAGTGTAAAAAGGGGCTCCCTCACTGATAGATCAATGCCTTGTTTGTTCAAACAAACCTGTCAGATCTTGTGTGGAAGGGTGGATGATAAGCACCAGTAGGCCTCCAGCATAGTCACTTGCATACCACAGTTAGTTTATCACCTGACAATCAAGAAATAGGAATAGAACAGGCATTTCTCTGGCACACTGTAGTAATAGTATTTATGCCTAACACTGTGCATCCCTAAGGGAAACCGCTGTCAATGCTGAGCTCGCTTTGCGGCGCAAGAAGACCAGTGATACCAAGTTGGAGAAAGTTGGCTAAGTCCATCTTAAGCACCTAGCCGCTTTAATAAATCATAATTAAAGATACAAATCTTGTAAAAATAGTTTGCCCAGCAAAGGTGGGGAGTCAAAAAACGCCAAAGGTCTCCTTGTGTAAAGGAGGCCCCGCCCCGCCCCAGCATGACAGCGATCACTCAGAAAAGGCATGGAGAAAGTAATCAAGGTTAAGAACGAGTGTCTATGGAATATATACATATGGTCGCCAGACAGTGCCCCTGCAACCGCTGGACTATAATATTGATATTAAAATCGAGAGCAGAGCAGCGCCCCTGCAGCTGTCTGATAATCTGGAGATGCATGAAAGCCACATGGAACATAAACACGTATTGTACCGAAACGCACAGACCACGAGGTGCCCCTGCAACCAACCGGCTTGTACGCGAGATTCGTGGTGTACTTTAATTAATGGTATTGCAGTAGAGCCGCTCCAAAGAAGACAGTGCCCCTGCCCTGTCGTCCCTAGAGGGCTGTACTAACAACAAGTAACGGAATGAGCACAGCCGTACCACGAACCCACATACCGGTCAGGATGTCCCATTTATGTAGTACGAATAGGAAGAGCGTGTCTCTGCAACAAACATCAAGTTTACCTCATCACATCCTGGAAAAAAAAACTATTCTTTTAACAACAATAACTATTGCGTTTTTAGAACTGCCTATGCATTTTATCTATTTGGTATCAAACAGTTATGTGCAATTTAAAATAACTCGTCTTGCTAGTTCAACTACATCATACGCTAATGCTCACTCAGCTTTAAAAGTTGTTTCTGAATCCAACTTGTAATAAATTTCAAGTACAAAGAAGGGGAAATTAGTGGGGGAATGAAAGTGGTTAAGCAAATCAGAAGGACAGGGCAGAGAGACTGATAGTTATGGATGAAGCAGAACACAGCTATAATTACTGTTTAAAACGCTGATCCAAAGGATAATAAACCTTATATACTTTTGGTAGCATGACTAATTACCCTAGCTTCCATTCCTTCCCATGCCATATCTCTCTATTCAAAACACATATGCAGAATTAGCAACAAAATACATGAGTTACCATAGCTTTGGACGGTTGGTCGTCGTCGTCATTACCACCATGGTAGACTGTTTCTTATTGTGACGATATTTAACAACAGCCGCTGTAGCAACAAGAGAGAGAATAGGGCCCATCCAATGTGTTGTGAACTTAAATGATACTCCCATAAACAAACAAATAAATAAATAAACGGCAGAGGACAAAACACAGAACATGGATATGAGAAAAATACTCTCATAAACAAACAAACAAACAAACAAACACGGCTTTATTAAGGGAGGATGACAAATACATTTTTACTATGTACTGAAAGTAGTGGTGATTGGTGAGATTAAGGGACGTACATTGTAGTTTCTTACTGTCATACACTGGTAGATAGATACACAAACATGTAGGTAGTACAGCAAACATGTACTGTACATGTACGGACTCCAAACAGCACACACCTTATGATGGGCCTTCTGCGTCGCTTTTACGAATAAACCATCAACGAGACCATCCTGTTAAGTCAAAGAACAATGCAGTATTTCTAAAGAGTAAATAAGTCGGAATATTGATTCAATAATAAAGAAACCGCTTCAAGCCTTGAGCTACTTTTCGTCACATTTGGTTATATTTTTACTTCTCGGCGACTTCCTTTATCTATCGGTATTTCTTATGCAAGTTTTGTTATCTTTCCTTGACCTTCAATTGGGACCTGATCGCGCAGTCTTAAAATGTCCTCAATGCCAGTGAAAATAGTTACTTCTTGTGACGACTAAAACGGACACCTTTAGCTGCAGATTAAATATATATACATTGTACACTAATGTTTAACATTTGAAAATGCCTGCGAGTATGATTGGAACCGGTCTGAGATTTTATTGGTGCGCATGCACACCGCTGTTTAAAAGTCACTTCTTGTTTCATTTGATAAGGAAAGGAAAGTATGAAAACTGTTCTTTTGCTAGGGAGGTTAAACAAAGAAACACTAATTCGTAAACGCCGCACTGGAACTAACTATATAACATTGTTTCCTCTGTTTCAGAAACATTTTTCTGTTTCCGAGAAACAAGATTTGCTTTCCAAACATATTTATGGATCAAGTCTCGCTTTTGTAATAAAGGCAGAAGGCAATTAAGAAATTGTCGCGTACCTTGGAGCCTGTGACTAGCATTATACCATCATGGTTCACAACCAATGTTGCAGCACACTATTACAATGTCCCTCTGACAGTCACAGTGACATCACACACTCTGAGCTGGTCGCTATTGGTGGCAACGTACAGTCCAGCAAAGCACAAGTTCAACACTTCGACGTTTTATCCTACAAACTGGGCATCAAGTAAAAAAATATATTTTAAAAACAGACCCGAAGGAAAATATCCCTCTTATTGGAATAAAATAGACTAAAGAAGCAGTGATGGTGATAAGGCAGGTTTCAAAACGTTGAACGAAATTACCGATAGAAGTTACGGGCCACGAACAGAACGCGATTTACGTGTTTTACGGGAAGAAAAGAGAGAAAAGGGGGTGAAGGAGAGAAGAATGGAATGGAGGAGGAACGAAGGGAAGGAATAAAGGAAGATTGCACGCAGAGAAAGACAAAACTCTAAACACAAAATAGCAACACAGACACAAAGGTGCAGACTACAAAGGTGGAGCAGTATTATAAAGGTCTAAACCTGGTCTTCACTAGTGCATAAGTATAAGTATAAGCACAAGAGAGCGACAGTGGCGACATAAACATAAGACGCCAGGAACGTACGAGTTTGATCCATACGTCGCTAATCTCGCTCTCTTTTGCTTATGCGTTAGAGAGGACAGGCTTTGAAGAAGAAAGGAAAACTTAAGAAAGAAAACCTGTTGTACAGAAAAAGACCAGTAAACAAAAAGCAAATACTCTAGCATTCAATATATGTAGGCATTTTCATATGGTCAGTACCTGCTTGATATTTTTTGCCGGACATTGTTTCCAGATCATACAGAACAATCTTCTGATTAAACGTCACCAGCAACTTTTCCCACGTTCTTATAACAGGCAGCGGGAGAATCTCTCCACTGCCAGAACGTGTCTCATCTCTGAGTTAACACACTGGGCTTGAGGCAGACTTCATATTCTCAGAGCACCTGTTGTCAGCTGGAAACAAACAACAACAGTGCAATATCTCGCTTTCAAAAAGTGTCACGTGTCAATTTTTCCTGATCAAGGACTTCTTCTCCCTACTTTATAAAATACTTAACTTTTATCAGCAACTCTGACGATACAGCACTTGGATAAAAGTTCAACTTCTCTGAAAATTTTGTATAAAATTTCAAATTTACAGTGTTACAGTATTGTTATAACTCCAGGGACATTTTCAATGCCTAGACTGTCTGCGGTCCAGGTTGGTTTGGCAGCTCACGGCAAGGATTGTGTCCCTGTTCCTTGGACACTTTGTGTAGTATCTGCTTCTGTAGTGTGTCCCTTAACCCATCACATTTTCAATCTCCTTGGATACTCTGTAGCTGATTCTGGGATCTAATCATTATTTTCCACTGGCCTTTTACATCTCTCTTGACACACTGCAGTCAGTATGCAGCTTTTTGTTTCTTCATTACTCCGCTTGCAAAGGTTAAATCCTGCTGTCTCAAGTTGCTAAAACTTAGCTGTTATTCTTCTCACACTTACGATTTTGTCTGGATTGGACAACCGCCCTTGGTAAAAAATAATCCATGGTATTTTTCACATGCATCTGCAAAATACCATAGTGTTATTGTACCCAGTCATAGCATGTACAGAACACACAGATACATCTGCCTTCTTTATGTATTGTTCTTGCTAATCTGACAGGCTAGCAGACAACACAAATTTGGCAGCACAAATTCAGTGTACAGTAGCCCTGTGTTGTAGCAGTATTCCATAGTCATACACTGCAAGTGTATGACTAAAAAGACCAGCACACATCGTTTAGCAAGACTCACCAAGTGTAAAAAGGGGCTCCCTCACTGATAGATCCATGCCTTGGTTGTTCAAACAAACCTGTCAGATCTTGTGTGGAGGGGTGGATAATAAGCACCAGTAGGCCTCCAGCATAGTCACTTGCATACTACAGTTAGCTTATTACCTGAAAATCAAGAAATGGGAATAGAACAGGCATTTCTATGGCACACTATAGCAATAGTATTTATGTGTAGTAGGAATAGGAAGAGCGTTTCTCTGCAACAAACATCAAGTTTACCTCATCACATCCTAGAAACAAACAAAAACTATTCTTTTAACAACAATAACTATTGCGTTTTTAGAACTGCCTGTGCATTTTGTCTATTTAGCATTAAACAGTAATGTGCAATTTGAAATAACTCGTCTTGCTTGTTCAACTACATCATACACTAATGCTCATTCAGCTTTAAAAGTTGTTTCTGATCCCATTGTATAATAAATAGTAATAATGATAATAATAATGACGATAATAATAATAATAATAATAATAATAATAATAATAATAATAATAATAATAATAATAATAATGTCATTCATTTATACACGGTGTTAGGCGACTGCAGCATTAGAGCTGATGTGGCCGTGCTGATAAAATCTATATATGAGGAACTAAAAATTGGACTTAAGCTAACTAGTTACATTGCCAGTTGGATATCTAACTAACTACCGAGATTTATATTCTGACAGTAATATCTTAAAATCGAATTAATACTTGAAAGCGCATATATATTTAAACGTGATTGAGTTAGATGTATGTGTGTTTAAGTATGCGTAAGTATGGAAATTGTATAAGGTAATATAAAATATAATATTGCCCAAAGGTAGCTGAGTGATGGATAAGTTGAATGAGCGCTCTTTGCTTCAATTGTACACAGACTCTTCGCTAAGTCTTGTGTTTGGCTTTAGGGGTATGCTGTTTATGTGCATCCTACTAGCTTTGAAACAGGAGTGTGGTTTTTCTTGAAGGGGCTCTTCTAAGTAATTCCACAGTACTAATGACCTGTATGTGATTGGCTTACAAACGGCGTCCGTGCGTGGTTGCGGGATGAATAGCTTGTTTCTTCCTCTTAGAGAATATTTACAACTCATATGAGTGAAAAGTTTACTGTAGGTGGTTTCCGAATGTACTGACTTGTGCACAAATGTCACTAGCCTATATTTGTATTGCCAAAATAGTGTGTTCCATTTTACTTTTTCGAGGACGTCAGTGCTGGGAGTGTTCCATTCAATCTTGTAAATAATCTTGGCTGCCCTTACATGCATTTTTCTCAAAGTCTTGGAATATGGTCTTATTGCAATTCCCCCAGAGGATTGTTCCGTAAGTGATTGACGGCAGGATTACTCTGAAGTAAAATGTTACGAGAGCACTCAGGTTGGTAGAAACTTCATAGATTTGAGCAGATTGAGCTTGTTAGCATATGACGTGATAAGGTCATGGAGGTGCGTGGTCCAGCTCAATTTATTGTCGATTCTGATACCAAGGCATCTTGTTGAGTTGACAAATTCGATGGCATTGTTGTTACTCTTTAATTCTTGAATTGGGCCGACTAGTTTCTTTCCTGATAATAGCATAGCTTCCCCTTTTTTATGATGTAGTGTCATGGCGTGTTTGACGCACCATTCGTCGATGAGGGCTAGGGCTTTATTAGATGCTGCTATAGCAGAGTCAACGTTGTCGGCTATGCAGTAAAGGGTGGTGTCATCTGCGAACATCTCAATGCTTGCTTCTTCCAGGGAGGAGATGGTGTCAGGGAGGTCGTTGGTGTACAGGCTAAACAGAATTGGGACCAAAACTGATCCCTGTGGTACTCCACAGGTGACGTTGGTGGTCTTTGATTTGCCCTCACCTACAGTGGCAAACTGTGTCCGATCGGATAGGTAGTCGGTCAGCCACTGCCATAAGTCCCCCATAATTCCATAGCCTTGTAACTTTTGCGGCAAAATAATGTGAGAGACAGAGTCAAAGACCTTTCGGAAATCGATAAACTCCAAGTACAAAGAGATGGAGATTAGTGAGGGAATGAAAGTGATTAAGTAAATCAGAAAGGCAAAGGCAGAGAGACTGATAGTTATGGATAAATCAGAGCACAGTGAAAAAGAAGGGAAGGAGTAGGGAAGACTTTAAGCACAATTAACCTCCCCAAATATGATAAAAATATAAATGTATAACTGAATAGATATTGCCGTACATGTACAGTAAGAGCTCTATTGATTCCACCAACACAACATACAGTATCTTGCTGAACAGACTAGTCCTCCTTTTATACATAAAGTAAGCCCACGGTTAAAGCAAACTATAACAAACCAATTGCAAAACATCTCCTCTCAATCCCAGAATGTTTGCCTCAAACGTTTGAGTTCTAATTTTTGGTCACCTTTGGTCTTTTCTGAGAGCAAAGCATGGCGGTCAAAACCGATCTATTTTTACAGAGACTGCTCTTTTTAAGCAAAACCTCAGAATACCTTATAACTATCAAGACATTTTCCTTGGGGTATTACAAGAGTTAAGGCACACCATGTATCTGGCCATATGATTTTACAGCTGTTCTCAAGAAACAAGGAAAAGTCACCAGAAACTTATCATTCCTAAAACTAGGACACGTCTTTTACAAAATAATAATAATAAAATCTGTATAAGGCTCCATTCGACACACTAAGATCAGTTAGAAGACCCAATACGAGATCGTATCGTGAAATATCACAAACCTAAGGAACAAAATGAATCAATGGAAACCGCGCTTCTCAACCAAATTATGAAAGTGAATATGCAGCACAGAGAGTTTTAGATCAATTACACGGTCTTTCCGTCAGTTGGTTAATCACACGGTGTTTCCGTTTGTCAGAGTGGCGCTTGATAAAAACTTTACTAGCCGCGCAATAAACAAACGTCATATCATGTTGTCACGGTGACGCCTTATAATAGAAGTATATAATTACACAATGTTTCTCAAATACGCGGTGTTTTCATGAAAATTATCCATAAGTATAAAAAGTATTGTTAAAATGTATACCACCCACAGTTTTGTGTGAACAGATGTTTTGTTTTTGCCCCAGAAAAATTTTGATAAAATGTTGAGGACTCCTTCCCTCCTCTCCCCGTTCGAAGCTTCTTTAGTTTCATACACGGGTAACCATGGGTAACCCTTAAACTGTTAATAAAACCACGGGTCACTGTAATTATATTAACGCAGAGTGGCTGTTGATTAAAACATTACTATCTGCACAGAAAACAAACGTTACATTACATCATGGTGCCGCATTATAATAGATGCATGAAATTTCACAATTTCTGTTAAAAATTTTCTTTAGTTTAATACATGGGTAATCATGGGTAACCTCTAAAAGCTTAGTGAAACCCCGGATAACTGTTCTTATATTAACACAGAGTGGCTGTTGATTAAAACATTACTATCTGCGCAGAAAACAAACGTCACATCACGACATGGTGCCGCCTTATAATAGATGCATGAAATTTCACAATTTCTGTTAAATATTTTCTTTAATTCAATACATGGGTAATCATGGGTAACCTCTAAAATGTTAATGAAACCCCGGATAACTATTCTTATATTAACACAGAGTGGCTGTTGATTAAAACATTACTATTTGCGCAGAAAACAAACGTCACATCACGACATGCTGCCGCCTCATAATAGATGCATGAAATTTCACAATTTCTGTTAAATATTTTCTTTAGTTTAATACATGGGTAATCATGGGTAACCTCTAAAATCTTAGTGAAACCCCGGATAACTGTTCTTATATTAACACAGAGTGGCTGTTGATCAAAACATTACTATCTGCACAGAAAACAAACGTCACATTACGTCATGGTGCCGCCTTATAATAGATGCATGAAATTTCACAATTTCTGTTAAATATTTTCTTTAGTTTAATACATGGGTAACCATGGGTAACCTCTAAAATCTTAGTGAAACCCCGGATAACTGTTCTTATATTAACACAGAGTGGCTGTTGATTAAATCATTACTATCTGCACAGAAAACAAACGTCACATCACGACATGGTGCTCCCTCATAATAGATGCATGAAATTTCACAATTTCTGTTAAATATTTTCTTTAATTTAATACATGGGTAATCATGGGTAACCTCTAAAATCTTAGTGAAACCCCGGATAACTGTTCTTATATTAACACAGAGTGGCGGTTGATTAAAACATTACTATCTGCGCAGAAAACAAACGTCATATTACGTCATGGTGCCGCCTCATAATAGATGCATGAAATTTCACAATTTCTGTTAAATATTTTCTTTAATTTAATACATGGGTAATCATGGGTAACCTCTAAAATCTTAGTGAAACCCCGGATAACTGTTCTTATATTAACACAGAGTGGCGGTTGATTAAAACATTACTATCTGCGCAGAAAACAAACGTCACATCACGACATGCCCCCTCATAATAGATGCATGAAATTTCACAATTTCTGTTAAATATTTTCTTTAGTTTAATACATGGGTGATCATGGGTAACCTCTAAAAGCTTAGTGAAACCCCGGATAACTGTTCTTATATTAACACAGAGTGGCTGTTGATTAAAACATTACTATCAGCGCAGAAAACAAACGTCACATCACGACATGGTGCCCCCTCATAATAGATGCATGAAATTTCACAATTTCTGTTAAAAATTTTCTTTAGTTTAATACATGGGTAATCATGGGTAAACTCTAAAATGTTAGTGAAACCCCGGATAACTGTTCTTATATTAACACAGAGTGGCTGTTGATTAAAACATTACTATCTGCGCAGAAAACAAACGTCACATCACGACATGGTGCCCCCTCATAATAGATGCATGAAATTTCACAATTTCTGTTAATTATTTTCTTTAGTTTAATACATGGGTAATCATGGGTAACCTCTAAAATCTTAGTGAAACCCCGGATAACTGTTCTTATATTAACACACAGTGGCTGTTGATTAAAACATTACTATCTGCGCAGAAAACAAACGTCACATCACGATATGGTGCCCCCTCATAATAGATGCATGAAATTTCACAATTTCTGTTAAATATTTTTTTTAGTTTAATACATGGGTAATCATGGGTAACCTCTAAAAGCTTAGTGAAACCCCGGATAACTGTTCTTATATTAACACACAGTGGCTGTTGATTAAAACATTACTATCTGCGCAGAAAACAAACGTCACATCACGACATGCCCCCTCCTAATAGATGCATGAAATTTCACAATTTCTGTTAAATATTTTCTTTAGTTTAATACATGGGTAATCATGGGTAACCTCTAAAATCTTAGTGAAACCCCGGATAACTGTTCTTATATTAACACACAGTGGATGTTGATTAAAACATTACCATCAGCGCAGAAAACAAACGTCACATCACGACATGCCCCCTCATAATAGATGCATGAAATTTCACAATTTCTGTTAAATATTTTCTTTAGTTTAATACATGGGTAATCATGGGTAACCTCTAAAATCTTAGTGAAACCCCGGATAACTGTTCTTATATTAACACACAGTGGCTGTTGATTAAAACATTACTATCTGCGCAGAAAACAAACGTCACATCACGACATGGTGCCCCCTCATAATAGATGCATGAAATTTCACAATTTCTGTTAAATATTTTCTTTAGTTTAATACATGGGTAATCATGGGTAACCTCTAAAATCTTAGTGAAATCCCGGATAACTGTTCTCATATTAACACAGAGTGGCTGTTGATTAAAACATTACTATCTGCACAGAAAACAAACGTCACATCACGACATGCCCCCTCCTAATAGATGCATGAAATTTCACAATTTCTGTTAAATATTTTCTTTAGTTTAATACATGGGTAATCATGGGTAACCTCTAAAATCTTAGTGAAACCCCGGATAACTGTTCTTATATTAACACAGAGTGGCTGTTGATTAAAACATTACTATCAGCGCAGAAAACAAACGTCACATCACGACATGGTGCCCCCTCATAATAGATGCATGAAATTTCACAATTTCTGTTAAATATTTTCTTTAGTTTAATACATGGGTAATCATGGGTAACCTCTAAAATCTTAGTGAAACCCCGGATAACTGTTCTTATATTAACACACAGTGGCTGTTGATCAAAACATTACTATCTGCGCAGAAAACAAACGTCACATCACGACATGCCCCCTCATAATAGATGCATGAAATTTCACAATTTCTGTTAAATATTTTCTTTAGTTTAATACATGGGTAATCATGGGTAACCTCTAAAATCTTAGTGAAACCCCGGATAACTGTTCTTATATTAACACACAGTGGCTGTTGATTAAAACATTATTATTTGCGCAAAAAAGAAACGTCACATCACCACATGGAGCCGCCTTATAATAGATGCATGAAATTTCACAATTTCTGTTAAATATTTTCTTTAGTTTAATACATGGGTAATCATGGGTAACCTCTAAAATCTTAGTGAAACCCCGCATAACTGTTCTTATATTAACACAGAGTGGCTGTTGATTAAAACATTACTATCTGCGCAGAAAACAAACGTCACATCACGACATGGTGCCGCCTTATAATAGATGCATGAAATTTCACAATTGCTGTTAAATATTTTCTTAAGTTTAATACATGGGTAATCATGGGTAACTGTTCTTATATTAACACGGAGTGGCAACGTACAGTCCAGTAAAGCACAAGTCCAACACTTCGACATTGTATCTCACAAACTGGGCATCAAATACAGGGACAATTATATTGTAAAAACAGACCCGAAAAAAAAAAAGAAAAAAAGAAAACACGTTTGTATATATTTAATTGTAAATATTGTAAATATTCTGATTGGAATGAAATAGGCTAAAGAAGCAGTGATAGTGATAAGGCAGGCTTCTGTAGAATGGAAAATATGTTGAACGCAAGCACTAACATTAAAGATCTCCAAACACAACGTTCAACGAAATGACAGATATAAGTTACGGTCCATGAACGGTATGCGATTTACGTGTTTTACGGGAAGAAAAAAGACAACAGGGGGTGAGGGAGAGAAGAATGGAATAGTTTTCATTAGTGCATAAGCATAAGTATAAGAGTATAAGCACAAGTAAGCTACGGTGGCGACATTAACATAAAACGCCAGGAATGGACGAGTTTGATCCATACGTCGCTACTCTAGCTCTCTTATGCTTATGCGTTAGTGAGGACCAGGCTTTGAGGAAGAAAGGAAAACTCAAAACTCTAGAGAAAAACGAAGAGAAGAAAACATGTCGTATATAAACAAAAAGCAGATACTCTAGCATTAAATATATGTAGGCATTTTCATATGGTCAGTACCTGCTTGATATGTTTTGACGGGCAGTGTTTCCAGATCATACAGAACAATGTTCTGATTAAACGTCAGCAGCAACTTTCCCCTCGTTCTTATACAGTATAAGGCAGCGTGGAGAATCTCTCAACTGTCAGAACCTGTCTCATTTCTGTGTGTTAGGACAGACTCCGAGTGAACACAATGAACTTAATGCACACACACTCTCAGAGCACCTGTTGTCAGCTGCAAACAAAAGCAGGAGGCATTAACAAACAACGACAGTGCAATATCCTGTTTCAAAAAAGTGTCATGTGTCAATTTTCCCTGATCAAGGGCTTCCTTCTCCGACCATATATAATCTACCTAACTTTTATCAGCAACTCTGACAATACAGTTCAACTTCTCCGAAAATTTTGTCTAAAAATTTACATGTCACTGGGATATGCTCACCTCAGAGATACAGTATTGTTATAACTTCAGGGACATTTTCAATGCCTAGGTTGTCTGGGTTCCAGGTTGGTTTGGCAGCTCACGGCGAATATTGCGTTACTGTTCTTTGGACACTTTTGTGTAGTATCTGCTTCAGTACTGTGTCCTTTTACCCGTCACACTTTCAATACCTTTGGATATTCTGTATCTGATTCTGAAACTTGATCATTATGTTTCTCTGACTTTTTATATCTCTCTTGATACACTGCAGTCAGTATGCAGCTTTTCTTTCCTTCTTCATCACTCCGCTTGCAAAGGTGAATTCCTTCCGGCTTAAGTTCCTAAAACTTAGCTGTTCTTCTTCACACACTTACGATTTTGCCTGGATTCTCTTCCGCAAATTCGAGATCTGCCCTAGGTGAAAAAAAACCCTGATATTTTCCACATGTATCTGCAAAATACCATAGTGTTATTGTACCCAGTCATAGCATGTACAGAACATGTACGTTCATGCAAATAGACACACAGATACATCTGCCTTCTTTACGTAATTTTTATGCTAATCTGACAAGCTAGCAGGCAACACATGTTTGGTAGTCAATGTCTATAAAGTGGGAACAACAAACAGCCTATAGAATCAGAGAACCATCAGAACGCCACAAACAACGCTGTGCTGATGGATCACAGCACAGCGTTGTTTGTGCAGCACACTATTACAATGTCCCTCTGACAGTCACAGTGACGTCACACACTCTGAGCTGGTCGCTATTGGTGGCAATGTACAGTCCAGCAAAGCACAAGTTCAACACTTCGACGTTGTATCCTACAAACTGGGCATCAAGTAAAAAAATATATTTTAAAAACAGACCCGAAGGAAAATATCCCTCTTATTGGAATAAAATAGTAAGGAAGCAGGAAGCATAATAAGGAAGCAGTGATGGTGATAAGGCAGGTTTCAAAACGTTGAACGATAATACCGATAGAAGTTACGGGCCACGAACAGAACGCGATTTACGTGTTTTACGGGAAGAAAAGGGAGAAAAGGGGGTGAAGGAGAGAAGAATGGAATGGAGGAGGAACGAAGGGAAGGAATAAAGGAAGATTGCACGCAGAGAAAGACAAAACTCTAAACAAAAAATAGCAACACAGACACAAAGGTGCAGACTACAAAGGTGGAGCAGTATTATAAAGGTCTAAACCTGGTCTTCACTAGTGCATAAGTATAAGTATAAGCACAAGAGAGCGACAGTGGCGACATAAACATAAAACGCCAGGAACGTACGAGTTTGATCTATACGTCGCTAATCTCGCTCTCTTTTGCTTATGCGTTAGAGAGGACAGGCTTTGAAGAAGAAAAGAAAACTTAAGAAAGAAAACCTGTCGTACAGAAAAAGACCAGTAAACAAAAAGCAAATACTCTAGCATTCAATAGATGTAGGCATTTTCATATGGTCAGTACCTGCTTGATATTTTTTGCCGGACAGTGTTTCCAGATCATACAGAACAATCTTCTGATTAAACGTCACCAGCAACTTTTCCCACGTTCTTATAACAGGCAGCGGGAGAATCTCTCCACTGCCAGAACGTGTCTCATCTCTGAGTTAACACACTGGGCTTGAGGCCGACTTCATATTCTCAGAGCACCTGTTGTCAGCTGGAAACAAACAACAACAGTGCAATATCTCGTTTTCAAAAAGTGTCACGTGTCAATTTTTCCTGATCAAGGGCTTCTTCTCCCTACTTTATAAAATACCTAACTTTTATCAGCAACTTTGACAATACAGCACTTGGATAAAAGTTCAACTTCTCTGAAAATTTACAGTATTACAGTATTGTTATAACTTGAGGGACATTTCCAATGCCTAGACTGTCTGCGGTCCAGGTTGGTTTGGCAGCTCACGGCGAGGATTGTGTCACTGTTCCTTGGACACTTTGTGTAGTATCTGCTTCTGTAGTGTGTCCCTTAACCCATCACATTTTCAATCTCCTTGGATACTCTGTAGCTGATTCTGAGATCTAATCATTATTTTCCACTGGCCTTTTACATCTCTCTTGATACGCTGCAGTCAGTATGCAGCTTTTTTTCCTTCTTCATCACTCCGCTTGCAAAGGTTAAATCCTGCTGGCTCAAGTTGCTAAAACTTAGCTGTTCTTCTTCGCACACTTACGATTTTGCCTGGATTCTCTTTCGCAAATTGGACATCCGCCCTTGGTAAAGAAAAAAAAAACCATGGTATTTTTCACATGCATCTGCAAAATACCATAGTGTTATTGTACCCAGTCATAGAATGTACAGAACACACAGATACATCTGCCTTCCTTATGTATTGTTCAGTGTACAGTAGCCTTGTGTTGTAGCAGTATTCTATAGTCATACACTGCAAGTGCGAAAATAAAAGACCAGCACACATCGTTTAGCAGTACTCACCAAGTGTAAAAAGGGGCTCCCTGACTGATAAATCAATGCCTTGTTTGTTCAAACAAACCTGTCAGATCTTGTGTGGAAGGGTGGATGATAAGCATCAGTAGGCCTCCAGCATAGTCACTTGCATACTACAGTTAGTTTATCACCTGAAAATCAAGAAATAGGAATAGAACAGGCATTTCTCTGGCACACTGTAGTAATAGTATTTATTATATACATACTGAGACATACTCAAGAAAAAGCCATATCGTAAAATTTCGTACGCAAATGAGTTCTAGCCAATGAGAGGCCGCGAACGACGCTTTTCACACGTGAAAAAAATCGTTCGTCCAATCACAAGCTGCGAACGACGATTTTTCACTACTGTTAAAGGGTTTCCCGGTCCCATGATAAATGTCTCAGTATGTATATAATAAACAGAAAACATCATGGAAAGTGCGCGCGTACAGTTTTTATTCACTCGTTGTTCCGTATCATAAAACTCACTCGCTCGCAAAGCCTCGCTCGTTCGTTTTATGATACTTCACAACTCGTGAATAAAAACCGTACGCGCGCACTTTCCATGAAGTAATCTCTATTTATGTAGTAGGAATAAGAAGAGCGTTTCTCTGCAACAAACATCAAGTTTACCTCATCACATCCTAGAAAACAAACAAAAACTATTCTTTTAACAACAATAACTATTGCGTTTTTAGAACTGCCTGTGCATTTTGTCTATTTAGCATTAAACAGTAATGTGCAATTTGAAATAACTCGTCTTGCTTGTTCAACTACATCATACACTAATGCTCATTCAGCTTTAAAAGTTGTTTCTAATCCCATTGTATAATAAATAGTAATAATGATAATAATAATGATGATAATAATAATAATAATAATAATAATAATAATAATAATAATAATAATAATAATAATAATAATAATAATAATAATAATAATAATAATAATAATAATGATAATAATAATGTCATTCATTGATACACGGTGTTAGGCGACTGCAGCATTAGAGCTGATGTGGCCGTGCTGATAAAATCGATTTATCAGGAACTAAAAATTGGACTTAAGCTAACTAGTTACATTGCCAGTTGGATATCTAACTAACTACCGATGTTTATATTCTGACATTAATATCTAAAAATCGAATTAATACTTGAAAGCGCATATATTTAAACGTGATTAAGTTAGATGTATGTGTGTTTAAGTGGGTGGCGTAAGTATGGAAATTATATAAGGTAATATAAAATATAATATTGCCCAAAAGTAGCTGAGTGATGGATAAGTTGAATGAGCGCTCTTTGTTTCAATTGTACACAGACTCTTCGCTAAGTCTTGTGTTTAGCTTTAGGGGTATGCTATTTATGTGCGTTTTTACAAGCTTTGAATCAGGAGTGTGGTTTTTCTTGAAGGGGCTCTTCTAAGTAATTCCACAGTACTGATGACCTGTATGTGATTGACTTACAAAGGGCGTCCGTGCGTGGTTGCGGGATGACTAGCTTGTTTCTACTCTTAGAGAATATTATTTAGAACTCCTATGAGTGAAAAGTTTACTATAGGTGGTTTCCGAGTGAACTGACTTATGCACAAATTTCACTAGCCTATATTTGTATTGCCAAAATAGTGTGTTCCATTTTACTCTTTCGAGGACGTCAGTGCTGGTAGTGTTCCATTCAATCTTGTAAATGATATTCGCTGCCCTTATATGAATTTTCTCAAAGTCTTGGAATATGGTGTTATTGAAATTCCCCCAGAGGATTGTTCCGTAAGTGATTGACGGCAGGATTACTCTGAAGTAAAATGTTACGAGAGCACTGTTGGTAGAAACTTCATAGATTTGAGCAGATTGAGCTTGTTAGCATATGACGTGATAAGGTCATGGAGGTGCGTGGTCCAGTTCAATTTATTGTCGATTCTGATACCAAGGCATCTTGTTGAGTTGACAAATTCGATGGAATTGTTGTTACTCTTTAATTCTTGAATTGGGCCGACTAGTTTCTTTCCTGATAATAGCATAGCTTCCCCTTTTTTATGATGTAGTGTCATGGCGTGTTTAACGCACCATTTGTCGATGAGGGCTAGGGCTTTATTAGATGCTGCTATAGCAGAGTTAACGTTGTCGGCTATGCAGTAAAGGGTGGTGTCATCTGCGAACATCTCAATGCTTGCTTCCTCCAGGGAGGAGATGGTGTCAGGGAGGTCGTTGGTGTACAGGCTAAACAGAATTGGGACCAAAACTGATCCCTGTGGTACTCCACAGGTGACGTTGGTGGTCTTTGATTTGCCCTCACCTACAGTGGCAAACTGTGTCCGATCGGATAGGTAGTCGGTCAGCCACTGCCATAAGTCCCCCATAATTCCATAGCCTTGTAAATTTTGCGGCAAGATAATGTGAGAGACAGAGTCAAACAATCCTGGCCAAAAGTATGTGGGACACTCTGCAAAAATGTTATTTTTTAACCATCACTCTTTTTCAACAACAAAAGCGGCTCCCCCCTCTCCCTATACAATGTTGCTTAAAGAATGTGCACTTTGCGCACACTCAGTCAACATTGTATAGAGAAGGGGGGCTGGAAGTGTGAAAGTGTCATCATTTTCAGATAAAAAGCTAAGTGTCCCATGACTTTTGGCCAGGATTCCTTCTATAATGTGAGTTAATTTCCTTTCGGAAATCGATAAACTTCAAGTACAAAGAGAAGGAGATTAGTGAGGGAATGAAAGTGATTAAGCAAATCAGAAAGGCAGCGCAGAGAGACTGATAGTTATGGATGAAGCAGAGCACAGTGACAAAGAAGGGAAGGAGTAGGGAAGACTTTAAGCACAATTAACCTACCCAAATATGATAAAATTATAAATGTATAACTGAATAGATATTGCCGTACATGTACAGTAAGAGCTCTATTGATTCCACCAACACAACATACAGTATCTTGCTGAACAGACTAGTCCTCCTTTTATACATAAAGTAAGCACACGGTTAAAGCAAACTATAACAAACCAATTGCAAAACATCTCCTTTCAATCCCAGAATGTTTGCCTCAAACGCTTGAGTTTTAATTTTTGGTCACCTTTGGTCTTTTCTGAGAGCAAAGCATGGCGGTCAAAACCGATCTATTTTTACAGAGAGTGCTCTTTTTAAGCCAAACCTCAGAATACCTTATAACTATCAAGACATTTTCCTTGGGGTATTACAAGAGTTAAGGCACACCATGTATCTGGCCATATGATTTTACAGCTGTTCTCAAGAAACAAGGAAAAGTCACCAGAAACTTATCATTCCTCAAACTAGGACACGTCTTTTGTACAAAATAATAATAATAAAATCTGTAGATGAAAGATTTGTCACTAGTATGAGGCTCCATTCGACACACTAAGATCAGTTAGAAAACCCAATACGAGATCGTATCGTGAAATATCACAAACCTAAGGAACAAAATGAATCAATGCAAACCGCGCTTCTCAACCAAATTATAAAAGTGAATATGCAGCACAAAGATTTTTAGATCAATTACACGGTCTTTCCGTCAATTGGTTAATCACACGGTGTTTCCGTTTGTCAGAGTGGCGGTTGATAAAAACATTACTAGCCGCGTAATAAACAAACGTCATATCATGTTGCCACGGTGACGCCTTATAATCCCCGAACGAAGTGAGGGAAATATTTACGACGCTAATGCATCATAGTCGGCTCATTTGAAGACTCCAAGCGCGTCGCCATCTCGAAATCTAATGTTCGTGTGTTTGTGGGTTTGTGTGTTTGTGCGATGCGACCTTTTTAGGCCAGGTGCCTAAGGCAATGTCCAAATAAGGCTATCGACTACCGCCATGTTTTTAAGAAAGATTTGAACAAAGCAACAATTGTACGTAGCTGCGCTCACGAAAATGAATTTGAAAACTAGAAAACTTGAAACAGAACGGTCTCGCGAAGCTCGTCTTCAAAAGAGAAGGGAACAGGCACTTCAAGAGCAAAAGCGGACCGAAGAAAAGACTCCGCAGAGAAAACAGCGCATGAATGCCGATCGAAAGCGACATGAAGAGAAGCGGGTAACACAGACAACTCCGCAAAGAGAACAGCGCTTGAAAGCGAATCGAGACCTTCAGGAGAAAAAGCGGGCCGAAAAGAAGACTCCGCAAAGACAACAGCGCATGAATGCCGACCAAAAGCGACATGAACAGAAGCGGGTAACACAGACAACTCCGCAAAGGGAACAGCGCTTGAAAGCAAATCGGGAGCTTCAGACGCCGTTTTGTGTTAAACTCAGATACTTATTTAGAAAGGACAAGCAACAAAGGTTAGTCAGTGGAAATCGAACAATCACCGTGACAAATATATTCTATCCCGTATAGCTTGTAACTCGGTCACTTCAAGAATGTATTAAAATCTGTATGCTTATCATTTTCCTTCGAAGTATTGTTTTACTACGCTTCTGTCGCCAGTTTCGGCTACCGTATTCGCTCAGAGCAATCGGAACTTGGAGCCTTGAATGATTTAGTCAGATGTCTTATTTTTCTGTAATCTGACACGCGGTGATTGCAGCGAGAATCGTTCACAAGCCCTTAGAAGTATTACTGGGTCTGAAGCCCGTGTATAATTTGAAGTAAACTGTTCAAGTTTTGCTTTGATTCTGGGAGAAATCTTGCTGTTTTGAGTGGGTTCACATGCAAAACAATTCGAGCCTATTAAATATGCCTGCCTGAGTCTGGTGAATGCCTTCCAGAGTAAAATCAAATCGCACAGGAAGCCTATTTAATTGTACTGCCTATGAATTCAAAATTAGAAAATCAGTGTTCCTTTTTTACCAACTTCAAACTTTGAGTATTAAATTTTGAGAACGTGCTTGGCAGACTGTAGGAATTAATTTGACGTGCCGACCGTGGGAAATACGTACTTCGTCACGCAATCGATTCTTTTTTCAACGCAAAAGTATAACACACCGTTCTTTTTCTCCTTCCTTTGCGTGTAGCACTTGAGTTCGAAGAAAAGATTGAGTCGTCATTTCGGTAAAACAAAGGCTACTCTTGTTGGGAGTTACCAAAGTAAAAGTCCCATCAATGGCAGAGTGAGGGGGTATATGCGATTATCGTATTTCTAGTAGAAGTATATTAACACAGAGTGGCTGTTGATTAAAACATTACTATCTGCGCAGAAAACAAACGTCACATCACGATATGGTGCCGCCTTATAATACATGCATGAAAATTCACAATTTCTGTTAAATATTTTCTTTACTTTAATACATGGGTAATCATGGGTAACCTCTAAAATCGTAGTGAAACCCCGGATAACTGTTCTTATATTAACACAGAGTGGCTGTTCATTAAAACATTACTATCTGCGCAGAAAACAAACGTCACATCACGATATGGTGCCGCCTTATAATAGATGCATGAAATTTCACAATTTCTGTTAAATATTTTCTTTAGTTTAATACATGGGTAATCATGGGTAACCTCTAAAATCTTAGCGAAACCCCGGATAACTGTTCTTATATTAACACAGAGTGGCTGTTGATTAAAACTTTACTAGCTGCGCAGAAAACAAACGTAACATCACGATATGGTGCCGCCTTATAATAAATGCATGAAATTTCACAATTTCTGTTAAATATTTTCTTTAGTTTGATACATGGGTAATCATGGGTAACCTCTAAAATCTTAGTGAAACCCCGGATAACTGTTCTTATATTAACACAGAGTGGCTGTTGATTATAACATTACTATCTGCACAGAAAACAAACGTAACATTACTTCATGGTGCCGCCTTATAATAGATGCATGAAATTTCACAATTTCTGTTAAATATTTTCTTTAGTTTAATACATGGGTAATCATGGGTAACCTCTAAAATCGTAGTGAAACCCCGGATAACTGTTCTTATATTAACACAGAGTGCCTGTTGATTAAGACATTACTATCTGCGCAGAAAACAAACGTCACATCACGACATGGTGCCGCCTTATTATAGACGCATGAAATTTCACAAGTTCTGTTAAATATTTTCTTTAGTTTAATACATGGGTAATCATGGGTAACCTCTAAAATCGTAGTGAAACCCCGGATAACTGTTCTTATATTAACACAGAGTGGCTGTTCATTAAAACATTACTATCTGCACAAAAAACAAACGTCACAATACGTCATGGTGCCGCCTTTTAATACATGCATGAAATTTCACAATTTCTGTTAAATATTTTCTTTAGTTTAATACAAGGGTAATCGTGGGTAACCTCTAAAATCTTAGTGAAACCCCGGATAACTGTTCTTATATTAACACAGAGTGGCTGTTGATTAAAACATTACTATCTGCGCAGAAAACAAACGTCACATCACGATATGGTGCCGCCTTATAATAGATGCATGAAATTTCACAATTTCTGTTAAATATTTTCTTTAGTTTGATACATGGGTAATCATGGGTAACCTCTAAAATCTTAGTGAAACCCCGGATAACTGTTCTTATATTAACACAGAGTGGCTGTTGATTAAAACATTACTATCTGCGCAGAAAACAAACGTCACATCACGATATGGTGCCGCCTTATAATAAATGCATGAAATTTCACAATTTCTGTTAAATATTTTCTTTAGTTTGATACATGGGTAATCATGGGTAACCTCTAAAATCTTAGTGAAACCCCGGATAACTGTTCTTATATTAACACAGAGTGGCTGTTGATTATAACATTACTATCTGCACAGAAAACAAACGTAACATTACTTCATGGTGCCGCCTTATAATAGATGCATGAAATTTCACAATTTCTGTTAAATATTTTCTTTAGTTTAATACATGGGTAATCGTGGGTAACCTCTAAAATCTTAGTGAAACCCCGGATAACTGTTCTTATATTAACACAGAGTGGCTGTTCATTAAAACATTACTATCTGCGCAGAAAACAAACGTCACATCACGATATGGTGCCGCCTTATAATAAATGCATGAAATTTCACAATTTTTGTTAAATATTTTCTTTAGTTTGATACATGGGTAATCATGGGTAACCTCTAAAATCTTAGTGAAACCCCGGATAACTGTTCTTATATTAACACAGAGTGGCTGTTGATTATAACATTACTATCTGCACAGAAAACAAACGTAACATTACTTCATGGTGCCGCCTTATAATAGATGCATGAAATTTCACAATTTCTGTTAAATAGTTTTTTTAGCTTAATACATGGGTAATCATGGGTAACCTCTAAAATCGTAGTGAAACCCCGGATAACTGTTCTTATATTAACACAGAGTGGCTGTTGATTAAAACATTACTATCTGCGCAGAAAACAAACGTCACATCACGACATGGTGCCGCCTTATTATAGACGCATGAAATTTCACAATTTCTGTTAAATATTTTTTTTAGTTTAAAACATGGGTAATCATGGGTAACTTCTAAAATCGTAGTGAAACCCCGGATAACTGTTCTTATATTAACACAGAGTGGCTGTTGATTATAACATTACTATCTGCACAGAAAACAGACGTCACAACACGTCATGGTGCCGCCTTATAATACATGCATGAAATTTCACAACTTCTGTTAAATATTTTCTTTAGTTTAATACAAGGGTAATCGTGGGTAACCTCTAAAATCTTAGTGAAACCCCGGATAACTGTTCTTATATTAGCACAGAGTGGCTGTTGATTAAAACATAACTATCTGCGCAGAAAACAAACGTCACATCACGATATGGTGCCGCCTTATAATAGATGCATGAAATTTCACAATTTCTGTTAAATATTTTCTTTAGTTTGATACATGGGTAATCATGGGTAACCTCTAAAATATTAGTGAAACCCCGGATAACTGTTCTTATATTAACACAGAGTGGCTGTTGATTAAAACATTACTATCTGCGCAGAAAACAAACGTCACATCACGATATGGTGCCGCCTTATAATAAATGCATGAATATTCACAATTTCTGTTAAATATTTTCTTTAGTTTGATACATGGGTAATCATGGGTAACCTCTAAAATCTTAGTGAAACCCCGGATAACTGTTCTTATATTAACACAGAGTGGCTGTTGATTATAACATTACTATCTGCACAGAAAACAAACGTAACATTACTTCATGGTGCCGCCTTATAATAGATGCATGAAATTTCACAATTTCTGTTAAATATTTTCTTTAGTTTAATACATGGGTAATCGTGGGTAACCTCTAAAATCTTAGTGAAACCCCGGATAACTGTTCTTATATTAACACAGAGTGGCTGTTCATTAAAACATTACTATCTGCGCAGAAAACAAACGTCACATCACGATATGGTGCCGCCTTATAATAAATGCATGAAATTTCACAATTTTTGTTAAATATTTTCTTTAGTTTGATACATGGGTAATCATGGGTAACCTCTAAAATCTTAGTGAAACCCCGGATAACTGTTCTTATATTAACACAGAGTGGCTGTTGATTATAACATTACTATCTGCACAGAAAACAAACGTAACATTACTTCATGGTGCCGCCTTATAATAGATGCATGAAATTTCACAATTTCTGTTAAATAGTTTTTTTAGTTTGATACATGGGTAATCATGGGTAACCTCTAAAATCGTAGTGAAACCCCGGATAACTGTTCTTATATTAACACAGAATGGCTGTTGATTAAAACATTACTATCTGCGCAGAAAACAAACGTCACATCACGACATGGTGCCGCCTTATTATAGACGCATGAAATTTCACAATTTCTGTTAAATATTTTTTTTAGTTTAAAACATGGGTAATCATGGGTAACTTCTAAAATCGTAGTGAAACCCCGGATAACTGTTCTTATATTAACACAGAGTGGCTGTTGATTATAACATTACTATCTGCACAGAAAACAGACGTCACAATACGTCATGGTGCCGCCTTATAATACATGCATGAAATTTCATAATTTCTGTTAAATATTTTCTTTAGTTTAATACAAGGGTAATCGTGGGTAACCTCTAAAATCTTAGTGAAACCCCGGATAACTGTTCTTATATTAACACAGAGTGGCTGTTGATTAAAACATTACTATCTGCACAGAAAACAAACGTCACATCACGATATGGTGCCGCCTTATAATAGATGCATGAAATTTCACAATTTCTGTTAAATATTTTCTTTAGTTTGATACATGGGTAATCATGGGTAACCTCTAAAATATTAGTGAGCCCCGGATAACTGTTCTTATATTAACACAGAGTGGCTAATGATTATAACATTACTATCTGCACAGAAAACAAACGTAACATTACTTCATGGTGCCGCCTTATAATAAATGCATGAAATTTCACAATTTCTGTTAAATATTTTCTTTAGTTTAATACATGGGTAATCATGGGTAACCTCTAAATTCGTAGTGAAACCCCGGATAACTGTTCTTATATTAACACAGAGTGGCTGTTGATTAAAACATTACTATCTGCGCAGAAAACAAACGTCACATCACGACATGGTGCCGCCTTATTATAGACGCATGAAATTTCACAACTTCTGTTAAATATTTTCTTTAGTTTAATACATAGGTAATCATGGGTATCCTCTAAAATCGTAGTGAAACCCCGGATAACTGTTCTTATATTAACACAGAGTGGCTGTTGATTATAACATTACTATCTGCACAGAAAACAAACGTCACAATACGTCATGGTGCCGCCTTATAATACATGCATGAAATTTCACAATTTCTGTTAAATATTTTCTTTAGTTTAATACAAGGGTAATCGTGGGTAACCTCTAAAATCTTAGTGAAACCCCGGATAACTGTTCTTATATTAACACAGAGTGGCTGTTGATTAAAACATTACTATCTGCGCAGAAAACAAACGTCACATCACGATATGGTGCCGCCTTATAATAGATGCATGAAATTTCACAATTTCTGTTAAATATTTTCTTTAGTTTGATACATGGGTAAACATGGGTAAACATGGGTAACCTCTAAAATCTTAGTTAAACCCCGGATAACTGTTCTTATATTAACACAGAGTGGCTGTTGATTAAAACATTACTATCTGCACAGAAAACAAACGTCACATCACGACATGGTGCCGCCTTATTATAGACGCATGAAAATTCACAACTTCTGTTAAATATTTTCTTTAGTTTAATACATGGGTAATCATGGGTATCCTCTAAAATCGTAGTGAAACCCCGGATAACTGTTCTTATATTAACACAGAGTGGCTGTTGATTATAACATTACTATCTGCACAGAAAACAAACGTCACAATACGTCATGGTGCCGCCTTATAATACATGCATGAAATTTCACAATTTCTGTTAAATATTTTCTTTAGTTTAATACAAGGGTAATCGTGGGTAACCTCTAAAATCTTAGTGAAACCCCGGATAACTGTTCTTATATTAGCACAGAGTGGCTGTTGATTAAAACATTACTATCTGAGCAGAAAACAAACGTCACATCACGATATGGTGCCGCCTTATAATAGATGCATGAAATTTCACAATTTCTGTTAAATAATTTCTTTAGTTTGATACATGGGTAATCATGGGTAACCTCTAAAATCTTAGTGAAACCCCGGATAACTGTTCTTATATTAACACAGAGTGGCTGTTGATTAAAACATTACTATCTGCACAGAAAACAAACGTAACATTACTTCATGGTGCCGCCTTATAATAGATGCATGAAATTTCACAATTTCTGTTAAATATTTTCTTTAGTTTAATACATGGGTAATCATGGGTAACCTCTAAAATCGTAGTGAAACCCCGGATAACTGTTCTTATATTAACACAGAGTGGCTGTTGATTAAAACATAACTATCTGCGCAGAAAACAAACGTCACATCACGATATGTTGCCGCCTTATAATAGATGCATGAAATTTCACAATTTCTGTTAAATATTTTCTTTAGTTTAATACATGGGTAATCATGGGTAACCTCTAAAATCTTAGTAAACCCCGGATAACTGTTCTTATATTAACACAGAGTGGCTGTTGATTAAAACATTACTATCTGCGCAGAAAACAAACGTCACATCACGATATGGTGCCGCCTTATAATAAATGCATGAAATTTCACAAATTCTGTTGATTATTTTCTTTAGTTTAATACATGGGTAATCATGGGTAACCTCTAAAATCGTAGTGAAACCCCGGATAACTGTTCTTATATTAACACAGAGTGGTTGTTGATTAAAACATTATTATCTGCGCAGAAAACAAGCGTCACATCACGATATGGTGCCGCCTTATAATAGATGCATGAAATTTCACAATTTCTGTTAAATATTTTCTTTAGTTTGATACATGGGTAATCATGGGTAACCTCTAAAATATTAGTGAAACCCCGGATAACTGTTCTTATATTAACACAGAGTGGCTGTTGATTATAACATTACTATCTGCATAGAAAACAAACGTAACATTACTTCATGGTGCCGCCTTATAATAGATGCATGAAATTTCACATTTTCTGTTAAATATTTTTTTTAGTTTAATACATGGGTAATCATGGGTAACCTCTAAAATCGTAGTGAAACCCCAGATAACTGTTCTAATATTAACACAGAGTGGCTGTTGATTAAAACATTACTATCTGCGCAGAAAACAAACGTCACATCACGACATGCTGCCGCCTTATTATAGACGCATGAAATTTCACAACTTCTGTTAAATATTTTCTTTAGTTTAATACATGGGTAATCATGGGTATCCTCTAAAATCGTAATGAAACCCCGGATAACTGTTCTTATATTAACACAGAGTGGCTGTTGATTATAACATTACTATCTGCACAGAAAACAAACGTCACAATACGTCATGGTGCCGCCTTATAATACATGCATGAAATTTCACAAATTCTGTTAAATATTTTCTTTAGTTTAATACAAGGGTAATCGTGGGTAACCTCTAAAATCTTAGTGAAACCCCGGATAACTGTTCTTATATTAACACAGAGTGGCTGTTGATTAAAACAGTACTATCTGCACAGAAAACAAGCGTCACATCAAGATATGGTGCCGCCTTATAATAGATGCATGAAATTTCACAATTTCTGTTAAATATTTTCTTTAGTTTGATACATGGGTAATCATGGGTAACCTCTAAAATATTAGTGAAACCCCGGATAACTGTTCTTATATTAACACAGAGTGGCTGTTGATTAAAACATTACTATCTGCACAGAAAACAAACGTAACATTACTTCATGGTGCCGCCTTATAATAGATGCATGAAATTTCACAATTTCTGTTAAATATTTTCTTTAGTTTAATACATGGGTAATCATGGGTAACCTCTAAAATCGTAGTGAAACCCCGGATAACTTTTCTTATATTAACAAAGAGTGGCTGTTGATTAAAACATTACCATCTGCGCAGAAAACAAACGTCACATCACGATATGGTGCCGCCTTATAATAGATGCATGAAATTTCACAATTTCTGTTAAATATTTTCTTTAGTTTAATACATGGGTAACCTCTAAAATCGTAGTGAAACCCCGGATAACTGTTCTTATATTAACACAGAGTGGCTGTTGATTAAAACATTACTATCTGCGCAGAAAACAAACGTTACATCACGATATGTTTCCGCCTTATATTAGATGCATGAAATTTCACAATTTCTGTTAAATATTTTCTTTAATTTAATACATCGGTAATCATGGGTAACCTCTAAAATCGTAATGAAACTCCGAATAACTGTTCTTATATTAACACAGAGTGGCTGTTGATTAAAACATTACTATCTGCGCACAAAACAAACGTCACATCACGATATGGTGCCGCCTTATAATAGATGCATGAAATTTCACAATTTCTGTTAAATATTTTTTTTAGTTTAATACATGGGTAATCATGGGTAACCTCTAAAATCGTAGTGAAACCCCGGATAACTGTTCTTATATTAACACAGAGTGGTTGTTGATTAAAACATTACTATCTGCGCAGAAAACAAACGTCACAATACGTCATGGTGCCGCCTTATAATAGATGCATGAAATTTCACAATTTCTGTTAAATATTTTCTTTAGTTTAATACAAGGGTAATCGTGGGTAACCTCTAGAATCTTAGTGAAACCCCGGATAACTGTTCTTATATTAACACAGAGTGGTTGTTGATTATAACATTACTATCTGCACAGAAAACAAACGTAACATTACTTCATGGTGCCGCCTTATAATAGATGCATGAAATTTCACAATTTCTGTTAAATATTTTCTTTAGTTTAATACGTGGGTAATCATGGGTAACCTCTAAAATCTTAGTGAAACCCCGGATAACTGTTCTTATATTAACACAGAGTGGTTGTTGATTAAAACATTACTATCTGCGCAGAAAACAAACGTCACAATACGTCATGGTGCCGCCTTATAATACATACATGAAATTTAACAATTTCTGTTAAATATTTTCTTTAGTTTAATACAAGGGTAATCGTGGGTAACCTCTAAAATCTTAGTGAAACCCCGGATAACTGTTCTTATATTAACACAGAGTGGCTGTTGATTATAACATTACTATCTGCACAGAAAACAAACGTAACATTACTTCATGGTGCCGCCTTATAATAGATGCATGAAATTTCACAATTTCTGTTAAATATTTTCTTTAGTTTAATACATGGGTAATCATGGGTAACCTCTAAAATCTTAGTGAAACCCCGGATAACTGTTCTTATATTAACACAGAGTGGCTGTTGATTAAAACATTACTATCTGCGCAGAAAACAAACGTCACATCACGATATGGTGCCGCCTTATAATAAATGCATGAAATTTCACAATTTCTGTTAAATATTTTCTTTAGTTTAATACATGGGTAACCTCTAAAATCGTAGTGAAACCCCGGATAACTGTTCTTATATTAACACAGAGTGGCTGTTGATTAAAACATTACTATTTGCGCAGAAAACAAACGTTACATCACGATATGTTGCCGCTTTATAATAGATGCATGAAATTTCACAATTTCTGTTAAATATTTTCTTTACTTTAATACATGGGTAATCATGGGTAACCTCTAAAATCGTAGTGAAACCCCGGATAACTGTTCTTATATTAACACAGAGTGGTTGTTGATTAAAACATTACTATCTGCGCAGAAAACAAACGTCACAATACGTCATGGTGCCGCCTTATAATACATGCATGAAATTTCACAATTTCTGTTAAATATTTTCTTTAGTTTAATACAAGGGTAATCGTGGGTAACCTCTAGAATCGTAGTGAAACCCCGGATAACTGTTCTTATATTAACACAGAGTGGTTGTTGATTATAACATTACTATCTGCACAGAAAACAAACGTAACATTATTTCATGGTGCCGCCTTATAATAGATGCATGAAATTTCACAATTTCTGTTAAATATTTTCTTTAGTTTGATACATGGGTAATCATGGGTAACCTCTAAAATCTTAGTGAAACCCCGGATAACTGTTCTTATATTAACACAGAGTGGTTGTTGATTAAAACATTGCTATCTGCGCAGAAAACAAACGTCACAATACGTCATGGTGCCGCCTTATAATACATACATGAAATTTCACAATTTCTGTTAAATATTTTCTTTAGTTTAATACAAGGGTAATCGTGGGTAACCTCTAAAATCTTAGTGAAACCCCGGATAACTGTTCTTATATTAACACAGAGTGGCTGTTGATTATAACATTACTTTCTGCACAGAAAACAAACGTAACATTACTTCATGGTGCCGCCTTATAATAGATGCATGAAATTTCACAATTTCTGTTAAATATTTTCTTTAGTTTAATACATGGGTAATCATGGGTAACCTCTAAAATCTTAGTGAAACCCCGGATAACTGTTCTTATATTAACACAGAGTGGCTGTTGATTAAAACATTACTATCTGCGCAGAAAACAAACGTCACATCACGATATGGTGCCGCCTTATAATAAATGCATGAAATTTCACATTTTCTGTTAAATATTTTCTTTAGTTTAATACATGGGTAACCTCTAAAATCGTAGTGAAACCCCGGATAACTGTTCTTATATTAACACAGAGTGGCTGTTCATTAAAACATTACTATCTGCGCAGAAAACAAACGTTACATCACGATATGTTGCCGCTTTATAATAGATGCATGAAATTTCACAATTTCTGTTAAATATTTTCTTTACTTTAATACATGGGTAATCATGGGTAACCTCTAAAATATTCGTGAAACTGCGGATAACTGTTCTTATATTAACACAGAGTGGCTGTTGATTATAACATTACTATCTGCACAGAAAACAAACGTAACATTACTTCATGGTGCCGCCTTATAATACATGCATGAAATTTCACAATTTCTGTTAAATATTTTCTTTAGTTTAATACCTGGGTAATCATGGGTAACCTCTAAAATCGTAGTGAAACCCCGGATAACTGTTCTTATATTAACACAGAGTGGCTGTTGATTAAAACATTACTATCTGCGCAGAAAACAAACGTCACATCCCGACATGGTGCCGCTTTATTATAGACGCATGAAATTTCACAACTTCTGTTAAATATTTTCTTTAGTTTAATACATGGGTAATCATGGGTAACCTCTAAAATCGTAGTGAAACCCCGGATAACTGTTCTTTTATTAACACAGAGTGGCTGTTGATTATAACATTACTATCTGCACAGAAAACAAACGTAACATTACTTCATGGTGCCGCCTTATAATAGATGCATGAAATTTCACAATTTCTGTTAAATATTTTCTTTAGTTTAATACATGGGTAATCATGGGTAACCTCTAAAATCTTAGTGAAACCCCGGATAACTGTTCTTATATTAACACAGAGTGGCTGTTGATTAAAACATTACTATCTGCACAGAAAACAAACGTCACATCACGATATGGGTCCGCCTTATAATACATGCATGAAATTTCACAATTTCTGTTAAATATTTTCTTTAGTTTAATACATGGGTAATCATGGGTAACCTCTAGAATCGTAGTGAAACCCTGGATAACTGTTCTTATATTAACACAGAGTGGCTGTTGATTAAAACATTACTATCTGCACAGAAAACAAACGTCACATCACGATATGGTGCCGCCTTATAATACATGCATGAAATTTCACAATTTCTGTTAAATATTTTCTTTAGTTTAATACATGGGTAATCGTGGGTAACCTCTAAAATCGTAGTGAAACCCCGGATAACTGTTCTTATATTAACACAGAGTGGCTGTTGATTAAAACATTACTATCTGCGCAGAAAACAAACGTCACATCACGATATGGTGCCGCCTTATAATAGATGCATAAAATTTCACAATTTCTGTTAAATATTTTCTTTAGTTTGATACATGGGTAATCATGGGTAACCTCTAAAATCTTAGTGAAACCCCGGATAACTGTTCTTATATTAACACAGAGTGGCTGTTGATTAAAACATTACTATCTGCACAGAAAACAAACGTAGCATTACTTCATGGTGCCGCCTTATAATAGATGCATGAAATTTCACAATTTCTGTTAAATATTTTCTTTAGTTTAATACATGGGTAATCATGGGTAACCTCTAAATTCGTAGTGAAACCCCGGATAACTGTTCTTATATTAACACAGAGTGGCTGTTGATTAAAACATTACTATCTGCGCAGAAAACAAACGTCACATCACGATATGGTGCCGCCTTATAATAGATGCATGAAATTTCACAATTTCTGTTAAATATTTTCTTTAGTTTAATACATGGGTAACCTCTAAAATCGTAGTGAAACCCCGGATAACTTTTTTTATATTAACACAGAGTGGCTGTTGATTAAAACATTACTATCTGCGCAGAAAACAAACGTTACATCACGATATGTTGCCGCCTTATAATAGATGCATGAAATTTCACAATTTCTGTTAAATATTTTCTTTAGTTTAATACATGGGTAATCATGGGTAACCTCTAAAATCGTAGTGAAACCCCGAATAACTGTTCTTATATTAACACAGAGTGGCTGTTGATTAAAACATTACTATCTGCGCAGAAAACAAACGTCACATCACGATATGGTGCCGCCTTATAATAGATGCATGAAATTTCACAATTTCTGTTAAATATTTTCTTTAGTTTAATACATGGGTAATCATGGGTAACCTCTAAAATCGTAGTGAAACCCCGGATAACTGTTCTTATATTAACACAGAGTGGTTGTTGATTAAAACATTACTATCTGCGCAGAAAACAAACGTCACATCACGTCATGGTGCCGCCTTATAATAGATGCATGAAATTTCACAATTTCTGTTAAATATTTTCTTTAGTTTAATACATGGGTAATCATGGGTAACCTCTAAAATGTTAGTGAAACCACGGATAACTGTTCTTATATTAACACAGAGTGGCTGTTGATTAAAACATTACTATCTGCACAGAAAACAAACGTCACATCACGATATGGTGCCGCCTTATAATAGATGCATGAAATTTCACAATTTCTGTTAAATATTTTCTTTAGTTTAATACATGGGTAATCGTGGGTAACCTCTAAAATCGTAGTTAAACCCCGGATAACTGTTCTTATATTAACACAGAGTGGCTGTTGATTATAACATTACTGTCTGCACAGAAAACAAACGTCACATTACGTCATGGTGCCGCCTTATAATAGATGCATGAAATTTCACAATTTCTGTTAAATATTTTCTTTAGTTTAATACATGGGTAATCATGGGTAACCTCTAAAATGTTAGTGAAACCACGGATAACTGTTCTTATATTAACACAGAGTGGCTGTTGATTAAAACATTACTATCTGCACAGAAAACAAACGTCACATCACGATATGGTGCCACCTTATAATAGATGCATGAAATTTCACAATTTCTGTTAAATATTTTTTTTAGTTTAATACATGGGTAATCATGGGTAACCTCTAAAGTCTTAGTGAAACCCCGGATAATTGTTCTTTTATTAACACAGAGTGGTTGTTGATTAAAACATTACTATCTGCGCAGAAAACAAACGTCACATCACGACATGGTGCCGCCTTATAATAGATGCATGAAATTTCACATTTTCTGTTAAATATTTTCTTTAGTTTAATACATGGGTAATCATGGGTAACACAGAGTGGCAAGGTACAGTCCAGCAAAGCACAAGTCCAACACTTCGACATTGTATCTCACAAACTGGGCATCAAATACAGGGACAATTTTATTTTAAAAACAGACCCGAAAAAAAAAAAAAAAGAAAAGAAAACAGGTTAGTATATATTTAATTGTAGATATTGTAAATATTCTGATTGGAATAAAATAGACTAAAGAAGCAGTGATAGTGATAAGGCAGGCTTCTGCAGAATGGAAAATATGTTGAACGCAAACACTAACATTAAAGATCTCCAAACACAACGTTCAACGAAATGACAGATATAAGTTACGGTCCATGAACGGCATGCGATTTACGTGTTTTGCGGGAAGAAAAAAGACAATAGGGGGTGAGGGAGAGAAGAATGGAATAATTTTCATTAGTGCATAAGCATAAGTATAAGAGTATAAGCACAAGTAAGCTACGGTGGCGACATTAACATAAAACGCCAGGAATGGACGAGTATGATCCATACGTCGCTACTCTGGCTCTCTTATGCTTATGTGTTAGTGAGGACCAGGCTTTGAGGAAGAAAGGAAAACTCAAAACTCTAGAGAAAAACGAAGAGAAGAAAACATGTGGTACATAAACAAAAAGCAGCTACTCTAGCATTAAATATATGTAGGCATTTTCATAATGGTGGTCAGTACCTGCTTGATATGTTTTGCCGGGTAGTGTTTCCAGATCATACAGAACAATGTTCTGATTAAACGTCACCAGCAACTTTCCCCTCGTTCTTATACAGTATAAGGCAGCGTGGAGAATCTCTCAACTGTCAGAACCTGTCTCATTTCTGTGTGTTAGGACAGACTCCGAGTGAACACAATGAACTTAATGCACACACACTCTCAGAGCACCTGTTGTCAGCTGCAAACAAAAGCAGGAGGCATTAGCAAACAACGACAGTGCAATATAATGTTTCAAAAAAGTGTCATGTGTCAATTTTCCCTGATCAAGGGCTTCCTTCTCCAAGCATATATTATCTACCTAACTTTTATCAGCAACTCTGACAATACAGCACTTGGATAAAAGTTCAACTTCTCCGAAAATTTTGTCTAAAAATTTACATGTCACTGGGATATGCTCACCTCAGAGATACAGTATTGTTATAACTTCAGGGACATTTTCAATGCCTAGGTTGTCTGGGTTCCAGGTTGGTTTGGCAGCTCACGGCGAGGATTGCGTTACTGTTCTTTGGACACTTTGTGTAGTATCTGCTTCAGTACTGTGTCCTTTTACCCGTCACACTTTCAATACCTTTGGATATTCTGTACCTGATTCTGAAACCTGATAATTATGTTTCTCTGACCTTTTATATCTCTCTTGATACATTGCAGTCAGTATGCAGCTTTTTTTCCCTTCTTCATCACTCCGCTTGCAAAGGTGAATTCCTTCCGGCTTAAGTTGCTAAAACGTAGCTGTTCCTCTTCACACACTTACGATTTAGCCTGGATTCTCTTCCGCAAATTCGACATCTGCCCTAGGTGAAAAAAACCCTGATATTTTCCACATGTATCTGCAAAATACCATAGTGTTATTGTACCCAGTAATAGCATGTACAGAACATGTACATTCATGCAAATAGACACACAGATACATCTGCCTTCTTTACGTAATTTTTATGCTAATCTGACAAGCTAGCAGGCAACACATGTTTGGTAGTCAATGTCTATAAAGTGGGAACAACAAACAGCCTATAGAATCAGAGAACCATCAGAACGGCACAAACAACGCTGTGCTGATGGATCACAGCACAGCGTTGTTTGTGCAGCACACTATTACAATGTCCCTCTGACAGTCACAGTGACGTCACACACTCTGGGCTGGTCGCTATTGGTGGCAACGTACAGTCCAGCAAAGCACAAGTTCAACACTTCGACGTTGTATCCTAGAAACTGGGCATCAAGTAAAAAAAATATATTTTAAAAACAGACCCGAAGGAAAATATCCCTCTTATTGGAATAAAATAGACTAAAGAAGCAGTGATGGTGATAAGGCAGGTTTCAAAACGTTGAACGAAATTACCGATAGAAGTTACGGGCCACGAACGGAACACGATTTACGTGTTTTACGGGAAGAAAAGGGAGAAAAGGGGGTGAAGGAGAGAAGAATGGAATAGAGGAGGAACGAAGGGAAGGAATAAAGGAAGATTGCACGCAGAGAAAGACAAAACTCTAAACAAAAAATAGCAACATAGACACAAAGGTGCAGACTAAAAAGGTGTAGCAGTATTATAAAGGTCTAAACCTGGTCTTCACTAGTGCATAAGTATAAGTATTAGCACAAGAGAGCGACAGTGGTGACATAAACATAAGACGCCAGGAACGTACGAGTTTGATCCATACGTCGCTAATCTCGCTCTCTTTTGCTTATGCGTTAGAGAGGACAGGCTTTGAAGAAGAAAAGAAAACTTAAGAAAGAAAACCTGTTGTAGAGAAAAAGACCAGTAAACAAAAAGCAAATACTCTAGCATTCAATAGATGTAGGCATTTTCATATGGTCAGTACCTGCTTGATATTTTTTGCCGGACAGTGTTTCCAGATCATACAGAACAATGTTCTGATTAAACGTCACCAGCAACTTTTCCCACGTTC
Source organism: Plumapathes pennacea (assembly GCA_964036295.1). Taxonomy (NCBI): domain Eukaryota; kingdom Metazoa; phylum Cnidaria; class Anthozoa; order Antipatharia; family Myriopathidae; genus Plumapathes; species Plumapathes pennacea. The sequence goes on along the minus strand of OZ038465.1, from coordinate 19,428,696 downwards.
TCATCACAGGCAGCGGGAGAATCTCTCCAAGGCCAGAACGTGTCTCATCTCTGAGTTAACATACTGGGCTTGAGGCAGACTTCATATTCTCAGAGCACGTGTTGTCAGCTGGAAACAAACAACAACAGTGCAATATCTCGTTTTCAAAAAGTGTCACGTGTCAATTTTTCCTGATCAAGGGCTTCTTCTCCCTACATTATAAAATACTTAACTTCTATCAGCAACTCTGACAATACAGCACTTGGATAAAAGTTCAACTTCTCTGAAAATTTTGTATAAAATTTCAAATTTACAGTATTACAGTATTGTTATAACTTGAGGGACATTTCCAATGCCTAGACTGTCTGCGGTCCAGGTTGGTTTGGCAGCTCACGGCGAGGATTGTGTTACTGTTCCTTGGACACTTTGTGTAGTATCTGCTTCTGTAGTGTGTCCCTTAACCCATCACATTTTCAATCTCCTTGGATAATCTGTAGCTGATTCTGAGATCTAATCATTATTTTCCACTGGCCTTTTACATCTCTCTTGATACATTGCAGTCAGTATGCAGCTTTTTGTTTCTTCATCACTCCGCTTGCAAAGGTTAAATCCTGCTGTCTCAAGTTGCTAAAACTTAGCTGTTCTTCTTCTCACACTTACAATTTTGCCTGGATTCTCTTCCGCAATTGGACATCCGCCCTTGGTAAAAAAAAAAAAAAAAAAAAAAAAAAAAACCATGGTATTTTTCACATGCATCTGCAAAATACCATAGTGTTATTGTACCCAGTCATAGCATGTACAGAATACACAGATACATCTGCCTTCTTTATGTATTGTTCTCGCTAATCTGACAAGCTAGCAGACAACACAAATTTGGCAGCACCAATTCAGTGTGCAGTAGCCCTGTGTTGTAGCAGTATTCCATAGTCATACACTGCAAGTGCGGAAATAAAAGACCAGCACACATCGTTTAGCAAGATTCACCAAGTGTAAAAAGGGGCTCCCTCACTGATAGATCAATGTCTTGTTTGTTCAAGCAAACCTGTCAGATCTTGTGTAGAGGGGTGGATAATAAGCACCAGTAGGCCTCCAGCATAGTCACTTGCCTACTACAGTTAGTTTATCACCTGACAATAAAGAAATAGGAATAGAACAGGCATTTCTCTGGCACACTATAGTAATAGTATTTATGTAGTAGGAATAAGAAGAGCGTTTCTCTGCAACAAACATCAAGTTAACCTCATCACATCCTAGAAAACAAACAAAAACTATTCTTTTAACAACAATAACTATTGCGTTTTTAGAACTGCCTGTGCATTTTGTCTATTTAGCATTAAACAGTAATGTGCAATTTGAAATAACTCGTCTTGCTTGTTCAACTACATCATACACTAATGCTCATTCAGCTTTAAAAGTTGTTTCTGATCCCATTGTATAATAAATAGTAATAATGATAATAATAATGATGATAATAATAATGATGATAATAATAATAATAATAATAATAATAATAATAATAATAATAATAATAATAATAATAATAATAATAATAATAATAATAATAATGTCGTTCATTTATACACGGTGTTAGGCGACTGCAGCATTAGAGCTGATGTGGCCGTGCTGATAAAATTGATTTATCAGGAACTAAAAATTGGACTTAAGCTAACTAGTTACATTGCAAGTTGGATATCTAACTAACTACCGAGACTTATATTCTGACAGTAATATCTTAATTATCAAAATATCGAATTAATAACTTGAAAGCGCATATATTTAAACGTGATTGAGTTAGATGTATGTGTGTTTAAGTATGCGTAAGTATGGAAATTGTATAAGGTAATATAAAATATAATATTGCCCAAAGGTAGCTGAGTGATGGATAAGTTGAATGAGCGCTCTTTGCTTCAATTGTACACAGACTCTTCGCTAAGTCTTGTGTTTGGCTTTAAGGGTATGCTGTTTATGTGCATTGTACTAGCTTTGAAACAGGAGTGTGGTTTTTCTTGAAGGGGCTCTTCTAAGTAATTCCACAGTACTAATGACCTGTATGTGATTGACTTACAAACGGCGTCCGTGCGTGGTTGCAGGATGAATAGCTTGTTTCTACCTCTTAGAGAATATTTAGAACTCATATGAGTGAAAAGTTTACTGTAGGTGGTTTCCGAATGTACTGACTTATGCACAAATGTCACTAGCCTATATTTGTATTGCCAAAATAGTGTGTTCCATTTTACTCTTTCGAGGACGTCAGTGCTGGGAGTGTTCCATTCAATCTTGTAAGTGATATTGGCTGCCCTTACATGCATTTTCTCAAAGTCTTGGAATATGGTGTTATTGAAATTCCCCCAGAGGATTGTTCCGTAAGTGATTGACGGCAGGATTACTCTGAAGTAAAATGTTACTAGAGCTGGTTGGTAGAAACTTCATAGATTTGAGCAGATTGAGCTTGTTATCATATGACGTGATAAGGTCATGGAGGTGCGTGGTCCAGCTCAATTTATTGTCGATTCTGATACTAAGGCATCTTGTTGAGTTGACAAATTCGATGGCATTGTTGTTACTCGCCGACTAGTTTCTTTCCTGATAATAGCATAGCTTCTCATTTTTTATGATGTAGTGTCATGGCGTGTTTGACGCACCATTCGTCGATGAGGGCTAGGGTTTTATTAGATGCTGCTATAGCAGAGTCAACGTTGTCGGCTATGCAGTAAAGGGTGGTGTCATCTGCGAACATCTCAATGCTTGCTTCCTCCAGGGAGGAGATGGTGTCAGGGAGGTCGTTGGTGTACAGGCTAAACAGAATTGGAACCAAAACTGATCCCTGTGGTACTCCACAGGTGACGTTGGTGGTCTGAAATTTGCCCTCACCTACAGTGGCAAACTGTGTCCGATCGGATAGGTAGTCGGTCAGCCACTGCCATAAGTCCCCCATAATTCCATAGCCTTGTAAATTTTGCGGCAAGATAATGTGAGAGACAGAGTCAAACAATCCTGGCCAAAAGTATGTGGGACACTCTGCAAAAATGTTATTTTTTAACCATCACTCTTTTTCCATCGCCAGAAATTCCGGACATTTTGCGTCCACGATTGCTTCCGGTCTTTCCCAGCGGCGTGCGGTATGAGCATGCGCCATTCACACATTCAACATTGTTATGTACTTTGCCTCAGTGGGGTGAGGGAGGGATGGGTTTCTCCGGTTCAAAAAGAGACTGCTACGTTTAGGAGACGTGCCGCTGAACGACCTAGTTGAAATTAGCTTTCGTTTGGTACAATTTTCATGCGATTTGGAGCTTCCCAGCCCAAAATATCAACATCCGAAGTCAGCGTATTTCACGGGAGGTATTCGCCATGGCTGGCTGTGAACTGCAAATTCAAACACAAAAAGTACACATCGAATTTGCTCCAGGGGACTGACTGAGGCTTCACAGGAGATGTTCAATCCTTCGACAATCAGGTACGGGGTAGACATTTTGCGTTTTACCCAAGGTTCTTGTATTAAATGCAGCTTAAAAAGTGACAGTAGCCGGTTTTGAGCGTATTCTGCTATCAATCCCTTCTTACGTCGGCCGAAATTTTAAATTCAAAAAAGTACACATCGAATTTTACCGGAGATTAATTTTTTTTTTGTACTGTTGTGTTTAGGAAGCTTTCCTCTTCCGAATGCTGCCCAGACATTTTTACGAACGTGCTTCAGTTAAACGAAAAGCGCAATTTATTATCAGATCCCATACATTTCTTTGTTATTTCTTGAGCGGCTCTCAGCGTGAAACCTGATGCCTCTTCCGAGATGGCGCAACCGGATGTCTGAAATTTCTGGCGATGCAACAACAAAAGCGGCTCCCCCCTCCCCCTATACAATGTTGCTCAAAGAGTGTGCACTTTGCGCACACTCAGTCAACATTGTATAGAGGAAGGGGGGCTGGAAGTGTGAAAGTGTCATCATTTTCAGATAAAAAGCTAAGTGTCCCATGACTTTTGGCCAGGATTGCTTCTATAATGTGCATGAGTTAATTCCCTTTCGGAAATCGATAAACTTCAAGTACAAAGAGAAGGAGATTAGTGAGGGAATGAAAGTGAGTAAGCAAATCAGAAAGGCAGCGCAGAGAGACTGATAGTTATGGATGAAGCAGAGCACAGTGACAAAGAAGGGAAGGAGTAGGGAAGACTTTAAGCACAATTAACCTACCCAAATATGATAAAAATATAAATGTATAACTGAATAGATATTGCCGTACATGTACAGTAAGAGCTCTATTGATTCCACCAACACAACATACAGTATCTTGCTGAACAGACTAGTCCTCCTTTTATACATAAAGTAAGCCCACGGTTAAAGCAAACTATAACAAACCAATTGCAAAACATCTCCTTTCAATCCCAGAATGTTTGCCTCAAACGTTTGAGTTCTAATTTTTGGTCACCTTTGGTCTTTTCTGAGAGCAAAGCATGGCGGTCAAAACCGATCTATTTTTACAGAGAGTGCTCTTTTTAAGCCAAACCTCAGAATACCTTATAACTATCAAGACATTTTCCTTGGGGTATTACACGAGTTAAGGCACACCATGTATCTGGCCATATGATTTTACAGCTGTTCTCAAGAAACAAGGAAAAGTCACCAGAAACTTATCATTCCTCAAACTAGGACACGTCTTTTACAAAATAATAATAATAAAATCTGTAGATGAAAGATATGTCACTAGTATAAGGCTCCATTCGACACACTAAGATCAGTTAGAAGACCCAATACGAGACCGTATCGTGAAATATCACAAACCTAAGGAACAAAATGAATCAATTCAAACCGCGCTTCTCAACCAAATTATGAAAGTGAATATGCAGCACAGAGATTTTAAGATCAATTACACGGTCTTTCCGTCAGTTGGTTAATCACAAGGTGTTTTCGTTTGTCAAAGTGGCGGTTGATAAAAACATTACTAGCCGCGCAATAAACAAACGTCATATCTTGTTGTCACGGTGACGCCTTATAATAGAAGTATATAATTACACAATGTTTCTCAAATACGCGGTGTTTTCATGAAAATTATCCATAAGTGTAAAAAGTATTGTTAAAATTTATACCACCGACAGTTTTGTGTGAACAGATGTCTTGTTTTTGCCCCAGAAAAATTTGGATAAAATGTTCAGGCCTCCTTCCCTCCTCTCCCCGTTCGAAGCTTCTTTAGTTTCATACACGGGTAACCATGGGTAACCCTTAAACTGTTAGTAAAACCACGGGTCACTGTAATTATATTAACGCAGAGTGGCTGTTGATTAAAACATTACTATCTGCACAGAAAACAAACGTCACATTACGTCATGGTGCCGCATTATAATAGATGCATGAAATTCCACAGTTTCTGTTAAATATTTTCTTTAGTTTAATAAATGGGTAATCATGGGTAACCTCTAAAAGCTTAGTGAAATCCCGGATAACTGTTCTTATATTAACACAGAGTGGCTGTTGATTAAAACATTACTATCTGCGCAGAAAACAAACGTCAGATCACGACATGGTGCCGCTTCATAATAGGTGCATGAAATTTCACAATTTATGTTAAATATTTTCTTTACTTTAATACATGGGTGATCATGGGTAACCTCTAAAATCTTAGTGAAACCCCGGATAACTGTTCTTATATTAACACAGAGTGGCTGTTGATTAAAACATTACTATCTGCGCAGAAAACAAACGTCACATTACGACATGGTGCCGCCTCATAATAGATGCATGAAATTTCACAATTTCAGTTAAATATTTTCTTTACTTTAATACATGGGTAATCATGGGTAACCTCCAAAATCTTAGTGAAACCCCGGATAACTTTCTTATATTAACACAGAGTGGCTGTTGATTAAAGCATTATTATGTGCACAGAAAACAAACGTCACATTACGTCATGGTGCCGCCTTATAATAGATGCATGAAATTTTACAATTTCTGTTAAATATTTTCTTTAGTTTAATACATGGGAAATCATGGGTAACCTCTAAAATCTTAGTGAAACCCCGGATAACTGTTCTTATATTAACACAGAGTGGCTGTTGTTTTAAGCATTACTATCTACACAGAAAACAAACGGCACATTAGGTCATGGTGCCGCCTTATAATAGCTGCATGAAATTTCACAATTTCTGTTAAATATTTTCTTTACTTTAATACATGGGTAATCATGGGTCACCTCTAAAATCTTAGCGAAACCCCAGTAACTGTTCTTATATTAACACAGAGTGGCTGTTGATTAAAACATTACTATCTGCGCAGAAAACAAACGTCACATCACGACATGGTGCCGCCTTATAATAGATGCATGAAATTTCACAATTTCTGTTAAATATTTTCTATACTTTAATACATGGGTAATCATGGGTAACCTCTAAAATCTTAGTGAAACCCCGGATAACTGTTCTTATATTAACGCAGAGTGGCTGTTGATTAAAACATTACTATCTGCGCAGAAAACTAACGGCACATCAGGACATGTTGCTGCCTCATAATAGATGCATGAAATTTCACAATTTCTGTTAAATATTTTCTTTACTTTAATACATGGGTAACCTCTAAAATCTTAGTGAAACCCCGGATAACTGTTCTTATATTAACACAGAGTGGCTGTTGATTAAAACATTACTATCTGCACAGAAAACAAACGTCACATTACGTCATGGTGCCGCCTTATAATAGGATGCATGAAATTTCACAATTTCTGTTAAATATTTTCTTTAGTTTAATACATGGGTAATCATGAGTAACCTCTAAAATCTTAGTGAAACCCGGGATAACTGTTCTTATATTAACACAGAGTGGCTGTTGATTAAAACATTACTATCTGCGCAGGAAACAAACGTCACATTACGTCATGGTGCCGCCTTATAATAGATGCATGAAATTTCACAATTTCAGTTAAATATTTTCTTTAGTTTAATACATGGGTAATCATGGTAACTGTTCTTATATTAACACAGAGTGGCAACGTACAGTCCAGCAAAGGACAAGTCCAACACTTCGACATTGTATCTCACAAACTGGGCATCAAATACAGGGACAATTATATTTTAAAAACTGACCCGAAAAAAAAAAATATATATATATAAACAGGTTTGTATATATTTAATTGTAGATATTGTAAATATTCTGATTGGAATGAAATAGGCTAAAGAAGCAGTGATAGTGATAAGGGAGGCTTCTGCAGGATGGAAAATATGTTGAACGCAAGCACTAACATTAAAGATCTCCAAACACAACGTTCAACGAAATGACAGATATAAGTTACGGTCCATGAACGGCATGCGCTTTATGTGTTTTACGGGAAGAAAAAAGACAATAGGGGGTGAGGGAGAGAAGAATGGAATAGTTTTTATTAGTGCATAAGCATAAGTATAAGAGTATAAGCACAAGTAAGCTACGGTGGCGACATTAACATAAAACGCCAGGAATGGACGAGTTTGATCCATACGTCGCTACTCTAGCTCTCTTATGCTTATGCGTTAGTGAAGACCAGGCTTTGAGGAAGAAAGGAATACTCAAAACTCTAGAGAAAAACGAAGAGAAGAAAACATGTGGTACATAAACACAAAGTAGATACTTTAGCATTAAATATATGTAGGCATTTTTATATGGTCAGTACCTGCTTGATATGTTTTGCCGGGCAGTGTTTCCAGATCATACAGAACAATGTTCTGATTAAACGTCACCAGCAACTTTCCCCTCGTTCTTATACAGTATAAGGCAGCGTGGAGAATCTCTCAACTGTCAGAACCTGTCTCATTTCTGTGTGTTAGGACAGACTCCGAGTGAACACAATGAACTTAATGCACACACACTCTCAGAGCCCCTGTTGTCAGCTGCAAACAAAAACAGGAGGCATTAACAAACAACGACAGTGCAATATAATGTTTCAAAAAAGTGTCATGTGTCAATTTTCCCTGATCAAGGGCTTCCTTCTCCGACCATATATAATCTACCTAACTTTTATCAACAACTCTGGCAATACAGCACTTGGATAAAAGTTCAACTTTTCCGAAAATTTTGTCTAAAAATTTACATGTCACTGGGATATGCTCACCTCAGAGATACAGTATTGTTATAACTTCAGGGACATTTTCAATGCCTAGGTTGTCTGGGTTCCAGGTTGGTTTGGCAGCTCACGGCGAGGATTGCGTTACTGTTCTTTGGACACTTTTGTGTAGTATCTGCTTCAGTACTATGTCCTTTTACCCGTCACACTTTCAATACCTTTGGATATTCTGTACCTGATTCTGAAACCTGATCATTATGTTTCTCTGACCTTTTATATCTCTCTTGATACACTGCAGTCAGTATGCAGCTTTTTTCTCCTTCTTCATCACTCCGCTTGCAAAGGTGAATTCCTTCCGGCTTAAGTTGCTAAAACGTAGCTGTTCTTCTTCACACACTTACGATTTTGCCTGGATTCTCTTCCGCAAATTCGACATCTGCCCTATGTAAAAAAAACCCTGATATTTTCCACATGTATCTGTAAAATACTATAGTGTTATTATACCCAGTCATAGCATGTACAGAACATGTACGTTCATGCAAATAGACACACAGATACATTTGCCCTCTTTACGTAATTTTTATGCTAATCTGACAAGCTAGCAGGCAACACATGTTTGGTAGTCAATGTCTATAAAGTAGGAACAACAAACAGCCTATAGAACCAGAGAACCATCAGAACGGCACAAACAACGCTGTGCTGATGGATCACAGCACAGCGTTGTTTGTGCAGCACACTATTACAATGTCCCTCTGACAGTCACAGTGACGTCACACACTCTGGGCTGGTCGCTATTGGTGGCAACGTACAGTCCAGCAAAGCACAAGTTCAACACTTCGACGTTGTATCCTAGAAACTGGGCATCAAGTAAAAAAATATATTTTAAAAACAGACCCGAAGGAAAATATCCCTCTTATTGGAATAAAATAGACTAAAGAAGCAGTGATGGTGATAAGGCAGGTTTCAAAACGTTGAACGAAATTACCGATAGAAGTTACGGGCCACGAACGGAACGCGATTTACGTGTTTTACGGGAAGAAAAGGGAGAAAAGGGGGTGAAGGAGAGAAGAATGGAATGGAGGAGGAACGAAGGGAAGGAATAAAGGAAGATTGCACGCAGAGAAAGACAAAACTCTAAACAAAAAATAGCAACACAGACACAAAGGTGCAGCAGTATTATAAAGGTCTAAACCTGGTCTTCACTAGTGCATAAGTATAAGTATAAGCACAAGAGAGCGACAGTGGCGACATAAACATAAGACGCCAGGAACGTACGAGTTTGATCTATACGTCGCTAATCTCGCTCTCTTTTGCTTATGCGTTAGAGAGGACAGGCTTTGAAGAAGAAAAGAAAACTTAAGAAAGAAAACCTGTCGTACAGAAAAAGACCAGTAAACAAAAAGCAAATACTCTAGCATTCAATAGATGTAGGCATTTTCATATGGTCAGTACCTGCTTGATATGTTTTGCCGGACAGTGTTTCCAGATCATACGGAACAATCTTCTGATTAAACGTCACCAGCAACTTTTCCCACGTTCTTATAACAGGCAGCGGGAGAATCTCTCCACTGCCAGAACGTGTCTCATCTCTGAGTGAACACACTGGGCTTGAAGCAGACTTCATATTCTCAGAGCACCTGTTGTCAGCTGGAAACAAACAACAACAGTGCAATATCTCGTTTTCAAAAAGTGTCACGTGTCAATTTTTCCTGATCAAGGACTTCTTCTCCCTATTTTATAAAATACTTAACTTCTATCAGCAACTCTGACAATACAGCACTTGGATAAAAGTTCAACTTCTCTGAAAATTTTGTATAAAATTTCAAATTTACAGTATTTAGTATTGTTATAACTTCAGGGACATTTTCAATGCCTAGACTGTCTGCGGTCCAGGTTGGTTTGGCAGCTCACGGCGAGGATTGTGTCACTGTTCCTTGGACACTTTGTGTAGTATCTGCTTCTGTAGTGTGTCCCTTAACCCATCACATTTTCAATCTCCTTCGATACTCTGTAGCTGATTCTGAGATCTAATCATTATTTTCCACTGGCCTTTTACATCTCTCTTGATACGCTGCAGTCAGTATACAGCTTTTTGTTTCTTCATCACTCCGCTTGCAAAGGTTAAATCCTGCTGTCTCAAGTTGCTAAAACTTAGTTTTTCTTCTTCTCACACTTACGATTTTGCCTGGATTCTCTTCCGCAAATTGGACATCCGCCCTTGGTAAAGAATAAAAAGCCATGTTATTTTTCACATGCATCTGCAAAATACCATAGTGTTATTGTACCCAGTCATAGCATGTACAGAACACACAGATATATCTGCCTTCTTTATGTATTGTTCAGTGTACAGTAGCCCTGTGTTGTAGCAGTATTCCATAGTCATACACTGCAAGTGCGGAAATAAAAGACCAGCACACATCGTTTAGCAAGACTCACCAAGTGTAAAAAGGGGCTCCCTGACTGATAGATCAATGCCTTGTTTGTTCAAACAAACCTGTCAGATCTTGTGTGGAAGGGTGGATGATAAGCACCAGTAGGCCTCCAGCATAGTCACTTGCATACTACAGTTAGTTTATTACCTGACAATAAAGAAATAGGAATAGAACAGGCATTTCTCTGGCACACTGTAGCAATAGTTTTTATGTAGTAGGAATAGGAAGAGCGTTTCTCTGCAACAAACATCAAGTTAACCTCATCACATCCTAGAAAACAAACAAAAACTATTCTTTTAACAACAATAACTATTGCGTTTTTAGAACTGCCTGCATGTGCATTTTGTCTATTTAGCATTAAACAGTAATGTGCTACTTGAAATAACTCGTCTTGCTTGTTCAACTACATCATACACTAAATGCTCATTCAGCTTTAAAAGTTGTTTCTGATCCCATTGTATAATAAATAGTAATAATGATAATAATAATAATAATAATAATAATAATAATGTCATTCATTTATACACGGTGTTAGGCGACTGCAGCATTAGAGCTGATGTGGCCGTGCTGATAAAATCTATATATCAGGAACTAAACATTGGACTTAAGCTAACTAGTTACATAGCAAGTTGGATATCTAACTAACTACCGAGATTTATAATCTGACAGTAATATCTTAATTATCGAAATATCGAATTAATAACTTGAAAGCGCATATATTTAAACGTGATTGAGTTAGATGTATGTGTGTTTAAATATGCGTAAGTATGGAAATTGTATAAGGTAATATAAAATACTAGAAATACGATAATCGCAGATATCCCCTCGCTCAGTAGTGGGTTTTCGGAAAGCGGGATTCTTGTTTATTTTCCGTTCGGACATTATTTAATTTTTTTTTCAGCAAACCACGGCTGTGTAGCGACGTCACCAGTCGGCCGCTAAAAAAATCTTTGTCACACGGCAGTCTGGTTTAGTTCAGACAACGTGCACAGTCTGCAATTTTCGTAGACACTAGCTGAACTTCAAAATTCGCTGAGAAAACATTTACACGCAACTACAGAATACTCCCGAGGCTTGAAAGCCAAGCAAAGTCAATCTTGGACACCGAAGTTTTTATGAATTTCAAGAAAAGCCGCGATTTCTCCAGCCAATGCTTTATCCTAACCACATACGTGTATGTTTTTTTTTTTGTGTGTGTGCCAAATTTAGAACCGTCAAAGCGAGTCGCTTGTTTACACGCTTTCGAAGTCTCGGAATCGTGTGAATTTTGGCAGGGATTCAATTTTGAACACAACAACTTTTCAAACTGCGTTTGACGATTTTAAAATCTTTGACAGAAAAAAGAAATCAAGTCACTAAATAATACAAGGTCCGATTTTATTGAGCGAGCAAACCCGGTCACTAAATAATACAAAGTCCGATTGTGTTGAGCGAGTATCTTACGGGGGTCCCGCTAGTAGACATATTGTTTAATTTGGAAAGCAGTGGCCGGATATTTTCTACTTTAATAGCCTTCAAAAAGCAAAAGCATTTTAACCCGGTTACATTTTATCCTTGAATACAGTGTGCCAACAAACGCGGCGACAAAACTTCACAGCATGTGTCAGACTGTCAATGAAATTATGCAAACATGTCAGGAATCGGATGACACAATCTTGCACGAAGGCATTTTAAAAATAGCTTTGAAAACCAGCGAAAAGATCACAGTATAATCCTACTTGGCCTTCATCACAGTTCCCGGGGCATCAAACGACAAAATATACGGCAATTGTTGAAATACCAATGATAACACGACCGTCGTTTAACAAAAGTGTATTTAACGTTAATTGATGTAAATTTTCAAAACTCACCGGTTCCTGAAAGCCATAGCTTTAGCTCTTTTCCAGCAAAGGAAACAAAACCCAAAACACTATTGTTTACGTCTTCAATGATTTCAAAATACACTGTATAGAGCAGTCCTCATACAGTACGAAAATTCCACTTTCCATTGTATTGTGTTGTCATCTTGTCAAACTTGGATTCTGAAAACTGCATTCCTGTTATTGCGAAAGGCGAAATTTGCAACAGTGATTGTTCGATTTCCACCGACTGTATTTTGCTATTCCTTTCTGAAGAAGCGTCTGCGTTTTAACACAATACTGGCGTCTGGGATTAGTGTTCAGGTCAACCAGTTGGGCCTTAAAGAATCCGTTTTACGTCTAGTAAAGCTTGCCTCCCATGCACTGGCAAAATATCCGGGCAATTTACAGCCGTTCGTCGAACTGCTTGGCCTTGTATCTGCATCTTGTTGTACAAAATCACTTCAGTTCGTACTCTATCGCATGTCTCCAAGAAAATGGCGGTTTACAGTTAAGCTGCCGATGTAACCTCGCCTGCTGTGGTCGCTCGACGCGGAGGGCCTTGGGACGAGGTCGTATGGCACAAACAGACAAACACACGAACATCAGATTTCGAGATGGCGACACGCTTGGAGTCTCCGATAAGGCGATAATACTACTGCATTAGCGTCGTGAATATTTCCCTCACTTCGTTCGGGGATAATATTGCCCAAAGGTAGCTGAGTGATGGATAAGTTGAATGAGCGCTCTTTGCTTCAATTGTACACAGACTCTTCGCTAAGTCTTGTGTTTGGCTTTAGGGGTATGCTGTTTATGTGCATCTTACTAGCTTTGAAACAGAAGTGTGGTTTTTCTTGAAGGGGCTCTTCTAAGTAATTCCACAGTACTAATGACCTGTATGTGATTGACTTACAAACGGCGTCCGTGCGTGGTTGCAGGATGAATAGCTTGTTTCTTCCTCTTAGAAAATATTTAGAACTCATATGAGTGAAAAGTTTACTGTAGGTGGTTTCCGAATGCACAAATGTCGCTAGCCTATATTTGTATTGCCAAAATAGTGTGTTCCATTTTACTCTTTCGAGGACGTCAGTGCTGGGAGTGTTCCATTCAATCTTGTAAATGATATTGGCTACCCTTACATGCATTTTTCTCAAAGTCTTGGAATATGGTGTTATTGAAATTCCCCCAGAGGATTGTTCCGTAAGTGATTGACGGCAGGATTACTCTGAAGTAAAATGTTACGAGAGCACTGTTGGTAGAAACTTCATAGATTTGAGCAGATTGAGCTTGTTAGCATATGACGTAATAAGGTCACGGAGGTGCGTGGTCCAGCTCAATTTATTGTCGATTCTGATACCAAGGCATCTTGTTGACAAATTCGATGGCATTGTTGTTACTCTTTAATTCTTGAATTGGGCCGACTAGTTTCTTTCCTGATAATAGCATAGCTTCCCATTTTTTTATGTAGTGTCATGGCGTGTTTAACGCACCATTCGTCGATGAGGGCTAGGGCTTTATTAGATGCTGCTATAGCAGAGTCAACGTTGTCGGCTATGCAGTAAAGGGTGGTGTCATCTGCGAACATCTCAATGCTTGCTTCCTCCAGGGAGGAGATGGTGTCAGGGAGGTCGTTGGTGTACAGGCTAAACAGAATTGGGACCAAAACTGATCCCTGTGGTACTCCACAGGTGACGTTGGTGGTCTGAAATTTGCCCTAACCTACAGTGGCAAACTGTGTCCGATTGGATAGGTAGTCGGTCAGCCATTGCCATAAGTCCCCCATAATTCCATAGCCTTGTAACTTTTGCGGCAAGATAATGTGAGAGACAGAGTCAAAGGCCTTTCGGAAATCGATAAACTTCAAGTACAAAGAGAAGGAGATTAGTGAGGGAATGAAAGTGATTAAGTAAATCAGAAAGGCAGCGCAGAGAGACTGATAGTTACGGATGAAGCAGAGCACAGTGACAAAGAAGGGAAGGAGTAGGGAAGACTTTAAGCACAATTAACCTACCCAAATATGATAAAAATATAAATGTATAACTGAATAGATATTGCCGTACATGTACAGTAAGAGCTCTATTGATTCCACCAACACAACATTACAGTATCTTGCTGAACAGACTAGTCCTCCTTTTATACATAAAGTAAGCCCACGGTTGAAGCAAACTATAACAAACCAATTGCAAAACATCTCCTTTCAATCCCAGAATGTTTGCCTCAAACGTTTGAGTTCTAATTTTTGGTCACCTTTGGTCTTTTCTGAGAGCAAAGTATGGCGGTCAAAACCGATCTATTTTTACAGAGAGTGCTCTTTTTAAGCCAAACCTCAGAATACCTTATAACTATCAAGACATTTTCCTTGGGGTATTACAAGAGTTAAGGCACACCATGTATCTGGCCATATGATTTTACAGCTGTTCTCAAGAAACAAGGAAAAGTCACCAGAAACTTATCATTCCTCAAACTAGGACACGTCTTTTACAAAATAATAATAATAATAAAATCTGTATAAGGCTCCATTCGACACACTAAGATCAGTTAGAAGACCCAATACGAGATCGTATCGTGAAATATCACAAACCTAAGTAACAAAATGAATCAATGGAAACCGCGCTTCTCAACCAAATTATGAAAGTGAATATGCAGCACAGAGATTTTTAGATCAATTACACGGTCTTTCCGTCAGTTGGTTAATCACACGGTGTTTCCGTTTGTCAGAGTGGCGCTTGATAAAAACTTTACTAGCCGCGCAATAAACAAACGTCATATCATGTTGTCACGGTGACGCCTTATAATAGAAGTATATAATTACACAATGTTTCTCAAATACGCGGTGTTGTCATGAAAATTATCCATAAGTATAAAAAGTATTGTTAAAATTTATACCACCCACAGTTTTGTGTGAACAGATGTTTTGTTTTTTCGCCCAGAAAAATTTGGATAAAATGTTGAGGCCTCCTTCCCTCCTCTCCCCGTTCGAAGCTTCTTTAGTTTCATACACGGCTAACCATGGGTAACCCTTAAACTGTTTAAAAAACCACGGGTCACTGTAATTATATTAACGCAGAGTGGCTGTTGATTAAAACATTATTATCCGCGAAGTAAGCAAATATCACACATCACGACATGGTGCCGCCTCATAATAGATGCATGAAATTTCACAATTTCAGTTAAATATTTTCTTTACTTTAATACATGGGTAATCATGGGTAACCTCTAAAATCTTAGTTAAACCCCGGATAACTGTTCTTATCTTAACGCAGAGTGGCTGTTGATTAAAAAATTATTATCCGGGAAGTAAACAAACATCACACATCACGTCATGGTGACGCCTTATAATAGAAGCATGTAATTACTAGAAATACGATAATCGCATATACCCCCTCACTCTGCCATTGATGGGACTTTTACTTTGGTAACTCCCAACAAGAGTAGCCTTTGTTTTACCGAAATGTTGACTCAATCTTTTCTTCGAACTCAAGTGCTACACGCAAAGGAAGGAGAAAAAGAATGGTGTGTGTTATACTTTTGCGTTGAAAAAAGAATCGATTGCGTGACGAAGTACGTATTTCCCACGGTCGGCACGTCAAATTAATTCATACAGTCTGCCAAGCACGTTCTCGAAATTTAATACTCAAAGTTTGAAGTTGGTCGGCCGTCGTAGTACGGGAAAAAAGGAACACTGATTTTCCAATTTTGAATTCATAGGCAGTACAATTAAATAGGCTTCCTGTGCGATTTGTTTTTACTACTGAATGCACCAGACTCAGGCGTGCATATTTAATAGGCTCGAATTGTTTTGTATGTGAACCCACTCAAAACAGCAAGATTTCTCCCAGAATCAAAGCAAAACTTGAACAGTTTACTTCAAATTATACACGGGCTTCAGACCCAGTAATACTTCTAAGGGCTTGTGAACGATTCTCGCTGCAATCACCGCGTGCCAGATTACAGAAAAATAAGACATCTGACTAAATCATTCAAGACTCCAAGTTCCGATTGCTCTGAGCGAATACGGTAGCCGAAACTAGCGACAGAAGCGTAGTAAAACAATACTTCGAGGGAAAATGATCAGCATACAGATTTTAATACATTCTTGAAGTGATCGAGTTACAAGCTATACGGGATAGAATATATTTGTCACGGTGATTGTTCGATTTCCACTGACTAACCTTTGCTGCTTGTCCTTTCTAAATAAGTATCTGAGTTTAACACAAAACGGCGTCTGAAGCTCCCGATTTGCTTTCAAGCAATGTTCCCTTTGCGGAGTTGTCTGTGTTACCCGCTTCTGTTCATGTCGCTTTTGGTCGGCATTCATGCGCTGTTGTCTTTGCGGAGTCTTCTTTTCGGCCCGCTTTTTCTCCTGAAGTTTCCGATTTGCGTTCAAGCGCTGTTCTCTTTGCGGAGTTGTCTGCGTTACCCGCTTGCTTCTGTTCATGTCGCTTTCGATCGGCATTCATGCGCTGTTGTTCGCTCGTTTCACGATTTCGCCTTGCTCGTGCCTGTTCCTTTCTCATTTGAAGACGAGCTTCGCGAGACTGTTGTGTTTCAAGTTTTTCAGTTAAGTTTTCCATTTTCGTGAACGCAGCCACGATATATTGTTGCTTCGTTCAAATCTAATTTCTCTAAGTTATTCCGAGTAAAACAAAAGGGCACACGTGATCGATCCGACCTTTGTTATTGGTTAGCGGGGTAACCGCGCCTAAAGTCGTACGCCAGACAGACAGACTGACTGACAGACAACGTTAAATTTCGAGATGGCGACAGGCTTGGAGTCCCCAAGTAGGCGGTATAATATTACTGCATTAGTGTCGTGAGTATTTCCCTCACTTCGTTCGGGGACAAAATATCTCTTAAATTTTTCTTTAGTTTAATACATTGTTAACCACGAGTAACCCCTAAATGTTATTAAAACCACTGTTAATTGTGCTTATACTAACACAGAAAGGCTGTTGATTAAAACATTACTATCTGCGCAGTAAACAAACGTCACATTACGTCATGGTGCCGCCTTATAATAGATGCAAGAATTTTCACAATTTCAGTTAAATATTTTCTTTACTTTGATACATGGGTAGTCATGGGTCACCTTTAAAATCTTCGTGAAACCCCGGATAACTGTTCTTATACTAACACAGAGTGGCTGTTGATTAAAACATTACTATCTGCAGAGAAAACAAACGTCACATTACGTCATGGTGCCGCCTTATAATAGATGCATGAAATTTCACAATTTCTGTTAAATATTTTCTTTACTTTAATACATGGGTAATCATGGGTAACCTCTAAAATCTTAGTGAAACCCCGGATAACTGTTCTTATATTAACACAGAGTGGCTGTTGATTAAAACATTACTATCTGCGCAGAAAACAAACGTCACATTACGTCATGGTGCCCCCTTATAATAGATGCATGAAATTTCACAATTTCTGTTAAATATTTTCTTTAGTTTAATACATGGGTAATCATGGGTAACCTCTAAAATCTTAGTGAAACCCCGGATAACTGTTCTTTTATTAACGCAGAGTGGCTGTTGATTAAAACATTACTATCTGCGCAGAAAACAAACGTCACATCACGACATGGTGCCCCCTCATAAGAGTTGCATGAAATTTCACAATTTCTCTTAAATATTTTGTTTAGTTTAATACATGGGTAATCATGGGTAACCTCTAAAATCTTAGTGTAACCCCGGATAACTGTTCTTATATTAACACAGAGTGGCTGTTGATTAAAACATTACTATCTGCATAGAAAACAAACGTCACATCACGACATGGTGCCCCCTCATAATAGTTGCATGAAATTTCACAATTTCTCTTAAATATTTTCTTTAGTTTAATACATGGGTAATCATGGGTAACCTCTAAAATCTTAGTGTAACCCCGGATAACTGTTCTTATACTAACACAGAGTGGCTGTTGATTAAAACATTACTATCTGCATAGAAAACAAACGTCACATCACCACATGGTGCCCCCTCATAATAGTTGCATGAAATTTCACAATTTCTGTTAAATATTTTCTTTACTTTAATACATGGGTAATCATGGGTAACCTCTAAAATCCTAGTGAAACCCCGGATAACTGTTCTTATATTAACACAGAGTGGCTGTTGATTAAAACATTACTATCTGCGCAGAAAACAAACGTCACATTACGTCATGGTGCCGCCTTATAATAGATGCATGAAATTTCACAATTTCTGTTAAATATTTTCTTTACTTTAATACATGGGTAATCATGAGTAACCTCTAAAATCTTAGTGAAATCCCGGATAACTGTTCTTTCATTAACGCAGAGTGGCTGTTGATTAAAACATTACTATCTGCGCAGAAAACGAACGTCACATCACGACATGGTGCCGCCTTATAATAGATGCATGAAATTTCCCATTTTTTCTTAAATATTTTGTTTAGTTTAATACATGGGTAATCATGGGTAACCTCTAAAATCTTAGTGTAACCCCGGATAACTGTTCTTATATTAACACAGAGTGGCTGTTGATTAAAACATTACTATTTGCGCAGAAAACGAACGTCACATCACCACACGGTGCCGCCTTATAATAGATGCATGAAATTTCACAATTTCTGTTAAATATTTTCTTTACTTTAATACATGGGTAATCATGGGTAACCTCTAAAATCTTAGTGAAACCCCAGATAACTGTTCTTATATTAACACAGAGTGGCTGTTGATCAAAACATTACTATCTGCGCAGAAAACGAACGTCACATCACGACATGGTGCCGCCTTATAATAGATGCATGAAATTTCACAATTTCTCTTAAATATTTTCTTTAGTTTAATACATGGGTAATCATGGGTAACCTCTAAAATCTTAGTGTAACCCCGGATAACTGTTCTTATACTAACACAGAGTGGCTGTTGATTAAAACATTACTATCTGCGCAGAAAACGAACGTCACATCACCACACGGTGCCGCCTTATAATAGATGCATGAAATTTCACAATTTCAGTTAAATATTTTCTTTACTTTAATACATGGGTAATCATGGGTAACCTCTAAAATCTTAGTGAAATCCCGGATAACTGTTCTTATATTAACACAGAGTGGCTGTTGATTAAAACATTACTATCTGCGCAGAAAACAAACGTCACTTTACGTCATGGTGCCGCCTTATAATATATGTATGAAATTTCACGACTTCTGTTAAATATTTTCTTTAGTTTAATACATGGGTAATCATGGGTAACCTCTAAAATCTTAGTGAAACCCCGAATAACTGTTCTTATATTAACACAGAGTAGCTTTTAATTAAAACATTAATATCTGCGCAGAAAACGAACGTCACATCACCACATGGTGCCCCTTCCAAATAGTTGCATGAAATTTCACAATTTCTGTTAAATATTTTCTTTACTTTAATACATGGGTAATCATGGGTAACCTCTAAAATCTTAGTGTAACCCCGGATAACTGTTCTTATATTAACACAGAGTGGCTGTTGATTAAAACATTACTATCTGCGCAGAAAACAAACGTCACATCACGACATGGTGCCCCTTCCAAATAGTTGCATGAAATTTCACAATTTCTGTTAAATATTTTCTTTAGTTTAATACATGGGTAATCATGGGTAACCTCTAAAATCTTAGTGAAATCCCGGATAACTGTTCTTATATTAACACAAAGTGGCTGTTGATTAAAACATTAGTATCTGCGCAGAAAACAAACGTCACATCACGACATGGTGCCGCCTTATAATAGATGCATGAAATTTCACAATTTCAGTTAAATATTTTCTTTAGTTTAATACATGGGTAATCATGGGTAACCTCTGAAATCTCAGTGTACCCCGGATAACTGTTCTTATATTAACACAGAGTGGCTGTTGATTAAAACATTACTATCTGCACAGAAAACAAACGTCACTTTACGTCATGGTGCCGCCTTATAATATATGTATGAAATTTCACAACTTCTGTTAAATATTTTCTTTACTTTAATACATGGGTAATCGTGGGTAACCTCTAAAATCTTAGTGAAACCCCGAATAACTGTTCTTATATTAACGCAGAGTAGCTTTTAATTAAAACATTAATATCTGCGCAGAAAACGAACGTCACATCACCACATGGTGCCCCCTCCAAATAGTTGCATGAAATTTCACAATTTCTGTTAACTATTTTCTTTACTTTAATACATGGGTAATCATGGGTAACCTCTAAAATCTTAGTGTAACCCCGGATAACTGTTCTTATATTAACACAGAGTGGCTGTTGATTAAAACATTACTATCTGGACAGAAAAACAAACGTCACATCACGACATGGTGCCCCCTCATAATAGTTGCATGAAATTTCACAATTTCTCTTAAATATTTTCTTTAGTTTAATACATGGGTAATCATGGGTAACCTCTAAAATCTTAGTGAAATCCCGGATAACTGTTCTTATATTAACACAGAGTGGCTGTTGATTAAAACATTACTATCTGCACAGAAAACAAACGTCACATCACGACATGGTGCCGCCTTATAATAGATGCATGAAATTTCACAATTTCTCTTAAATATTTTCTTTAGTTTAATACATGGGTAATCATGGGTAACCTCTAAAATCTTAGTGAAACCCTGGATAACTGTTCTTATATTATCACAGAGTGGCTGTTGATTAAAACATTACTATCTGCGCAGAAAACAAACGTCACATCACGACATGGTGCCGCCTTATAATAGATGCATGAAATTTCACAATTGCTGTTAAATATTTTGTTTAGTTTAATACATGGGTAATCATGGGTAACCTCTAAAATCTTAGTGTAACCCCGGATAACTGTTCTTATATTAACACAGAGTGGCTGTTGATTAAAACATTACTATTTGCACAGAAAACAAACGTCATACTACGTCATGGTGCCGCCTTATAATAGATGCATGAAATTTCACAATTTATGTTAAATATTTTATTTAGTTTAATACATGGGTAATCATGGGTAACTTTTCTTATATTAACACAGAGTGGCAACGTACAGTCCAGCAAAGCACAAGTCCAACACTTCGACATTGTATCTCACAAACTTGGCATCAAATACAGGGACAATTATATTTTAAAACTGACCCGAAAAAAAAAACAAAAATATAAACAGGTTTGTATATATTTAATTGTAGATATTGTAAATATTCTGATTGGAATGAAATAGGCTAAAGAAGCAGTGATAGTGATAAGGCAGGCTTCTGCAATATAATGTTTCAAAAAAGTGTCATGTGTCAATTTTCCCTGATCAAGGGCTTCCTTCTCCGACCATATATAATCTACCTAACTTTTATCAGCAACTCTGACAATACAGCACTTGGATAAAAGTTCAAATTCTCCGAAAATTTTGTCTAAAAATTCATGTCACTGGGATATGCTCACCTCAGAGATACAGTATTGTTATAACTTCAGGGACATTTTCAATGCCTAGGTTGTCTGGGTTCCAGGTTGGTTTGGCAGCTCACGGCGAGGATTGCGTTACTGTTCTTTGGACACTTTTGTGTAGTATCTGCTTCAGTACTGTGCCCTTTTACCCGTAACACTTTCAATACCTTTGGATATTCTGTAGCTGATTCTGAAACCTGATCATTATGTTTCTCTGACCTTTTATATCTCTCTTGATACACTGCAGTCAGTATGCAGCTTTTTTTCCCTTCTTCATCACTCCGCTTGCAAAGGTGAATTCCTTCCGGCTTAAGTTGCTAAAACGTAGCTGTTCTTCTTCACACACTTACGATTTTGCCTGGATTCTCTTCCGCAAATTCGACATCTGCCCAGGTGAAAAAAACCCTGATATTTTCCACATGCATCTGCAAAATACCATAGTGTTATTGTACCCAGTCATAGCATGTACAGAACATGTACGTTCATGCAAATAGACACACAGATACATCTGCCTTCTTTACGTAATTTTTATGCTAATCTGGCAAGCTAGCAGGCAACACATGTTTTGGTAGTCAATGTCTATAAAGTGGGAAAAACAAACAGCCTACAGAACCAGAGAACCATCAGAACGGCACAAACAACGCTGTGCTGATGGATCACAGCACAGCGTTGTTTGTGCAGCACACTATTACAATGTCCCTCTGACAGTCACAGTGACGTCACACACTCTGAGCTGGTCGCTATTGGTGGCAACGTACAGTCCAGCAAAGCACAAGTTCAACACTTCGACGTTGTATCCTACAAACTGGGCATCAAGTAAAAAAATATATTTTAAAAACAGACCCGAAGGAAAATATCCCTCTTATTGGAATAAAATAGACTAAAGAAGCAGTGATGGTGATAAGGCAGGTTTCAAAACGTTGAACGAAATTACCGATAGAAGTTACGGGCCACGAACGGAACGCGATTTACGTGTTTTACGGGAAGAAAAGGGAGAAAAGGGGGTGAAGGAGAGAAGAATGGAATGGAGGAGGAACGAAGGGAAGGAATAAAGGAAGATTGCACGCAGAGAAAGACAAAACTCTAAACAAAAAATAGCAACACAGACACAAAGGTGCAGACTACAAAGGTGGAGCAGTATTATAAAGGTCTAAACCTGGTCTTCACTAGTGCATAAGTATAAGTATAAGCACAAGAGAGCGACAGTGGCGACATAAACATAAGACGCCAGGAACGTACGAGTTTGATCTATACGTCGCTAATCTCGCTCTCTTTTGCTTATGCGTTAGAGAGGACAGGCTTTGAAGAAGAAAAGAAAACTTAAGAAAGAAAACCTGTCGTACAGAAAAAGACCAGTAAACAAAAAGCAAATACTCTAGCATTCAATAGATGTAGGCATTTTCATATGGTCAGTACCTGCTTGATATGTTTTGCCGGACAGTGTTTCCAGATCATACGGAACAATCTTCTGATTAAACGTCACCAGCAACTTTTCCCACGTTCTTATAACAGGCAGCGGGAGAATCTCTCCACTGCCAGAACGTGTCTCATCTCTGAGTGAACACACTGGGCTTGAAGCAGACTTCATATTCTCAGAGCACCTGTTGTCAGCTGGAAACAAACAACAACAGTGCAATATCTCGTTTTCAAAAAGTGTCACGTGTCAATTTTTCCTGATCAAGGACTTCTTCTCCCTATTTTATAAAATACTTAACTTCTATCAGCAACTCTGACAATACAGCACTTGGATAAAAGTTCAACTTCTCTGAAAATTTTGTATAAAATTTCAAATTTACAGTATTTAGTATTGTTATAACTTCAGGGACATTTTCAATGCCTAGACTGTCTGCGGTCCAGGTTGGTTTGGCAGCTCACGGCGAGGATTGTGTCACTGTTCCTTGGACACTTTGTGTAGTATCTGCTTCTGTAGTGTGTCCCTTAACCCATCACATTTTCAATCTCCTTCGATACTCTGTAGCTGATTCTGAGATCTAATCATTATTTTCCACTGGCCTTTTACATCTCTTTTGATACGCTGCAGTCAGTATACAGCTTTTTGTTTCTTCATCACTCCGCTTGCAAAGGTTAAATCCTGCTGTCTCAAGTTGCTAAAACTTAGTTTTTCTTCTTCTCACACTTACGATTTTGCCTGGATTCTCTTCCGCAAATTGGACATCCGCCCTTGGTAAAGAATAAAAAGCCATGTTATTTTTCACATGCATCTGCAAAATACCATAGTGTTATTGTACCCAGTCATAGCATGTACAGAACACACAGATACATCTGCCTTCTTTATGTATTGTTCAGTGTACAGTAGCTCTGTGTTGTAGCAGTATTCTATAGTTATACACCGCAAGTGCGGAAATAAAAGACCAGCACACATCGTTTAGCAAGACTCACCAAGTCTAAAAAGGGGCTCCCTGACTAATAGATTAATGCCTTGTTTGTTCAAACAAACCTGTCCGATCTTGTGTGGAAGGGTGGATGATAAGCACCAGTAGACCTCCAGCATAGTCACTTGCATACTACAGTTAGTTTATCATCTGACAATCAAAAAATAGGAATAGAACAGGCATTTCTCTGGCACACTGTAGTAATATTATTTATGTAGTAGGAATAGGAAGAACGTTTCTCTGCAACAAACATCAAGTTTACTTCATCACATCTATTATTTTAACAACAACAACTATTGCGCTTTTAGAGCTGCCTTTATCTATTTAGTATCAAACAGTAAGGTGCAATTTGAAATAACTCGTCTTGCTTGTTCAACTACATCATTCCCGTACATGTACAGTAAGAGCTCTATTGATTCCACCAACACAACATACAGTATATTGCTGAACAGACTAGTCCTCCTTTTATACATAAAGTAAGCCCACAGTTAAAGCAAAGTATAACAAACCAATTGCAAAACATCTTCTTTCAATCCCAGAATGTTTGCCTCAAACGTTTGAGCTCTATTTTTTGGTCACTTTTGGTCTTTTCTGAGAGCAAAGCATGGCGGTCAAAACCGATCTATTTTTACAGAGAGTGCTCTTTTTAAGCCAAACCTCAGAATACCTTATAACTATCAAGACATTTTCCTTCGGGTATTACAAGAGTTAAGGCACACCATGTATCTGGCCGTATGATTTTACAGCGGTTCTCAAGAAACAAGGAAAAGTCACCAGAAACTTATCATTCCTCAAACTAGGACACGTCTTTTACAAAAATCATAATAAAAGAACTGTGTGATTGTGAGCAAACCGATCTGTAGATAAAATATGTGTCACTAATATAAGGCTTCATTCGACACACTAAGATCAGTGAAAAGAACCAATTCGAGACCGTATCGTGGAATATCACACAGTCACAAACCTAAGGAAAAAATGAATCATTGCCAACCGCGCTTCCCAACCAAATTATGCAAGTGATTATGAAGCACAGAGATTTTTATATCAGTTACACGGTCTTTCCGTCAGTTGGTTAATCACACGGTGTTTCCGTTTGTCAGAGTGGCGGTTGATAAAACATTACTACCCGCGCAATAAACAAACGTCACATCATGTCACGGTGACCCCTTATAATAGAAGTATATAATTACACAATGTTTCTCAAATACGCGGTGTTTTCTTGAAAATTATCCATAAGTATAAAAAGTATTATTAAAATGTATACCATGATGCTAAATAGGCGTACTTTTAGTCTATTTCCCACAGTTTTGTGTGATCATATGTTTTGTTTTTGCACCAGAAAAATTTGGATAAACTGTTGAGGCCTCCTTACCTCTTCTCCCCGTTCGAAGCTTCTTTAGTTTCATACACGGGTAACCATGGGTAACCCTTAAAATGCTAGTAAAACCACGGGTCACTGTTCTTATATTAAGACAGAGTGGCCTTTGATTAAAACATTATTATCCGCGAAGTAAACAAACATCACACATCACGTCATGATGACGCCTTATAATAGAAGCATGTAATTACACAATGTCTGTTAAATTTTTCTTTAGTTTAATACATTGTTAACCATGGGTAACCCCTAAATATTATTAAAACCACTGTTAATTGTGCTTATACTAAGACAGAGTGACTGCTGATTAAAACATTACTATATTCGCGCAGTAAACAAACGTCATATCAGGTAATTTTTACGCTATATAATAAAAGCATGTAATTACACAAATTCTGATAAATACGAGGAGTTTTCTCAAAAATTAGGTATCAATATAAAATATATATTAAGTTTTACTTAAACCGTGTGGCAAAGAGCACTGTAGTACTTACGAGGTAGATATGGCCTTCAGTATTTATTTTGTCTGGGCATGTGCTGAGCCGCAGATTATCTGGGATTCAGCGTCACTGTTTTCGCCCTGAAATGAGATAAAGTACTTCTGTTTGGACCACGATAGTATCATTTTCAAGTGAAAATCAACAAAGTCTGTTACCAAACCACTATGGCCCAGGCAAACGTTGACATGAAGTACTGGATCGATCTATCTTCATGTGCATGAACGCATTTCAGACAGAAGACATAATTGGTCGAAATATGTAAAGCCGTTCTTACAGGAATAAGTGAAGTCATCTCCTAGCACATCACAGATTTTCAGAGAAATCAAAAAACGGAAGAGCAGTACTGGAGTGGTACATAACAGAAAACTAAACCTCTTGGGCAATTGGCGAGGACTGCATGCGCCTCATCGCAGTAGACTAGTCCTGGTTTAATACAGTCTCTCTAAGGTGGACAACCAGGGGACTAGATTTAGTGTCCGCATTAGAGAGGTGTCAGCCTTAGAAAGAGAGTTCTGTTACAGAAAAACAAGTGAAAATCGGCATGGACCAAATCTGGATGCTGCCCGCCTTAGAGAGGTGTCCGCCTTAAAAAGGCATCCACTTAAAGAAAGTTGACATAAAAGGAAAGTAAAATAGACCATTTGCAAAACATCTCCTTTTCAAACGTTTGAGTTCTAACTTTTGGTCATTTCTAACTTCGGTCATTTCTGAAAGCAAAGCATGGCGGTTAAAAGCCATTCATTCCTTTTAAGTAGACTATTACACAGTTAAACAGTTAAGGAACAAGAACGATTGGTTGCGCCTCCCAGTAGAACTGTACTTAAAATGGAGCACAGAGATCTTTAAATCAGTTACACGCTTCAACCTATCTGGCAAAAAGCAATAGAGTACTTACGAGAAACGTAAGTCCGTCTCTTCGTCTGGGCATGCGCTCTACCAACCAACCAGGATTCAGCTTCACTGCTTTTGCCCTGAAATTAAATGAAACAACGTTACATGAAAATCAACAATCGACACTATACCACCAGGAGGATTAATTTTGTCTAGGGGGAGGCTCCACCCAGGCTTTCAACCGAATACTCTTGAATACCATTCCAGAGTAGAAATGGTCACCCTTTTACATACCTCCAGTAAAAAAAATGCAACCTTTTAATGCCTTTCAACAGAAAAACGTATAGAAAAACCGCACGCAACTCGCTTGGGAACGCAACTTTTGCCAACTTCTCAATCGGAGGACGATTTTCAGAACCTCTGTGAAATGACCATTGCGAATTTCCTTTGGTCGGCTTTCTTACAGTTTTTCTATACCCGAAGACAATACACGAAAAGGGACTCCTTTCAACCGGAGCCTCTCCCTATACTTCATTAAAACGATGATAATGAGGATAATAAACCTTTTACTTATAATAAAATGTTGGTAACATGACTAATAACCCTCGCTTTCATCCCTTCCCAACCCATATTTCTCTATTCAACACACATGTACAGAAGTAGCAACAAAATAAATGAGTTACCATAGCTTTGGACGGTTGGTCTTCGTCGTCATCACTACCACGATAGACTGTTTCTTGTTGTGAAAATATCTAACAACAGCCGCTGTAAAAACAAAACAGAGAATAGGGCCCATCGATTGTGCTGTGAACTTAATTGATACCCCTAAAAACAAACAAACAAGTAACAAATAAATAGACAACAAAGGACAAAACACAGAAACTAGGATATGAGGAAAATACTCCCATAAAAAAACAAACAAACAAACACGGCTTAATTAAGGGTGGATAACAAATACGTTTTTACCTTGTACTGGGAGTAGTGGTGATGGGTGAGATTCAGGGACGTACATTCTACTTTCGTACTGTCATGCACTGGTAGATAGATACACAAACATGTATGTAGTACAGCAAACATGTACTGTACATGTACGGACTCCAAACAGCACACACCTTATGATGGGCCTTCTGCGTCGCTTTTACGAATAAACCATCAACGAGACCATCCTGTTAAGTCAAAGAACAATGCAGTATTTCTAAAGAGTAAATAAGTCGGAATATTAAATCAATATTAAAGAAACTGCTTCAAGCCTTCGGCTACTTTTCGTCACATTTGGTTATATTTTTACTTCTCGGTGACTTCCTTTATCTATCGGTATTTCTCATGTAAGTTTTGTTATCTTTCCTTCACCTTCAATTGGGGCCTGATCGCGCAGTCTTAAAATGTCCTCAGTGCCAGTGAAAATAGTTACTTCTTGTCACGACTAAAACGGACACCTTTAGCTAGCAGATTAAAAATATATACATTGTACACTAGTGTTTAACATTTGAAAATGCGTGTGAGTTCGATTGGGATCGGTCTGAGATTTTATCGGTGCGCATGCACACAGCTGTTCAAAAGTCACTTCTTGTTTCTTTTGATAAGGAGAGGAAAGCATGAAAACTGTTCTGTTGCTAGGGAGGTTAAACAAAGGAAACCCAGCTTCGTAAGAGCTGTACTGGCACTAACTATATAACATTGTTTCAGAAACATTTTTCTGTTTCCGAGAAACAAGATTTGCTTTCCAAACATATCTATTTTTAGATTAAGTCTCGTTTTGTAATAAAGGTAGAAGGCAATTTAGAAATGTTCGCGTACCTTGAAGACTGTGACTAGCGTTATACCATCATGGTTCACAACCAATGTTGCAGCACACTATTACAATGTCCCTCTGACAGCTGGCAGCCACAGTGACGTCACGCACTCTGAGTTGGTCGCTATTGATGGCAACGTCTATCAAAGCACAAGTCCCACACTTCGACGTTGTATCCTACAAACTGGGCATCAAATACAAAGACAAATATATTTCAAAAACAGACCCAAAGGAAAATATCCCTCCGATTAGAATAAAATAAACTAAAGAAGCAGATGGTGATAAGGCAGGTTTCTGCAGAAAGAAATATATGCTGAACGCAAGCACCAACATTAAAAATCTCCAAACAGAACGTTGAACGACATTACCGATAGAAGTTACGGGCCACGAACGGCATGCGATTTACGTGTTTTACGGGAAGAAAAGGGAGAAACTCGGGGTGAGAGAGAGAAAAATGAAATAGAGGAGGAACGAAGAGAGAGAGAGAGAAACTTTATTTCATTACGGTATTTACATTCAACTAACAGGTTGATTTTCAAGCAAGCCGTAAACTATGCTAATACATTTAAAATCTAAGAACTATATTTACAGATAATATTCTTAAAACTAGATACAGTATTCACATCCCTAATATGATGTGGTAGACTGTTCCAGAGGACGGCACCGCTATATGATAAACTACGTATAAGGTACTCGGTGCGGGGTTTGGTAATATGTACATCTAATGCCCCCCCCCCGGGCAACCCCCCGGGCAACCCCCCGGGCATTTGAACTTTTTGATTTTCCGATGGTCAAATTCCCCACCCTTGGGCCAAAATGACTGTTCAAATGCCCCGGTTTAAGGCTGAATTTAGTGGTCAAATGCCCCACCCCTGGGGCAAAAAAAAAAGCTAAAAAACAGATACACGTCTAACAATTTGACTTGTTTTTGTGAAAGTTGCGCGCGTACGAGCTCGATAACGGTGAGTACGTTGGCTAAAATTGTTTCTTTAAACGAATTACACTGTATCTGAGGAAGTACAAAGGAGTGATTTTCAAGACTGAAGCAGATTTATAAACTATTTATATACTGGGCAAGGGAAAAAAGTCGAAGGGAATTGACACAGAATTGTTGACAAGAAATGCCACGAGTCGTGTTCCAACGCGCCAAGGGTATTAAAGTCGTTGACATTTTTCTTTAAACCGTACGGCTAACAAAATGCATTTATTTAACATCCAATGATAAGGTTTCAAACCATACCTTGAGCGACGCAACACTTTAATATTGCGAGTTGTTTAAATCGTAACGGCTCAACATCGGAGATTGATCCTCGATGAATGAACGTTGTGCTTGGAACATTCACTGATATGCCTCTCAATTTAGACAAAATAAACACACGCACCGTTAGCACACACCGTACGCACAGCTAAAACACTTTCGCGTGAAGCGGGGTGAAATTGAGGGAACGAGTTCAAATTCCCCACCCCTCCGTGGTTGTGGTCAAATGCCCCACCCCGGGCGAGAGCGGTTGGTCAAATTCCCCCCTCCCCGGGCAAGGGAGGCGGTCAAATGCCCGGGGTATGCCCGGGGGGGAGGGGGGGATGTGCGAGTTTCAAATTGATCGGTGCATAAGTAAGAGCAGCGTAGATTGTACCCGATTGACTCGTTTGCTCTAGAAAAAAGGTCAGATAGGTAGGCAGGCGCGTGCCCATTCAAGACCTTGTACATTAGTATTGACTTCTGTAGATTCCTTCTCGTTTGAAGGTCAAATTGAGTACATCCTTAGATCTTACTTCATAACTGTCTCGGGTAATTATACGGGCTGCCCTGTTTTGCAGCTTTTGGAGTTTGTCCCTAAGAACTATTCCGAAGGTTACTCCATAAGCTACTACAGTAGTCCAAGTGTGGTTGCACTATAGTGTTATATACAGGTGACACCATTTGACTAGAAGTTAGCATAGGTCTTAATACTCGCAGCATTTGTAGCCCCTTCAAGACTTTCGGTACTATGATATCGTTTATATGATCACCCCAACTAAGCTTTTCGTCAATAGTAACTCCCAGCATTTCTGCCTTTGTCACACGTTTGATAGATTGCCCATTCAATTGTATTTTGGGTTCGCGGATCAACTGATTTTAAAAGTCTGTATTGCGAGGCAATAATCATAAATTCAGTTTTAGTTGTGTTTGCAGAAAGCTTGTTGGCTCTCAGCCACAGCCCAAGATTTTCCATGTCCCTATTTATTGTCTCCTCTAGCTCGTTGATGTTTTGCGAAGCCGCTGAAATCTGAGTGTCATCGGCGTACATACCAGAAGTGGTACGTTCAAGGCAGTTGGGGAGATCATTAATGTATAAAAGAAAGAGCAGAGGTCCTAAAATAGATCCTTGAGGGACCCCAGAAGTGACTCGTTTTAATTGCGAGATGTTGTTGTTGACCATGCAACGCTGTGTTCTTTTGTTGAGATATGAGGCAAACCAGTTCAGAGAGGTGCCTCGAATACCGTAGAGTGTCAACTTTTTAAGCAGGATTGTATGGTCCACAGTGTCGAATGCTTTACTTAGGTCAATAAATGTAACTCCGTTTAGCCATCCGTTATCTATGTTCTTTAACCAGTTTTCGGTTGCGGATAGCAGGGCACTTAATGTTGAATGGCTTGCCCGAAAACCAGACTAGAATTTAGTCAGTACATTATTTGCCGTCAAGGAAGCATAAAGTTGGTCAAAGGCAATTTTTTCAAACGCCTTAGCTACAATGGGAAGAACAGAGATTGGCCTGTAGTTTGGATCGTTTTTTTGCGCTACCCTTGTGAATTGGGGTAACTTTGGCAGTTTTCCACCTGTCTGGGAAAATGCCATAATCGAGCGATTTGTTGAAAATAACGCTAAGAGGATGACTGTTCGAGTTCAGTTGAATTAATTAGAGACATCCCAGATCACGCGCTGATTACGCAATGAACATGCACTGATCACGTGCAAAAAGTCAGTTTTTAAGATCGAACACATGGGTTTATTTGAGTCTTAGAGTTTGAGAGTCGAGTTCATATTGTAAACGTTTAGTTCGTTACGAGTACAGCATCAATTCCACAATATGGTCCTTCGAGCCGGATATTAGAACCCGAACAAGAAGAATGTCCGACAAAAACAAGAAAGTTCGTGGAGGTCATCGCTCGTTCGTGAAGCGAACGATCCAGTACGCGCAAGAAACTCTGAATGTCTTTCAAGGGACAGCCGAGGAGTTAGAAAACCTAAAAGGATACCACTTAACCCTAAAAGAGAAGAAAGAAGTGTTACAGAAGCTTGATGAAGCCATTCTTGAAGCCATCAACGAAGACGGAGACATCGAGGGAGAAATCCACGAGGCGAGCGAATTCGGTGAGTCGATAAATCGAACACTCATTAAAATTGACCATGCCTTGAAAAAGTCTGAAATGCCCCAAGACAACTCCATCAGTAGCGCTAATTCCAACCAGCTGAGCGAAACGTTAATACAGTCCTCTCCGAAACCAAAAGCAAGATTACCGAAGTTGGTTTTAAAGAAATTTGCCGGCGAAGCTACTGAATGGAAATCGTTTTGGGACAGCTTCTGCGCCGCCGTTCACAATAACAAAGATGTGTCGAATGTGGACAAATTCAACTACTTAAAGAGCCTGTTAGAAGGAACTGCAGCGTCGGCAATCACTGGACTTTCTCTCACCGAAGAGAATTATGATTCAGCTGTAAAGTTGCTTAACGACAGATTTGGTAAGAGTCAAATTATCATATCGAGTCACATGGATTCAATGTTGAATTTGGAGCCTGTTGTGAACGCCGCAAACATCAAGGGAGTCCGTCAGTTGTATGACAAAATGGAAATCCACATTAGGAGCCTGCAAAGCCTTGGCGTATCGTCGGAGTCTTATGGTACTTTGTTAGTGCCAGTCATTCTGAATAAGATACCAGAGGAACTGAGGTTGCTCATCAGTAGGAAGTTTGACAAGGATAAGTGGGAAGTGAATGAGGTTCTGGTGGCATTCAAAGAGGAATTAGAAGCCAGAGAGAGATGTGCTCAGATGAAAGCCTCATCATCCAGTTCTCCCCAAAGAGATGGAATAAGAAGTAGGGGGAAAGCACCGTTCACAGCATCTGCCTTGTATGCTGGCAAAGATAACTCTGCCAGTCCTTCTTGTACCTTCTGTGGTCAGCATCATGCATCGATCAAGTGCAGCATAGTAACTAATGTGGCAGCTCGACGAACAATTCTTCGAAAGAAAGGCAAGTGTTTCTTGTGTTTGAAATCTGGACATTTGGCGAGGAACTGTTCATCGCATCTCAAATGTTTCAAATGTGGAGGTCATCATCACACAGCCTTGTGTGAGAAAGATAATTGCAGGTTTGAAAGTGGAGCTCAACGATCCCAGATAGAACCACAGCTGCCACCCAGAAGTGAAGGAGGCACATCGAGTACAAGTATGTGTGTGAATAGTAACACCTCTGTGTTGCTACAAACTGCTACAGCCCCAGTTGGTAGCCCCAATGACCCACCAAGGAAGGTGAATGCCAGAATAATCTTCGATTCCTGCAGTCAGCGTACGTATGTCTCACATCGATTGCAGGACACTCTAAAGTTGCCCCAGGTTGGAGCAGACGAGTTATTGATCAAGGCATTTGGAGACGAAAACCCCAAACTGAGGTACTGTGAGCTAGTGCAGTTATCCATTACAAGTGTTGATGACATGGAGCTATACGTAAATGCCTACAGTGTGCCCACAATTTGCAGTTCTCTGAGTAACCAAGCAGTAGAATTAGCAGTGCACAAGTATCCACACCTGCAAGGTTTGGACTTAGCAGACATACCTGCTACATCTAGTGAAATTGAAGTTGATGTTCTGATTGGTGCCGACTACTACTGGAACTTTTTCACTGGAAGTGTTAGACGGGGGGAGAATCAAGGCCCTGTGGCTCTGAAAACCAAGTTGGGTTGGGTAGTCTCAGGTCCAGTAGTCCTCAGTTGCAACGGCAACGTGGAGTGTGCAGTGAACGTCAACTCGACACATTCACTGAGAGTAGACACATGCCCAGCTCAAACAGGGAATGAGATAAGTGAGCAGCTCAGCAGATTTTGGGATATTGAGACCCTGGGTATCCAGAAGGATGAGACATCAGTCTACGACAAGTTCATAGAAGAAGTTAAATTTGATGGCAAGAGATATGAAGCTAAACTGCCCTTTAAGGAAGACCACCCAATCCTACCTGACAATTACTTTGCCTGTCAGAAAAGGCTTGGTTCACTGTTGCGCCGCCTT
Source organism: Plumapathes pennacea (assembly GCA_964036295.1). Lineage (NCBI taxonomy): Eukaryota > Metazoa > Cnidaria > Anthozoa > Antipatharia > Myriopathidae > Plumapathes > Plumapathes pennacea. Next base: position 19,394,886 of record OZ038465.1, on the reverse strand, counting down.
CAAACCAAGCCCGATGTTCTTCGCGAGTACAACGGGATACTTGAAGAGCAAATCAATGGAAGAATTGTCGAACTTGTCCCAGAGAAAGAGACGCCACCTCCAGGGAGTGTCCATTACCTCCCTCACAGAGAAGTGATTAGAATGGACAAGGAAACTACCAAGCTGCGAGTTGTTTATGATGCGTCCGCCAGGGGAGCCGGTCCAAGTCTGAATGAATGCCTGTATGCTGGCCCGCCGCTCTCGCCATTCATCTTCGACATCCTGGTTCGCTTCCGGGTGCACAAGGTAGCAGTTGCAGCGGACATAGAGAAAGCATTCCTGAACATTTCCATCGCACCAGAGCATCGTGATTATCTGCGTTTCCTGTGGGTTGACGACCCCTTTAAAGAGAGCCCAGAAATCCATCTGATGAGATTCACCCGAGTCGTGTTTGGAGTCACATCAAGTCCATTCATATTGAACGCTACCATACGCCACCACCTCAACCAGTACGCCATAACACAGCCGGGGGTAGTGAAGGAACTTCTGAGATCGCTCTACGTGGATGACTATGTGTCTGGATCAAGTTCTACACCTGCTGCGTTAGAGTTGTGCAAAAGGGTTAGGTCGATCCTCGCAGAAGGTGGATTCAATATGCGCAAGTGGGTTAGCAACTCCGAAGAAGTCATGAAGTCACTACGAGAAAGCCAGGATCAAGCCAAGGCCCTACAGAGTCGACCACAACAAGGATCAGTGACTGAAGAAGACCGAGGATACACACAGTCAGTGTTCTCCAAGGAAAACGACACCAATCCGAGAGTACTAGGGCAAGAATGGAATCGTCACAAAGACGAACTGAACTTTGAATTTTCGAAAGTTTTGACGGCTGTTGACTCAGAAATTACCACCAAGCGGATTGTCCTCTGCGCTACAGCGAAGTTCTACGACCCTGTAGGCCTGATTTCTCCAGTTGTCCTGGAGTTCAAACGTTTTTTTCAAGATTTGTGCAAGCAGAATCTAAACTGGGACGATCCACTGAACGACAGGTTGAGCATCAAATGGCAAACGCTGATCCGAAGTCTGGAAGAAGTTGATGGCATTGCAGTTCCCAGACGCTATTGCCCTGAGCCATCTCATGATGACGTCACATCAGTCCAGTTGCATGTGTTTGGAGATGCCTCGGAAGCTGCGTATGGATCTGCAGTCTATCTACGTTGTGAACATGGAGGTACCGTCCACTGTAATCTTGTCGCGTCGAAAACTCGCGTTGCCCCCCTGACCAAGCAGACGATACCACGCCTCGAGCTACTAGCCTGCCTAGTCTCGGCAAAGCTTTCCAACAGCGTCCGAAAGGCCCTGGATGATGTATTGAAGATAAATTCCATTGTATATTGGTCAGATTCAGCTGTCGCATTAGCTTGGATTAGAAGCCCAACGAAAGAGTACAAGCAGTTCGTACAGAACCGTGTAACGGAGATTAGGAAAACGGCCCCAACGGACTCTTGGAGGTACTGCCCCACCCAGGAGAATCCAGCAGACATTGCGTCCCGAGGAGCTACAGCAACTGAGATAGCGCACAGCACAAAGTGGTGGCATGGCCCTCCCTTCTTGTTGAAGGCCGAGAAAGAATGGCCCAAACAGCTAGCGAACAGTTCTTCTGGACCAGTTGACCAAGAATTGAAATCCAGCAGAGCAAGTACTTCAGTAACTGTCAACAACACTACCGCCAGCCACAACTCCAGCCTCGAGAGGGTAGTGAAGGCTACAAGATACAGTAGCGTGGATACCCTGCTAAGAGTGACTGCGTATGTGCTGCGTTTTTTGCACAACGTTAGATGCCGACTGACAAAATCAACGCCCACGACAGGTGAACTCACCACTGAAGAAACAAGTGTTGTTGAGAAAAAATGGATCAAAGAGTTACAAGTTTCAACGAAGAGGAGTGAGAAGTTTAAGCAGAAGAAGTTGTCGCTGAATTTGTACGAAGATGAAGATGGAATTCTTCGATGCCGTGGTAGAATCGACAACGCGCCTTTACCACACGATTCCAAGTTCCCCAGCCTGCTGCCCGCTGACCATCACCTGACAAACCTGATAGTCCTGCGTTGCCATGACGATGTGATGCACAACGGAGTACAAGAAACCTTGGCCCAAGTGCGAACGCGATTCTGGATTCCAAAGGGCCGACAAGTAGTAAAACGAGTTCTGGCGAAGTGTACTGTTTGCAAGAGAGCAGAAGGGAAGTCCTATGGCACACCGCCTGCACCTCCATTACCAGATTACCGCTTGAGTGATGATTTTGCCTTCACAAAGATTGGGGTCGACTACGCCGGTCCATTATTTGTGAGAGACATGCACCTGAAAACAGACGAAATGAAGAAAGTGTTCATTGCCCTGTACACCTGCGCAAGCAGCCGAGCAATACACTTGGATTTGGTACCTGACGCCAGTTCTGAAGCCTTCATAAGGAGCCTTAAGCGTTTCATTGGAAGACGAGGAGTCCCATCCTTTGTTGTGTCCGACAATGGCACTACATTCAAGAGCGCTGAAGTTCAAGGGTTTCTGTCCTTGAAGGGGATTAAGTGGCGATACAACGTTGAGCGGTCCCCATGGTGGGGAGGATTCTTTGAACGCCTAGTTAGATGTGTGAAGAGATGCCTTAAGAAGACGTTGGCTACAGCAAGGCTTACTTACGAGGAGTTGCTGACTGTTCTAATCCAGATAGAAGGAGTACTAAATTCTCGCCCCTTGACATACCTCTGTGAAGATGGAGGAGAGTCACTGACCCCATCTCACTTGGTCACTGGACGTCGACTACTGTCTTCACCTTCAAACGTACCAGTTTGTGATAGAGCAGTGCTACCAGATGATGGAAACGTGTCCAAACGCGAAAGGTACATTCACGCCGTCCTGTCGCACTACTGGAAGAGGTGGAAACGAGAGTACCTCACAGAACTACGAGAACATCACCGTCCAAGGCAGACAGAAGGACCTGCCATTAGTGTAGGAGACGTAGTTTGCGTGCAAGACGAGAAGAAAGCCAGACTGAATTGGGATCTTGCAAGAGTAGCAAGGCTGCTGACCGGAAGAGATGGACAGGTACGAGCAGCTGTTGTGCAAGTGAACACCAATGCTGGGAAGAAAAGGGAGCTGAGACGACCTATCCAAAAGTTGTTTCCCGTTGAGCTCAGATCCGAGAAGCAGAACCAACCTGCAAGTCAACCTGAAGTACCCATAACGTTTGTGGAGCATGCCGCAGAGGAAAATACCCCTAACTAAACTTTCAGAACATGTTGGCAGACAAGGCAATTGTCAGCCAAGGGGGGAGAGTGTTCGAGTTCAGTTGAATTAATTAGAGACATCCCAGATCACGCGCTGATTACGCAATGAACATGCACTGATCACGTGCAAAAAGTCAGTTTTTAAGATCGAACACATGGGTTTATTTGAGTCTTAGAGTTTGAGAGTCGAGTTCATATTGTAAACGTTTAGTTCGTTACGAGTACAGCATCAATTCCACAATAATGACTAATGACCGCTGCTGCGTCTTTCAGTAACTTGGCCGAAATGCTGTCGAGACCAGACGCTTTTGTTACCGATAGTTTAGACAATATACCATAAATTATATTGCTGAGAGAAGGAATAAAGGAAGATTAGACGTAGAGAAAGATAAGAAGAAGGCAAACTCTAAACAAAAAACATAATAGGAACACAGACACAAAGGTGCAGACTACAAAGGTGGAGCAGTATTATAAAGGTCTAAACCTGGTCTTCACTAGTGCATAAGTATAAGTATAAGCACAAGAGAGCGACAGTGGCAACATAAACATAAGACGCCAGAGATGGACGAGTTTGATCCTTATGTCGCTACTCTCGCTCTCTTATGCTTATATACTTTAATTAGTGAGGACCAGGCTTCGAAGAGGAAAGGAAAACTCAAAAGTGTAGAGAAAAACAAAGAGAAGAAAACCTGTCGTACAGAAAAGGACCAGTAAACAAAAGGCAGATAATCTAGCACTCAAGATATGTAGGCATTTTCATGTGGTCAGTACCTGCTTGATATGTTTTGCCGGGCAGTGTTTCCACATTATTCAGAACAATGTTCTGATCAAACGTCACCAGCAACTTTTTCCACGTTCTCATAACAGGGAGCGTGGAGAATCTCTCCACTGCCAGAACCTGTCTCATCTCTTTGTGTTAGGACAGACTTTGAGTGGACACACTGGACTTGAGGCAGATTCCACACTCTCAGAGCACCTGTTGTCAGCTGCAAACAAAACCAAGAGGCATTAACAAACAACGAAAGTGCAATGTCATGTTTCCCAGAGTTCCTCTCGCTCTCCATCAAAGGTCTGAATAGCAAAAGAATGATACAATCTTGGTCAGATATGTTTCCTGACCATGGACAGACATGTTAGTTCTCGACCATAAGTGACCATGGTCAGACATAATTCCTGGCTATGGTCAAATATGTTTTCTGTCATGACCATGCTCAACCATGGTAAGATATATTTCCTGGCTATGGTCAAATATGTTTTCTCTCTTGACCATACTCAACCATGGTAAGATATGTTTCCTGGTTATGGTCAAATATGTTTTCTATCTTGACCATACTCAACCATGGTAAGATACATATCCTGGCTATGGTCAAATATGTTTTCTGTCATGACCATGCTTGACCATGGTAAGATATATTTCCTGGCTATGGTCAAATATGTTTTCTCTCTTGACCATACTCAACCATGGTAAGATATATTTCCTGGCTATGGTCAAATATGTTTTCTGTCATGACCATGCTTGACCATAGTAAGATATATTTCCTAGCTATGGTCAAATATTTCTGTCATGACCATGCTCGACCATGGTAAGATATATTTCCTGACCATGGTCAAACATGTTTCCCAACCATGCTCAGATATGATACCCGACCATCGTGAGATGCTTCCTGACCATGGTCAGAGATGTTTCACCACCGGCAGTATCGACCTTAGTCAAACATGTTTCCCAACCATGCTCAGATATGATACCCGACCATCGTGAGATGCTTCCTGGTCAGAGATGTTTCCTGACGAGGGTCATGTCTCCTGACTGTTTTCCGACAATTAAAAAGGTGAATAATTTTACTTGATGATTTCTATTTTCGCGATTAATCTAGTGAAGTAAACGAATCTTTCCGGCATTTATTGAAACAACGCTCGCTGGAACTGCTGATGCTTACGATCTTAAGCAGCTTACTAATTAACATGCAGGAATAAGAGGTCTCACCATTGGCCATTGACCTGTTTGTAAATAGAAATCACTAAACGCCCGTTTGAGTCGTCGTTCTCTCGGCATATAGTGCGCAAAGCCAGAGTCCCTCACACGAACATTACTATAGGCCAAGCAGGCTCCACAGTCTTTAATGGATTCAAAGGTTCCCGCAAGGGTTCTATAGGCTCTACAGGTTTGTTTTGCAACGTTTTGCGTATGCGTCCTTCATTTTTGTGACGCAAAAGTTGACATCACTTTCATTTCTTATTGCCTTCAATCGTCATGTTTTGTTGTTCGAAAAGATTTGCCACATTTGTAGAGAGCCGATAGAGAGAGAGAGGTCAGTTTTATGGAATCTTTTTCTGACGTCAAGGATTTTCAGTGGTGGCGAAGTTATAATTTGTTTTATACGCTGCGGGGTGACTTGTTTTCAAAAACTATCGATGAAAATTGAATACAGTCAACTCTCTCAAAGCGGACACTCTCTAAGGCGGACAACAAATTTGGTCTCTGTCGAATTTCACTTGGTTCTCTGTAACTGAACTCTCTCTAAGGCGGACAACAAATACCGAATTTCATCTGCTTCTCTGTAACTGAACTCTCTCTAAGGCGGACAACAAATTTGGTCTCTGTCGAATTTCACTTGTTTCTCTGTAACTGAACTCTCTCTAAGGCGGACAACAAATTTGGTTTCTGTCGAATTTCACTTGGTTCTCTGTAACTGAACTCTCTCTAAGGCGGACAGCAAATTTGGTCTCTGCCGAATTGATCACAGCCATCACCTGAGCTGCAATTAGTAATAACGTTGTTTACTTTTTGACTGGGGATCTTCTCTGAAAAGCCCAGTAGGGCTTTCTAAGATCTCCTGCCACTGTACTTATCAAATGTAAACACTTCCTATGATGGCGAATAAAGGAATACATTAGCGCAATCTGATTACAGGTACGTCTCTGGTCTTAATAAAATATACCAGACCTGACAGTAGGGAGTAATCAATGCATATCGTCACGTTTCCCGTCAGCTGCACACTTGACAGGCGAAAAAACACACTCGCGCAGCCTTTTACTGGAGTCACTTGCATGATTCTTTCGCTTTTCGCGTCTTGGTTTCGATCAACGGCCGCAGTTTTAATCTTCTCGTTTTCTTTGTTCATGCGCCTTGCTATCCAGGCGACAGCCTCTGGAACACCTTGAAGCTTGTAATTACAACGTTTTTTTCTTCGTAACTGAATGGAGGTTATGAACCCTGACTCCAAGTAAAATAACGAGTGACACAAACGAGTTTTGTTATTAAGGTTAATACACAAATGTTCAAAGTGCGTATGAGCTGTGTTGAAGAGACGCAACTTGTCCCTCATGTGATTACACTGTACACTGCAATAAACCACTAGTTTCAGTTTTGAGGCTCGGGTATCAGGCTACACGAATTCTCACTAAGGCGGACACCTCTCTAAGGCAGAGAGTAAATTTGGTCCGGAGGGTGTCCGCCTTAGAGAGAGTTGACTGTAGCTATACTTCTGTGCTTACTGCATCCTCGAGCAATTTTCATCTCTGGGAACCTACATTTTACCGGTAATTGAGTTTGGAGAACCGAGAAATTATGGCTTCTCTTCCTTGTGTATCTATATCCATATTTGTTTTATTCCCGCATCCAGAAATATTATACGTTTTCCCCATTCTCAATTTTCTCAAAACATTTTCGTTTTTGATACAACTTTTAACCATCAACAAGCCATCAGTTAAAGTGTAAATACACAGACGACGCGACACTTTGATGGCCAGCCAATTCGAACGAACGAAAATACGTCAAGATAGAACCACATAGGTTATATTGTGTTTTCTTTACATTTAGTGAAATGCTTTTTGCTCTAAGCCATAAAGAAACGTAATGTTTAGTTCTGTGTTACTTTAAATCAGAATTTTGATATTGGTACAAAAATATAATTATGTTTGTACAGTATATATTTGGATGTTTGGATAGATCTATAAAGATTCCTGCAGTATATTCATTTTTGTCCATTGATCGATTCTTAAAGACATTCACTTTTAACACTTTTACTCCCAAGAGAGATCAACTCTCCCAGTCGTCTAGAATGGAAAATATGTCCAAAGCAAAAACTCACCTTCATTCCTGCGAGGATCAGTTCTCTGGAGATTTAGAATAATAAAACATCGCGGCCATTTTGGCTTACTTTTGGCTCAACTTACAATAGAAGTTAATGAGCAATCATTTGTTAAACGTCCTTCAACATAACATCGCCGCCATGACGTCCCAAGAATACGTAAGCAACCCTGGGTCCGTCCTCGTGCGCGCTCAGTGAATTCATGAGCGACTATACTTTGCTTGAGCCATTGCCGACGGCTTGAAACTTTCGTTCAAGTAAATTCAAGTCCCTGGTCATAGTATTATCGCCAACAATGCAGATTTTAAGGCGAAATCTTGGCCGCCAGTTCAAAACATCCGCCATTTTGAAAGAGTAACCGCTGACTGGTCAGCAGGCCCACCAACTTCGTCCCAGACTCATCCGCGTAATAAGCCCCAGGACTATTAATCGACCCAGTCGTTTTTTACTGAAAATCGACAGACTCATTATAAGTGAATATCGCGGGCGCCCTCACCTTTAGACATGAGGGTGATATATTTTGTTAGTCCAATACAATTCTGTTTTTTGTGCCAATAGCTTTTTTTTTTTTTTTTTTTTTTTGCCTTTAGTTTATTACCTTTTTGTTCATTAAATTATCTATTATCTACAATAGTTTTAAAAGTCAAAGATAGGTAAAGGTTACTCAGAAACAGCTAGGAAGCTAATCGAGCTGAATAACTATAAATTATATTAATACATTTAGATATTGGCAAATAAGGCATAAACTAAGTTATTGAAAAGAAGCACACCCCACATGCAAAAAAATATGATAAAAAAGAAAATAGTACAATGAAAAAATCAAAGCAGCAAGGCAGCTGTAGAGAAATTAGCAAAAACTAGCAATTGCGTCCAAGACAATCAGAGTTTTCCCTCTAATAAACGACAAACAATTAACCAACAGAGGTGACCTGGGGGACACATTAACATGGTAGCCTGTTTTGCTCGCCTGTTTGGTTTGCCCTGAAACAAACCCTCTGAGAGATTAAACAGTTCAAGTTTGTCTCCCTGTTTTTTAAATTATCATGGCTACAATGAAAATGCCCCATACTCAAAAACATTTATGTGACTGTATACATGCTAGTACTCAGTATATGTGTAAACTTAAAGTCACACTTCAAGTGCATAAGCTGGTGGCTTTTCAAGTTGTACAGCACACTGTGGTAGTTTTCTGGGTGGAATTTAGCCGTGACACAAATTAGAAGTTTTGCTGTAACCGAGTTTGAAAGCTTTAAATTACAGTCTGTGACTCACGGTTTTACCTCAGCTGTATATATGCTGACTGATGTGCTCAAACAGGACTTCTTTTTCCTTAAACAACATCAAACAAATCCAACACTCAAAAGACGCTCTGTGTCTGCGAAGGTGCTGCTTCAGTTTCTTCTTCTCTGTAAAACATTGGAAACATTTGTTACATTGGGGGGCTTCTTCTTCTGTGTGTACAAGCTCATGCCGCTTTAGGTGACATTTTAGTATAAACCTTTTGCCACATTTGTCACACTTGTGTGTTTTTTCTTCTGTGTGAAAAAGCTGGTGCTTTATCAAGCTACTTTTCTGTGTAAAACCTTTATCACATTTGTCACATTTGTGGGTTTTTTCTCCTGTGTGTACAAGCTGGTGCTTTATCAGGTTACTCTTCAGTCTAAAGCCTTTACCACATTTGTCACACTTTTGGGGTGTTCTTCCTGTGTGTACAAGCTGGTGCTGTGTCAGGTGACTCTTCTGTGCAAAGTCTTTACCACATGTGTCACACTTGTGGGGCTTTTCTCCTGTGTGTACAAGCTGGTGCTGTGTCAGGTTACTCTTCACTCTAAAGCCTTTACCACATTTGTCACACTTGTGGGGTTTTTCTCCTGTGTGTACAAGCTGGTGCTGTGTCAGGTGACTCTTCTGTACAAAGTCTTTACCACATGTGTCACACTTGTGGCGTTTTTCTCCTGTGTGTAGAAGCTGGTGCTTTGTCAAGTTACTCTTCAGGGCAAAGCCTTTGCTACATTGGTCACACTTGTGGGTTTTTTCTCCTGTGTGTACAAGCTGGTGCTTTGTCAGGTCACCCTTCTGTGTAAAGCCTTTACCACATTTGTCACACTTGTGGGGTTTTTCGCCTGTGTGTACAAGCTGGTGCTTTATCAGGCTACCCTTCTGTGTAAAGCTTTTGCCACATTTGTCACACTTGTGGGGTTTTTCTCCCGTGTGCACAAGCTGGTGCTGTGTCAGGTGGCTTTTCTGTGTAAAGCTTTTGCCACATTTGTCACACTTGTGGGGTTTTTGCCCTGTGTGTACAAGCTGGTGCTTTGTCAGGCTACACTTCTGTGCAAAGCCTTTGCCACATTTGTCACACTTGTGGGGTTTTTTTCCTGTGTGTACAAGCTGGTGCTCTGTCAAGTGACTCTTCCTTGCAAAGTCTTTACCACACTTGTCACACTTGTGGGTTTTTTCTCCTGTGTGTACAAGCTGGTGCCTTTTCAGGCTACCCTTCAGTGTAAAGCCTTTGCTACATTGGTCACACTTGTGGGTTTTTTCTCCTGTGTGTACAAGCTGGTGCTTTTTCAGGCTACCCTTCTGTGTAAAGCCTTTGCCACATTTGTCACACTTGTGGGGTTTTCCTCCTGTGTGTACAAGCTGGTGCTGTGTCAGGTGCCTCTTCTGTGTAAAGCCTTTGCTACATTTGTCACACTTGTGGGGTTTTTCTCCTGTGTGTACAAGCTGGTGCTGTGTCAGGTGACTCTTCTGTGTAAAGCCCTTGCTACATTTGTCACACTTGTGAAGCTTTTCTCTGATGACATGATGCTGGGTCTGATGTGCGTTCTTTTTTTCTGTCATTGTTGCAGCTGGTTCTCAATGGTAAACAAACATATGTATCTTCAAACTTCCTGAAAGACATAAATTCAAATCAAAACCCAGCTGTGAACCAGCATGTACTGTATAGTATGCCTTTTAATTTCAAAATGTCGCACAAACTCTGTTTTCCCATTTCATGTTCCAAGAAAAAAGTTTCATAGTTACAACTTCACTGCAAAAGAAAGGATTGAGTTTATTATTTGATTTGACAACTAATTGTTCATAGCATAAGCAAATTACTTTACATTAAAATACACATGTGCACAATCATCAGGAAAATGAAACCTCTAAAATATTGGAGTATTGAATTTTCAACATACTTATTAACATAAGCCTACAACCCCTCGAAAAATGGTTGAACAGCTTTAATTCTCAAAGAAAACTGTTTTCAAGTGTGCAAAAATACTATTAATAGATATTTCTTTAATGCTGTGTCACTGTTCTGCTGTACAAATACTGAAATTTAAAAAAATTCAAAGTCTAGTCAAAACCCAGTCCAGATTCCAGTCCAAAGTCCAAACCAATATCCAAACAGCAAATTCAATCCTTCATTTTCAACAATTTTTCTTTCCCAGAGGAACTAAATTCTATTGTTCCAGGCACGTAACATGGCTGCTCACAAAACTTCTTATGATGAGCTTTTGTGCCCCTCCAACTGCATTGACTAATGTGCCCAAGCCACTCTGAACTGGCTTTATGTTTGCCACTCAACTGTTTTTTTCTTGGTCTTCACTGTTGTCTTTTTTCTGTTTTGAGCAAAGCTGTAGTATAATAAATATATTTATATTCACTAATTGTCTTGCTTGAGCCAATGTTCTGTGGAATTTCTACAGTGTAAAATTTCCCAGTTTTAAAATTCGTTTTCAGCAACGCTAAATTTTTGGTCTAGTTTATAGTCTCTTCGAGACTGCTGAATACTGTATGAATCATATTCCTAATTTTATTTTTTGATCTCCTGGATGGGTGGCAGAGAGGTTTAGTTTAGCTAGATGTGATCCACATTACACTTTATCATAATGTAATCATCATCATAGTAATGCATTTCTCATCACTTGTTAATAATATGTTTCACTTCAATAAACTTACACTGTATCTCCTATCTCAAGAAGACTACCTCCCCCTTCCTCCTAATCTCAAGGATTGGTGGGGCAATGTGGGGCATTTTACCGCTTTTGAAAGGTATTTTGGCACTAAGGAGTGGAAGCTTTCACCAGATGCACACGACAAATGTCTAGTAACAAATCACCATTAGTGCATATGTACAGTAAAGCATTACAACAGTGTCAGAATAGATTTCAGAAAATCCTGATTTTCGGCAAACAAAACAAGTATTTATAAAACAAAAGCCAAATTTTATCAACTGTTGCAGGGAACAATACTTTTGGTGATACTCTTTCAGGCTTATGGTTGCGGCCTAGAATTTCCTTCGATTTGAGGACTGCATGATCATTTAATTGATATAGAAAAAAAAATGAAAATGCCAACTAAACGTAAAGAAAGAACTCAAATATCTGCAAATAAACATGGACCTCCTAAACATCCTGCTCTGAATTGTGCAATTTCACTGTTCCATCACTTTTCAATTTTTGCCTCAAGGATTTGTCAGCTGTTTGGTCCCAAAGGAGTGGGGAAATAATAAGTATGGCAGTCATGGAAGTCCATGTCCCCATCATTCTCTGAGCCCGGAGGGGTAAGTCCCATATATGAGCCATATAGGTATGTGCCGCCCTAAAGGGTATCATTTTCAGCGTTTTTAGTTTGAAATAGGGACATCAATTTTAACCTTTGGTCTGAAATAGGACTGGAGATTTCGATATTTGGTCTGAAATAGGGTCGAAAATTGCACATTTTGGTCTAAAATAGGGTTGAAAATCGCAAATTTTGGTCTGAAATAGGGTTGAAAATCGCAAATTTTGGTCTGAAATAGGGTTGAAAATCACAAATTTTGGTCTGAAATAGGGTTGAAAATCACAAATTTTGGTCTGAAATAGGGTAAGGGTCTTCAGTCCCGGGCAGCACACTCCCACCCATAATTTTGAGGAGTACCCCCCCTCCCCCCGTCTCTGAGGTGGATATCACAGTTAACTGGTGCATACAGTAGTGTGGTGTCGATGTGTTCAAGAAGGGGGATTAATTGAATATTAGTAATAGTTTTATCGTATGAACAGTTTATAGATGTATCAGCAATCCTGCTTGCCCCGAACCAACAAAATTTAACGATTATCCCTCACAAGCCGTAACCTCAACAAACACACTCACGATCGATCAAGTAAACCATGCAGACACGTGCACGCAACCAAACACTCACCTCAAATCACGGGCGATTTATGTGCGGCGTAGTTGAAATTTCAATCGGCAAGTTTTCTGTTCACTCGTCGTGCTAAGCCCGAGAATCTTTCTCAAGAAGTCGATAACAAACACAAGCCGCTAACAAGCTGAACATGGCCGACGACGACGACAGCAAAAAGCAACCAGGCGTTCTATGAGACGAGGAGTACTGGTCCTGGCGTGCAACCACCCCTCCCCAAATGACAATTTTTCAAACGTTACCTCACACGGCTCGGGACAATTGTGCCGATAAAACCTACCAGAGTTTTGCAGCGTGACTGTAACTGTAGCTATATAAGCGCTTTGCTTTCGAGGTGGCTTTCATTTCGTCGCCAGTTGATCAATTACAGTACTGCTTATAACATAGTCGCGATATAAGCCACGTTCTGATTGGTCGAAGAGCTTGCTCCATAACTTTATCGTGCACGCCCGTGCTCAATAATATGACGTGAGCAAATGCCGCTTCCTTTCGACTTTTTCTAGCTTTCCTCGTTTATAAAGTAACAGAAGCTTTACAACTAAGAAGAAAATAGCTTTATTTTCCGATGAAATTTGTACTGCATGAAGTCAAACCGGCACCCAAAGGAAATCAGTAATCAAGTCTGAAAAATTCTGTATTTCAACGGTCGGCACAGGAAATTGTATGAATCAAAACTCACCTATTTCTCGACGGCTTAATTCTCATGGACTAGTGAAATCCATCACAGCAAAGATAAATATCCGTCAAGCCTTCAATGGCTTTGAAATGAAACGGCGTTCATTCATTCCGAAAGCCGCTATACTTGCAGTGTTTACAGTACAGTTTGCTGGCAGCTCGAATAACAAACAAGTCCGCTCGGCAAACATTTCCATCTCTTTCGCTTATGGTGATTGTTTACATTCTTCGGCGGATCACTTTGCTTCTCCAGACCCGCATTGTCTGCTATAGTTCAAGGTGAATCTCACGTTGTTTTGAAGCGGCGACTTGAAGCGTTCATCTAGTCAACAATTGTACCGTTCAAAACATTTACATCGTCACGAATTCCAAAGTCACCGAAGGCTGCTGGCTTCACCACGCCAGGTTAACAGTACTTTTGGTGTTTTCGTCGATTAAACGACATCTTTTTCATCGACACTCATCAACTTTTAACTGGCAGAAATGTTAGTAAGTTGTGGCGTGTTTTCAATCATCCAATGAGAGTTTATTTTGCCTTTTGCGCGTCGAAAGAGAATTTTGCATTCAATCAGAATTGAAAATTTGTTTTTGCTCGTAATTTCGTGTGTCTGTGTTATAAAAGAATTGGTTCATGCTTTTAGCTGTGCATCTATCGAGTTATGGATGCACTTGGGAAGTTGGGAGAGCACTCGTGAAGCTAGAGTTGCTCTCGGCTACGCCTCGAGCAACTCTTACGCTTCTCTCGTGCTCTCCCAACTTCCCGCGTGCATCCATTTAACAAATTGACGTCAGTTTTTTATGTGTCTGTCCTCTTATTGATCATGAAACGCGTCATAACATTGTCAAAAAGTTGTGGATCCACGAGGCGCTTCGCCGAGTGGATCCGCAACTTTTTGACAATGTTATGACGCGTTTCATGATCAATAAGAGGACAGACACATAAAAAACTGACGTCAATTTGTTTTTTACAATAACAAAACTCAAACGACGACGCGGGGAAAACACGCAAGAAAACTGGATTTTGTTCGATTTGACCGAAATGTTGTCAACAACTTTTCCCGCTTTCTAATTGGTCGAGGTCGAAATTCAAGACATTTCATTGGCCAAAAAGTGACAGCTTGACGTAAGCATTTCGCGCGTTCAAAATAAAATTTTGTCAAAGAAGTTGGAAAGAAATGAAACTAGACGCTTTTCTGCTGCGGTTTTCTCGACAATTTCAAGACAAAGCTCAAGGAAATTCGCCTCTGAACACTTCTGGTTCTCTACTTCTCTACTTCAAATGCCGAATGTCGCTTTTGCAAGAACTGAGGTAAATTTGAAGCTGAATTCACCTTCTTCGTCCAAATCACTGTCGTCAGCACTCGATTTTATGTGTCTGTCCTCTTATTGATAATGAAAATTAGCCAATCACAAAGCGAGAAACTGACGTGTTATTGTAAAAAACTCGATAGACGCACGCTAAGCATAAACCAATTCTTTTTTTTACAATAACACATAAAATCGAGTGCTGACGACAGTGATTTGGACGAAGAAGGTGAATTCAGCTTCAAATTTACCTCAGTTCTTGCAAAAGCGACATTCGGCATTTGAAGTAGAGAACCAGAAGTGTTCAGAGGCGAATTTCCTTGAGCTTTGTCTTGAAATTGTCGAGAAAACCGCAGCAGAAAAGCGTCTAGTTTCATTTCTTTCCAACTTCTTTGACAAAATTTTATTTTGAACGCGCGAAATGCTTACGTCAAGCTGTCACTTTTTGGCCAATGAAATGTCTTGAATTTCGACCTCGACCAATTAGAAAGCGGGAAAAGTTGTTGACAACATTTCGGTCAAATCGAACAAAATCCAGTTTTCTTGCGTGTTTTCCCCGCGTCGTCGTTTGAGTTTTGTTATTGTAAAAAACAAATTGACGTCAGTTTTTTATGTGTCTGTCCTCTTATTGATCATGAAACGCGTCATAACATTGTCAAAAAGTTGCGGATCCACTCGGCGAAGCGCCTCGTGGATCCACAACTTTTTGACAATGTTATGACGCGTTTCATGATCAATAAGAGGACAGACACATAAAAAACTGACGTCAATTTGTTAAATAACTAGCTATAAAGTTTGTTCTTGCTTAAAACATAGCGATGGAGTCCTTTTGTGGCCAAACTATTTTGTTTTTTGGCTTAAAAATGACAACAAAGTTTGGGTTTAACCCGGGGTTAGCTTAACCTTGCTTCAAACAATCGGGCCTTAATCATTTCTTGCTTTAAAGCCGCTTAACACAATACGGAACAACAACAAAAAATACTAGATTGTGGTGACAACAACAAACAAGCCACGATCATACAAATCTCAACAACTGATCTATGATCGGAAGTTCGATATTGTGTTACGGAGCAGATTTTAGGGGACTCGCTTCTGTACTCGATGACTTCTTTATTCGTGATTCAGTGCTGAGCTCTTGAGCTTCGAGATTAACGGAGAGCTCGGGCTCCAAGTCACAACTCTAACTCAACCCCACTCAACTGCAAACTACCGGTTTAAGTATGCTCAGGGAGCACGTACAGCGATTACAAACTTCCGTTTGGGTAGACAACTAAATTGGATAGCAAAACCACAATGAGATTAGACCGGAAAGGAATGGACGGAATTTCCATGGCATAGGCGACTACAAAGACTCCTAAGGTGTCTGTGCATCACGATGCTGTGCAACCACTTGGCAGCTTAGCTCAAATCGTGCGGGTAAAGCTTACCGACAGGCACATTCGTAGCAAACCTGGCGCCATGCCTTTCCTGCGGTTTGTGCTGCACACGCAAATGCTTCGCTGACCTCATTTATGAACTATGCTCCTAAAGGCTACTGCAAACCTAAGTCCGAAGGTCAAATGTGAGTCCTTCCGTTTGCAAATACAAGTTCGCTCCAGGATAGCCGAAATATTATTCTTTATAATAAACTTCCAAATTGTTCCGAATTGTCCCTTGACAATTGGAACGTTCTCGACTCTGATCAAATGGCGTGAAGTAAATATGAAGATCAGATATAGCAGGCGTGTGGCTCAATATAGGTGCAGCGCTTAAACTGTTAAACTAGCTACTTAATGCAATTAGGTAATAGACTGACAAAACGAGTAAATGGCATCAAAGCTGACCTTATTAGCTGTAAATGAATCGACGATTTGAAGTCGTAATAAAAAGTCAATCAATCGGTCAGCTTCGCCGCCACAGATAAAACTCTGAATCGTACACAAAACAATAAGTACCTTCACAAATGCACCTTCTCGAGAAAGTTTCAAGTGAGAGGACAGCGCCAAGTTAAATTGTCTGTACACAAGTTGGCCGCCGCGTTTACCACAGAACAAATGAACACTCGACGGTGTAGGAGAGCCAACTAATGGAGCTTCCAATCCACTCTATATCCATCGTCCCGTTACGTAGCGTGAACGAAATCCCTCGTTTTGCATTCCCTTACTCTCCCTTTTCCCGACTCCACAAAACAACTTTTTATGAATTTACAATCAGCGGACGCACAAAGTGTGCAAGTTTAGGCACGCGCGCAAACCCAACAAAAGTTGTCATGACAACTGGCGCGTTCACCACGTGTGTCGTGTTCATAAAGTACAAAGTGTGAAATAGTTTGACAACAAAGCCCCATTTACACGACAACTGTCTTTGGCACGGCACTCCCAAATTTACCCTGGGTACCAGAGGTTATTTTCCATCTTCGGTGATCAATAACACGCGAGAGAGGAGAATAACCTCTGCTTTTGTCTTCTGTGATTAGTTATATTGTTTCACCCACGTTGCTGTTCCCCACTGGGGCGGGGGGATCCCACATCAAAATAACGGGGATGCTCGTCGGGAATTTTTGTTGAGGTACTAAAACGGGCGTGGCTCGAACTTAATTTGACCCAATAAAAGGTAATGCCTTATTGTGATGCTAGTTTCTGTTTAACATTTCAAAACACTCATACTCTGAGAATATAAATAAAATAAAATAAAATAAAATAAATAAATCACTCTATTTATGTCTCAATGTATTTAGCACTTGCCGTGATAATTGGGGAGACTTGAAATGCAGAAACCAAATATCATAAACTGAACGCAAATGTGTTAAGAATCCCAACTGGTCGGAGGCTAATTTACAAAAAATATCGAGTGACATTCCCCTTTCTGTTTGCAGGGCAAATCATACCCGTGTTCTTTACCGCTGATTGCGGCTGCGAAATGCGTTCGTCCGTTGCGGAATTTTCCCCTCTTCCCCTCCTCTCGTTCATTCCTCTCTCCCCCCAGAATCTGGCCGGTTGCAAAAGAGGAAACCAAGGGAAGGGCCGTTAAGTCGGAAATTTACTTTATTTTGTCTACTGGGGAAAGAAAAAATTGGATATAAAAATTTAACACATCCCATGTAGTTTACGCTGCGTCTGAACAACAAGTCAAGTTGTTGCAGGCCTTGTAGTTCTGTGGGAGACCACTGTAAAAACGTATGCGGAAAACTGAGCTAATAAGGCACTTCTCGAAACAGCGAAAGAGTTTTACAGCAGCTCGTTGCCACAGAACGAAAGTTTGCCGCATTTAATCTGCAGACCATGTGAAAGACACCTCGACAACTTCAGAGCTTTCAAAAAGGTAATTTTGAGAGTCAAGGCTCCTTCGGAAGGGTGAAAAGATGCATTTAAACACGAAGGCGCGCTATAAAAGGCCGTTGGTCGCCTCTTTCGACATCAAATTTGCATAATGTTTGTTGAATCGCACGTGCGTCCACAGCGTTCAGAAGTCGCTCTGTCCATGAAATTTGTCTGCGGCAACTAAGGCCCGTTTCAAACGTCGCGCCACTACCGTGCCGAACTCAATGCAAATGAGCAAAATCCGTTGTTTGAACTAATTTGCATTGAGTTCGGCACGACAGTAGCGCGACGTTTGCAACGGGCCTTAAAGTATACCTAAAATTAAACACATACGGGCAACTTTAATGTGGAGTCCTGGACGGAAGGGTTTGAAACGAAATTTTCTCTTGACTGCCAAAATACATTTTGAATTTCGCGGTGCAATACGACCACCAAGCATATTTAATTTTTTACTTTGAAGATTATTCTTGGATTTTAATCAAATTGCACTCAAAATGAATGTTTATGTGATGGAAAATTGGTAAGGCAACATTATCTTGTTTTGCGTGGTATTCAAGTACAAGGAAAACAAACTTTGGACATTTTTGGCTTTTACTAATTAGGAGCTGTTGTCTCGGTCGCTGTTGATTGACAAGTGGCTCTGCGCTCTGCGCTTCCCTTGGAAGCGCCCTTTTATAGGAAGCTTGCCAAAAAGCGTGGCTGATTTGTGTCGTTTGTGCCAGCCTCGTTTTGATTTGACAAACGCACAGCACGACAAATTTCTTTGACAGGGGGACCCCTCCCAACGGATTATCTTTGTGAGCAAGGCACGTGACCAGCCTAAACCAGGGTCTTTCTTCGGGGGCGGGGGCCGGGAGATGAAAGAGCCTGGGAACGAGGTTGCGCAGCTGGCGGCAAATAATTCAAAAGGAGCTCGCGCCCGGCCCTCAATTGCGCGCACAACGGCTCTCGGTTGAACATCTTCGCGTCTTCTGAGCTGAGAGAAAACACTTCTCAAGATGTTACAAAGAGGTAACTCTCGGCGATACAGTAAAAGCGTACAGTTTTAACTGTTCGAACCTTGCCGTTCGCGAAGAGGGCGAACGCTTGAAATCATGTATAACTCATGCAGCGCCGACCGAAGTGCAGCGAGGCTTTGAACTGTATGAGGATATGCATTGGTTTATAGCACTTTGTTCTTGTTTGTTTGATTTTACAGAGCCTTAAAGATACAGTGAAAAACTGTGGAAGGCGGAGCCAAAGACGTATTGTCTACTATGAAGAAGGTATTTTGGCTTTTGTTTGAGTGCTGAAAACATGCGCTCACTGAGCCACTGTGGAAGGCAAGAAGGAGACCACGGTTACAAGGGCAATTCGTCTTAAATGTAAGTAACCTGCCACCTTACATCCAAGAATAGAGAGGCTAGAAGGAAGACGTACAGTGGGTAAAATACAGGGAAATCATGATTGACATACTGTAAAGTGATTGCAGCTTTGCAAGCATGAAATCACAAAGCAGTAATGTGGAATGCATTCCTATATTTCCAATCTGGAAACATGGTGTGCAAAGAATCACTGCATGCATTTTGGCTGGACATTAACATAGAACATGAAATTCTTTGTAATGTGACTTTTGTCTGCCAGGCCTGGTACAGAGGTTCCTGCATTTCTTGTCCCAGCTTCTGATGCCACGGGCAATTTTTAATCTAACAGTCTGCCCTGAATTCTCAGCTCTCACAGACCCGGGCATCAGATCTGGGTGGATTAACCTACTGGGTCCACCCTTTCTGTGGTATGGTGTGGGACCTCTCTTGTAGGTTTTTTTCATTCAATTTTTAGCATGCGTGCGGTGGGTTTAGGGACCCAGGCAAGAAATGCATGTTTATAAGAGGAACTGAATACCAGGAAGGCATGTGTCTGTCTATCTATATGTCTGTTGTGTAAAGTGTAACCTTGGGATTTTTTGCCATGATTTCCCTGTGAAACATTCTGCCAGTATTTTCTTGAAAATGTTTTGGCTGAGTACTACATACAAAAACTTATGCTGCTCAAACTGCAAACTGCTTTCAAAAGAATATTAAATAAAAAATATGAAACTGACTTACGTGTAGAAAAAGGGCTCGATTCAAACTTATGAACAATCGATATGCCTATGCTCTACCATTACGAAGCCTCGTGGAAGCCTCTCTGTTGAAGAAGTGTTGTCAATAATTGAGTGGTATTTTTATAATGAGATATGCTACAGGACCATCACCACCTCATCACCAGATTCCTGGCTTCTTAATTATTGCTGTCACTGATTCTGCTTCAAAGGATATTCTGCCTGTGGTCAGACTTGGTATTTGCAGTTGTTCTTGGCTTTGCTGGCCACTACTTCACCTTGGCAAATCTCTGGAGATGAGGTTAATGCTACTGTACATATCATTTGATGTGTTCAGGCAGCTTGAAATTTTTGTTGTATCGGAGATCTATTGGTTTTAAAAGTACTTGCTGGCAGGATGTTAGGGGCTGGGGCCAGGTAATGACCCACTATATACATTTTGACAAGAAATCAATATTACTAAACTATTGATTGTCTTGTGTTCCATTCAGATCAGCTCGCACAAAGCAGCTGAGTCAGACTGACCAGGCTATTAGTCTCAGATGGTTGCCTAGTTACCCTTTGAGGCATTTCTCAAATCGGTTAACAACAACATTTTCATCAGATTGGTTTGTGACACCTTGAGATGACCTGTATCGCATTGCAAATGGTGTTTCCCTTCAGCCTTTGGGATCATTTTTACAAGACATCAAGTAATAGATGTTATCACCAGTTTTAGATCATCCGATAATTCTTCTGCATGGTGTCTTTCGATGGTTCCTTTGTTCTTTGTTACCTTTCATTTTGTTTTTGTAGAGCTGAATCAATCCTCATAGTCTTTTGAGGGCATTGTCTGCTCATGACCAATAATGTGCACACCTTTCATGTCCGAAATAGCAGAATAATAATAATAATACCAATATGAATATATGTATATATATTTTTCGGCATCATTTTGGCAGGTTTAGGTAATAATATCAAATAATATCTAATTTTTTTATGTATAGACATGCATATATTTTTTATTTAAACATCTTTTGATAGTGTGTGGTACACTTCGGTCGACATAGTGGCATTTAATATTATTTTCTACTTCAGAAAACTTCTTGATGGTGTGCACTTTTATAACAATTCAACTTTCATTCTCACAAACAAATGGATGTTTCGTCAGGCACTTTGGATTTTTTTAAATTTTGACATGAAGAGGATTGAATCTGGTAGGTACACTGTGACATCTGATTTCCATTCAATATCAGCATCATCATACTAAATCCAGTTTCTTGCAGGCCCCATCAGAATAAATTTATACACAGACATGTACAATGATGTGATGGAAGATATGTTTGATAATAAAAGAAAAGATCATGACAGAAGAAAACCTGAGGACCAGGCTGCAGTATTGTGTTTGCAAGATCCACTCTTTTTGTTGTTGTTGTTGTTGTTGCAGTTTCTTTGTGTCTTTGTTTGTTTTTTAGGCCCTCTCTGAAGACAACTCTGAGATCGATCTACTCCAACAGGTAGGTACACTGTGACATTAATCTGATTTCCATTCAATATCAGCATCATTATAAACTTAACACCAAGACCATGTTGCACAACAGACTCCTCCACAAATCTTCCAGTTGACGTTCAAAATCAGTGAGTAAGAGATTTTTTGGTACTACGATGTCTACATATCATTATTATCATAAATATGTGTGTGTGTGTGTGTGTGTGTGTGGGGGGGGGGGGGGGGGGGGGGGGGTGGGATGGGCTGTATAGATGATCAATGCATATACGTACCGATATCTGCACGTTTGTCATCAGACTTCATTTTTCACGACGCCTCACTCAGCTCCAGGACAAGAGGAGGACGCCTTGGTTCTGATCAGTCCTAATATGATTCAGCCAAAGCACTTTTGTCAGCCATTTTTGTTTTCGTTGTTGTTTTCTTGGAATGCTCAGTCCTCCAAGCCAATTGATCTTGTTTTAAACACCAGTCTCTCCTGTCCAGCGTTAAAAATGATCATCCTTAGTTATTCATGCCCAGTATTCTGCCATCCAATGCTCCAGCGTATTTGTGTAGTCATTTTTGGTACGCAGTTGATGTTGAAGCAATTCAAGTCACGTGATCCACCGGTAAAGAGGTCTGGGTACGACCCAGAGGACGGACGGACCTCTTTACTTTGCTTTTGGGGTAAAATAATCCAAATGACGGTTTATTGAGAAAATATTTGTGTTATCCAGGTACAAGTACACGTTCCTTTTGGCTAAGAAGAGAAGGTGACATAAATTTCTGCTCAATTGTATAACTCTTAAATGCAATTTTTTAAAACCGCCCGTAGGCGAAAAACAAGTAGTAAATGACTTTTGATAAATTTGGCGTAATTATGGGATCCGTATAATTGCTTCCGTAAGTGCACAAGCTTGCCGCATAACGTTCATTAAAAAAAATGTAGACTTAGCTGCTGAATTGAGCGTTGCAATAGATGAATTGGCAATGATGTTTGTTAGTCCGAAAATCGGATCCTACACTTACAACAACCTTAACTTAACAATATACATTAACTACCTGTGTTTTACCTTCGGCGGTTTTGAATAATTGCATTGAAGAGTTACACATGATAGATTTTAACATACTAACAGTGATAACTATGTTTGCAGGTAGAAACGACAAGTTTACGAGGAGTTTGACAAAAAGGAAGCTGCGCTTTTAGTGACAGTGCAAGGAACTGGAGAGAGACGCAAGATCTGCTGCTGTCTGCTTTGCCCGCATTGTGGCCTAGAGTGGATATTATCGGCTGTACGGATTCCCGTCCAAACGGTGTTTCTTTACAAGGCTCAGGTATAAAATGGGAAACAAGAACGACCCGTTTTTTGCTAATTGAAATGGTCGGCAAGAGAGGCTGAATAAAAAAAAAATCGTATTGACGTTTTATTGCGGTTCTAAAACTCTTGTTTTTCTATCATTTTGCCTGCATGTATAACTCTTCGATGCAATTTTTAAAACCGTCGTAGGCGAAAAACAAGTAGTAAACTAGAAATACGATATTCCCTTGCCCTGATCCAAAAAATCCCAGCTCAACCTTTACAAACATGTGTACCCTGCGAATTTATATTCACAAAAGCAACACATTCATGCCAGTGTGACTTCTGGTATGTTTTGGTTGAATGTGTGACATGCTGTACATTCTCCCAACCCGTTTTGTCACGGAACGCCTGCATTTCACAGGATTCCGGTTGATATATTTATAGTTGATTGGTTCTGTGAGCCCATGGGGCTGACGTCACAATGGTTTTCACAAGTTTACGGCATTTGTAAACCACGAGGTGGAAGACGCGTCCCGCATTTGCTCCTTGTCTTCGGCCGAGACACTTGGTAGCTGTACTTGACGGTTTTGATATTCTGGTGCGCTGCTTTACTGAACACCACGGCGTGTTCCTTGTCGTTCTCCGAGAGACTTCAAAGTTTGGCCTTGTGAGTTGTTCTTCGCGGTTTTGATATACTGGTACGCGTCTTCACTGAATACCACGACGTGGTCCTCGTCATTCATCTCTCCAGGACACTTCAAAGTTTGGCGGCGACTAGGTCGGTGCACTTCTTCATGACATGAGGCAGCAAAAGTACTCAAGCGGCAGGAATGGAAAGGCCACGAAACCTTGCATTAAAACGTGCCATGAACGGTAATACTGTAGTTTCCACGTGTACTGAAGATGTTTCGTTCTACTTTTAAATCAATTTTAGGTAAATCAGTCTTTATGAAATGCGTTTGTTATAGCATTCAGGAGCTAGGTTCTCAATTTTAGTCATTTTTAGGTCAAAGTTCGAACAGCAAGAGACAGATAAATCAAACAAACCATTAAAGAAATGAAGAGTCATTTATAGTTTCTATAGTCAGTTACTTCATGCGCTGTTTATAGCGAAATGTTTGACATGAAATGAGGTTTGCGCTATTTTTGATACAGAATATTTGTATCCATAAAAAGTACATTGTGTAATGGTTGCTATTCTATATAAGAGGGAGTTTCAAATCGGTATAATGTATTCGATATGCGCAGTAAGACACGTGGGTTGATGTTTCAAGTTTAATATTTCGCCAGGGCAAGGTTCTATTTAGATGGATTATTTTTTTAGTTGTTAGTTTTATTTAAAGTTTGACTGTAGAGAAGGTAAAAATAAAGTGTGTTGGTGCGCGCGCGAGTGGAGCTGCCGGATGGCGTAATAAAAGAAAAGCGCACGTTGTCTTCATTTCCACAAACATAAAGATCAAAACTCCCCATAATGAATCCCGATGAAGCTTACCTCATGTCGAGTCTTTCATAAAGTGTCCGAAAGAGTTTTGTTTTACTTGAAGGGTGCAAGGGGTTCCGACCTCTGTGTGAGACATACATGATGGGTGCATTGAGGCGTCCCTATATGAGTCTTACAAGAAGAGACGGCTCGAATATTGCCCTCTATGAGACTTATGTGAAGGGGATTCCCGGTCCCCTATATAGTCAATTTACTATACATGAAGGGTGCAAGGGGTTCCTCTGCATGAGACTTACATGATAGGTGCAGTGAGACGCCCTTATGTGTTTTACAAGAATAGCCGAGAACTTGGATATTTCCCTAAATGAGACTTGCGTTAAGGGTCAGTTGAGATGTCCAGTTCTCGTATCAACCACAATGTGCCCTTATATCAGCCTTATATGGGGCGATGATTGCGTTCACTGTCCCTCTTCTTTTGCTGGCCAATGGTGCAAGACGATAGAGAGTGCCAACCGCTGCCAAGTTGGGGAAGAGGGGTTATTATAGAGTGGACTTATTACAGGAATAGGGTCGCTTTGTACTGCGTCTTAAATAAAGATTAAGTGGGGGAGGGGTTATTATAGAGCAATTACGTAGTCTTACTGAAGGTGTCTTGATATTGGCTTGTACTCGTCACGTCAAAATTAACATGATAATAAATGAACAATAAAATCTTGAAACTGCAGACCTTGTACCTGTGTGTTCTTTGTTCTGCTGTGTATGGTGTTCGCAGGTTTCCCGACCCCTTATAGATTACAGATACGCATTATATCAATTTGAGGCATCAATTTCTTAAATAAAGATCTTATTCTTTGTGACCAAATCAAGTGTAAAGAAGTGTTTCCTATTAACTTTAAACTCGGGGGCGCACCATAAAAGGCTCTTCCTTAGAAAGATTTAAATGAATATGTTAATTGACCGGCAAGATGGCGGTCCCTATTCGAAATGGCTCCTTCTTGATAATAAATGAGAGCAACTAAATAGAACATGTTACTTTATTGGTCAGAATAAATAACGTCATGCAATGTAGGATCTTACTGGCCATTAATACTGTATTAAAATAAAACTGTGTGCGCGTGCTGCGAAAGCGCTTATATTATCCATCATTTGGGTTCATCCTCACGTTCTCCTTGTCAATATTCTGGAGTTTCTCCATTACCGTGACTCGCATCCGAGTGAGTATGATTTAGCCAGTCTTCCAAACTGCTGTTTATTGTTATTACAAACCCCGAACTTTTAATTTGAGGCTACTATCGAGGGTCTAATCTCATTTGAGTCCGAATTGAGTCACTAAATATTGGACTGACCGAACCGTGAAAAGATTCATATTTTGCATATGCAATTTATTTTGTTTGGAATTACTCAAACACTAAATTGCTGCCCTCAAAAATAGTATACTAAGAAAGGCCCTGTTTACAGGCCATTACAGTGCCACAAGAAACAAGAAATGTATTCTTCGGTCGGTCATAAACCAAGATGACTGGAGGGAGCGGTGCGCGATTTTAATATAGGCCTCCATGCTGAATCTGTTGCTCTGCCTACTGCTGACAAACATAACATGAAAACGCACAATCGGCGACTTGTAAACGTAAATTTTGGTGTGTAAAACCGTTTATTTAGTGGACAGTTCTGTTCGTGCCGAGAAAAGCTAGAGGCTTCTTGCTTGCTTTCTGCATTACGCCATTTTGTACTTAATATCAAAACAATTCCCCGTGGGGGGGTCCCCTTTTATAGCGCACCCCTGCGTTTAAGCATGATCTTTTAGGTTTAGCTCAAAGCGGTTCGCCATCTCGAAATCTAATGTTCGTGTGTCAGTCATGGCAAACTATCCGGGACGCTTATAGCCGTGCGCCGAATTGCTGGGCCTTGTATCAGCATCTTGTTGTATAAATTCATTTCTAAGGGTGCTTTATGGTTTCTCATTTTAATGAACTGCAACCTCGCCTGGAGGTCGTACGCCAGACTGACTGACTGACTGACACACGAACATTAGTTTCGAGGTGCCGACCCGCTTGGAGTCCCCAAATAGTGCGATACTACAGCATTAGCGTCATGATTATTACCCTCGTAGAGCTCGGGGATAAATATAATACTCGGTGTACTTCCCTGTAACTCGGCCTTCAAGTTTCCAATCTAAGGGTGCACCTAATAATTTTCTACAAGATTTCGTTGCAAAATAAAAACTATTTATACAGGTGATATGAAAGATGTATTTCTCCCAAGCCTTCGATTGTCAATTTGAGTGCGTCAACATCAAGGAATGCTGGGATGATTTTTAAGAAATTTGGCGTAATTATAGGGTCCGTGTATTGCTTCCGTAACTGCACAAGCTTACCGCATAACGTTCATTAAAAATAATAATAATACTCGTCTTATGTAACAGAGATGCGTGTATGAGCTGTAAAATGTAGGTATAGTTGACACATTGAGCATTGCAATAGACGAAATGGCAATGATGTTTGCTAGTCCGAAAATCGGATCCCACACTTACACCGACCTAATTAAAAATACATTAACTACAAGTATTTTGCCTTCGGCGGTTCTTTAAAATTGCATTGAATACTTACACATCCAGGCAAAATGATGTTTTGAATGCACTAATAGTGATAACTATTTTCGCAGGTAGACACGACAAGTTTACGAGGAGTTTGAGAACAAGGAAGCTGCGCTTTTAATGAATGCAAGGAATGGAAAGAAACGCAAAGTTCCTGCTGTCTGCTGTGAACACATTTTGGCCCAAGTGCATAGGATGTGCTACCTACTATCGCCTATACGCTGAGGCTCTACCCAAAAGGTGTTGTTTGACGTTTTGAAACTTGTGCCTTGTTATCATTTTTTCTCCACGTATAACATTTTAATGCAATTTTTTAAAATCCGCCCTTGGCGAAAAACTAGTAGTTAATGTGGCGTGATTTTGTTTGGCGCAATTATGAGATCTACATATCCTCCGTACTGCGCACGTTGACTATATAACGTTCATTTCGAAAAATGTTCGTGTTTGATGATGCTTGTACGTGCTGTAAATTTTAGGTGTAATGTTAAATTTTAAAAAGTTGCATTAGTAGTGGTAATCATTGGTGTGCGAGTTCAATTAACGATTAATAGTGCGAGTAATGTTTGAAAATTCTAACAAAATAACACGAGTCCGCAGGACGAGTGTTATTTGTGGAATTTTCAAACATTACGAGCACTATTAGTCGTTAATTGAATGAGCACACCAATGATTACTAGTTAATAGTATAGATGCAAAAATAAGCAAGGTGAAGGAAGCCATTCCAAAGCAAAACCAACAGTCAATCAATGTCAAACGCGCGACTTTTTATTGGACGCTGAAAATTCACGCTGTGAAAATTTGCGTAACGCAAAACTCAAGTCAACGAGGATCACTGTCTTGAATAGCCTTGAATGAAAGACTGAGTTTACCCTGAGTTTTGCTATGGAACTCGTTATGGATGAAAGTCACCGAACAACAGAACCGCTGAAACGGCATAACTGGCTGCCGAAAATCTCAGAAAGGAAGAGAAACCTAAGTTTACGGCAAGTCTATATAGTTATATTTACTTAGCGAAGATTAAGAAACCGTTGAAGCTGCTGTTCAGTGAAAAAATTGCTATCGTATCGTGAAGGCTTCAAGCTTCAATCATAAAGTTCTGCAGAAAAGCCGATCGACACACTCGCGAACATTGAGCGGCTAAACTTTCACAAACAAGCTTTTCAGCAGAAGAAACTGGCCGATCGAAACTAGAGAAATCAACTTACGAAGTTTACTGATCACGACCTGTCGATGATCTCTGAAGTTTCAGACTATTCCCGCTGCGGATGGCTTGGCAATTGCTGATCTCCGAACATAACTTGACTTCGGGCTCGTAGATTTCCACTTTCATTTGACGATAATTCTGCAGCTCCTCCCCGAATTTCTTTCAGGCATTTTCATCCATGTTTTAGAGTCACTTTCGTGCGTTTGAATTTCCCAGTTTAAACTTTTATGGCTGCTTTGTTTATGTTTTGGGAATCTCTCGCTCTTGGCCACCATTTTTTCTCGATGCAAAAGTTGAGCTCGCGTGATTGTCATGGCAACGAAGTGTGCAAAATCAATTAATCTGTGCAATTAACTCTGATTAACTACTTTTGCACATCTGATTAACCTTTTTGCACACTTGCACACTAATTTAAATATAACAGCCCTGTTCTCAGCCAATCAGAATCGAGTATTTTTGCATCTATATTATTAAAGTGGTACGCATGGAGCCTAAATGGTAAATTAAAATTAAAAGAGAAAATTAACAGTGACCACTACTGTTCGCAGGTATACAGCGCATCAAGCAGTTCAAAAGTTTATTGAACTGGACAAATTACATGCTGGAACGGGATTCGAACTAAGAGAAGGTACGTTTTCTCTAGGTGGGTTGGAGTCAAGGCTGGGGGATCTTTTTGTAGTAAAACGACAGAGTCTAATTACCTCTCACTTATTGTTAATAAAACAAGTTTTTTGACCCCCCCCCCCCCTTTTTTTTTCGAGTTATCTCCACACTCTATATTTCTGGTGATTTTTTGACCGGACTTTCTATTGTACTTGGCACCAACATTTGTGACTTCGTGCATGAAACATTTGCTTATTCTATTTGTGAAAAGTATGCTTTCGATAGAAGAAAAGATTACGAGGAGTTCTGTTCTGCCAGCACTGGTTCCGAGAGGGGGGAGGGGATACTCCCTTTTATCGGCTATGCGATGAGGCATCGGGCGAAAACTGGTCCTTTAGTTTACAAGGCTCAGGTGCAAAAAAACAGGTGAAGTTAACTTTTTGTCCAAAATCGGCCATTTCTTGCCACTTACTTTGGACAGTGTCCCGTCTCGGGTAATCATTCGAATCGTATGAAGGTTTCAGGGAACGTTCCTAAATGTTGTACAAGTGTCCTGATATGCGATTAATGATTGAATCTAAAACGATCCGCGAGAAAAGAGAGTTTAAACGTCGCATAACAAAACACCATTTTCAGTCAAAATTACAGACATTAACATGCGAAGTTATAAAACTATATCTGGTCAACAATGAAGAAAAATAAGCCAATTGAACAACCTGAAATCTCGTTATAGTCCCAGTAATGTTCCTTGAAAGTTTCGAAGGATATCATTTTTATTGGTCAAATTGGGTCGATTTTCGACCAAAAGTTAAGCCTCAAATCGGCCATTTTTTGCCATTTACTTAGGAGATTGTTTCGTCTCGGCCAATCATTCGAATAGCATGAAATTTTGGTAGTCCATTGCCATTTAAAACAAATTAGAAAAAGAATTGATTGGGGGAAAAAGCCGTTCCCACTTGACTCACATTTGAAGTTGCTCCAAATTGCGGTTAGAGAAGTTTTCCCGCCAAATTAATTCTACATTATGTCGCAAATTGCCTCCCAGTTTGTTGCAACACAGAATCACAAGTTCCAAATCACGTTTTATTCGTTTTCGCACAATCCCTCCCAAAGGAAGTTCATCCCGTTCCCTCACACAAAGGCTCAATTCACTCCTATCACTTACCCAAATTAATCCCACTCGTTGGCTAAGTGCTCTTATCTTACTAATCCACACTTCTCGCTGATCACATGTCACACTCTCACTTTACAATTACATGTTGGCGTGATTAAAATCAACTACAAGTCAGTTTCCGACACCCTCCCCCCATTTGTCTCTTGAGAGTGCAAATACTTGATCTTACTGCGCACAGCAGTGGGCAATCAAAAAACCTAATATCAAAAGCTAAAAAAAGTAACACCAATAACAGTCTGAATAGTTCATAGATGAAGTGTTCATTGCTCTGCGATCGCCGCAATGCGGTGTCTGGCCACTTGTGCAGCGGCGCGCTTTGGGGCGAAATCTGGCGCGTTGACGTTAAGAGCGACCGGTGGTTCGGCTTCTGTCCTATCACAGGACAGCTCCAAAGGGTAGATGTGCTGCACGGCCCGTTCCAGGAGATTTCTTCCCGTCCGCAGTTTCACACCTCTAACCACTCCATCGCGGCCCTTGATTAGATCCTCCACGATCCCTAGCTGCCACTTGCCGCGGTTCCGCTCCTCTGACTTGATGATCACCACCTCTCCCCTGTTCGGGTGCTCGAAGTTGCCCTTGGCTTCAGGCGGTGTCTCTCTCTGAGTCCGCGCAAATACTCGGTGGTCCAACGAGTCCACATGGCATCTTTGCACTTCTTCAGATACTTGGCTCGCTTGCAGAGGTCGTAGTCTTGGATGTGGCTTGAGCTCCGGAAGCAGATTTGTTTGAACGTACAGCAGTGAGTTGGGCGTGAGAGCTGGTTGCTGATT
Organism: Plumapathes pennacea; assembly: GCA_964036295.1. Lineage (NCBI taxonomy): Eukaryota > Metazoa > Cnidaria > Anthozoa > Antipatharia > Myriopathidae > Plumapathes > Plumapathes pennacea. The sequence continues at coordinate 19,364,455 of OZ038465.1, read as the reverse complement.
GTCGTCGTCGACGTAGTTCAATGGCCTATTGTTCAGGGTGACCTCCACGTCCAGCAACACTTCCTGTAGTTCAGCCCAGGACAGCAAACCGTTCCCGATAGTCTTGTAGAGCGCTGATTTGACCAGCCCGACCAATCTTTCAAACTGCCCCCCCCCCCCCCCCCCACCCCCCCATCAGGGTGCTCGACTCAAGTTTAACGTCCATTGAATCCCTTGGTGGGCCAGGAAGTCGTGAAATTTCTCGTTTTGCATAACTTGTTTGAACCACTTGGCTGCTCCCACGAACGTCCTCCCGTTGTCCGAGTAAATCTTCTTCGGTCGACCTCGACGTGCGATGAGGCGTTTCAAACTTGCCAGGAATTCTGTGGTTTCCATGTTAGGTAGCAGCTCCAAGAACAGGCCACGGGCCAAACTGCAAGCGTACAAAACGACATACGCCTTCCCCTCAGTCTTCGTCTTTGCGCGATACTTTAGAGGCCCGGCGTAATCGACCCCCACGACTTGAAACGCGGTTTGACCCTCAGTACGGTCTCTTGGCAGGTTTCCCTGTGGTGGAATCGCGAACGCCCTGGCCTGGAACCGACGACATCCGTGACAAGCCTTGATGATCCGTTTAGTCAGCTTTCGTAGTCGCGGCACCCAGTGGCGCTCCCTCACTCTTGCCATCGTTAGGCCAACTCGGTTGGCGACGAACTGTAGTTACCGCCACCTCGAATCCAGTGTAGTGCCACGCTGCTGTCTAGCCAGCAATGTAGGGGTATTACTGGAAGCCCTTCCAGCGGCGCGTCTCGTACGTTGGCCCTTGCTTGGCCAACCGTGCCTTGGCTGCCACCAGTCCCTGGGTCTGTCCGGACGGTTGTTGTACGACGGCATAGACAGCGGCGGCAACTCCCGCTCCACTTGCATCCTCAAAGGCGTGCAGCCTTATGCCCTCGATGGGCTCTCGGTGAGCAGCTAAGGACCTTGGCACCGTGACCTTGTCGGATAGCTCCCTCTCCCACTTCGACCATTTGCTCAACAGCTCGCCCGGCAACTGCGTGTCCCAGGCTAACTTAGCGTTGCAGATGTCTCGGAATAGCAGTTTGCCGCTCAAAGTGACAGGCGACGCAAGACCGAGGGGGTCGTAGATTTTGGCGACTTTTCCGAGGATTCCCCGCTTGGTTCTTGTAGCGTTTTCCACTGGAAATGTAACGCTCAGCTCATCCGCGCCTTTGTCCCAGGGGAGCCCAAGTAGTTTACCCTTTCCCTGCGCGGGCGCTCCCAGTTGCTGTTTGGCGTACGACTTCTTCACTTGGGTAATCACTCGGAGGCTGCAGTTCCTCGAAGTTCGAATGCCATTTGTGGCAGGGGCCAAGCCAAACAGCGCCCGAGTGAATCGCAAAGTCTCTAACTGGGAGTGTTGGTTGGGTCTCCAGTAAAACCTTAACGCATCTCTTTCACAGGCTTTGATTCTGACATGCAGAAAGCCTTTCTGCAAGTCGCCGGCAATCAGCACTGGATGGAAGCGAGTTCTTATGAGCACGTTCCAGAGTTGATTTTGCAGCGGCGGTCCCGGGTGCAAACAGTCGTTAAGAGAAGGCGCATCCATGTGAGCCCTCGCAGATGCGTCATACACCACGCGCAGTTTCGTGCTCTCTGCGGCCTCCCGTACCACTGCCATATGTGGGATGTAGAACTCCGGTCCTTCCGGTGGCCCAGTGACGCGTTCCACTATCCCCTCCTCGAGCTGGTCTCTGATAACCTGGTCGTAACGCTCTACCAGGTCTTGTTTTTTCAGCTTGCGCACTAAACCATTTAGTCTCCGCAGGCTTCCTTCCTTGTTGTTTGCTAGCGTGGGGTGGTTTCCTTTCCTGGGGAGTCCCGTTTCGTACCATCCCTCCGGACTGCGCTTTAGTTGTTCCTTGAATTCTCGATAGACTCCCATCTGGTCTCCCTCCGGTGTGTCTGCTAGGCCCAAAACGTCAAGCCTGCACAGCTCCTCGTAATCGGCATGAGAGGTTTGGGCAAACAGCAGGTTGTTGGCATCCACCCCCTTGGGGATTGGAATCGTCCCAACACTTTTGGCCATGATTGTAATTTTAAGAAAACGACCGGTCGTGTTCCTTAAATGAGCACGTTTTTCATGTTAAGAATACGACCGGTCGTAAACCTAAATTGAAAAACTTGATCATTTTAAAAAAACGACCGGTCATGTTCCTGAAATGATCAAAATTCTATTTCACCCCCCTGAAAATTATGGCTGAGGTCGTATACTGGAAATGATCGATTCAATCACTTTAAGAATACGGCCTCCGGTCGTATTCTTAACATGATCAAATCACTCATGTTAAGAATGCGACCTCTAGTTTGCCTGTGGCCCAATACCCGTAATGATCCCGTATCTCTCGGGAGCTGGACCACTTGGAAAGTTTGTCCAGAAGTGCGGCGGAGGCATAGGAACTACCGGCCCCCGTGTCGAGTAGGGCCCGGCATTTCACGCCTTCCACTTCCACCACGACCACTGGATACACGACAGCGCCCTTTCCCACTTCTCTGGCTGTCATTAGGTGTGCTGTGGAGGTGCAAATTGAAGTGTGATGTCGTAATTCGCACTTCAGGCATCTCTTCTCGCTCTTGCAGTCAGCCGCACGGTGTTTTGCCCCGGTGCAATTAAAACAAAGCTTGTTTTGGACCAACATCCTTTTTCTCTCATCTACTGTGGTCACGCGTGTGCAATCAGTCGAAGCATGTCCCCCGTCACAGTAGGTACACCCACGTTTCAGGCTTTCATTGTCGACCGCATTGAACAACCGGGTTCGCCCTACGTGGCGTTTTTGAGGAGTGGGCTTTTCCGGGTTCTCATACATCTCGATAGGGTCCTTCCAACGTTTTAGAGCGCTTAACAGTTTATGAAAATCCCAGCTCTGCCACGCATCCTGTCCGCGGACAAGTTTGGACTTGATTCCTTTCAGTTTGTCGAGGACCGATCTCACGTTACCAGTGACTTGATTAAGTTTCCCCAGCGTCTCAAGACTCTGAACGTTGTACGATAGTTTTTTGTAAAACTCTTGTAATTTTCTTGGGTTGGATCCTGTGATGACTGGAAGATGGCTATGTTTTGTCTGTAAGCGTTGACTGTTTCCTCAGTCTGGCTGTATTCCGCCTCCAGGATCGCTTTGGCACTTTCGTAACCCTCAGCTTTAGTGAATGGTAGGCCTTCGATTTCTAGTCGAACGTTCGGCTCGAGCAGTTCCTTCAAATAGGCAAATTTGGTAACTGCGGCCAAGCCCGACCCGTCGATTTCCGTCGTGAATTTCCCCCAAAAGGGTAGCCATGCTTCGTACGTCCCGTTGAATCGTGTTACTGAGAGCTTCGGTAATTTCGCGGCCGCTCCTTGATTTGCGGTGTTGTCAGGGACTCCGTCAGGTAACGCTGCCTCCAAATCCTTTTGGTACTGGAGTTTCTGCTCTAGTAGCTCGCGCTCGAATTGGAGTTGACGCTGTCGATCTTCTTCTTCGCGAGCCAGTTGCAATTCGTGCTGGTTCTTTTGGAAGGCGAGCTGTTCCTTCCTGGCTTGGGTTTTTTCTGCTGCTTGCTCGGCGTCCTCTATTTGTTTGACATGCTGGCGAATGATGCGAACCTTCTCGTCAGCGTTGGCAATCACGGCCTCTATGTCATTTCCCCACTCTTGGACTTGCTCGTCCGTCTCCCCGTTGATAAACTTCAGTTCTTCAATCTCATCTTTGGTACTGTTCACGGCTCTAATTTTGGTCAGGATAGACGTCTCTTGTTTCTCTGAGGCTTCACGGTTATGTTTGCTGATTATCTCCTCGGTTTTGTTCAGGGTGAAGTTCGAGGTTTTGAGCTTCCCCGCCAGTACAGACATCTTCTTCTCCATGTTGTTGCTTCGCTAAGCGGAACGATTGACTTTTACTTGCTGGCTTGTTTTGCTCTGCGTTTGAGCTGCGTTTGGTTCCCTGTCGGAGGTGCCAATATGTCGCAAATTGCCTCCCCGTTTGTTGCAACACAGAATCACAAGTTCCAAATCACGCTTTATTCGTTTTCGCACAATCACTCCCAAAGGAAGTTCATCCCGCTCCCTCACACAAAGGCTCAATTCACTCTTATCACTTACCCAAATTAATCCCACTTAAGACTGTATCTCGTTTCACTCACTAATCTTTCCGTGATTAAAATCAACTACAAGTCAGTTTCCGACAATTATACTGTACCACAAAATCAGTCGGTTCCCCGTAAAACTACTCCAAAAGACATTTTATTGCACAAATACAGTATTCGCAACTATATTTGGCAAATGAACGGCTGTTAATGTCATTCTTCGGTCTAAATACTCAAAATAGTTTTCCCGCCAAATTTCTCTTACAATGCAAGTGCCACAAAATCCGCTCCGTTCTCCATAAAAGCCACTCCAGAAGACACTTCATTGAATAAATGCAGTAATCACATTTCATTTTGGAAAATCAAGGGCTTTGTGGGTCTTTTTATTTGATGTAAATACTCAAAATATCTTGGAAATTCATCCGCGTATGGTGCCATGCTCACGCCCACGTTTCGTGTCACGCTTACGACCACCATATTTACGCTTGTTTAACTGGGCTTCTCGTGTGTGTGAAACATGCTTTTGATAAATAAAGTATCGTTGCATGTGGTGACAAAGCTTCGACGCCCGACATTTCAAAATCAAATTGCATAATACATTCCGCGTTCATAGCCCTCACGAACGGCAGTCAACGATATCAGTGGGAACAATTGTACTATGATTAAAAATTTTTGTATCCTTATGCATGAAATCAGCCGCCGTTGTGGAAATAAAGCAATTGCACTTGACAAACGACGGATAACTATATAAAAACGATAAATTTTTACCTGCGTGTGTAAGCTTAAACTAAAAATTAAAATTCACTTGTCTATACGATACTTTTTATTCACGACAAGAACAAGTGTTCGCAAAGGCCTCCAATGGATCGATGAAAATACGCTTTCTAGAACGTGGACCAGGCTTCTGGAGATTTAACTCCGAGCAGATATCTCGCAACTGGACAAGCTTCAATGTGCTCAGCTTACCAGATCCAGCAGGTCACATATGTTGATGCTGTTTACTTTGATCGGGTGGTTGGGGCTTTCAATATCGCCAAATACTGCTCGATGTAGCTCTTGGAGGTGGTGCTCCGTTTCCATTGCCACCAGGTCCTCTTCATCGGCTTCGTCTTCATCGGCACTTTCGGGCGTTCTGTGTCGCTGAAATGCAGACAAACGGAAGAAGAAGCTGCTGATTTGCTGGGCAGTCCGCCACTCCTCTGGCTGAAAGAGCAGGGTGCCTCTGGCGTCTCTGGCAAACTTCATCTCCTTCGCTACTTGGACTGGATCTGATTTTTGTCCTCTTGCAGCTCCGGTGTGGAACTTCTCGGTAAGATGAGCCTTGACCTTTTCCACCATCCTCGGTGCTCTTTTAGTTGTTTTGAGGGCCCATCCTTTAGGTATGCTGCACTCGGCCGACGTTGAAGGGCTTTCATCCACTGCAATCCGTAGTGCTGGACCGCTGATCACGTTCATCTCGCTCACTCCCTCTGCCCATCTTCTACTGGCAGTGTCATAAACTGACTCGCATTCTGATGGCTGCACATGCTTTCCCGTGTCCATGTGTGCTTCCGCCTCCGCCATCGTTTTGAAGGTCAGCACACAAGTGTTTTCGACGCAGGAGAAAATTTCCACTCTGGTAGCCCGACGTGCATCGCTGATTGATCCCAGGTCACGGGTTCGAAGACCAAAGTCATGAAGAACTTGCAGGCCGGTATCTCCTTGTGGCTGAACCTGTAATTCGCTGTACTGCAGCAGTTTCCCAGGGCCAATGTCGTATCCACGCCAAGCACGGACGCCATTCTGCTCGAAGGCAAAATTGTTGAGCAAGCTGATCCCCGGAATCTACAAACCACAGAAGCCATTGCGAAGCTGTTCTGTGTACATGTGTCAAACAAAATGTACAAAGCATTCCACGTTAAGCTTTCCTTGGCTCTTAGTGATGACCGCGCTAACGTGCCAGCTTCTTCCTCTCTTCCCAAAAAAATCACTCATGCGCTCTCGGTAATTCTGGGGCAGGTACTTCATCGTGCAGTCCATCATTATTAGACAGGTCTCCAGGTCAGTGGTCGCCAATGCGTCTTGCTTTGCCTCCTCTTGGTTCACTGTGCGCAATAGTTGTGTTTTCCATGCCTTGATCAACTCGATGTTTTGCATGCATTCGTGCTTCATCCTTGACCTTTCATCCTCCGACATAGAGATGTGATTGATCTTATTAACAGTTTCGACCAAGATTTTCTCTAGTGACAAGCAGGTACTGCACTGGATATTATGTGCATGCTGGCATCTACTTCGGAACTGTTGGCTGCCGGGATCACTCATCGCGTAGGTGACGCAATGGTCGGCGCAGCTTTCTTCTCTGCTAACATGGCTCTTGAAGTCTGTCTTGAGGTATCTATTGGCCTCTTTAAGTCTCTGCTGCACAGATTTCACCCACACTTCCTCCGATCCATGGCTGCTGAGGGTGCTTACTATGTCTGTCAGGCGGTCGATGGCCTCAGTTCCTTCTGCTGTGGTATTGTCGAGGCCTTGCAAGGACTTCTGAACTGAAGCAGCACAAACCTCGATCATTCAAAGATCGCTGTGCTGCTGGCTCGAAATTCTGCTGCTCATAGTAGCTCTGGTACTGCTCGATTATTCTAGACGGAATCATCGTTCTCACCACAGCTGGAATAATGATGCTATCGCCCGAGTCATGCTTTAGGCTTTTGTGCCAAATGCGACATCTTGCACCATTTCTGGCCGAGAAATGTAGTCGATGAAATGTTCCACTTGTGCTCTTGAAATTCTCGTACGGAATATAGGGTCTGGTTGGACGGCCTGTCCTTTACCTGCCTCAGTAGCGTGCTGTCGTGCTTGATCTATCCGCGATTTGGATAGTGTTAGAATTAAATTTATTACTTCTACCCGACTGAAATCGTTGGCGAAGACCGAGAGAATTTGTTGCTTTGTTTGCAACGATTCAGCTTGGTTGTATGCTTTAACGAGAAGTTCAGTGACGCCAGAGGAGGGATGAAAGCTTTTGCGTCTGCACGCACTTTCACCAGCTGATTCTAGTCTCACCTCCTTGCGGACATTAGCCCAGAGCACCTGTTCTTGACCGCACTGTTATTTTCAGGGAGTTACTTTAACTCCAAAAAGGGAGTTAAAAAAAAAGATACAGAACGACTGCTTTTTTAGAGTAGTTTTCACTCCCACTTTTTAACTCCCTTCATTTGTTTTAAATAACACTGATGCTTGTAAGTGCTGTCAAATTTAGGTATATTTGTTAAACTGAGTGTTGGAATGGATGCACTGGCAATGTTGTTTGTTCGTCCGATATAAGGGTCCCATAATTACGCCGAGGTTTATCAGAAAACATTTACTACTAGATTTTCGCCTCCGGCGGTTTTAGAATATTTTATTAAAGAGGTACGTATGGAGGCAAAATGATAGTTTAAAAATGAAAAAATATATATTAACAGTGAATACTACTGTTCGCAGGTACACAGCGCATCAAGCAGGTGAAAAGTTTATTGAACTGAAAAAACTACATGCTGGAACGGGATTCGAACTAAGAGAAGGTACGTTTCCCCTAGGTGGAGTGGGGTCTAGGGTGGGGGATTCTTTTTATTAAACAATCAAGGTCAAACTACCCTTCATTTGGTGTGAATCTCACTTGGTTATAAGAAAGGCTGGACTAAAGAAAGTTGTATTAACGGTCTGAGACTTGTTCCTTACTATCATTTTTCCTCCATGTATCACGTTTCAATATAATTTTTTAAAACCGCCGAAGGCGAAAAACTAGTAGTTAATGTAGCGTGATTTTGCTTGGCGCAATTATGGGATCCAAATTGTCTCCGTAGTGCGCATGTTTACTATATAACGTTCATTTCGGAATATATTTGTGTTTTAAATAACATTGATGCTTGTACGTGCTGTCAAATGTAGGTATATTTGTTAAACTGAGTGTTGGAATGGATGCACTGGCAATGTTGTTTGTTCGTCCGATATAAGGGTCCCATAATTACGCCTAGGTTTATCAGAAAACATTTACTACTAGATTTTCGCCTCCGGCGGTTTTAGAATATTTTATTAAAGAGGTACGTATGGAGGCAAAATGATAGTTTAAAAATGAAAAAATATATATTAACAGTGAATACTACTGTTCGCAGGTACACAGCGCATCAAGCAGGTGAAAAGTTTATTGAACTGAAAAAACTACATGCTGGAACGGGATTCGAACTAAGAGAAGGTACGTTTCCCCTAGGTGGAGTGGGGTCTAGGGTGGGGGATTCTTTTTATTAAACAATCAAGGTCAAACTACCCTTCATTTGGTGTGAATCTCACTTGGTTATAAGAAAGGCTGGACTAAAGAAAGTTGTATTAACGTTCTGAGACTTGTTCCTTGCTATCATTTTTCCTCCATGTATCACGTTTCAATATAATTTTTTAAAACCGCCGAAGGCAAAAAACTAGTAGTTAATGTAGCGTGATTTTGCTTGGCGCAATTATGGGATCCAAATTGTCTCCGTAGTGCGCATGTTTACTATATAACGTTCATTTCGGAATATATTTGTGTTTTAAATAACATTGATGCTTGTACGTGCTGTCAAATGTAGGTATATTTGTTAAACTGAGTGTTGGAATGGATGCACTGGAAATGTTGTTTGTTCGTCCGATATAAGGGTCCCATAATTACGCCTAGGTTTATCAGAAAACATTTACTACTAGATTTTTGCCTCCGGCGGTTTTAGAATATTATATTAAAGAGGTACGTATGGAGGCAAAATGATAGTTTAAAAATGAAAATATATATATTAACAGTGAATACTACTGTTCGCAGGTAGACAGCGCATCAAGCAGGTGAAAAGTTTATTGAACTTAAAAAACTACATGCTGGAACGGGATTCGAACTAAGAGAAGGTACGTTTCCCCTAGGTGGGGTGGGGTCTAGGGTGGGGGATTCTTTTTATTAAACAATCAAGGTCAAAAAACCCTTCATTTGGTGTGAATCTCACTTGGTTATAAGAAAGGCTGGACTAAAGAAAGTTTTATTAATGTTCTCAAACTTGTGCCTTGCTATCATTTTTCTTCCATGTATCACGTTTCAATATAATTTTTTAAAACCGCCGAAGGCGAAAAACTAGTAGTTAATGTAGCGTGATTTTGGTTGGCGCAATTGTGGGATCCAAATTGTCTCCGTAGTGCGCATGTTTACTATATAACGTTCATTTCGAAACATATTCGTGTTTTAAATAACATTGATGCTTGTACGTGTTGTCAAATTTAGGTATATTTGTTAAACTGAGTGTTGGAATGGATGCACTGGCAATGTTGTTTGTTCGTCCGATATAAGGGTCCCATAATTACGCCGAGGTTTATCAGAAAACATTTACTACTAGATTTTCGCCTCCGGCGGTTTTAAAATAGTATATTAAAGAGGTACGTATGGAGGCAAAATGATAGTTTAAAAATGAAAAAATATATATTAACAGTGAATACTCCTGCTCGCAGGTACACAGCGCATCAAGCAGGTGAAAAGTTTATTGAACTGAAAAAACTACATGCTGGAACGGGATTCGAACTAAGAGAAGGTACGTTTCCCCTAGGTGGGGTGGGGTCTAGGGTGGGAGATTCTTTTTATTAAACAATCAAAGTCAAACTACCCTTCATTTGGTGTGAATCTCACTTGGTTATAAGAAAGGCTGGACTAAAGAAAGTTGTATTAACGTTCTGAGATTTGTTCCTTGCTATCATGTTTCCTCCATGTATCACGTTTCAATATAATTTTTTAAAACCGCCGAAGGCGAAAAACTAGTAGTTAATGTAGCGTGATTTTGCTTGGCGCAATTATGGGATCCAAATTGCCTCCGTAGTGCGCATGTTTACTATATAACGTTCATTTTGGAATATATTTGTGTTTTAAATAACACTGATGCTTGTACGCGTTGTCAAATTTAGGTATATTTGTTAAACTGAGTGTTGGAATGGATGCACTGGCAATGTTGTTTGTTCGTCCGATATAAGGGTCCCATAATTACGCCGAGGTTTATCAGAAAACATTTACTACTAGATTTTCGCCTCCGGCGGTTTTAAATTATTATATTAAAGAGGTACGTATGGAGGCAAAATGATAGTTTAAAAATGAAAAAATATATATTAACAGTGAATACTACTGTTCGCAGGTACACAGCGCATCAAGCAGGTGAAAAGTTTATTGAACTGAAAAAACTACATGCTGGAACGGGATTCGAACTAAGAGAAGGTACGTTTCCCCTAGGTGGGGTGGGGTCTAGGGTGGGGGGTTCTTTTTATTAAACAATCAAGGTCAAACTACCCTTCATTTGGTGTGAATCTCACTTGGTTATAAGAAAGGCTGGACTAAAGAAAGTTGTATTAACGTTCTGAGACTTGTTCCTTGCTATCATTTTTCCTCCATGTATCACGTTTCAATATAATTTTTTAAAACCGCCGAAGGCGAAAAACTAGTAGTTAATGTAGCGTGATTTTGCTTGGCGCAATTATGGGATCCAAATTGCCTCCGTAGTGTGCATGTTTACTATATAACGTTCATTTCGGAATATATTCGTGTTTTAAATAACATTGATGCTTGTACGTGCTGTCAAATGTAGGTATATTTGTTAAACTGAGTGTTGGAATGGATGCACTGGCAATGTTGTTTGTTCGTCCGATATAAGGGTCCTAAAATTACGCCGAGGTTTATCAGAAAACATTTACTACTAGATTTTCGCCTCCGGCGGTTTTAAAATATTATATTATAGAGGTACGTATGGAGGCAAAATGATAGTTTAAAAATGAAAAGTATATATATTTACAGTGAATACTACTGTTCGCAGGTACACAGCACATCAAGCACATAAAAAGTTTATTGAACCGAAAAAACTACATCCTGGAACGAGATTCGAACTAAGAGAAGGTACGTTTCCCCTAGGTGGGGTGGGGTCTAGGGTGGGGGATTCTTTTAATTAAACAATCAAGGTCAAACAACCCTTCATTTGGTGTGAATCTCACTTGGTTATAACAAAGGCTGGACTAAAGAAAGTTGTATTAACGTTCTGAGATTTGTTCCTTGCTATCATTTTTCCTCCATGTATCACATTTCAATATAATTTTTTAAAACCGCCGAAGGCGAAAAACTAGTAGTTAATGTAGCGTGATTTTGCTTGGCGCAATTATGGGATCCAAATTGCCTCCGTAGTGCGCATGTTTACTATATAACGTTCATTTTGGAATATATTTGTGTTTTAAATAACACTGATGCTTGTACGTGTTGTCAAATTTAGGTATATTTGTTAAACTGAGTGTTGGAATGGATGCACTGGCAATGTTGTTTGTTCGTCCGATATAAGGGTCCCATAATTACGCCGAGGTTTATCAGAAAACATTTACTACTAGATTTTCGCCTCCGGCGGTTTTAAAATATTGTATTAAAGAGGTACGTATGGAGGCAAAATGATAGTTTAAAAATGAAAATATATATATTAACAGTGAATACTACTGTTCGCAGGTACACAGCGCATCAAGCAGGTGAAAAGTTTATTGAACTTAAAAAACTACATGCTGGAACGGGATTCGAACTAAGAGAAGGTACGTTTCCCTTAGGTGGGGTGGGGTCTAGGGTGGGGGATTCTTTTTATTAAACAATCAAGGTCAAACTACCCTTCATTTGGTGTGAATCTCACTTGGTTATAAGAAAGGCTGGACTAAAGAAAGTTGTATTAACGTTCTGAGACTTGTTCCTTGCTATCATTTTTCCTCCATGTATCACGTTTCAATATAATTTTTTAAAACCGCCGAAGGCGAAAAACTAGTAGTTAATGTAGCGTGATTTTGCTTGGCGCAATTATGGGATCCAAATTGCCTCCGTAGTGCGCATGTTTACTATATAACGTTCATTTTGGAATATATTTGTGTTTTAAATAACACTGATGCTTGTACGTGTTGTCAAATTTAGGTATATTTGTTAAACTGAGTGTTGGAATGGATGCACTGGCAATGTTGTTTGTTCGTCCGATATAAGGGTCCCATAATTACGCCGAGGTTTATCAGAAAACATTTACTACTAGATTTTCGCCTCCGGCGGTTTTAGAATATTATATTAAAGAGGTACGTATGGAGGCAAAATGATAGTTTAAAAATGAAGAAATATATATTAACAGTGAATACTACTGTTCGCAGGTAGACAGCGCATCAAGCAGGTGAAAAGTTTATTGAACTGAAAAAACTACATGCTGGAACGGGATTCGAACTAAGAGAAGGTACGTTTCCCCTAGGTGGGGTGGGGTCTAGGGTGGGGGGTTCTTTTTATTAAACAATCAAGGTCAAACTACCCTTCATTTGGTGTGAATCTCACTTGGTTATAAGAAAGGCTGGACTAAAGAAAGTTGTATTAACGTTCTGAGACTTGTTCCTTGCTATCATTTTTCCTCCATGTATCACGTTTCAATATAATTTTTTAAACCCGCCGAATGCGAAAAACTAGTAGTTAATGTAGCGTGATTTTGCTTGGCGCAATTATGGGATCCAAATTGCCTCCGTAGTGTGCATGTTTACTATATAACGTTCATTTCGGAATATATTCGTGTTTTAAATAACATTGATGCTTGTACGTGCTGTCAAATTTAGGTATATTTGTTAAACTGAGTGTTGGAATGGATGCACTGGCAATGTTGTTTGTTCGTCCGATATGAGGGTCCCATAATTACGCCGAGGTTTATCAGAAAACATTTACTACTAGATTTTCGCCTCCGGCGGTTTTAAAATATTATATTAAAGAGGTACGTATGGAGGCAAAATGATAGTTTAAAAATGAAATATATATATATTTACAGTGAATACTACTGTTCGCAGGTACACAGCACATCAAGCACGTAAAAAGTTTATTGAACCGAAAAAACTACATGCTGGAACGGGATTCGAACTAAGAGAAGGTACGTTTCCCCTAGGTGGGGTGGGGTCTAGGGTGGGGGATTCTTTTTATTAAACAATCACGGTCAAACTACCCTTCATTTGGTGTGAATCTCACTTGGTTATAAGAAAGGCTGGACTAAAGAAAGTTGTATTAACGTTCTGAGACTTGTTCCTTGCTATCATTTTTCCTCCATGTATCACGTTTCAATATAATTTTTAAAAACGGCCGAAGGCGAAAAACTAGTAGTTAATGTAGCGTGATTTTGCTTGGCGCAATTATGGGATCCAAATTGTCTCCGTAGTGCGCATGTTTACTATATAACGTTCATTTCGGAAGATATTCGTGTTTTAAATAACATTGATGCTTGTACGTGCTGTCAAATGTAGGTATATTTGTTAAACTGAGTGTTGGAATGGATGCACTGGCAATGTTGTTTGTTCGTCCGATATAAGGGTCCCATAATTACGCCTAGGTTTATCAGAAAACATTTACTACTAGATTTTCGCCTCCGGCGGTTTTAAAATATTGTATTAAAGAGGTACGTATGGAGGCAAAATGATAGTTTAAAAATGAAAAAATATATATTAACAGTGAATACTACTGTTCGCAGGTACACAGCGCATCAAGCAGGTGAAAAGTTTATTGAACTGAAAAAACTACATGCTGGAACGGGATTCGAACTAAGAGAAGGTACGTTTTCTCTAGGTGGGTTGGAGTCAAGGCTGGGGGATCTTTTTGTAGTAAAACGACAGAGTCTAATTACCTCTCACTTATTGTTAATAAAACAAGTTTTTGACCCTTTTTTTTTTTTTTTTTTTCTAGTTATCTCCACACTCTATATTTCTGGTGATTTTTTGACCGGACTTTTTATATTACTTGGCACCAACATTTGTAACTTCGTGCATGAAACATTTGCTTATTGTATTTGTAAAAAGTATGCTTTCGATAGAAGAAAAGATTACGAGGAGTTCTGTTCTGCCAGCACTGGTTCCGAGAGGGGGGAGGGGATACTCCCTCTTATCGGCTATGCGATGAGGCATCGGGCGAAAACTGGTCCTTTAGTTTACAAGGGTCAGGTGCAAAAGAACAGGTGAAGTTAACTTTTTGTCCAAAACCGGCCATTTCTTGCCACTTACTTAGGACAGTGTCCCGTCTCGGCTAATCATTCGAATCGTATGAAGGTTTCAGGGAACGTTTTTGAATGTTGTACAAGTGTCCTGATATGCGATTAATGATTGAATCTAAAACGATCCGCGAGAAACGAGAGTTTAAACGTCGCATAACAAAGCACCATTTTCAGTCAAAATTACAGACATTAACATGCGAAGTTATAAAACTATATCTGGTCAACAATGAAGAAAAATAAGCCAATTGAACAACCTGAAATCTCGTTATAGTCCCAGTAATGTTCCTTGAAAGTTTCGAAGGATATAATTTTTATTGGTCAAATTGGGCCGATTTTCGACCAAAAGTTAAGCCTCGAGTCGGCCACTTTTTGCCATTTACTTTGGAGATTGTTTCGTCTCGGCCAATCATTCGAATAGCATGAAATTTTGGTAGTCCATTGCCATTTAAAACAAATTAAAAAAAGAATTGATTGGGGGAAAAAGCCGTTCCCACTTGACTCACATTTGAAGTTGCTCCAAATTGCGGTTAGGGAAGTTTTCCCGCCAAATTAATTCTACATTATGTCGCAAATTGCCTCCCCGTTTGTTGCAACACAGAATCACAAGTTCCAAATCACGTTTTATTCGTTTTCGCACAATCACTCCCAAAGGAAGTTCATCCCGTTCCCTCACAGAAAGGCTCAATTCACTCCTATTACTTACCCAAATTAATCCCACTTAAAACTGTATCTCGTTTCACTCACTAATCTTTCCGCTCGTTGGCTAAGTGCTCTTATCTTACTAATCCACACTTCTCGCTGATCACATGTCACACTCTCACTTTACAATTACATGTTGGCGTGATTAAAATCAATTACAAGTCAGTTTCCGACACCCTCCCCCCATTTGTCTGTTGAGAGAGCAAATACTTGATCTTACTGCGCACAGCAGTGGGCAATCAAAAAACCTAATATCAAAAGCTAAAAAAAGTAACAACAATAACAGTCTGAATAGTTCATAGATGAAGTGTTCATTGCTCTGCGATCGCCGCAATGCGGTGTCTGGCCACTTGTGCAGCGGCGCGCTTTGGGGCGAAATCTGGCGCGTTGATGTTAAGAGCGACCGGTGGTTCGGCTTCTGTCCTATCACAGGGCAGCTCCAAAGGGTAGATGTGCTGCACGGCCCGTTCCAGGAGATTTCTTCCCGTCCGCAGTTTCACACCTCTAACCACTCCATCGCGGCCCTTGATTAGATCCTCCACGATCCCTAGCTGCCACTTGCCGCGGTTCCGCTCCTCTGACTTGATGATCACCACCTCTCCCCTGTTCGGGTGCTCGAAGTTGCCCTTGTGCTTCAGGCGGTGTCTCTCTCTGAGTCCGCGCAAATACTCGGTGGTCCAACGAGTCCACATGGCATCTTTGCACTTCTTCAGATACTTGGCTCGCTTGCGGAGGTCGTAGTCTTGGATGTGGCTTGAGCTCCGGAAGCAGATTTGATTGAACGTACAGCAGTGAGTTGGGCGTGAGAGCTGGTTGCTGAATGTCGTCGTCGACGTAGCTCAATGGCCTGTTGTTCAGGGTGACCTCCACGTCCAGCAACACTTCCTGTAGTTCAGCCTAGGACAGCAAACCGTTCCCGATAGTCTTGTAGAGCGCTGCTTTGACCAGCCCGACCAATCTTTCAAACTGGTCCCTCCACCAGGGTGCACGACTCAAGTTTAATGTCCATTGAATCCCTTGGTGGGCCAGGAAGTCGTGAAATTTCTCGTCTTGCTTAACTTGTTTGATCCATTTGGCTGCTCCCACGAACGTCCTCCCGTTGTCCGAGTAAATCTTCTTCGGTCGACCTCGACGTGCGATGAGGCGTTTCAAACTTGCCAGGAATTCTGTGGTTTCCATGTTAGGTAGCAGCTCCAAGAACAGGCCACGGGTCAAACTGCAAGCGTACAAAACGACATACGCCTTCCTCTCAGTCTTCGTCTTTGCGCGGTATATTAGAGGCCCGGTGTAATCGACCCCCACGACTTGAAACGCGGTTTGACCCTCAGTACGGTCTCTTGGCAGGTTTCCCTGTGGTGGACTCGCGAACGCCCTGGCCTGGAACCGACGACATCCGTGACAAGCCTTGATGATCCGTTTAGTCAGCTTTTGTAGTCGCGGCACCCAGTGGCGCTCCCTCACTCTTGCCATCGTTAGGCCAACTCGGTTGGCGACGAACTGTAGTTACCGCCACCTCGAATCCAGTGTAGTGCCACGCTGCTGTCTAGCCAGCAATGTAGGGATATTACTGGAAGCCCTTCCAGCGCGTCTCGTACGTTGGCTTTTGCTTGGCCAACCGTGCCTTGGCTGCCACCCGTCCCTGGGTCTGTCCGGACGGTTTTTGTACGACGGCATAGACAGCGGCGGCAACTCCCGCTCCACTTGCATCCCCAAAGGCGTGCAGCCTTATGCCCTCAATGGGCTCTCGGTGAGCAGCTAAGGATCTTGGCGCCGTGACCTTGTCGGGTAGCTCCCTCTCCCACTTCGACCATTTGCTCAACAGCTGGCCCGGCAACTGCGTGTCCCAGGCTAACTTAGCGTTGCAGATGTCTCGGAATAGCAGTTTGCCGCTCAAAGTGACAGGCGACGCAAGACCGAGGGGGTCGTAGATTTTGTCGACTTTTCCGAGGATTCCCCGCTTGGTTCTTGTAGCGTTTTCCACTGGAAATGTAACGCTCAGCTCATCCACGCTTTTGTCCCAGGGGAGCCCAAGTAGTTTACCCTTTCCCTGCGCGGGCGCTCCCAGTTGCTGTTTGGCGTACGACTTCTTCACTTGGGTAATCACTCGGAGGCTGCAGTTCCTCGAAGTTCGAATGCCATTTGTGGAGCTTGAAGGTCGCATCCGCAAACACTTCGATGGCATTTTCCCGCAATTCCTTCACTTTGGGCACAGTTGTTGATCCCGTGATGAGATTATCCACGTACAAACTGCGTTCTATTTCTCGGACAGCTTCCGAGTACGTTGCTCTCCAACTCTCCAGGTGTTGCTGGATGACCCCTCCCAGTAGGAAGGGAGAAGGGGCCAAGCCAAACAGCGCCTGAGTGAATCGCAAAGTCTCTAACTGAGAGTGTTGGTTGGGTCTCCAGTAAAACCTTAACGCATCTCTTTCACAGGCTTTGATTCTGACCTGCAGAAAGCCTTTCTACAAGTCGCCGGCGATCAGCACTGGGTGGAAGCGACTTCTTATGAGCACGTTCCAGAGTTGATTTTGCAGCGGCGGTCCCGGGTGCAAACAGTCGTTAAGAGAAGGCGCATCCATGTGAGCCCTCGCAGATGCGTCATACACCACGCGCAGTTTCGTGCTCTCTGCGGCCTCCCGTACCACTGCCATATGTGGGATGTAGAACTCCGGTCCTTCCGGTGGCCCAGTGACGCGTTCCACTATCCCCTCCTCGAGCTGGTCTCTGATAACCTGGTCGTAACGCTCTACCAGGTCTTGTTTTTTCAGCTTGCGCACTAAACCATTTAGTCTCCGCAGGCTTCCTTCCTTGTTGTTTGCTAGCGTGGGGTGGTTTCCTTTTCCTGGGGAGTCCCGTTTCGTACCATCCCTCCGGACTGCGCTTTAGTTGTTCCTTGAATTCTCGATAGACTTCCATCTGGTCTCCCTCCGGTGTGTCTGCTAGGCCCAAAAACGTCAAGCCTGCACAGCTCCTCGTAATCGGCATGAGAGGTTTGGGCAAACAGCAGGTTGTTGGCATCCACCCCCTTGCCAGGTGACAGAAGAGTCCAGCCAAACTTTGTTCGCTCTGCCACAGGCTCTCCCGGTCGCCCTATGCGCGGCCCACTTCCGGTCTTGATCCTGGCGAATTCACTTGCGCCGAGTATCAGATGAACTGGGAGTTATGCCTTGTCCTCCTTGTCAAACATCTGGACTCCTTTGAGGTGTGGGTACAATTTCAGCAGTTGTTGGTACCTTGAATTTGTCATCATCAGCAGTTCTCCTTTGTCCACTCTGGTCACGTCCACGTTGAGGGGAAAGTCTTCTTCCAGGGATCAATACGGGTATCGGGCCACAGGCAAACTAGAGGTCGCATTTTTAACATGAGTGATTTGATTATGTTAAGAATACGACCGGAGGTCGTATTCTTAAAATGATTGAATCGATCATTTCCAGTATACGACCTCAACCATAATTTTCAGGGGGGTGAAATAGGATTTTGATCATTTTAGGAACACGACCGGTCGTTTTCTTAAAATGATCAAGTTTTTCAATTTAGGTTTACGACCGGTCATATTTTTAACATGAAAAACGTGCTCATTTTAGGAACACGACCGGTCGTGTTCTTAAAATGATAAACTTTTTTAATTTTAAAGTTTACGACCGAAACACTTTACACCCATGAACGGATGGTTTACACGGACGACGCAAGCATAAGTATCGACAGTGGCGACATAAGCATAAACATAAAGAACGGACGTGTTTGATCCTTATGCTTAATATGTCGCAACTGTCACTCTCTATGCGCTAAGCTTATGCTTGCGCTTATACTTTTGCTTGAGTCGTTCGTGTAAAGCAGCCTTTAACGGAGAAAATATAATGCATGTTATAACAAGAAACCAAACAAAAACAAAAACTAACAGAATTAAAGAGCCAAACAAACTAGCGTGTTGGTGAGGATGGGGTATAAGGAAGGTAGGAACGAAGACTACATGCAAATAATAACCACTGGGTGGGAGATACGGATTACCCACCTTTCCTACAACACTACGATGATAAATACTTTCTAAAAAATAAACAAAGCGGTTTGTACTGTGGAAGATCGGCCATAGAATTTATCTTAAACATAAACATATTTTGATCCTTGTGCTTGCGCTTGCGTCGAGCCTGTTTTCACTGTGAAATAAGGACTCTCGTGCTTGCGCTTGTGCTTATGCTTTCTTGCATAAAGAATAATAGTTAAAAACATATACATTTTTGCAAGAATGCGACCGGTGTAAACCTATGAAAAACCTACAATAATGGCCAAAATTAGTTGGGACGATGCTGACTGAATATGAATTTACGACCTACTGCTTTACCCCAAGGCTATGTATTTTGTACTGAAACAAAAATCATTAACACTAGAGGTAGCTATGATGCCCCCCTCCCCCTGAATCAATGTTGGTTTGAGTTGGTGCAATATTTATTTGGGGAGGGGAGGGGGGAATTGGAATCGTCCCAACCCTTTTGGCCATGATTGTAATTATTTTAAGAAAACGACCGGTCGTGTTCCTAAAATGAGCACGTTTTTCATGTTAAGAATACGACCGGTCGTAAACCTAAATTGAAAAACTTGATCATTTTAAAAAAACGACCGGTCGTGTTCCTAAAATGATCAAAATCCTATTTCACCCCACTGAAAATTATGGTTGAGGTCGTATACTGGAAATGATCGATTCAATCACTTTAAGAATACGGCCTCCGGTCGTATTCTTAACATGATCAAATCACTCCTGTTAAAAATGTGACCTCTAGTTTGCCTGTGGCCCAATACCCGTAATGATCCCGTATCTCTCGGGAGCTGGACCACTTGGAAAGTTTGTCCAGAAGTGCGGCGGAGGCATAGGAACTACCGGCCCCCGTGTCGAGTAGGGCCCGGCATTTCACGCCTTCCACTTCCACCACGACCACTGGATACACGACAGCGCCCTTTCCCACTTCTCTGGCTGTCATTAGGTGTGCTGTGGAGGTGCAAATTGAAGTGTGATGTCGTGATCCGCACTTCAGGCATCTCTTCTTGCTCTTGCAGTCAGCTGCGCGGTGTTTTGTCCCCGTGCAATTAAAGCAAAGCTTGTTTTGGGCCAACATTCTTTTCCTCTCATCTACTGTGGTCACGCGTGTGCAATCAGTCGAAGCATGTCCCCCGTCACAGTAGGTACACCCACGTTTCAGGCTTTCATTGTCGACCGCATTGAACAACCGGGTTCGCCCTACGTGGCGTTTTTGAGGAGTGGGTTTTTCCGGGTTCTCATACATCTCGATAGGGTTTATGTCCTTCCAACGTTTTAGAGCGCTTAACAGTTTATGAAAATCCGAGCTCTGCCACCCATCCTGTCCGCGGACAAGTTCGGACTTGATTCCTTTCAGTTTGTCGAGGACCGATCTCACGTTACCAGTGACTTGATTAAGTTTCCCCAGCGTCTCAAGACTCTGAACGTTGTACGATAGTTTTTTGTAAAACTCTTGTACTTTTTCTTTGGTTGGATCCTGTGATGACTGGAAGATTGGCTATGTTTTGTCTGTAAGCGTTGACTGTTTCCTCAGTCTGGCCGTATTCCGCCTCCAGGATCGCTTTGGCACTTTCGTAACCCTCTTTAGTGAATGGTAGGCCTTCGATTTCTAGTCGAATGTTCGGCTCGAGCAGTTCCTTCAAATAGGCAAATTTGGTAACTGCGGCCAAGCCCGACCCGTCGATTTCCGTCGTGAATTTCCCCCAAAAGGGTAGCCATGCTTCGTACATCCCGTTGAATCGTGTTATTGAGAGCTTCGGTAATTTCGCGGCCGCTCCTTGATTTGCGGTGTTGTCAGGGACTCCGTCAGGTAACGCTGCCTCCAAATCCTTTTGGTACTGGAGTTTCTGCTCTAGTAGCTCGCGCTCGAATTGGAGTTGACGCTGTCGATCTTCTTCTTCGCGAGCCAGTTGCAATTCGTGCTGGTTCTTTTGGAAGGCGAGCTGTTCCTTCCTGGCTTGGGTTTTTTCTGCTGCTTGCTCGGCGTCCTCTATTTGTTTGACATGCTGGCGAATGATGCGAACCTTCTCGTCAGCGTTGGCAATCACGGCCTCTATGTCATTTCCCCACTCTTGGACTTGCTCGTCCGTCTCCCCGTTGATAAACTTCAGTTCTTCAATCTCATCTTTGGTACTGTTCAAGGCTCTAATCTTGGTCAGGATAGACGTCTGTTGTCTCTCTGAGGCTTCACGGTTATGTTTGCTGATTATCTCCCCGGTTTTGTTCAGGGTGAAGTTCGAGGTTTTGAGCTTCCCCGCCAGTACAGACATCTTCTTCTCCATGTTGTTGCTTCGCTAAGCGGAACGATTGACTTTCACTTGCAGGCTTCTTTTGCTCTGCGTTTGAGCTGCGTTTGGTTCCCTGTCGGAGGTGCCAATATGTCGCAAATTGCCTCCCCGTTTGTTGCAACACAGAATCACAAGTTCCAAATCACGCTTTATTCGTTTTCGCACAATCACTCCCAAAGGAAGTTCATCCCGCTCCCTCACACAAAGGCTCAATTCACTCCTATCACTTACCCAAATTAATCCCACTTAAGACTGTATCGTTTCACTGACTAATCTTTCCGTGATTAAAATCAACTACAAGTCAGTTTCCGACAATTATACTGTACACAGAACACAAAATCAGTCGGTTCCCCGTAAAACTACTCCAAAAGACATTTTATTGCACAAATACAGTATTCGCAACTATATTTGGCAAATGAACGGCTGTTAATGTCATTCTTCGGTCTAAATACTCAAAATAGTTTTCCCGCCAAATTTCTCTTACAATGCAAGTGCCACAAAAGCCACTCCAGAAGACACTTCATTGAGTAAATGCAGTAATCACATTTCATTTTGGCAAATCAAGGGCTTTGTGGGTCTTTTTATTTGATGTAAATACTCAAAATATCTTGGAAATTGATCCGCGTATGGTGCCACGCTCACGCCCACGTTTCGTGTCACGCTTACGACCACCATATTTACGCTTGTTTAACTGGGCTTCTCGTGTGTGTGAAACATGCTTTTGATAAATAAAGTATCGTTGCATGTGGTGACAAAGCTTCGACGCCCGACATTTCAAAATCAAATTGCATAATACATTCCGCGTTCATAGCCCTCACGAACGGCAGTCAACGATATCAGTGGGAACAATTGTACTATGATTAAAGCTTTTTGTATCCTTATGCATGAAATCAGCCGCCGTTGTGGAAACAAAGCAATTGCACTTGACAAACGACGGATAACTATATAAAAACAATAAATTTTTACCTACGTGTGTAAGCTTAAACTAAAAATTAAAATTCACTTGTCTATACGATACTTTTTATTCACGACAAGAACAAGTGTTCGCAAAGGCCTCCAATGGATCGATGAAAGTACGCTTTCTAGAACGTGGACCAGGCGTCTGGAGATTTAACTCCGAGCAGATATCTCGCAACTGGACAAGCTTCAATGTGCTCAGCTTACCAGATCCCAGCAGGTCAACATATGTTGATGCTGTTTACTTTGATCGGGTGGTTGGGGCTTTCAATATTGTCAAATACTGCTCGATGTAGCTCTTGGAGGTGCTGCTCCGTTTCCATTGCCACCAGGTCCTCTTCATCGGCTTCGTCTTCATCGGCACTTTCGGGCGTTCTGTGTCGCTGAAGTGCAGACAAACGGAAGAAGAAGCTGCTGATTTGCTGGGCAGTCCGCCACTCCTCCGGCTGAAAGAGCAGGGTGCCTCTGGCGTCTCTGGCAAACTTCATCTCCTTCGCTACTTGGACTGGATCTGATTTTTGTCCTCTTGCAGCTCCGGTGTGGAACTTCTCGGTAAGATGAGCCTTGACCTTTTCCACCATCCTCGGGGCTCTTTTAGTTGTTTTGAGGGCCCATCCTTTAGGTATGCTGCACTGGGCCGACGTTAAAGGGCTTTCATCCACTACAATCCGTAGTGCTGGACCGCTGATCACGTTCATCTCGCTCACTCCCTCTGCCCATCTTCTACTGGCAGTGTCATAAACTGACTCGCATTCTGATGGCTGCACATGCTTTCCCGTGTCCATGTGTGCTTCCGCCTCCGCCATCGTTTTGAAGGTCAGCACACAAGTGTTTTCGACGCAGGAGAAAATTTCCACTCTGGTAGCCCGACGTGCATCGCTGATTGATCCCAGGTCACGGGTTCGAAGACCAAAGTCATGAAGAACTTGCAGGCCGGTATCTCCTTGTGGCTGAACCTGTAATTCGCTGTACTGCAGCAGTTTCCCAGGGCCAATGTCGTATCCACGCCAAGCACGGACGCCATTCTGCTCGAAGGCAAAATTGTTGAGCAAGCTGATCCCCGGAATCTACACACCACAGAAGCCACTGCGAAGCTGTTCTGTGTACATGTGTCAAACAAAATGTACAAAGCATTCCACGTTAAGCTTTCCTTGGCTCTTAGTGATGACCGCGCTAACGTGCCAGCTTCTTCCTCTCTTCCCAAAAAAATCACTCATGCGCTCTCGGTAGTTCTGGGGCAGGTACTTCATCGTCCAGTCCATCATTATTAGACAGGTGTCCAGGTCAGCGGTCGCCAATGCGTCTTACTTTGCCTCCTCTTGGTTCACTGTGCGCAATAGTTGTGTTTTCCATGCCTTGATCAACTCGATGTTTTGCATGCATTCGTGCTTCATCCTTGACCTTTCATCCTCCGACATAGAGATGTGATTGATCTTATTAACAGTTTCGACCAAGATTTTCTCTAGTGACAAGCAGGTATTGCACTGGATATAATGTGCATGCTGGCATCTACTTCGGAACTGTTGGCTGCCGGGATCACTCATCGCGTAGGTGACGCAATGGTCGGCGCAGCTTTCTTCTCTGCTAACATGGCTCTTGAACTCTGTCTTGAGGTATCTATTGGCCTCTTTAAGTCTCTGCTAGAAAGATTTCACACACCCTTCCTCCGATCCATGGCTGCTGAGGGTGCTTACTATGTCTGTCAGGCGGTCGATGGCCTCAGTTCCTTCTGCTGTGGTATTGTCGAGGCCTTGCAAGGACTTCTGAACTGAAGCAGCACAAACCTCGATCATTCAAAGATCGCTGTGCTGCTGGCTCGAAATTCTGCTGCTCATAGTAGCTCTGGTACTGCTCGATTATTCTAGACGGAATCATCGTTCTCACCACAGCTGGAATAATGATGCTATCGCCCGAGTCATGCTTTAGGCTTTTGTGCCAAATGCGACATCTTGCACCATTTCTGGCCGAGAAATGTAGTCGATGAAATGTTCCACTTGTGCTCTTGAAATTCTCGTACGGAATATAGGGTCTGGTTGGACGGCCTGTCCTTTACCTGCCTCAGTAACGTGCTGTCGTGCTTGATCTATCCGCGATTTGGATAGTTTTGGAAATAAATTTATTAGTTCTACCAGATTGAAATCGTTGGCGAAGACCGAGAGAATTTGTTGCTTTGTTTGCAACGATTCAGCTTGGTTGTATGCCTTAACGAGAGGTTCAGTGACGCCAGAGGAGGGATGAAAGCTTTTGCGTCTGGACGCACTTTCACCAGCTGATTCTAGTCTTACCTCGTTGCGGACATTAGCCCAGAGCTCCTCTTCTTGACCGCACTGTTATTTTCAGGGAGTTACTTTAACTCCAAAAAGGGAGTTAAAAAAAAGGTACAGAACGACTCCTTTTTTAGAGTAGTTTTCGCTCCCACTTTTTAACTCCCTTCATTTGTTTTAACTCCAAAACAGGGGTGATATCAACTCCTATTTAGGGAGTTAATTGTTATTCTCATGAGGGAGTTAAAAAGTGGGAGTGAAAACATTTACTACTAGATTTTCGCCTCCGGCGGTTTTAAAACATTATATTAAAGAGGTACGTATGGAGGCAAAATGATAGTTTAAAAATGAAAAATATATATATTAACAGTGAATACTACTGTTCGCAGGTACACAGCGCATCAAGCAGGTGAAAAGTTTATTGAACTTAAAAAGCTACATGCTGAAACGGGATTCGAACTAAGAGAAGGTACGTTTCCCCTAGGTGGGGTGGGGTCTAGGGTGGGGGATTCTTTCTTTAAACAATCAAGGTCTAATTACCCTTCAGTTGGTGTGAATCTCACTTGGTTATAAGAAAGGCTGGACGAAAGAAAGTTGTATTAACGTTCTCAAACTTATGCCTTGTTATCATTTTTCCTCCATGTATCACGTTTCAATATAATTTTTAAAAACCGCCGAAGGCGAAAAACTAGTAGTTAATGTAGTGTGATTTTGCTTGGCGCAATTATGGGATCCAAATTGCCTCCGTAGTGCGCATGTTTACTATATAACGTTCATTTCGGAATATATTCGTGTTTTAAATAGCACTGATGCTTGTACGTGCTGTCAAATTTAGGTATATTTGTCAAACTGAGTGTTGGAATGGATGCACTGGCAATGTTGTTTGTTCGTCCGATATAAGGGTCCCATAATTACGCCGAGGTTTATCAGAAAACATTTACTACTAGATTTTCGCCTCCGGCGGTTTTAGAATATTATATTAAAGAGGTACGTATGGAGGCAAAATGATAGTTTAAAAATGAAAAAATATATATTAACCGCAGGTACACAGCGCATCAAGCAGGTGAAAAGTTTATTGAACTGAAAAAACTACATGCTGGAACGGGATTCGAACTAAGAGAAGGTACGTTTCCCCTAAGTGGGGTGGGGTCTAGGGTAGGGGATTCTTTTTATTAAACAATCAAGGTCAAACTACCCTTCATTTGGTGTGAATCTCACTTGGTTATAAGAAAGGCTCGACTAAAGAAAGTTGTATTAACGTTCTGAGACTTGTTCCTTGCTATCATTTTCCTCCATGTATCACGTTTCAATATAATTTTTAAAAACCGCCGAAGGCGAAAAACTAGTAGTTAATGTAGCGTGATTTTGCTTCGCGCAATTATGGGATCCAAATTGCCTCCGTAGTGCGCATGTTTACTATATAACGTTTATTCCGGAACATATTCGTGTTTTAAATAATATTGATGCTGGTTCGTGCTGTAAAATTTAGGTATATTTGTTAAAGTGAGTGTTGGAATGGATGCACTGGCAATGTTGTTTGTTCGTCCGATATAAGGGTTCCATAATTACGCCGAGGTTTATCAGAAAGCATTTACTACTAGATTTTCGCCTCCGGCGGTTTTAAAATATTATATTAAAGAGGTACGTATGGAGGCAAAATGATAGTTTAAAAATGAAAATATATATATTAACAGTGAATACTGCTCTTCGCAGGTACACAGCGCATCAAGCAGGTGAAAAGTTTATTGAAAACACGTTTCAAAACCAACTGGCATATTTCAAAATCGCACATTTTGGTAAAAATCAAGCTTCATGGCGAAAAGTTACCAATGCTAGACAAAAATCACGGTAAAAACCTATATGGAAAGCATATATTTTACCAAAAATAAAATGTAATCGACAAATGAAGCAAATACTTCCACTATTTTACCAAATGTTGAAGGAAACCATTTTGGTAAATATGGATTATTTATGAATGATTTTACCATATATTTAAACAACTTTGCCAGGATAGCAAAATTTGCCTAATCTTCAGCATTCTTACCACAAAGCAGAACAAACTGCACTCTCAGAGTTTAACAATTGTAGTGTATTTTACCATTAGAGTCAACTCAGGGCCGATTTTTGGTAAAACATAGTATTATACATACAGATTGTACTGTGCGGTCAAACCAACCCCAGTCAGCATGGTAAAAAATAACTAAAAACTATCTATTTGCACCATCACTTATAAGCATCCAGTCGGTCATGGTAAGAACCTCAAATTGATCACAATAATTGTTGTGACCAAATGAACCTCAAGTTGGTCACAGTAATATTGTTGTGACCAAGTGAACCTCAAGTCGGTCACAGTAATTGTTGTGACCAAATGAACCTCAAGTTGGTCACAGTAATTGTTGTGACCAAATGAACCTCAAGCTGGTCACAGTAATTGTTGTGACCAAATGAACCTCAAGTTGGTCACAGTAATTGTTGTGACCAAATGAACCTCACTTTGGTCTCAGTAATTGTTGTGACCAAATGAACCTCAAGTTGACCAAATTACATAACAAACGCGTTCCAAAACACTTTGTCAAGTATTTTTTATTCTACTGTATTAAGGGTAAAACGATTCAAGCTTTGGGAACTTTTGAACGTTATGCTAAAAAAAAGCAATTTCCGAATGTTCCTTCCGCAGCGCAGAGCAGTCCCGGAAAATTTTCCCAGCAACTGATCAAAATCACCTTTTCTTCCAGCCGGAAAAAAAATTACTGCTTCCAGGCTTAAGAATATATATTTTTCGGCGGCGCAAAGCGACAGGCGGAAAACCTGTCTATTTTCGAAGGCTATGCAAGAATCAGTTTTGCCAGCGGCCCGATGAAACAATTGCTTTTTTCCCCAGCGAGCAGTAAAAGAAAAACAAAACGCCTGCCAGCACAGGATGCTGTGTGGAGCACATGTTTTGCGGAACAGCTCCGATGGGTGCTCTCCAACTTCCCTGATCTGATAATCAGAGCACCCAATTTCCTCGCTCTGATAATCAGAGTACCAAAGTTTCCTCCTATGATAATCAGATAGCACGTCGAAGGTGAGCTTGAAAAGGTTTACGTCATTTCCAACCTACAAAACGATCACAACGAAACTAAATAAGACATTGCAGCCATCTTATGTATTAGAGTAAACAGATAACTTGGCTCGAGAATTTGCCGGCTCACATAAAATCTGGTAGAACTGGCCAGTATTGCCGGTTTATACTCGCTCGGATATTGTTTGGAGCCTCAACATTTTCTTCTAGATTTCCAGGAGAATCTACATAGTATGCCAATTGAATATACTAGATGAAAGATTGTGGAATATAAACACCGGTATTTTCTGAACTCGTGGGTGACGGTGTTTGAGAAAAATAAAGACCCGGAGAGAAAATAATAAAGCGGCAGCATACCTTTGCTTTCCTTCTTCTCTTCTGTTTCCGTTCGACGACAAGCCAGTCGCAATTGACATGTTTCCGTTTGACGACAAACACTTATCTCTGTCCTTGCTCATAAATGTAGATTAAACGAGGTGCGTTATAGATGTAAACGGTCACACAGATGTGTTGTAGTGCAGCTTTTCTTAGGCTACAATTACCCGGCATCACGTTATAGTAGGTCAGGAGTAAATTTCTGAATGAATTTGAAAAGAAAGACGTTTACTTTGTGGGTAACTGGTTTATAGTAACTGTCAGAAGATGTTGCGGTATTCTTTTAAGTGCTAATACCTGCTGCGGCTTCTGGTGCTATTGTTTTTTGTTTATCTTGTTTTTTTATCTCTTTTCTTCTTCTCCAGCACTGAGGCGAGAAATCAAATATGATTTTGCTGCAGTGCAGAAATCCTGCTGAAGACCTTTTTCTTTTTTATCCATTTCTTTGTTTGACTAATTTAAAAGTTAGCAGACGGCCTCAGCGAGGGGTCAAAAGTGACAGAAGTGCCCGCTAATCGAGGCGGCGTGGGGTCAACCTTTGCACAGAAATTAGTTATAAGGCGCTGTCTCTCAGAAAACGAAATGAACGAATATCAAAAGAGTGAAAACAATGGGACAAAAATGATCTTTGCTGCTGCAAATCTCGGAGCGTCTGAGGCAATAAAAAAGAAAAGAACAAAAGGGCCGGAAGCCGCCGACTTAAAAGAATACCGCAAGATCTTGTGACAGTTTTAGATATAAACCAGTTCACAAAGCAAACGTCTCCTCGTTTTCAAAATGATTAAGTCGGAACTTTGCCACGGCCAACGTATGCCGGGTGATCGTAGCCAAAGAAAGATTGTATCACAGCATATCTCTGTGACTGTTATGTACTGTAATGCACCTCTTTCGACCGACATAGGACAAATGGACAGAGAAATGGAGTTGTCGTCGAACGGAAACATGTCAATTGCGACTCGACATACGTTGAGAAGAGGGAATGTAAAGTATATTTAGTTTTGATAGTTCGTTACAATCGTTTTGTAGGTTGGAAACGACGTTCGACGTGTTATCAGTCAATGTGTCCCTTCTGTTTCATGTAGTTCCACTGTTGCTGTCTCCGTTACAGTTGCTGGATTTTGCCGGGCCTTTGGCCTGTTTACATTATTTAGCACATAGGCTAGTTTAAATGATTATTTCGGTTGGAAAGAAATCTTTACACGACATTTTGATCCGCGGTCTTTGGATAATTTGGAATACAGAGTTTTACTTAACATCTCAACTAAAGAAGTCCTTTAGGACCACGCCGGTTACAAGAGGTGTGCAGTATCGTAGTAATCTAGTTCTCAACCTATAAGTAAATCGAACGTAGTGCAGGGGCATTTTGGCAATTTTTCTTTTTTTGGCAGTGTTGGATAAATTGGCGATAAAAACGTGCGCTGAAGACATTTGAACAGAAGGTTTGTAATTCAACAATAAATCAAGTCGAGGTACTTGTTCTTAACCACATTTTATTGTTCTGGAATATCGAAAGTTATTCTGGAACGTGTTAGGTACTCTGATTATCAGAGCAGGGAAGTTGGGTACTCTGATTATCAGAGCATATTGGACTCAAGCTCACCTTCTACGTGTTATTTGATTATCATAGGAAGAAACTTTGGTATTCTGATTATCAGAACTGAGAACATGGTTGCTCTGATTATCAGAACAGGGTAACTTGGGTGCTGTACTAGCTAGGTCAAAATAGGTCAATTTAGCATAACGTTCAAAAGTTCCCAAAGCCTGAACCGTTTTACCCTTAATGCAGCAGAATAAAAAATACTTTGGAAAATGTTTTGGAACGTGTTTGTTATGTAATACTATGGTCAAATTGAGGTTCATTTGGTCACAACAATTACCGTGACCAACTTGAGGTTCATTTGGTCACAACAATTACTGTGACAACTTGATGTTCATTTGGTCACAACAATTACTGTGACCAACTTGAGGTTCATTTGGTCACAACAATTACCGTGACCAACTTGAGGTTCATTTGGTCACAACAATATTACTGTGACAACTTGATGTTCATTTGGTCACAACAATTACTGTGACCAACTTGAGGTTCATTTGGTCACAACAATTACTGTGACCAAGTGAGGTTCATTTGGTCACAACAATAACTGTTGTAATTATTACTGTGTCAGGGTCCAGAATGGTAAATATATGATAAAAATGGAGAACATTACCATTTTCATTTTTTGACCAGTAAAAACAGTATCAATTGCCCCTTATTTACAATAAGTTATTACGACTGTCCAATTTTCAGCAGAAATCACTTGATTTGTGAGATTTTTACTTGGTCAATACCAAGATTTGAGATTCATGGCAAAAATAAGCATTATAATGGAAATTTTACCAAAAATTACCCATTTTGAAATATGCCACTTCGTTTTGAAACGTGTTTGAAGTGAAAAAACTACATGCTGGAACGGGATTCGAACTAAGAGAAGGTACGTTTCCCCTAAGTGGGGTGGGGTCTAGGGTGGGAGATTCTTTCTTTAAACAATCAAGGTCTAATTACCCTTCAGTTGGTGTGAATCTCACTTGGTTATAAGAAAGGCTGGACGAAAGAAAGTTGTATTAACGTTCTCAAACTTATGCCTTGTTATCATTTTTCCTCCATGTATCACGTTTCAATATAATTTTTAAAAACCGCCGAAGGCGAAAAACTAGTAGTTAATGTAGCGTGATTTTCCTTGGCGCAATTATGGGATCCAAATTGCCTCCGTAGTGCGCATGTTTATTATATAACGTTCATTTCGGAATATATTCGTGTTTTAAATAACATTGATGCTTGTACGTGCTGTCAAATTTAGGTATATTTGTTAAACTGAGTGTTGGAATGGATGCACTGGCAATGTTGTTTGTTCGTCCGATATAAGGGTCCCATAATTACGCCGAGGTTTATCAGAAAACATTTACTACTAGATTTTCGCCTCCGGCGGTTTTAAAATATTATATTAAAGACGTACGTATGGAGGCAAAATGATAGTTTAAAAATGAAAATATATATATTAACAGTGAATACTACTGTTCGCAGGTAGACAGCGCATCAATCAGGTGAAAAGTTTATTCAACTGAAAAAACTACATGCTGGAACGGGATTCGAACTAAGAGAAGGTACGTTTCCCCTAGGTGGGGTGGGGTCTAGGGTGGGGGATTCTTTCTTTAAACAATCAAGGTCTAATTACCCTTCAGTTGGTGTGAATCTCACTTGGTTATAAGAAAGGCTGGACGAAAGAAAGTTGTATTAACGTTCTCAAACTTATGCCTTGTTATCATTTTTCCTCCATGTATCACGTTTCAATATAATTTTTAAAAACCGCCGAAGGCGAAAAACTAGTAGTTAATGTAGCGTGATTTTGCTTGGCGCAATTATGGGATCCAAATTGCCTCCGTAGTGCGCATGTTTACTATATAACGTTCATTTCGGAATATATTCGTGTTTTAAATAACATTGATGCTTGTACGTGCTGTAAAATTTAGGTATATTTGTTAAACTGAGTGTTGGAATGGATGCACTGGCAATGTTGTTTGTTCGTCCGATATAAGGGTCCCATAATTACGCCGAGGTTTATCAGAAAACATTTACTACTAGATTTTCGCCTCCGGCGGTTTTAAAATATTATATTAAAGAGGTACGTATGGAGGCAAAATGATAGTTTAAAAATGAAAATATATATATTAACAGTGAATACTACTGTTCGCAGGTACACAGCGCATCAAGCAGGTGAAAAGTTTATTGAACTGAAAAAATTACATGCTGGAACGGGATTCGAACTAAGAGAAGGTACGTTTCCCCTAGGTGGGGTGGGGTCTAGGCTGGGGGATTCTTTTTATTAAACAATCAAGGTCAAACTACCCTTCATTTGGTGTGAATCTCACTTGGTTATAAGAAAGGCTGGACTAAAGAAAGTTGTATTAAAGTTCTGAGACTTGTTCCTTGCTATCATGTTTCCTCCATGTATCACGTTTCAATATAATTTTTAAAAACCGCCGAAGGCGAAAAACTAGTAGTTAATGTAGCGTGATTTTGCTTGGCGCAATTATGGGATCCAAATTGCCTCCGTAGTGTGCATGTTTACTATATAACGTTCATTTCGGAATATATTCGTGTTTTAAATAACACTGATGCTTGTACGTGCTGTAAAATTTAGGTATATTTGTTAAACTGAGTGTTGGAATGGATGCACTGGCAATGTTGTTTGTTCGTCCGATATAAGGGTCCCATAATTACGCCGAGGTTTATCAGAAAACATTTACTACTAGATTTTCGCCTCCGGCGGTTTTAAAATATTATATTAAAGAGGTACGTATGGAGGCAAAATGATAGTTTAAAAATGAAAATATATATATTAACAGTGAATACTACTGTTCGCAGGTAGACAGCGCATCAAGCAGGTGAAAAGTTTATTGAACTTAAAAAACTACATGCTGAAACGGGATTCGAACTAAGAGAAGGTACGTTTCCCCTAGGTGGGGTGGGGTCTAGGGTGGGGGATTCTTTCTTTAAACAATCAAGGTCTAATTACCCTTCAGTTGGTGTGAATCTCACTTGGTTATAAGAAAGGCTGGACGAAAGAAAGTTGTATTAACGTTCTCAAACTTATGCCTTGCTATCATTTTTCCTCCATGTACCACGTTTCAATATAATTTTTAAAAACCGCCGAAGGCGAAAAACTAGTAGTTAATGTAGCGTGATTTTGGTTGGCGCAATTATGGGATCCATATTGCCTCCTTAGTGCGCATGTTTACTATATAACGTTCATTTGGGAATATATTCGTGTTTTAAATAACATTGATGCTTGTACGTGTTGTCAAATTTAGGTATATTTGTTAAACTGAGTGTTGGAATGGATGCACTGGCAATGTTGTTTGTTCGTCCGATATAAGGGTCCCATAATTACGCCGAGGTTTATCAGAAAACATTTACTACTAGAGTTTCGCCTCCGGCGGTTTTAAAATATTATATTAAAGAGGTACGTATGGAGGCAAAATGATAGTTTAAAAATGAAAATATATATATTAACAGTGAATACTACTGTTCGCAGGTAGACAGCGCATCAATCAGGTGAAAAGTTTATTCAACTGAAAAAACTACATGCTGGAACGGGATTCGAACTAAGAGAAGGTACGTTTCCCCTAGGTGGGGTGGGGTCTAGGGTGGGGGATTCTTTCTTTAAACAATCAAGGTCTAATTACCCTTCAGTTGGTGTGAATCTCACTTGGTTATAAGAAAGGCTGGACGAAAGAAAGTTGTATTAACGTTCTCAAACTTATGCCTTGTTATCATTTTTCCTCCATGTATCACGTTTCAATATAATTTTTAAAAACCGCCGAAGGCGAAAAACTAGTAGTTAATGTAGCGTGATTTTGCTTGGCGCAATTATGGGATCCAAATTGCCTCCGTAGTGCGCATGTTTACTATATAACGTTCATTTCGGAATATATTCGTGTTTTAAATAACATTGATGCTTGTACGTGCTGTAAAATTTAGGTATATTTGTTAAACTGAGTGTTGGAATGGATGCACTGGCAATGTTGTTTGTTCGTCCGATATAAGGGTCCCATAATTACGCCGAGGTTTATCAGAAAACATTTACTACTAGATTTTCGCCTCCGGCGGTTTTAAAATATTATATTAAAGAGGTACGTATGGAGGCAAAATGATAGTTTAAAAATGAAAATATATATATTAACAGTGAATACTACTGTTCGCAGGTACACAGCGCATCAAGCAGGTGAAAAGTTTATTGAAGTGAAAAAATTACATGCTGGAACGGGATTCGAACTAAGAGAAGGTACGTTTCCCCTAGGTGGGGTGGGGTCTAGGCTGGGGGATTCTTTTTATTAAACAATCAAGGTCAAACTACCCTTCATTTGGTGTGAATCTCACTTGGTTATAAGAAAGGCTGGACTAAAGAAAGTTGTATTAAAGTTCTGAGACTTGTTCCTTGCTATCATGTTTCCTCCATGTATCACGTTTCAATATAATTTTTAAAAACCGCCGAAGGCGAAAAACTAGTAGTTAATGTAGCGTGATTTTGCTTGGCGCAATTATGGGATCCAAATTGCCTCCGTAGTGTGCATGTTTACTATATAACGTTCATTTCGGAATATATTCGTGTTTTAAATAACACTGATGCTTGTACGCGCTGTCAAATTTAGGTATATTTGTTAAACTGAGTGTTGGAATGGATGCACTGGCAATGTTGTTTGTTCGTCCGATATAAGGGTCCCATAATTACGCCGAGGTTTATCAGAAAACATTTACTACTAGATTTTCGCCTCCGGCGGTTTTAAAATATTATATTAAAGAGGTACGTATGGAGGCAAAATGATAGTTTAAAAATGAAAATATATATATTAACAGTGAATACTACTGTTCGCAGGTAGACAGCGCATCAAGCAGGTGAAAAGTTTATTGAACTTAAAAAACTACATGCTGAAACGGGATTCGAACTAAGAGAAGGTACGTTTCCCCTAGGTGGGGTGGGGTCTAGGGTGGGGGATTCTTTCTTTAAACAATCAAGGTCTAATTACCCTTCAGTTGGTGTGAATCTCACTTGGTTATAAGAAAGGCTGGACGAAAGAAAGTTGTATTAACGTTCTCAAACTTATGCCTTGCTATCATTTTTCCTCCATGTACCACGTTTCAATATAATTTTTAAAAACCGCCGAAGGCGAAAAACTAGTAGTTAATGTAGCGTGATTTTGCTTGGCGCAATTATGGGATCCATATTGCCTCCTTAGTGCGCATGTTTACTATATAACGTTCATTTGGGAATATATTCGTGTTTTAAATAACATTGATGCTTGTACGTGTTGTCAAATTTAGGTATATTTGTTAAACTGAGTGTTGGAATTGGATGCACTGGCAATGTTGTTTGTTCGTCCGATATAAGGGTCCCATAATTACGCCGAGGTTTATCAGAAAACATTTACTACTAGAATTTCGCCTCCGGCGGTTTTACAATATTATATTAAAGACGTACGTATGGAGGCAAAATGATAGTTTAAAAATGAAAAAAATATATCTTAACAGTGAATACTACTGTTCGCAGGTAAACAGCGCATCAAGCAGGTGAAAAGTTTATTCAACTGAAAAAACTACATGCTGGAACGGGATTCGAACTAAGAGAAGGTACGTTTCCCCTAAGTGGGGTTGGGTCTAGGGTGGGGGATTCTTTCTTTAAACAATCAAGGTCTAATTACCCTTCAGTTGGTGTGAATCTCACTTGGTTATAAGAAAGGCTGGACTAAAGAAAGTTGTATTAACGTTCTCAAACTTATGCCTTGTTATCATTTTTCCTCCATGTATCACGTTTCAATATAATTTTTAAAAACCGCCGAAGGCGAAAAACTAGTAGTTAATGTAACGTGATTTTGCTTGGCGCAATTATGGGATCCAAATTGCCTCCGTAGTGTGCATGTTTAATATATAACGTTCATTTCGGAATATATTCGTGTTTTAAATAACACTGATGCTTGTACGTGCTGTCAAATTTAGGTATATTTGTTAAACTGAGTGTTGGAATGGATGCACTGGCAATGTTGTATGTTCGTCCGATATAAGGGTCCCATAATTACGCCGAGGTTTATCAGAAAACATTTACTACTAGATTTTCGCCTCCGGCGGTTTTAAAATATTATATTAAAGAGGTACGTATGGAGGCAAAATGATAATTTAAAAATGAAAAAAATATATATTAACAGTGAATACTACTGTTCGCAGGTACACAGCGCATCAAGCAGGTGAAAAGTTTATTGAAATGAAAAAATTACATGCTGGAACGGGATTCGAACTAAGAGAAGGTACGTTTCCCCTAGGTGGGGTGGGGTCTAGGCTGGGGGATTCTTTTTATTAAACAATCAAGGTCAAACTACCCTTCATTTGGTGTGAATCTCACTTGGTTATAAGAAAGGCTGGACTAAAGAAAGTTGTATTAAAGTTCTGAGACTTGTTCCTTGCTATCATGTTTCCTCCATGTATCACGTTTCAATATAATTTTTAAAAACCGCCGAAGGCGAAAAACTAGTAGTTAATGTAACGTGATTTTGCTTGGCGCAATTATGGGATCCAAATTGCCTCCGTAGTGTGCATGTTTACTATATAACGTTCATTTCGGGATATATTCGTGTTTTAAATAACACTGATGCTTGTACGTGCTGTCAAACTTAGGTATATTTGTTAAACTGAGTGTTGGAATGGATGCACTGGCAATGTTGTTTGTTCGTCCGATATAAGGGTCCCATAATTACGCCGAGGTTTATCAGAAAACATTTACTACTAGATTTTCGCCTCCGGCGGTTTTAAAATATTATATTAAAGAGGTACGTATGGAGGCAAAATGATAGTTTAAAAATGAAAATATATATATTAACAGTGAATATTACTCTTCGCAGGTAGACAGCGCATCAAGCAGGTGAAAAGTTTATTGAACTTAAAAAACTACATGCTGAAACGGGATTCGAACTAAGAGAAGGTACGTTTCCCCTAGGTGGGGTGGGGTCTAGGGTGGGGGATTCTTTCTTCAAACAATCAAGGTCTAATTACCCTTCAGTTGGTGTGAATCTCACTTGGTTATAAGAAAGGCTGGACGAAAGAAAGTTGTATTAACGTTCTCAAACTTATGCCTTCCTATCATTTTTCCTCCATGTATCACGTTTCAATATAATTTTTAAAAACCGCCGAAGGCGAAAAACTAGTAGTTAATGTAGCGTGATTTTGGTTGGCGCAATTATGGGATCCATATTGCCTCCTTAGTGCGCATGTTTACTATATAACGTTCATTTTGGAATATATTCGTGTTTTAAATAACATTGATGCTTGTACGTGTTGTCAAATTTAGGTATATTTGTTAAACTGAGTGTTGGAAATGGATGCACTGGCAATGTTGTTTGTTCGTCCGATATAAGGGTCCCATAATTACGCCGAGGTTTATCAGAAAACATTTACTACTAGATTTTCGCCTCCGGCGGTTTTACAATATTATATTAAAGAGGTACGTATGGAGGCAAAATGATAGTTTAAAAATGAAAAAAATATATCTTAACAGTGAATACTACTGTTCGCAGGTAGACAGCGCATCAAGCAGGTGAAAAGTTTATTGAACTGAAAAAACTACATGCTGGAACGGGATTCGAACTAAAAGAAGGTACGTTTCCCCTAAGTGGGGTGGGGTCTAGGGAGGGGGATTCTTTCTTTAAACAATCAAGGTCTAATTACCCTTCAGTTGGTGTGAATCTCACTTGGTTATAAGAAAGGCTGGACGAAAGAAAGTTGTATTAACGTTCTCAAATATATGCCTTGTTATCATTTTTCCTCCATGTATCACGTTTCAATATAATTTTTAAAAACCGCCGAAGGCGAAAAACTAGTAGTTAATGTAACGTGATTTTGGTTGGCGCAATTATGGGATCCAAATTGCCTCCGTAGTGTGCATGTTTACTATATAACGTTCATTTCGGAATATATTCGTGTTTTAAATATCACTGATGCTTGTACGTGCTGTCAAATTTAGGTATATTTGTTAAACTGAGTGTTGGAATGGATGCACTGGCAATGTTGTTTGTTCGTCCGATATAAGGGTCCCATAATTACGCCGAGGTTTATCAGAAAACATATACTACTAGATTTTCGCCTCCGGCGGTTTTAAATTATTATATTAAAGAGGTACGTATGGAGGCAAAATGATAGTTTAAAAAGGAAAAAAATATATATTAACAATGAATACTACTGTTCGCAGGTACACAGCGCATCAAGCAGGTGAAAAGTTTATTGAAGTGAAAAAACTACATGCTGGAACGGGATTCGAACTAAGAGAAGGTACGTTTCCTTTAGGTGGGGTGGGGTCTAGGGTGGGGGATTCTTTCTTTAAACAATCAAGGTCTAATTACCCATCAGTTGGTGTGAATCTCACTTGGTTATAAGAAAGTCTACACGAAAGAAAGTTGTATTAACGTTCTCAAACTTATGCCTTGTTATCATTTTTCCTCCATGTATCACGTTTCAATATAATTTTTAAAAACCGCCGAAGGCGAAAAACTAGTAGTTAATGTAACGTGATTTTGCTTGGCGCATTTATGGGATCCAAATTGCCTCCGTAGTGTGCATGTTTACTATATAACGTTCATTTCGGAATATATTCGTGTTTTAAATAACATTGATGCTTGTACGTGTTGTCAAATAGAGGTATATTTGTTAAACTGAGTGTTGGAATGGATGCACTGGCAATGTTGTTTGTTCGTCCGATATAAGGGTCCCATAATTACGCCGAGGTTTATCAGAAAACATTTACTACTAGATTTTCGCCTCCGGCGGTTTTAAAATATTATATTAAAGAGGTACGTATGGAGGCAAAATGATAGTTTAAAAATGAAAAATATATATATTAACAGTGAATACTACTGTTCGCAGGTACACAGCGCATCAAGCAGGTGAAAAGTTTATTGAACTGAAAAAACTACATGCTGGAACGGGATTCGAACTAAGAGAAGGTACGTTTCCCCTAGGTGGGGTGGGGTCTAGGGTGGGGGATTCTTTCTTTAAACAATCAAGGTCTAATTACCCTTCAGTTGGTGTGAATCTCACTTGGTTATAAGAAAGGCTGGACGAAAGAAAGTTGTATTAACGTTCTCAAACTTATGCCTTGTTATCATTTTTCCTCCATGTATCACGTTTCAATATAATTTTTAAAAACCGCCGAAGGCGAAAAACTAGTAGTTAATGTAGCGTGATTTTGCTTGGCGCAATTATGGGATCCAAATTGCCTCCGTAGTGCGCATGTTTACTATATAACGTTCATTTCGGAATATATTCGTGTTTTAAATAACAATGATGCTTGTACGTGTTGTCAAATTTAGGTATATTTGTTAAACTGAGTGTTGGAATGGATGCACTGGCAATGTTGTTTGTTCGTCCGATATAAGGGTCCCATAATTACGCCGAGGTCTATCAGAAAACATTTACTACTAGATGTTCGCCTCCGGCGGTTTTAAAATATTATATTAAAGAGGTACGTATGGAGGCAAAATGATAGTTTAAAAATGAAAAAATATATATTAACAGTGAATACTACTGTTCGCAGGTACACAGCGCATCAAGCAGGTGAAAAGTTTATTGAACTGAAAAAACTACATGCTGGAACGGGATTCGAACTAAGAGAAGGTACGTTTCCCCTAGGTGGGGTGGGGTCTAGACTGGGGGATTCTATTTATTAAACAATCAAGGTCAAACTACCCTTCATTTGGTGTGAATCTCACTTGGTTATAAGAAAGGCTGGACGAAAGAAAGTTGTATTAAAGTTCTGAGACTTGTTCCTTGCTATCATTTTCCCTCCATGTATCACGTTTCAATATAATTTTTAAAAACCGCCGAAGGCGAAAAACTAGTAGTTAATGTAACGTGATTTTGGTTGGCGCAATTATGGGATCCAATTTGCCTCCGTAGTGTGCATGTTTACTATATAACGTTCATTTCGGGATATATTCGTGTTTTAAATAACACTGATGCTTGTACGTGCTGTCAAATTTAGGTATATTTGTTAAACTGAGTGTTGGAATGGATGCACTGGCAATGTTGTTTGTTCGTCCGATATAAGGGTCCCATAATTACGCCGAGGTTTATCAGAAAACATTTACTACTAGATTTTCGCCTCCGGCGGTTTTAAAATATTATATTAAAGAGGTACGTATGGAGGCAAAATGATAGTTTAAAAATGAAAAAAATATATATTAACAGTGAATACTACTGTTCGCAGGTACACAGCGCATCAAGCAGGTGAAAAGTTTATTGAAGTGAAAAAACTACATGCTGGAACGGGATTCGAACTAAGAGAAGGTACGTTTCCCCTAAGTGGGGTGGGGTCTAGGGTGAGGGATTCTTTCTTTAAACAATCAAGGTCTAATTACCCTTCAGTTGGTGTGAATCTCACTTGGTTATAAGAAAGGCTGGACGAAAGAAAGTTGTATTAACGTTCTCAAACTTATGCCTTGTTATCATTTTTCCTCCATGTATCACGTTTTAATATAATTTTTAAAAACCGCCGAAGGCGAAAAACTAGTAGTTAATTTAGCGTGATTTTGGTTGGCGCAATTATGGGATCCAAATTGCCTCCGTAGTGCGCATGTTTACTATATAACGTTCATTTCGGAATATATTCGTGTTTTAAATAACACTGATGCTTGTACGTGCTGTCAAATTTAGGTATATTTGTTAAACTGAGTGTTGGAATGGATGCACTGGCAATGTTGTTTGTTCGTCCGATATAAGGGTCCCATAATTACGCCGAGGTTTATCAGAAAACATTTACTACTAGATTTTCGCCTCCGGCGGTTTTAAAATATTATATTAAAGAGGTACGTATGGAGGCAAAATGATAGTTTAAAAATGAAAAAATATATCTTAACAGTGAATACTACTGTTCGCAGGTACACAGCGCATCAAGCAGGTGAAAAGTTTATTGAACTGAAAAAACTACATGCTGGAACGGGATTCGAACTAAGAGAAAGTACGTTTCCCCTAGGTGGGGTGGGGTCTAGGCTGGGGGATTCTTTTTATTAAACAATCAAGGTCAAACTACCCTTCATTTGGTGTGAATCTCACCTGGTTATAAGAAAGGCTGGACTAAAGAAAGTTGTATTAACGTTCTGAGACTTGTTCCTTGCTATCATTTTTCCTCCATGTATCACGTTTCAATATAAATTTTTAAAAGCGCCGAAGGCGAAAAACTAGTAGTTAATGTAACGTGATATTGCTTGGCGCAATTATGGGATCCACATTGCCTCCGTAGTGTGCATGTTTACTATATAACGTTCATTTCGGAATATATTCGTGTTTTAAATAACACTGATGCTTGTACGTGCTGTCAAATTTAGGTATATTTGTTAAACTGAGTGTTGGAATGGATGCACTGGCAATGTTGTTTGTTCGTCCGATATAAGGGTCCCATAATTACGCCGAGGTTTATCAGAAAACATTTACTACTAGATTTTCGCCTCCGGCGGTTTTAAAATATTATATTAAAGAGGTACGTATGGAGGCAAAATGATAGTTTAAAAATGAAAAAAATATATATTAACAGTGAATACTACTGTTCGCAGGTACACAGCGCATCAAGCAGGTGAAAAGTTTATTGAACTGAAAAAACTACATGCTGAAACGGGATTCGAACTAAGAGAAGATACGTTTCCCCTAGGTGGGGTGGGGTCTAGGGTGAGGGATTCTTTCTTCAAACAATCAAGGTCTAATTACCCTTCAGTTGGTGTGAATCTCACTTGGTTATAAGAAAGGCTGAACGAAAGAAAGTTGTATTAACGTTCTCAAACTTATGCCTTGTTATCATTTTTCCTCCATGTATCACGTTTCAATATAATTTTTAAAAACCGCCGAAGGCGAAAAACTAGTAGTTAATGTAACGTGATTTTGCTTGGCGCAATTATGGGATCCAAATTGCCTCCGTAGTGTGCATGTTTACTATATAACGTTCATTTCGGAATATATTCGTATTTTAAATAACACTGATGCTTGTACGTGCTGTCAAATTTAGGTATATTTGTTAAACTGAGTGTTGGAATGGATGCACTGGCAATGTTGTTTGTTCGTCCGATATAAGGGTCCCATAATTACGCCGAGGTTTATCAGAAAACATTTACTACTAGATTTTCGCCTCCGGCGGTTTTACAATATTATATTAAAGAGGTACGTATGGAGGCAAAATGATAGTTTAAAAATGAAAAATATATATATTAACAGTGAATACTACTGTTCGCAGGTACACAGCGCATCAAGCAGGTGAAAAGTTTATTGAAGTGAAAAAACTACATGCTGGAACGGGATTCGAACTAAGAGAAGGTACGTTTCCCCTAGGTGGGGTGGGGTCTAGGGTGGGGGATTCTTTCTTTAAACAATCAAGGTCTAATTACCCTTCAGTTGGTGTGAATCTCACTTGGTTATAAGAAAGTCTAGACGAAAGAAAGTTGTATTAACGTTCTCAAACTTATGCCTTGTTATCATTTTTCCTCCATGTATCACGTTTCAATATAATTTTTAAAAACCGCCGAAGGCGAAAAACTAGTAGTTAATGTAACGTGATTTTGGTTGGCGCAATTATGGGATCCAAATTGCCTCCGTAGTGTGCATGTTTACTATATAACGTTCATTTCGGAATATATTCGTGTTTTAAATAACATTGATGCTTGTACGTGTTGTCAAATAGAGGTATATTTGTTAAACTGAGTGTTGGAATGGATGCACTGGCAATGTTGTTTGTTCGTCCGTTATAAGGGTCCCATAATTACGCCGAGGTTTATCAGAAAACATTTACTACTAGATTTTCGCCTCCGGCGGTTTTACAATATTTTATTAAAGAGGTACGTATGGAGGCAAAATTATAGTTTAAAAATGAAAAATATATATATTAACAGTGAATACTACTGTTCGCAGGTACACAGCGCATCAAGCAGGTGAAAAGTTTATTGAACTGAAAAAACTACATGCTGGAACGGGATTCGAACTAAGAGAAGGTACGTTTCCCCTAAGTGGGGTGGGGTCTAGGGTGGGGGATTCTTTCTTTAAACAATCAAGGTCTATTTACCCTTCAGTTGGTGTTAATCTCACTTGGTTATAAGAAAGGCTGGACGAAAGAAAGTTGTATTAACGTTCTCAAACTTATGCCTTGTTATCATTTTTCCTCCATGTATCACGTTTCAATATAATTTTTAAAAACCGCCGAAGGCGAAAAACTAGTAGTTAATGTAACGTGATTTTGGTTGGCGCAATTATGGGATCCAAATTGCCTCCGTAGTGTGCATGTTTACTATATAACGTTCATTTCGGAATATATTCGTGTTTTAAATAACATTGATGCTTGTACGTGTTGTCAAATAGAGGTATATTTGTTAAACTGAGTGTTGGAATGGATGCACTGGCAATGTTGTTTGTTCGTCCGTTATAAGGGTCCCATAATTACGCCGAGGTTTATCAGAAAACATTTACTACTAGATTTTCGCCTCCGGCGGTTTTACAATATTTTATTAAAGAGGTACGTATGGAGGCAAAATTATAGTTTAAAAATGAAAAATATATATATTAACAGTGAATACTACTGTTCGCAGGTACACAGCGCATCAAGCAGGTGAAAAGTTTATTGAACTGAAAAAACTACATGCTGGAACGGGATTCGAACTAAGAGAAGGTACGTTTCCCCTAAGTGGGGTGGGGTCTAGGGTGGGGGATTCTTTCTTTAAACAATCAAGGTCTATTTACCCTTCAGTTGGTGTTAATCTCACTTGGTTATAAGAAAGGCTGGACGAAAGAAAGTTGTATTAACGTTCTCAAACTTATGCCTTGTTATCATTTTTCCTCCATGTATCACGTTTCAATATAATTTTTAAAAACCGCCGAAGGCGAAAAACTAGTAGTTAATGTAGCGTGATTTTGCTTGGCGCAATTATGGGATCCAAATTGCCTCCGTAGTGCGCATGTTTACTATATAACGTTCATTTCGGAATATATTCGTGTTTTAAATAACATTGATGCTTGTACGTGTTGTCAAATTTAGGTATATTTGTTAAACTGAGTGTTGGAATGGATGCACTGGCAATGTTGTTTGTTCGTCCGATATAAGGGTCCCATAATTACGCCAAGGTTTATCAGAAAACATTTACTACTAGATTTTCGCCTCCGGCGGTTTTAAAATATTATATTAAAGAGGTACGTATGGAGGCAAAATGATAGTTTAAAAATGAAAATATATATATTAACAGTGAATACTACTGTTCGCAGGTACACAGCGCATCAAGCAGGTGAAAAGTTTATTGAACTGAAAAAACTACATGCTGGAACGGGATTCGAACTAAGAGAAGGTACGTTTCCCCTAGGTGGGGTGGGGTCTAGACTGGGGGATTCTATTTATTAAACAATCAAGGTCAAACTACCCTTCATTTGGTGTGAATCTCACTTGGTTATAAGAAAGGCTGGACGAAAGAAAGTTGTATTAAAGTTCTGAGACTTGTTCCTTGCTATCATTTTCCCTCCATGTATCACGTTTCAATATAATTTTTAAAAACCGCCGAAGGCGAAAAACTAGTAGTTAATGTAACGTGATTTTGCTTGGCGCAATTATGGGATCCAAATTGCCTCCGTAGTGTGCATGTTTACTATATAACGTTCATTTCGGGATATATTCGTGTTTTAAATAACACTGATGCTTGTACGTGCTGTCAAATTTAGGTATATTTGTTAAACTGAGTGTTGGAATGGATGCACTGGCAATGTTGTTTGTTCGTCCGATATAAGGGTCCCATAATTACGCCGAGGTTTATCAGAAAACATTTACTACTAGATTTTCGCCTCCGGCGGTTTTAAAATATTATATTAAAGAGGTACGTATAGAGGCAAAATGATAGTTTAAAAATGAAAAAAATATATATTAACAGTGAATACTACTGTTCGCAGGTACACAGCGCATCAAGCAGGTGAAAAGTTTATTGAAGTGAAAAAACTACATGCTGGAACGGGATTCGAACTAAGAGAAAGTACG
Source organism: Plumapathes pennacea (assembly GCA_964036295.1). Lineage (NCBI taxonomy): Eukaryota > Metazoa > Cnidaria > Anthozoa > Antipatharia > Myriopathidae > Plumapathes > Plumapathes pennacea. Next base: position 19,320,096 of record OZ038465.1, on the reverse strand, counting down.
TTTCCCCTAGGTGGGGTGGGGTCTAGGGTGGGGGATTCTTTCTTTAAACAATCAAGGTCTAATTACCCTTCAGTTGGTGTGAATCTCACTTGGTTATAAGAAAGTCTAGACGAAAGAAAGTTGTATTAACGTTCTCAAACTTATGCCTTGTTATCATTTTTCCTCCATGTATCACGTTTCAATATAATTTTTAAAAACCGCCGAAGGCGAAAAACTAGTAGTTAATGTAACGTGATTTTGCTTGGCGCAATTATGGGATCCAAATTGCCTCCGTAGTGTGCATGTTTACTATATAACGTTCATTTCGGAATATATTCGTGTTTTAAATAACATTGATGCTTGTACGTGTTGTCAAATAGAGGTATATTTGTTAAACTGAGTGTTGGAATGGATGCACTGGCAATGTTGTTTGTTCGTCCGATATAAGGGTCCCATAATTACGCCGAGGTTTATCAGAAAACATTTACTACTAGATTTTCGCCTCCGGCGGTTTTAAAATATTATATTAAAGAGGTACGTATGGAGGCAAAATTATAGTTTAAAAATGAAAAATATATATATTAACAGTGAATACTACTGTTCGCAGGTACACAGCGCATCAAGCAGGTGAAAAGTTTATTGAACTGAAAAAACTACATGCTGGAACGGGATTCGAACTAAGAGAAGGTACGTTTCCCCTAAGTGAGGTGGGGTCTAGGGTGGGGGATTCTTTCTTTAAACAATCAAGGTCTAATTACCCTTCAGTTGGTGTGAATCTCACTTGGTTATAAGAAAGGCTGGACGAAAGAAAGTTGTATTAACGTTCTCAAACTTATGCCTTGTTATCATTTTTCCTCCATGTATCACGTTTCAATATAATTTTTAAAAACCGCCGAAGGCGAAAAACTAGTAGTTAATGTAGCGTGATTTTGCTTGGCGCAATTATGGGATCCAAATTTCCTCCGTAGTGCGCATGTTTACTATATAACGTTCATTTCGGAATATATTCGTGTTTTAAATAACATTGATCCTTGTACGTGTTGTCAAATTTAGGTATATTTGTTAAACTGAGTGTTGGAATGGATGCACTGGCAATGTTGTTTGTTCGTCCGATATAAGGGTCCCATAATTACGCCGAGGTTTATCAGAAAACATTTACTACTAGATTTTCGCCTCCGGCGGTTTTAAAATATTATATTAAAGAGGTACGTATGGAGGCAAAATGATAGTTTAAAAATGAAAAAATATATATTAACAGTGAATACTACTGTTCGCAGGTACACAGCGCATCAAGCAGGTGAAAAGTTTATTGAACTGAAAAAACTACATGCTGGAACGGGATTCGAACTAAGAGAAGGTACGTTTCCCCTAGGTGGGGTGGGGTCTAGACTGGGGGATTCTATTTATTAAACAATCAAGGTCAAACTACCCTTCATTTGGTGTGAATCTCACTTGGTTATAAGAAAGGCTGGACAAAAGAAAGTTGTATTAAAGTTCTGAGACTTGTTCCTTGCTATCATTTTCCCTCCATGTATCACGTTTCAATATAATTTTTAAAAACCGCCGAAGGCGAAAAACTAGTAGTTAATGTAACGTGATTTTGCTTGGCGCAATTATGGGATCCAAATTGCCTCCGTAGTGTGCATGTTTACTATATAACGTTCATTTCGGGATATATTCGTGTTTTAAATAACACTGATGCTTGTACGTGCTGTCAAATTTAGGTATATTTGTTAAACTGAGTGTTGGAATGGATGCACTGGCAATGTTGTTTGTTCGTCCGATATAAGGGTCCCATAATTACGCCGAGGTTTATCAGAAAACATTTACTACTAGATTTTTGCCTCCGGCGGTTTTAAATTATTATATTAAAGAGGTACGTATGGAGGCAAAATGATAGTTTAAAAATGAAAAAAATATATATTAACAGTGAATACTACTGTTCGCAGGTACACAGCGCATCAAGCAGGTGAAAAGTTTATTGAAGTGAAAAAACTACATGCTGGAACGGGATTCGAACTAAGAGAAGGTACGTTTCCCCTAGGTGGGGTGGGGTCTAGGGTGAGGGATTCTTTCTTTAAACAATCAAGGTCTAATTACCCTTCAGTTGGTGTGAATCTCACTTGGTTATAAGAAAGGCTGGACGAAAGAAAGTTGTATTAACGTTCTCAAACTTATGCCTTGTTATCATTTTTCCTCCATGTATCACGTTTTAATATAATTTTTAAAAACCGCCGAAGGCGAAAAACTAGTAGTTAATTTAGCGTGATTTTGGTTGGCGCAATTATGGGATCCAAATTGCCTCCGTAGTGCGCATGTTTACTATATAACGTTCATTTCGGAATATATTCGTGTTTTAAATAACACTGATGCTTGTACGTGCTGTCAAATTTAGGTATATTTGTTAAACTGAGTGTTGGAATGGATGCACTGGCAATGTTGTTTGTTCGTCCGATATAAGGGTCCCATAATTACGCCGAGGTTTATCAGAAAACATTTACTACTAGATTTTCGCCTCCGGCGGTTTTACAATATTATATTAAAGAGGTACGTATGGAGGCAAAATTATAGTTTAAAAATGAAAAAATATATCTTAGCAGTGAATACTACTGTTCGCAGGTACACAGCGCATCAAGCAGGTGAAAAGTTTATTGAACTGAAAAAACTACATGCTGGAACGGGATTCGAACTAAGAGAAAGTACGTTTCCCCTAGGTGGGGTGGGGTCTAGGCTGGGGGATTCTTTTTATTAAACAATCAAGGTCAAACTACCCTTCATTTGATGTGAATCTCACTTGGTTATAAGAAAGGCTGGACTAAAGAAAGTTGTATTAACGTTCTGAGACTTGTTCCTTGCTATCATTTTTCCTCCATGTATCACGTTTCAATATAAATTTTTAAAAGCGCCGAAGGCGAAAAACTAGTAGTTAATGTAGCGTGATTTTGCTTGGCGCAATTATGGGATCCACATTGCCTCCGTAGTGTGCATGTTTACTATATAACGTTCATTTCGGAATATATTCGTGTTTTAAATAACACTGATGCTTGTACGTGCTGTCAAATTTAGGTACATTTGTTAAACTGAGTGTTGGAATGGATGCACTGGCAATGTTGTTTGTTCGTCCGATATAAGGGTCCCATAATTACGCCGAGGTTTATCAGAAAACATTTACTACTAGATTTTCGCCTCCGGCGGTTTTAAAATATTATATTAAAGAGGTACGTATGGAGGCAAAATGATAGTTTAAAAATGAAAAAAATATATATTAACAGTGAATACTACTGTTCGCAGGTACACAGCGCATCAAGCTGGTGAAAAGTTTATTGAACTGAAAAAACTACATGCTGAAACGGGATTCGAACTAAGAGAAGGTACGTTTCCCCTAGGTGGGGTGGGGTCTAGGGTGAGGGATTCTTTCTTCAAACAATCAAGGTCTAATTACCCTTCAGTTGGTGTGAATCTCACTTGGTTATAAGAAAGGCTGAACGAAAGAAAGTTGTATTAACGTTCTCAAACTTATGCCTTGTTATCATTTTTCCTCCATGTATCACGTTTCAATATAATTTTTTAAAACCGCCGAAGGCGAAAAACTAGTAGTTAATGTAGCGTGATTTTGCTTGGCGCAATTATGGGATCCAAATTGCCTCCGTAGTGCGCATGTCTACTATATAACGTTCATTTCGGAATATATTCGTGTTTTAAATAACATTGATGCTTGTACGTGTTGTCAAATTTCGGTATATGTGTTAAACTGAGTGTTGGAATGGATGCACTGGCAATGTTGTTTGTTCGTCCGATATAAGGGTCCCATAATTACTTCGAGGTTTATCAGAAAACATTTACTACTAGATTTTCGCCTCCGGCGGTTTTAAAATATTATATTAAAGAGGTACGTATGGAGGCAAAATGATAGTTTAAAAATGAAAAAATATATATTAACAGTGAATACTACTGTTCGCAGGTACACAGCGCATCAAGCAGGTGAAAAGTTTATTGAACTGAAAAAACTACATGCTGGAACGGGATTCGAACTAAGAGAAGGTACGTTTCCCCTAAGTGGGGTGGGGTCTAGGCTGGGGGATTCTTTTTATTAAACAATCAAGGTCAAACTACCCTTCATTTGGTGTGAATCTCACTTGGCTATAAGAAAGGCTGGACTAAAGAAAGTTGTATTAAAGTTCTGAGACTTGTTCCTTGCTATCATTTTTCCTCCATGTATCACGTTTCAATATAATTTTTAAAAACCGCCGAAGGCAAAAAACTAGTAGTTAATGTAGCGTGATTTTGCTTGGCGCAATTATGGGATCCACATTGCCTCCGTAGTGCGCATGTTTACTATATAACGTTTATTCCGGAACATATTCGTGTTTTAAATAATATTGATGCTGGTTCGTGCTGTAAAATTTAGGTATATTTGTTAAACTGAGTGTTGGAATGGATGCACTGGCAATGTTGTTTGTTCGTCCGATATAAGGGTCCCATAATTACGCCGAGGTTTATCAGAAAACATTTACTACTAGATTTTCGCCTCCGGCGGTTTTAAAATATTATATTAAAGAGGTACGTATGGAGGCAAAGTGATAGTTTAAAAATGAAAATATGTATATTAACAGTGAATACTGCTGTTCGCAGGTACACAGCGCATCAAGCAGGTGAAAAGTTTATTGAACTGAAAAAACTACATGCTGGAACGGGATTCGAACTAAGAGAAGGTACGTTTCCCTTAGGTGGGGTGGGGTCTAGGCTGGGGGATTTTTTTTATTAAACAATCAAGGTCAAACTATCCTTCATTTGGTGTGAATCTCACTTGGTTATAAGAAAGGCTGGACGAAAGAAAGTTGTATTAACGTTCTGAGACTCTTTCCTTGCTATCATTTTTCCTCCATGTATCACGTTTCAATATAATTTTTAAAAACCGCCGAAGGCGAAAAACTAGTAGTTAATGTAGCGTGATTTTGCTTGGCGCAATTATGGGATCCACATTGCCTCCGTAGTGCGCATGTTTACTATATAACGTTTATTCCGGAACATATTCGTGTTTTAAATAATATTGATGCTGGTTCGTGCTGTAAAATTTAGGTATATTTGTTAAACTGAGTGTTGGAATGGATGCACTGGCAATGTTGTTTGTTCGTCCGATACAAGGGTCCCATAATTACGCCGAGGTTTATCAGAAAACATTTACTACTAGATTTTCGCCTCCGGCGGTTTTAAAATATTATATTAAAGAGGTGCGCAAGGAGGCAAAATGATAGTATTATGACGTGTTTTGTTGTCATTTTTCCTGCATTTTTAACTGTTTAATATTTTTGGGTTTTTTTTAACCGGTGAAGTCAAAGTGTTGGTAGTGAGTGTGTTTTTAAGTTTCCAAATAGCGCGCCGATAGAACAGTATTAGCGTCGTGATTTTTACCTTCGCGGAGGTCGGGGATTAATTTGAGCGTTGGAATGGATGTAGTGGCAAAGCTGTTTATTCGTCCGCCTTTCGGATTTCATACTTACACTGATTATTTATTAAAAAACATCACGAAAAGTTTTGCGTCTTCGACGATTTGAACTACTCACTCTTGTGTGATGATCGTGAATTACTGGGAACGAGAGTTACCGCTGGCGTACTTGACTGCTCTATCTTAAATAATTGTAAACAGTCGGCCATGTTTTTCAGCTGGTTGTGAGGATTTTACCTAACAGAGTCGATCGGTCTTTTATTCAGCGAGGTTTCTGAAAGCTGAAGGATGGAAAATGCAGGTACGAAGCCGTTTTGTGCTGTATTACATAATATTTCTTTGCGTGTGCACAACTTCACGCACAGAAATGATTAATTCGATTCGAGATTGTGCGAAAGTTTCGATTTCTCTTTCTCTGTAATCAGTGAAGCATTTTAAAAGTTTCTGTTATGATATGAGGGTATAATAAGGCTGCTAAATGAAGATGAATTTCGCAAAAAAAAATTGTCAGATATTTTTCTCGTTGTTTGTCAAGAAATCAAAAGAACTACTCAGAATGTTTTGAGCCATCAGGTTTAAACTTTCAGGACAACAGTGTCACTTGCCATAAACATGTCTGCACAGCATCACTATCCTGCCCAAGAAGGTAGTTTGTATATTTGTTTGCTTTACTTGAGCATTACTTGAACTTTGTCAGACGACAGTCAACTCCATTGGATCAATTCAATGACTTTTGTGCCACCGATGCCAACAGCTGAGACAGACTCATTGGCGTAGACTGTTTGTGCACTATAAACCTACATTATTTCATATGTAACTCTGGTGATTTAGGCCATCTAGGGACTGACTACGAGCCACACAAGACAAAGGTGTAAAAGTTAGAAACTTTGGAGAATGTTCTTTGACTTCGTATTTGTTGCCTTTCTGTCTCACGGTTTTTGAATTAAATTTTGTGCAATATTCAGACATCTTTTCTTTATGCTGCTTTACTAATTACTCCTGCCAAAGATGAGGAGTCCTATATTAAACTTTTTGTCCAGTCGAGAATATGCTCAACTCTGATTGGTTTACGCATGTTCATGATTTCTCTTTTTCTGATGTATCTTTCTGCTATATTATATGTGGGAGACTATCCATTTTGTGGGCTATTTGGTGCTTTTATTTCGAGAGTCTAGTCGATCATCATTCACTGCAACTTTGTTGATGGCTGTGTTTCGCTACTTCTACGGAGGTGTTTCTTGATTTTTGTGTTTGTTATGAATCAGTAGATGAATAAATTGACTTGAGATACGCAGTGACATAAGCAAAACAACCGGAAACTGTCTGGTTGGAAGGGATAGGAATTACTGAGCGTTGTATAAAACTCAACCTATCTCAGTCTATGGTTTGGTATTTTCCCAACTTTTTAAACCATGCCATACTTGTGCTAGGTGAATATCACAAATGTGCATTTTACTGCTGGTTATACGTTCTACTTTTTGTTTATTTCTCTTTATTCGCTAACATCTTAAGCCATATCCCAGTCTATTTTGGGTTTTAAACCGTTACTAGCAGAGAATTTTACTCTAATTTGTTCTGGCTTTTGAGAAACAGCAGGCAACTGAATTAACAACAGTATCCAACACAAACCAAGAGTAATATTTTGTACAAAGGGGGCTGTGGGTTTGATGCAGTTTATACTGGCATTAGTCTCCCCTCTCCTTCAACTGGTTTTTGTCACAGACCATTTGCTAAATGATACATAGAGGATATTACACGGCGGCGCGAAGATATGAATTTTATTTTCGAGTGGTAAAATATTGTTTTAACCATGAGAAAATAAAAGTCATATCTTCAAGCCGCCGTGTAATTTTCTTTTTATTATATTAGACACAGGTGTTTTACAAGAAATTGCACAAACAACCGTGCAAAAGTGGGAAATGATGCCAACAATATCCTCACTAGTGAGGATATGGAAAATGCACCACTTGGGTCCCGGATGTAGTTTCGTATGGATTTTACACACGGTTTATTTTCCAGTAAAACACTCATGTCTATATAATAAAGGCTAATAATGGCCAGTATGTGAATGAAATCAGGGTCTCAATAAGTTATTTTTTGTGTGATGATAAAATGAGACATCTCTTTGTTCCAGGTCATACTCATGTTTTAACTAATCACACTTAAAAGTCTGATTAATATTGAAGCTTATACCACTTCTTCACTCAATAATAATTATTAGTAAATGATCATTGCTGAGTTCTTTGTCTTGACTGGTTGAATAACAACTTTACATCTCTAATGGGATAGGCCTTTGATATTATAAAGAGTTAGATGAACACGTTTTGGACAAAGAAAAATTTGTATACAGGGGTTGTTGAACTGATCCTGCAAAATTGTTAATATCATATGCAGTGTTTTTGGAAGACATTCTGTTAAAAGGTATAAATGGGGAGCAAATTATTTTTGTACTAGAAGTAAATAAAATGGTCACTGTTCAACCTCAGAATGGCATCTCAAAGGGATTTTGTGCTTGATATACAGACCAGAGTGTCACCTTTGATAATATATAAAAGTGTGATTTGCATAGGTATCTGTATTCAGATGATAAATATACCTTCAGCCCAGCAGATTATCATGCTGGGATCACAACATCATTCAGCAGGAGTACCTGTACACTGGCGAGAGTCAGTCTTGTTGCACATAATTTGCACATGGCTTCACTATTAATTTTGCTCTAATAGCCGACTTCAGTTTCTGTAACACATGAATCTTTGAAGTAGGGGTAATTTTCATGTCTTGTTTTAAAACGGTTTTCTAACCAATCAGAACATGGGTAGTATCATAGTTATATTATAACATATTTAATCTGTAATTGGACAATTTTATATTTAACCAGACAGTTTAGTTAGAATTTAGGTAGAATACAGTATGTCTTGTATTGTAAGTTGTATGCATTACTTATTTTGTTCATATAGTGGTGTCCAGATAATATCATTTATCTTGTACATACAGTATGTGTGTAATTTCCTGCTTCCTGTGGTGTTATAGGGTTAGTACCTGAGGAAATATCACTAAGAGAGATGCTATTCTAGTGCAATGACACGGCAGAATGCATTTTGCAGTTGCCTTTTGTTTTTTCTTGTAATTGTTGTTAGCAAGCAAGATTAAAATTTATGAAGGTTCAAAGCTTAAAGATGGGTTTGTGGGTTACAGCTTCATTATGCTATACTAAATTGCAGATTGTTGTTTTGATAACCATAGTGAGTAGATGAGCATTGCACCTAAAAATAACACATACCTGTATCCCAATAAAAATCATGTTCATGATAATATGTAAAAATCAAGAAAACAGGGAGAGTTAAGTGTAAATGGAGCATTCAAAAGTAGCACAGCCTGTTACTAAAACAGGAATAATTTTTGTCCTGTCAGTGTCATATATTCAGTAACATATCAATAATTCAAAACATCACTCTGGGAAACACCTTGTTGTTTTAAAAGCATATAGTAGGAAACACTATGTTCAAGTTTCAAATTGCCCCTCTGAGAAACACCCTGATCTTTCAAACCACAAAACCTAAAATACCACTCCTTTCAGACCATCTCTTCTAAGAAACACTCTTTATTAACCCTTTTAAATAATTTGTTTGGGGAACACCCTATTTTTCAAATCATCCCAATGTGTCCTAAACCCTGACATCTCAAATCATTCCTTTGTACCACCCCTCTTTTTCGAACCATCCCTAAGGGAAAACACCAATGTTCTAACAAATCATTAGTTTACGGAACATTAATATTCTTCACTGTTGATTTGACACTTTTAGAAGTCACTAACGGTACTTTGTACTCCTGTTCTATTTATTTGTAGGCTTACGAGAGGATGTCAGTGGTTGCAAGCCTCTTTCACTCCACAGATCCACGTGCAACGGTCCTGGTTACTGTTGGGTGGGACATGCGTGATACCTTCTGAAGAATCGTGTTCTGTTCATGTTGTGGCAAGGTGAGAGCTGCTAATTGGATTACTAACTTAAACTATAAATGCGGGGTATTTCTGTAGTTTTCATTCAGGGCCGAGTTGCTCAAAACCAGGTTAAGGTAACCTAGGGTTTACCAAACTCTTTCTCTCGCGTTTTTAGTAAGCAAACTGCAGAATTTGATAAAAAACTAGAGCGAAAAGTTTGTTTTTGCTCAAAACATAGCGATGAAGTGGTTTTGTGAGCAAACGCTTGTATTTGTAGGCATAAAAATGACAACAAAGTTTAGTGTTAACTGGGGTTAGCCTAACCAGGCTTTGAACAACCGGGCCCAGATCGTGACTTTGTGTTAAAAATTATTTTGTTTCCTTTAAACTAGTTAACCTTTGTGCAGACACACAGACCCAAAGAAACAAAACAAAACAAAAACAAACAAACAAACAAACAAGGAAAAAGGTTTAATTGAACATTTCGACTGCTGTTTTGAAAAGGTAGGAATCCAGACCTGGACTTTGTTTTTTGAAGAACCCCCGCAAGTACAGATTGGTTTCTGAATAGCTGAATAATAACGTATTTGCATCTAAAAAGTCGAAAAGTTCATTGTGAAAGCGATTTCAATTACCGATATCAATCGGCACTCGTAGATTGTTTTCTGACAGTTTAGTGTCGCTTTAATAAGTAGGTCCTTACATCAAAATTCGACTTCAATTTTAAATGTTCTGGTATTGGCTTTTTTTCCCCGTATAAAAGGAGTTGACGAAATTGAAAAGCCATGACTGAATTGTTTCGCGAACGCGTACGTTTTTAGTTTGTTTACTACGGCGTACGACTTGCTGTTCTTCTATTTCCCTGCCGGAGTTTATTTGTCTTGTACCATTCGGCTCTTTGTATTAGGTATACACTTCTTTTGTCTACGCATTCACTTCTTTTGTATTAAGGATACAGAGAACAACGAACGTACGGCTTGATTATCTTTCATTTCCCCGCCGGAGTTCATTGTCTCGTAAGTTTTTGCTCTTTGTATTTGGTATACCTTTCTTTTGTATTAATGATAGAGAACAATGAACGTACGGCTTGCTGTTCTTTCATTTCCCCGCCGGAGTTCATTGTCTCGTAAGTTTTTGCTCTTTGTATTTGGTATACCTTTCTTTTGTATTAATGATAGAGAACAATGAACGTACGGCTTGCTGTTCTTTCATTTCCCCGCCGGAGTTCATTGTCTCGTAAGTTTTTGCTCTTTGTATTTGGTATACATTTCTTTTGTATTAATGATACAGAGAACAATGAACGTACGGCTTGCTGTTCTTTCATTTCCCCGCCGGAGTTTATTGTCTTAAGGATACGCTTCTTTTGTTTCTAACGAAAGAGATGCCCGACTCGCACGCCGAATGCTATTGTTATTCGACCATCTGTTAATGTGGTCCCATTGTCTTGTCAGGTTTTGCTGCTGGATTTGCATACGGGCCAGTTCGATATTGGACTTCAGATGGAAGTTTAGTTACGAGTTGAGAGCGATATTCCTTCTTTTGGGCCTCTACGAGCGATTGCTTTCGATTGATATACTCCTCTAAACTGGTGTGCCGTGCAGTACGGATCTCTGGCCAGGATTAATGAGCAGAAAAACGACGTAGTCTCGTTCTAAACAAGAAGCATCTCTCTCCAAAGGAACGTTTGGTACGAAACGAGTTTACCTCCGAAGGAATCATTTCCCTCTGCTCTCTACTGAACGCCTTCTTTTATAGCTACTTTGAACCAGCTCATTGGAACCCGGAGGCAATTTATTGATTACATACTGTGCTTGCTATGGACAACATGCCGTGGAAAAGTATTGTACGCTCAAGACAACGGCAAGAGGCTGCAGAATTTGATGGAAATTCAAGGCAGCAGTATGTACTTATGAGATAGGCTGCGTTGATTTCGCTACCAAAGGGACAACTGGACAGCGTTTCGAACTGATTTAAGGAGATATTTGCTTGCGAGCGAACACTGTCGGACACTTTGATAAATCTGTTCTGTAAGACGAAGCGGCCTTGCTGCTTGAATATCTTGCTACTGAGAATTACAGAAGGTTGGTAAACTCGTACTGTTGGTTGTACTGGTCATTTTTGCTGTTAAAACTGTTTTGAACCAGGTAGCGCTGAATGCAATGTAACTTAAGGACTTGTACACTTGAAAATTTTTCCGAGTTTGGCTTGTTGTCGTTGCTGTAACTGCTCTGTAGCTAATAAATGATGTTACTTTATACATGCGTGTACGTCTTGTGTCGGATTTTGTAGTGGTGAGCTGATAATTATTATGAAAAGACTTGTATTTCTTGAGTCTTGTAGTAAAGTTTTGGTAGACATTTTCGTTTGGTAAACAATAAGTCCTGTATGCTAATGTTATGCACAAATATTAATGAGGCTCTCAGCCAATCAGAAGGCCGGAAATTAATTGGTTGCCATGGCAACGGGGGTTTTTCGCTAAAAATGGGCCAAAAATCGTTAATGAGATGCTAATGAGGTAGTTACCACTAGTGCGCATGCGCAGTGCATATATTATTTTTAATTTATTCATTATTTTAATTTTGTTTTTTTTTTTTTTTTTTTTTTTTTCATTTTGATTTAATAGTTCCTCCTGTTCCAGCTATTCATGTCGCCTTCTCTGGGGACCTTTTGCCGGGGAATCTTGACCATACTCTCAGAGCAATGACAGGTTCCTTCTGGAGTCCCCCTTCCGCAAGTCCTGACAAGTACTCTTTCAGAGCAATGACAGGGCCCCTTCCAGGGTCCCCCTTCCAGAAGTCCTGACCAGTACCCCATTCAGAGCAATGACAGGTTCTTTCCAGGGTCCCCCTTCCGCAAGTCCTGACAATTGACCCTTTCAGAGCAATGACAGGCCCCCCTTCCAGGGTCCCCCTTCCAGAAGTCCTGACCAATACTCATTAGAGAGTTTTGACAGGCCCCAGTAAGGGTGTCCCCCCCAAGAGAACTTCGACAAGAGTCCCCCACAGTGGAGTTCTTCCCATCGAGATGTCCTCGAGAGGTAAAACCCCGGCACTGCAGCGTCAAGCTTTCAGCATTCTTCACTAAGCTTTCAGCGTAAGAACCGGCGGTTTAAGTTTGACGATGAAGCGAACAAATTCTGGCCTTATTGCTTGCGTTAGCATTCCACATGTGGGACTTTGGATGACGTCATAAGAAAAAGCAATGCGCATGCGTATGAATGGGAGAAAAATAAAAAAAGGTAGAGCCAAGATTCGAACCACGAACCTTCGCCTTAGCTGCTGGGCATCCTACCGACTGTACTAACGCATTACTTGATGCGTTGAAAGTTCAAATTTGTTCTAATTAGAATAAAACTCACGGTTCTTTTGTAGGAGCGGAGCGGTAATTGCTTACATACTAACACGGGAGCGGAAGCAGTGACCGCTCCCGTGCTAACGCGGGAGCAGAAGCGGTAACCGCTCCCGCATCAACGCGGGAACAGGAGCGGTAACCGCTCCTGTACTCACGCGGTAGCAGGATCGGTAACCGCTGCCCATACTAACGCAGGCGCAGGAACGGTAACCGCTCCCGCACGAACGTGTCTACAAGTCCACTTACAGCAGAGCTAACATCAATCAAGCGACGGCTCAGTCGGTAAAACTTAGACTCTGAAGCAAAAGGTTTCAGTTCAAATCCGTATTTTGTTTTTTTTTTTTTTTTTTTCTTTCCTCTCATCTCTGGCAGTTCGAATCCGTATTTCTGTTTTATAATATTTTGATTCTTATTATTGCGGGAGTGTGACCAGGGGCTGGTCTGGATGAAGGTACGGGTGAAGGTTATTCTATTTGAGTCAGTGAATCAGCAAGTGTCTTCATCTCAAGATTTTATTTTGCGCTTCCATACAGGATTACTACAGTACATATAAAAAGTAGCAACCATAAATTTTCACAAAGACAAGTACTTTTACAGAAATATCTGTTCAAATACTGCAATAACTAACTCAAAAGTACATGGATATGTAAGTTAAACAACAACATTTATATGCTGCAGTGGGATAAAGCAATAAAAAAATTACAACTTTCCTAAAATATCATCACAACTGGGTGCTAGGTGGCTATCCCATACATTGTCAATCTGTCTTGAACAGACGCTGCTGTCTCATGGCTAACTGTCCGCTTTGACTTTGTTTCTTTCAGCAGTTCTGTCCAGTAACTCTTGGTTTGGAGTGTTCTATATTTAACATGAAACATGTCATTGAGTTTCTAGTTAGCGCTGGTTCAACTCTGGAACCAAAGAGGACCTTTTGACAGATGCAAATGAGAGATAGTAAATGCTCCATTAAGCAGCAACCCTTGGGTAAATGGCAAGTGGCCACTTAATAGGTGTTGGCTCAATAAAGCATGGTAAAAAGGTCACTTCATATGAAAACAAAGGCAGGGTGCCTTAAAGGCTCGTGACAGCTGCACTATAGCCCTTCCTTTTTTGCCAAAATCTAAAACTCTTGAAAAGTTTAGAAACCTTCCTAGGACTATTACAAGGCTTTTTGTTCTACATTTCTCTTATTTTTCTTCAGCCTTTGATGAGATATAGTGATTATTAGATAGGCCAAAATATTGTAAGGTTATAGCCCATGCTTTTTGCCAAAATTTAGAAACTCTTGGAACTTTCAGAAATCCTTCCTGGGACTATTACAAGACTTTCTGGTATACATTTGTCTTGTTTTTCTTTAGTCATTGACGAGATAAGCGATTATCAGATTAGGCCAAAATATGGTAAGGCTATAGCCCATGCTTTTTGCCAAAATTTAGAAAATCTTGAAATTTTTAGGAAACCTTCCTGGGACCATTACAAAACTTTTTGCTATATATTTGTTTAAATTTGTTTTATTTTATTATTAGGAGCAATATTGTTTTTTACCACAACACACTAGTTTCTCACTCTCTGATTGGTCAATTAACCGTGGTAAATAAGAGTCCAGACGATGTGACGCCAGCTGACGCCAGTGTGTCACGTTTTGCAACGAAATACAGCGAAATTTTCTTGTTCTAAATAGTGTGGTAAAAAACAAATTTGCAGTGGTTTGCCGTGGTATGGACTCTTATTTACCATGATTAACGCCATCACATGGTCAAAATTTGTTGTGGACTCACTCGGCGAAGCGCCTCGTGAGTCCACAACATTTTGACCATGTGATGACGTAAATCGTGGTAAATAAGAGTCCACACCATGGCAAACCACTGGAAATTTATTAAATCTACATACTGTAGCACACATACAACAACAGCAACGACAACAATGACAACTGTAGTATAGAGCTGTGCATGTGTTTTCCAGCCTGTTCTTGGCAGCTGCTTTTATAGGGCCTGCTTTAATTCTGAACATAGCATTAATGTCACACTAGGTAAGCCTTCCACCTTCAGCTTACACAAGTTCCTAATTAAATATTCTGAACATGTACAGGTCAAAGTACCCCACACCAGCTACTTATGCAGAAAAAATTTAGTTGAGTTAGACTGCAACATATTGTTTGATAACCAGGAAGGCTCTGATGAACTTCTTGTTTTTTAAAACCAATATTAATTTGTTTTTTGTTTAAATGTGTTACCAAGTTCAATTTTGAAACCTTTATGGACATTTTGTTGTCTGATAAAGTTTGACAGAGCCTCCCAAACACATGTTTTGTTTCTTTATACAGTCGAACCCATATTTAGTGGCCTAAAACTAATGTCAGAGTATAATACTAAAATTAAAACCCCTATTGAGCGGCCACAATCACCTTTTGGCTGTCCCAATAAGGCTTCTCCTACTGTTTTAATCCTATTATTACAGTAACCACCATTAATTTAATACACACGGTTTGGCTTTGTTTTGAAAAGATAAGAGTCCAAAGCAGAAGGTGACGACCTATAAGAGCACTCAAACACAAGTTCTTGTCAAAGGCTGAAGAAAAATGAGACAAAATGTACAGCAAAGAGTCTTGTAATAGTCCCAGGACGAACAACTACTTCATTATGAAGGACTAAATTTCAACTATCCGCTTACAGCTTGGGTCGCCCCAGACAGACACAACCTTCTTTGCTTAACAATTACACACTTCGCAGCACTCACAATCAGAAGACGCCTTCACTGAAAACAAACAGGAGAATAATGAACACTGCAGGTGTGAATACTTGTTGGTATGCAAATTTCAATTCTAATGAATAAGTTCAAATTCTCCAAAGATCCAAAAATAAAATGTATAAGTTGGATGAGTATCATATGTACACAAGTATGTACATAGTTGTTTAAATTTTGGCAAAAAAAGCATGGGCTATAGCCTTACCATTTTTTTGGCCTAATCTGAGTTGCTATTTATTCTCAAAACTTTCAATTTCCTCTGTGCCTATTCTCTGTATATTTCTGGTCTGACTTGCGAATAGAAGAGATAATACCCTTGCAATAATGAACAATTTAGCTGAAACAGTCAGTACTCCTAAGAACTTACTTGGGCTAACTTAGAATAACCATAATTAAAACTTCACTTTTCCTGAAAAAAAAAAAAAAAAAAAAAAAAAAAAAAAAAAAAAAAAGTCAGTGGAATTGACCAGCCTAATTATAAATTGTGCACCAAATCGATGTAAAATGTTGGTTTAATTTTGGGTGTGCTTTATCAACATTTTCACAGCTGAAATATGATATTTCATCTAGGAATACATATTTTCCTGCGAAATTGTTGTGCTAAAATAGTTAATACAACTGTACTCCTAAGAACTTATTCTAATAATTAGACAATTATTGTTATGTGCCTTGTGTGTTGTACAAATCTAACCAAGTAATACTTTCCTGCAGGTTTTAAGCTACAACAATCTAATTTCTCAAGATTTCTAATTTTGGGGTGTGCTTCCAATGCATACAGTACCAATATTTTCTTGATACAGGAAAAAGCATGCTATAACAGTATATGTAAAAAAAAAAACACCAAAAGGCTAATATGAAGTTAGGATAAAATGCTTTACTAGCATTATGTACCCTACCATTAGGTGTTGATATGAATTCTTAATTTCAACCACAAACAAGTGGCCACATCTTGAAGCTCTCACCTTGCCACACATGTTGATAACATCAACTATACAAGACTCTTCAGCAACTTGATACATGTCCAACCCAATCATAACCAGGATCCTTCAGGGGACTGTAGAGTGAAGAAGGCTTATGTCCAGCACTGCCCACTGATGTGGGTGTCTCTCCTGTTGGAAGCCTAGCAATGAAAATAACAGAATTATGAAACAGATAATAAATAGTTCGCAAGCAAAAAGGAGACTGTGTGCAAAATAATATTTAGTGCAGAAATGTGTTGAAGCTTGTGTTAATGTTTCAATATGCATAGGCATATATATGCAAAGGATCCTAGTATATTAGAGATGACTAAGGTTAAGAGAGTCATCATGGTCTACTTTACTCGAAGCAGATGGTTCACTTTAATTTTCTTGTTTAAAGCTGAAAACGTACATGTACAGAGGATAATGAATATGAATAAATGGGCAAAGCTTTGTGTCTGCTAGACCAACACCACAACCTTGTGTGTCAGTGTTTGGTGGGGGATACTCAAGAATGTGGATTTAAAAGGACAGGATACCATTTCCCTGGCAGATGAACAATAATATGCTTAAATTAGGATATGCACATATGTCGAATATTGTGAACATTTTGGGGACCAGTATGAGCACTAGTACAAGTGTATTAATGCTTCAGTGCTAAAAAAAAATCCAACAAATAATAGATAGCTCATACATCCATTGGCCTATCAGACAACAATTTAGAGGCCTGGGCAGCCCAGTAGTTCATCAAAAGTTTGATTAAGCTAGGATTACCAAATCTTTCTTTCTCTCAACATTGAAGCTAATTGATCAAACTAACTAAAACTCTAACTTGTTCAAGTTTGACACAAATTGGCACAATCATGTTGTGAGCAAAAGGTGTCAGACATGTGCAAATTTTTCCATCAGACTCAGATGTAACATAATCCATGACATGACCTGTCACTAGGCCAAGGTATTCACAAGAAATCCTTTCAATGTACTGGTTGTTTATCAGAAAGTTGTGTTCATGAGTAACAATTATTACTATCATACTCTATTTGCTGGTAATGTCAACTCAACAAAGTGACTAAAAGATATAAATATGAGTGAAAACATTCTATGTATATTGTCTACAGGCCTCCATAGTGTTTAATGACTATGTCTGGGGAATGCTATATAAACTGATGTCTGTCAAAGATTATCTTTAGAATGAAGCAACACAACTTTATAAGTGTCCATACAGGCTGCACCGATAAACCGATGGTCAAACTGAATTTCTGACTTGACTGTCTGACTCAGACGGGTTGTACATGTCTGTGCAGTATATTGAAGTGGTTTCGATAAAGTCGCCCTTATAATGTCGAAATGACTTCACCGTATTCGATACTTCACCCATTGTTCAGAGTGATCAAGTTCCGTTATTACAGAAACCCTGAATATCACACAGATGCAGAAAATTTGCCAGGTAGCTTTCTCAGATTCACTCATTAAACGATTATCAGTGGCAGGAAAATATGTACACATGTTCGGTAAAACAACTACAGCACAAAACGCCTTCATACCTGCATTTCCTGCTCCTCAGTCTTGAGAAACTTGGCCGAAACATCGGTCAACCAACGCTGTGGACTGAAATACAGCTGAAAACATGGCCGTCTATTTACAAACAGATGATCTAGCGGCCGCTGTCAAGCATGCCAGCGGTTCACTCTTGTTCCCAGTAACTCACGATCATAGCCTAACAAAGAATGAACACCTAGACTGGGCATAGACTTTAGTCTGGGAGAAAAATACTTTAGTATGGAAGCGAGGTAGGAGACTCTGGTATAGAGACATATGAGGAAAACATTTTATTGGTCCAAACATTTGGTGGACTACATTGTGTACGTACTTTTCTTGTAACGGAACTGTTAGTTTTGTCGCTGAGTCCCGTTTCATTTTCAATTTTTTACTTGGAATCAGGAATAAAAATGCTTTAACTTACGTTCAAACCTTATTATTCAGTCGTATTGAATGCACAGGAGTCATAAAACCCTCACGAAAGTAATGCCCAAATGCGGCCCAGTGTTGATGTGAGAGTTTTGGGCTTTTGCTTATTTTTGTTTCTAATGCTCTATGCTCCGGAATGGCCGCTTCTCTCTTTTCTCTTGCTTTTTTTCTGGTAGGGCGTTATTTGAATCATATGTGAAAACACGGACTGTTTTTTCCTTTATACATAGGTCGTAAAAAAAAGGTAAGCGTTCACTTGGCAGAAGAAAAATTGAATTCCAACTACTGAACCGTCTAATGATAATATTCAACTTAAATCCCTCGCAGGGTATCAAAATAAGAACGAGAAACTTCCGTCAGAATTAAAAAAAATATTTCAGCTCAGTCGTCTACATTTTGGTATACCTTTCGCTCAAATAGCCACTACAGGTGTAACGGCGGGAGCATATACTGCAGATACGTCCCTTCATCAAGAAAATATCTTCAAGTGCCTCCAGTGTCTGTGTTATGACGCTCCAAGTGATTACTGCGTTCTTGAAGTAATTTGAAATATACCAAAAGGTGGCCGCGACCGCTTTGTACAAGTGGCCGCTTAATGGGGGTTTTATTTACAGTTTTTTCTGACAATCTGTTTCAGGACTTTGATAACTGGCCGCTTAATAGGGGTTCGACTGTACGTCGTTTTGGCTCCAAGCAAAGTCTTGAGGTTCTACAAGCGTTGCAGAAACTGAAAGCAACGAAAGACCTTCAGTTTGCTGTCGTTTCTATTTCAATTTTCCTCCTCGGACTATATATAATTTACCTAACTTTTATAAGCAACTATAATACAGCAGTTGGATAAAAGTTCAACTTCTCTGAAAATTTTGTCTAAAATCTCAAATGTCACTGGGAAATGCTCACCTCACAGATACAGTATTGTTATAACTTCAGGGACATTTTCAATGCCTAGGTTGTCTGGGGTCCAGGTTGGTTTGGCAGCTCACGGCGAATATTGCGTTACTGTTCTTTGGACACTTTGTGTAGTATCTGCTTCAGTACTGTGTCCTTTTACCCATCACACTTTCAATACCTTTGGATATTCTGTAGCTGATTCTGAAATCTGATCATCATTTTTCTCTGACCTTTTACATCTCTCTTGATACGCTGCAGCCAGTATACAGCTTTTTTTTTGTTTCTTCATCACTCCGCTTGCAAAGGTGAATTCCGGCTGGCTTAAGTTCAGTTTTAATAGTGTTATTGTACCCAGTCATAGCATTAGAACTTGTACGTTCATATAGGCAGACAAATCTGCCTTCTTTACGAATTGTTTATGCTAATCTGACAAACCAGCAGCAAATTCAGTGTACAGTAGCCCTGTGTTGTAGCAGTATTCCATAGTCATACACTGCAAGTGCGGAAATAAAAGACCAGCACACATCGTTTAGCAAGACTCACCAAGTGTAAAAAGGGGCTCCCTCACTGATAGATCAATGCCTTGGTTGTTCAAGCAAACCTGTCAGATCTTGTGTGGAAGGGTGGATGATAAGCACCAGTAGACCTCCAACATAGTCACTTGCATGCTACAGTTAGTTTATCACCTGACAATCAAGAAATAGCAATAGAACAGGCATTTCTCTGGCACACTGTAGTAATAGTATTTATGTAGTAGGAATAGGAAGAGCGTTTCTCTACAACAAACATCAAGTTTACCTCATCACATCCTGGAAAAAAAACAATAACTATTCTTTTAACAACAATAACTATTGCGTTTTTAGAGCTGCCTGTGCATTACATCTATTTAGTATCAAACAGTAATGTGCAGTTTGAAATAACTCGTCTTGCTTGTTCAACTGCATAATACACTATAATGCTCATTCAGCTCTAAAAGTTGTTTCTGATCCCAATGTATGATAAACGTCAAGTACAAAGGGGGGAATAGTGAGGAAATGAACGTAAAAAAAAAGAAGCAAAAAAGAAGGGCAGGGCAGAGAGATTGATAGCCATGGCTGAAGCAGAGCACAGCTACAAAGGAGGGAAGACTTGAAGTTACTGCAGATGAATAACTACTCACAGTGTCTTATGAATGATTTGACTGGCTTGCCCATCCCTAGTCTACAGATGTGAATGTGCTGTACTTGCCAGTTAAACATGATGCAAAGCTTGTGGGTGTTGTTCTGAAAGTCAATGTCTAAAATGGTAGCTATAGATAAACAGCAAACAGCCTATAGTACCACCAACATGGCACAAACACCGCTATGTGCTGATAGATTTCATGCTTCCATTAGAAGTCTAATGCTTGATGCATTATTAGCTTCAGCAAAATCTAACATTAAATGTGCACGTGTGCATTGCGGAATTTGGTGTCTACAGTATGTACTGTACATGTGGTAGATGCATTTTGTTAATCAGGACTCCTAGAAGTTCTAAGTTATATGTTTGTTAATCATCTAGGAGAATTCTTGTTGCTGCTTTGTCATGACATTGGACTTTCGGATTGTTAAGTTAATCACCTAGAAATATCAAAAAAGCAAATGGGGGACCCAGGAGCTTACCTAAAAATGCATGACTCATAAATATATACCTGTAGAGCCATACTGCACGGTTAAGTATCTAATAAGATGCATCTTCATTACCACTAGCACAATTAGCCTACCTAAATATAATAAGTATATAAGCAATAAACTACTTTTGGCGGGGAAAATATGCGCGGATAATTGTCCGAGGATATTATCTGTTCCGAGACTAAGCGAAAAGTTGCCCGAGAGCGAAGCTCGAGGGCAGCTGTGAGCTTCGAGGAGCAGATAATGTCCAAGGACAATTATCCGCGCATATTTCCGAAGCCAAAACTAGTTTATTGTCTTTATTATCCTTCAAATATTTCCTCTCGCAGCGCAAATAATGGCGCAGGGACTGTGAGGCTTTTTGGTGCTTTCTGGAACTGCTTTTTCGACCAATAAATTGATGTCCTCCTCAGTAGTCATCTTGTAATGATTTTTGTGACTAAATGAATAGAACTGTGTTTGAATATTGTCAATAAACAGCGTAAGTTCGCCAGACGTCCGCTCACGAGCGGACGTTATTCGGTCACACGTGTCACGATTCCACCAATAACGTGCGGGAGGAAATATTTGATGGTGGGTCATAAAAATGTATAACTGAAGTGATACTTCTGTACCTGTACATTAAGAGCGCCACTGATTCTACCAACAAACCATACAGTACGTTGCTGAGTAGGCTAGTCCTCTTTTAATACATAAAGAAGCCCACAGTTAAAGGGAAGTATATCAAACCAATTGCAAAAATCTCCTTTCAATCCCAGCATGTTTGCCGCAAACGTTTGAGTTCTAACATTTGGTCAACAGCAGTATTATAAAGGTCTAATCCTGGTCTTCACTTGCGCATAAGTATAAGTATAAGCACAAGAGAACGACAGTGGTGACATAAACATAAGACGCCAGAGATGGACAAGTTTGATCCATACATCACTACTCTCGCTCTCTTATGCTTATGCGTTAGTGAGGACCAGGCTCTGAGGAAGAAAGGAAAACTCAAAAGTCAGAGAAAAACCAAGAGAAATATCTAACAACAGCCGCTGTAGGAACAAGAGAGAAGATAGGGCTTATCGAGTGTGCTGGGAACTTAAAAGATACTTCTATAAACAAGCAACGAAACAAATAAATAAATAAACAGCAGGGACAAAATACAGAAACAAGGGTATGTGGAAAATACTCTCATAAACAAACAAACAAACACGGCTTAATTAAGAGAGGATGACAAAATACGTTTTCACCATGTACTGGAAGTAGTGGGATTGGTGAGATTAAGGGACTTACATTGTAGTTTCGTACTGTCATACACTGGTAGATAGCTACACAAACATGTAGGTAGAACAGCAAACATGTACTGTACATGTACGGACTCCAAACAGCACACACCTTATCGTGGGCCTTCTGCGTCGCTTTTACGACCAAACCAATGTAACATTAGTGAGAACGCATGTTTCACTCGGTGTGCTCTTTAATCAAGTCCCAGTTACAACTGTGTATTGTCACTTATGATGGGATCATGTGATACTTATTGATTATGTAATGTTCACGTGATTAGGTCATTACATTCCTCCCCTTTCAGTTGGAAACCTATAATCACATTATTGGTCTATGGTATCTTATAATTGTTTCTAATTTCAATAACAGTAACAGTAACGATTACCTGAATAGCATGTTCACTTTAAGTGTTCTACTTGGAGTAGTCCTTTAATCGACCATCAAATGTTGATTTTGTCTGTCGTTCAGATCTTCTTAGAGCGGGTAAATCTTGCTCTTTTGGTTCCAGCATATGGTCGATGTCCTCGTTGATTGGCTGTTCTTCTGCAGTGGCAGTTGCTTGTTTCTGTTGTTCAGGTGCGCCAGCGTTAGGGTTTTCTTCTATGTTCTGAACATCAGGTGGTGCTGCTGGTGGTACTATCACTCTGTCAGCAGTTTGTGTGGCATTCTGGTTTCCTCGTTTTTGTATTCTCACGGTTCTGAGTGGTTTGAACCTAGATGCGTCTCTGCAGATGACTCTTTCATCCTTTATCCTCTTTGTTACAATCTTCGATCCTTTCGTCTGTGTCACGATGTAGACATATGGCTCATATGGCGTCTGTCCTTTTCTCTTGTGTTCTCGCTTTACCACGACTGCGTCTCCGGCTTTTAGAGTGTGTTCCCTGGTGTTGTGGCGTTTATCGTGGTATTTCTTGCATCTTTCCTTGTAGGTACGGTCTTTCTTTCTGATTTTTTTAAATCTTTGCTGTTGGGAAGTGATCCAGGTTTGTTCTGACTTCTCGGTTCATCAGAAGCTCATATGGTGTTTCGTTAGTTGCTGGATGGGGGGTGCTCCTATATGCTTGCAGCATATCGTAGACTGCTTCGGGGGGGGGGGGGGGGGTCAAGGTTGTCTTGATTTGCGATTGACAAAATCTTGTTTATCAGCTTGTTGAATCCCTCCACCTGGCCTTGAGCTTTGGGATGGATAGGGGTGATACGCTTGTGTTTGAAGCCAGTTTCTTTTGCGAAGTCTGCAAACGCTTGTGAGTTGAATGGTGGGCCTTTATCGGTCTGGAGTGTCTCTGGTACGCCGTGTGTTGAGAACACTTTCTTGAATTTCCCTCTCACTGCTTCGCATGATGTTGATCTTGTGAATTCAACTTCTGGGTATCGTGAGTATTGATCTGTCATTACCAGGGTGTATTCATCAGATGGGAATGGTCCACAGAAGTCTGCTTCAATTGTGGCCCATGGTCGCTGGGGTAGCTCTGTCATCTTAGCTAGCTCTGTATAGTGTGTGTTCGTTGCAATCTGGCATGCAAAGCAGCTCTTTACCGAGTCTTCAATGCCTGGCCACCAGAACTTGTGCCTTATCATTGCTTTTGTCTTTGATAGGCCAAGGTGTCCTTGCTTGTGGGCGATTCGTATGATTTTGTCCCTCAGGTTCGCTGGTGGGATAATCTTGTTCATCCGTAAGATGACGTCGTCTGTTTCGTACAGTTCTGCCTGCAGGTCGATATATGGTTTTAGGTTTGGGTCATTGTTGTTCCAGATTCCCGATTGCATTGCTTTCTTTAGGTGCTGTAGCTCCGTGTCGTCCCTAGTTTCTTCCCTGATCTTGTCAAGGATGTCTAAAGTTTGCGAGAGAGTCGCGCACGACCAGTTCATGGCCTAGCTACCTAACATCCAGAGGACAATTAACAGCTAGTCAGAGTGGAAATAAACAGTGGCATTTCACCGAAACGTCCGTGATTCAAACCACCGACTCGATCTTGAACGCCATTGATAAAAAGCAGTTGACCTCTGTGGTGTTGCTCGATATGAGCAAAGCTTTCGACAGTATAGACCACGAAAGATTCTTAACCAAACTTCAAGACGTCGGTGCCTCCCCCGCTAGCATACAGTGGTCCCGCAGTTACCTGTCGCCACGATACCAAGTTGTACGGATCCACACGACCACCTCCGATAGACTTCCTGTGTCCCGCAAGGAAGTGTCCTTGGCCCCATACTGTTCAACATCTACGTAAACGATCTACCATCGGAGGACTGCTCGCCACAGTACTACGTTGACGACACCAAACTATCGTTTGTCCTTCAGTGTTCGGGATCAGCATAATGCTGTTAGTGAACTGAACCAGGATCTGCTGAGAATCCACAACTGGTGATTTAACAATCAACTTCTGCTAAATCCGGACAAAACAAAGCTATTGATCTGCGGTAGCCGCCAAATGTCGGCCAAAGTAGAGAACTTTACTCTCTCTCTCTTAAAGAAGGAACTTCCCCCAGTTAAGACAGCAAAGGACCTCGGGCAAACACTCGACTCAAGTTTAACCTATAATGATCATATATTATCTACTGTATCGGCCTGTATGTCCCGATTAGGTCAAATCAATCGTGTTAAGCATTCCTTTGATAAACATACTGTAGCCATAATTATCAACGCGTTAGTCTTTAGCAAGTTATTTTGTTGTTCAAGTGTATGGAGTAACACCACCGAGGCCAACTTGGACAAAGTTCAAACAGTGCAAAATTTTGCCTGCCGCATTATTAGCGGCGCAAGGAAATTCGACCACGTGACTCCTCTCTTAAAGTACTTGCGCTGGTTGCCAGCGAGACAACACCTATACTACCGCGATGCTATCGCCTCATTCAAATGTATGACAGGGCGCGCTCCACGATATTTAAACCAGCCAATTCATCCAACGCTCAGATGTATCAAAACGGACGACAAGGAACTCGCAGAAGCTAAACATTCCGTTATTTAGATCTGCCACCGGGCAGAGAACGTTTTACTATAGAACAGTCACCATGTGGAACAATTTGAAGCCGGCACTTAAACTCTGTGAGACATTGCCACAGTTTAGGGGAGCACTAAAAAGAGACCTGCTACACCAATTTCTAGAAGAATAGTATAGTTTTTAGAAGAATAGCATGATTGAGCATACTTTTACCCTTACCTTAGATTATTGTAATTTTATCTTTTACCTCTTATCCTTTTATACCCTTTTTGGAACAGCATAATTTGTTACTTCACTTTTGTAATTATATTTTATCATCCTCCATATTATGTATTTAAGCTTATAGACCCACCTTTGTATTACTATTAGAATATTATATTGTAATTGGTTGTTGAAAAGCCCCACTGGGGAACAGCTAATAAAATATGTATGTATGTACATACTCCCAGGATGTCGTCCCTAGTTTCTTCTCTGATCTTGTCAAGGATGACTGCG
The DNA here is from genome assembly GCA_964036295.1 of Plumapathes pennacea. Taxonomy (NCBI): domain Eukaryota; kingdom Metazoa; phylum Cnidaria; class Anthozoa; order Antipatharia; family Myriopathidae; genus Plumapathes; species Plumapathes pennacea. Next base: position 19,294,471 of record OZ038465.1, on the reverse strand, counting down.
TGGTCAATTGTCGTGACTGCTCTGACATGCTGCTCTACTCCGGTTGTTTCTGTCTCTGGTAGAGGGTGCCTTGACATGTAATCTGTCATGTTCTCTTTCCCAGGTATATGGATCATAGCGAAGTCCAGATTCTGCACCTTCATGATGAGTCTCTCTATCCTTGGTGGGAGCTTTGCTTGAGGATTATTGAACAGCGGCAGTAGGGGTTTGTGGTCGGTAGCTAGTTGGAAGTGTTTCCCTTCAAGCACTAGGTACATCTGTAGTCTGGATGTAGTAAATTCCGCTGCAAGAGTTTCTCTTTCAATCTGGGAGTAACGGCTTTCTGTCTCTGTGAGGGTGCGACTCACACAGTGCGTAGGTTGGTATCCATTCTGTGTCTTTTGGAATGATCCACCAGATACTCTATCATTCAAGATATGTGGGCATTTTAAAATGGTCATAGAGTACCTGCTTAATATTGTTTCCCGGACAATGTTTCCAGATCATACAGAACAATGTTGTGATCAAACGTCACCAGCAGCTTTTCCCAAGTTCCCATAACAGGAAGCGTGTAGAATCTCTCCACTGCCAAGACCTGTCTCATCTCTGTGCGTTAGGACAGACTCTGAGTGAACACACTGGGCTTGAGGCAGACTCCACACTCTCAGAGCACCTGTTGTCAGCTGCAAACAAAACCAAGAGGCATTAACAAACAACGACAGTGCAATATCCTGTCTTGAGTCAATTTTCCCTGATCAAGGGCTTCCTCCTCCGACTATGTATAATTAACCTAACTTTTATCAGTAACTCTGACAATACAGCACTTGGATAAAAGTTCAACTTTCCTGAAAATTTTGTCTAAGATCTCAAATGGAGGTGGTTGCTCACGGGAATTTCTCACCGCGAAAGGCTTAGTCAGATCCAGTTTGAGCCACAATCTGCAATGCCAAATATTGCGGATTTCTTGACTGTGTAACACTTGAGTTGTAAGACACTAACCCTGTATCCTGTTGTACAGTGGGGCGAACACTTTCGTCCGCCATTGAGGAACGCGGGCTCGAGATTTTCAGCGGACTACAAGCTCGTCCCCACCCCCTCCCGCAGTCTGATTATATTATGTCAGCGGTCGCCCCACTGTATTAATAACTAACCAAACGTGAAGCAGCGGTAATTTTCGCGTTGTTATGGTTTCTTTCTAGTTGCCGTTTTCTGTGTTCGTGTTAGGTAGCAGCGCTCCAAAATGTAAATAAAAAAAGATGATTTGTGAATGACTCGTTACCAGCTTCCCGTAGAGGTTCACCTCAGACCCCTCGGGGGAATGGGGACCAGCAACCTTAAGCCCCTTGGGGGAATGGGGACCAGCAACCTCAGACCCTTGGGGGAATGGGGACCAGCAACCTCAGGCTCCTTGGGAGAATGGGGACCAGCAACCTCAGACCCTTGGGGGAATGGGGACCAGCAACCTCAGGCTCCTTGGGAGAATGGGGACCAGCAACCTCAGACCCTTGGGGGAATGGGGACCAGCAACTTCAGACCCTTGGGGGAATGGGGACCAGCAACTTCAGACCCTTGGGGGAATGGGGGCCAGCAAAGTCATGGGACACTTAGCTTTTTATCTGAAAATGATGACACTTTCACACTTCCCGCCCCCCTCCCCCCATACAATGTTGACTGAGTGTGCTCAAAGTGCACACTCTTTAAGCAACACTGTATAGGGGGTGGGAGAAGCCGCTTTTGTTGTTGAACAAGAGTGATGGTGAAAAAATAGCAATTTTGCAGAGTGTCCCACATACTTTTGACCAGGATTGTAGTCTAGATGGATATGCATTTGCCCATGTTATATTTCCATATTGTAGATAAGTATATACCAAAATGTAATATAAATTTTTCAAAATTGTGGAAAAAAGTGTCTTGCTCCACATTGGATTCCACATACTTTCAACATTTTGTTTGCTGTATGTTTGATATGTTGTTTCCAACTAAGATTTGAGTCTACAGTTTGTATATACCAAGAAATTTTGTTGATTCTACCTCTTTTATATCATTTCCCTCAGTTCGTAATTCTATTGATTGATTAAGTTTTTAATGGGAGGTTTTATGGAATCTTTTTCTGACGTCAGGGAATGGCGTCTACGCTTTTGCTGCATCGCCGTCAAACTTACTTGATTTTCCAGTATAATTTGTTTTGTACGCTGCGGGGTGAATTGTTTCCAAACACTATCGATGAAAATTGAATACAGTCAACTCTCTCAAAGCGGACAACAAATTTGGTCTCTGTCGAATTTCACTTGGTTCTCTGTAACTGAACTCTCTCTAAGGCGGACAGCAAGTTTGGTCTCTGTCGAATTTCACTTGGTTCTCTGTAAATGAACTCTCTAAAGTGGACAGTAAATTTGGTCTCTGCCGAATTTCACTTGGTTCTCTGTAACTGAACTCTCTCTAAGGCGGACAACAAATTTGGTCTCTGTCGAATTTCATTTGGTTCTCTGTAACTGAACTCTCTATAAAGCGGACAGTAAATTTGGTCTCTGCCGAATTTCACTTGGTTCTCTGTAACTGAACTCTCTCTAAGGCGGACAACAAATTTGGTCTCTGTCGAATTTCACTTGGTTCTCTGTAACTGAACTCTATCTAAGGCGGACAACAAATTTGGTCTCTGTCGAATTTCATTTGGTTCTCTGTAACTGAACTCTCTCTAAGGCGGACAGCAAATTTGGTCTCTGCTGAATTTCACTTGGTTCTCTGTAACTGAACTCTCTCTAAGCAAAGATTTTGCAGAATCAAAGGAGGGAATTGACGACGCGGTGGATCAAGAAGCAGCAAAATCGTCCCTCAAACTAAAGTTAGCGAAATCAAGAACCAAAATCAGAAAAATTACGCCTAAAAAATGGTTCGATAGAGACTGTAATATAAAAAGAATCGCCCTACGCCGATTAGCTAACCAAAAACACCGTGAACCTCTAAATACGTCTATTCGCGAATCATACCATGACGCTTTGAAGCAATACAAGCAACTCTTAGCCTCTAAACAAAAAGCCTTTCATGATAACAAAATTCAACAACTAAAAGATATTCCAAACTCATCAAACTCTCAAACGTTTTGGGACATCATTAAGTCTATGAATGATGACATTAGCGATAAAAAGATCCCGCCTATCTCCGAAAATCAATGGCTTCACCATTTCGAATCCCTTCATTCAGAAATGAAAAACAATCAAAAACAGGAGGAAATTGTAAAAGATTTGACAGCGATGGAACAAAATGCACACGGTCAGACCTTCTTGAACGAACCCATCACCGAAAGAGAAATACAGGACACTATCAGAAAACTAAAGAACAAAAAAGCAGCATTTTCCGACAAAATAAAGAACGAAATGATTAGGGCCGGTCTGAACTCTCTAATGCCCATTTACAAGAAATTATTCAATCTCATACTGAAATCCGGAATATTTCCTGATAGCTGGTGCCAAGGCCTAATAACACCAATATTTAAATCTGGAAAGAAAGACGATCCCAACAATTACAGAGGAATTTGCGTATCAAGCTGCCTTGGAAAATTCTTTTGTTCAATCTTGAACCATAGGCTTCTTTCCTTCGTAGACGAAAGAAGCCTTCTACATCCCTCCCAGATTGGGTTTTTACCTGGTCACCGCACTGTAGACCACGTCCTAACATTGAGGACCCTGATTGATAAACACGTAAATCACCGAAAAGAACCAATTTACGCCTGTTTTGTTGACTTTAAAAAAGCTTTTGATTCAATCTGGCACCAGGGATTACTCTACAAATTACTTTCCTCTGATATCAATGGCACTTTTTACAATCTAATTAAAGACCTATACTCCAAATCAAACTGCAGTATCAAACTAGGCCAGCATAAAACGGAATCTTTCAAATACCTAAGAGGTGTCAGGCAGGGCTGTATCTTAAGCCCTCTTTTGTTCAATCTTATTTAAACGATCTTCCTTTTTTGCTAGATAATACTAAATCATCTGATCCACTAGTCTTGCCTAATGGAGTCAAATTAAACTCGCTTCTATATGCGGAAAATCTCATTATTTTATCACGATCCCAACAGGGTTTACAAAATTGTCTGAATAAGCTACAATCTTTCTGCAATGACTGGAAATTGACTGTGAACCTGAAGAAAACTAAGACTATGATTTTTCAGAAGAAGGTTAGGAAACCATCAAATGCAATACTTCATCTTAATGGACAGGAAATCGAATCGACTCACGAATACACCTACCTTGGTGTTAAACTAACCCCATCTGGAAATTTTAGCATTACTCATGAGCAACTTCGTGAGAAAGTTATGCACTCTTTCTTTGGTCTTCGTAAATATATCGAAATCAGCACCTTACCACCCACTTCTTGCTTCGAAAATCTTTGACACGATGATAGCTCCAATCTTAACATACAATAGTGAGGTTTGGGGTGCTTATACAAAACCAGACTTCAATCACTGGGACTCTTGCCCAATCGAAAAAGTTCACCTCCGTTTTTGTAAATCATACCTAAACACGAACAAAAAAGCAAGTAATATTGCCTGTAGAGCCGAGCTAGGCAGGTACCCTCTCAAATTAATAAATTTCCACTGGTTTGCCGTGGTGTGGACTCTTATTTACCACGATTTACGTCATCACATGGTCAAAATGTTGTGGACTCACGAGGCGCTTCGCCGAGTGAGTCCGCAACTAATTTTGACCATGTGATGACGTAAATCGTGGTAAATAAGAGTCCACACCACGGCAAACCAGTGGAAATTTGTTTTTTACCACAACATTTAGAAATATACAGGAAACTTTCGTTGTATTTCGCTGCAAAACGTGACATGCTGGCGTCAGCATCGTTGTCTGGACTCTTATTTATCACGGTAAATCGACCAATCAGAGAGCGAGAAACTAGTGTGTTGTGGTAAAAATATCTATTGACCAGAGAATATTGAATTATGTTTTACACCTGAAAGCACAACCCGAATCAACAATTGTACACCAGGCCTTTAAAATATCAAAACAACTACACTCCATAGGTCGTGACGGTTTTTATACAAATATTACAAATCTTCTCAAGCCACACAAACTGACTATTGACAATATATTGACTAAAAGTGACATTACCAAGGTAATCACAAATACTAAATCAGCCTACTTTGACTTTTTTGAAAATAAGCTCAAACATTCCACAAAACTTCAATTCTACAACGCCCTCAAATCAGACTATAACTGTGAACAATATCTAGAATATATTGATAACGAAATCGAGAGAAAATATTACACAAAATTCAGGATTAGCAATCATATATTAATGATAGAAACTGGACGATACATCAATACAAGCAAAGAAAATAGAAAATGTCCAGTCTGTGATCTGGACGAAATCGAAAACGAAATATCATTTAATCTCATCATGCAAATGTTATGAAGTATCTCGAGCTATCCTCCTCAAGAATCTTAGAAATTTAGCAAACATTGAACCCTCCTCAAATCTCAATAATGACTTTATACTAGAAATCGTGAAGTCCAAAGACCCAATTGTTATCAGATTAATAGCAAAGTTTTTATCTTCGTGTTTCTATTTACATGATTAGAAACTTCAACATAATTAGATAGCTATGAATATATATATATTATATCTTATACCTTGTTACTGTTATAAAAATAGGCTTTAGCAATACCCCATTGTAAAGGCATGAAGGTCATGCCAATAAAGCTCTTGTCACTCACTCTGTAACTGAACTCTCTCTAAGGCGGACAATAAATTTGGTCTCTGCCGAATTTCACTTGGTTCTCTGTAACTAAACTCGCTCTAAGGCGGACAGTAAATTTGGTCTCTGTCGAAATTCACTTGGTTCTCTGTAACTGAACTCTTTCTACGGCGGACAGTAAATTTGGTCTCTAACCGAATTTCACTTGGTTCTCTGTAACTAAACTTTCTCTACGGCGGACAGTAAATGTGGTCTCTGCCGAATTTCACTTGTTTCTCTCTAACTGAACTCTCTCTAAGGCGGACAGTAAACTTGCTCTCTGTCGAAATCCACTTGGTTCTCTGTAACTGAACTCTCTCTACGGCGGCCAGTAAATGTGGTCTCTGCCGAATTTCACTTGTTTCTCTCTAACTGAACTCTCTCTAAGGCGGACAGTAAATTTGGTCCCTGCTGAATTTCACTTGGTTCTCTGTAAATAAACTCTCTCTAAGGCGTACAGTAAATTTGGTCTCTGCTGAAATTCACTTGTTTATCTGTACCTGAACTCTCTCTAAGGCGGACAGTAAATTTGGTCTCTGTGGAATATCACTTGGTTCTCTGTAACTGAGCTCTCTCCAAGGCGGACAGTAAATTTGGTCCCTGCCGAATTTCATTTGTTTCTCTGTAACTGAGCTCTCTCTAAGGCGGACAGTAAGTTTGGTCCCTGCCGAATTTCACTTGCTTCTCTGTAACTGAACTCGCTCTAAGGCGGACAGTAAATTTGGTCTCTGCCGAAATTCACTTGGTTCTCTGTAACTGAACTCTCTCTAAGGCGGACAACAATTTTGGTCCCTGTCGAATTTCACTTGTTTCTCTGTAACTGAACTCTCTCTAAGGCGGACAACAAATTTGTTCTCTGCTGAATTTCACTTGTTTCAATGTAACTGAACTCTCTCTAAGGCGGACAGTAAATTTGGTCTCTGCCGAATTTCACTTGTTTCTCTGTAACTGAACTCTCTCTAAGGCGGACAGTAAATTTGCTCTCTGTCGAAAATCACTTGTTTCTCTGTAACTGAACTCTCTCTAAGGCGGACAACAAATTTGGTCTCTCCCGAAATTCTCTTGGTTCTCTGTAACTGAACTCTCTCTAAGGCGGACAACAAATTTGGTCTCTGTCGAATTACACTTGTTCCTCTGTAACTGAATTCTCTCTAAGGCGGACAACAAATTTGATCTCTGCTGAATTTCACTTGTTTCTCTGTAACTGAACTCTATCTAAGGCGGACAGTAATTTCGGTCTCTGCCGAATTTCTCTTGGTTCTCTGTAACTGAACTCGCTCTAAGGCGGACAGTAAATTTGGTCTCTGCCGAATTTCACTTGGTTCTCTGTAACTGAACTCTCTCTAAGGCGGACAACAATTTTGGTCCCTGTCGAATTTCACTTGTTTCTCTGTAACTGAACTCTCTCTAAGGCGGACAACAAATTTGTTCTCTGCTGAATTTCACTTGTTTCAATGTAACTGAACTCTCTCTAAGGCGGACAGTAAATTTGGTCTCTGCCGAAATTCACTTGTTTCTCTGTAACTGAACTCTCTCTAAGGCGGAAAGTAAATTTGCTCTCTGTCGAAATTCACTTGTTTCTCTGTAACTGAACTCTCTCTAAGGCGGACAACAAATTTGGTCTCTCCCGAATTTCTCTTGGTTCTCTGTAACTGAACTCTCTCTAAGGCGGACAGTAAATTTGGTCTCTGCTGAATTTCACTTGTTTCTATGTAACTAAACTCTCTCTAAGGCGGACAACAAATTTGGTCTCTGTCGAATTTCACTTGGTTCCCTGTAACTGAACTCTCTCTAAGGCGGACAACAAACTTGGTCTCTGTCGAATTTCACTTGGTTATCTGTAACTGAACTCTCTCTAAAGCGGACAACAAATTTGGTCTCTGTCGAATTACACTTGTTCCTCTGTAACTGAATTCTCTCTAAGGCGGACAACAAATTTGGTCTCTGCTGACTTTCACTTGTTTCTCTGTAACTGAACTCTCTCTAAGGCGGACAGTAAATTCGGTCTCTGCCGAATTTCACTTCGTTCTCTGTAACTAAACTCGCTCTAAGGCGGACAATAAATTTGGTCTCTGTCGAAATTCACTTGGTTCTCTGTAACTGAACTCTTTCTACGGCGGACAGTAAATTTGGTCTCTAACCGAATTTCACTTGGTTCTCTGTAACTAAACTCTCTCTACGGCGGACAGTAAATGTGGTCTCTGCCGAATTTCACTTGTTTCTCTCTAACTGAACTCTCTCTAAGGCGGACAGTAAACTTGCTCTCTGTCGAAATCCACTTGGTTTTCTGTAACTGAACTCTCTCTACGGCGGCCAGTAAATGTGGTCTCTGCCGAATTTCACTTGTTTCTCTCTAACTGAACTCTCTCTAAGGCGGACAGTAAATTTGGTCCCTGCTGAATTTCACTTGGTTCTCTGTAAATAAACTCTCTCTAAGGCGTACAGTAAATTTGGTCTCTGCTGAATTTCACTTGTTTATCTGTACCTAAACTCTCTCTAAGGCGGACGGTAAATTTGGTCTCTGTGGAATATCACTTGGTTCTCTGTAACTGAACTCTCTCCAAGGCGGACAGTAAATTTGGTCCCTGCCGAATTTCATTTGTTTCTCTGTAACTGAGCTCTCTCTAAGGCGGACAGTAAGTTTGGTCCCTGCCGAATTTCACTTGGTTCTCTGTGACTGAACTCGCTCTAAGGCGGACAGTAAATTTGGTCTCTGCCGAATTTCACTTGGTTCTCTGTAACTGAACTCTCTCTAAGGCGGACAACAAATTTGTTCTCTGCTGAATTTCACTTGTTTCAATGTAACTGAACTCTCTCTAAGGCGGACAGTAAATTTGGTCTCTGCCGAATTTCACTTGTTTCTCTGTAACTGAACTCTCTCTAAGGCGGACAGTAAATTTGCTCTCTGTCGAAATTCACTTGTTTCTCTGTAACTGAACTCTCTCTAAGGCGGACAACAAATTTTGTCTCTGTCGAATTTCACTTGGTTCCCTGTAACTGAACTCTCTCTAAGGCGGACAACAAACTTGGTCTCTGTCGAATTTCACTTGGTTCTTTGTAACTGAACTCGCTCTAAGGCGGACAGTAAATTTGGTCTCTGTCGAAATTCACTTGGTTCTCTGTAACTGAACTCTTCCTACGCCGGACAGTAACTTTGGTCTCTAACCGAATTTCACTTGGTTCTCTGTAACTAAACTCTCTCTACGGCGGACAGTAAATGTGGTCTCTGCCGAATTTCACTTGTTTCTCTGTAACTGAACTCTCTCTAAGACGGACAGTAAATTTGCTCTCTGTCGAAATTCACTTGTTTCTCTGTAACTGAACTCTCTCTACGGCGGACAGTAAATGTGGTCTCTGCCGAATTTCACTTGTTTCTCTCTAACTGAACTCTCTCTAAGGCGGACAGTAAATTTGCTCCCTGCTGAATTTCACTTGGTTCTCTGTAAATATACTCTCTTTAAGGCGTACAGTAAATTTGGTCTCTGCTGAATTTCACTTGTTTATCTGTACCTGAACTCTCTCTAAGGCGGACAGTAAATTTGGTCTCTGTGGAATATCACTTGGTTCTCTGTAACTGAACTCTCTCCAAGGCGGACAGTAAATTTGGTCCCTGTCGAATTTCATTTGTTTGTCAGTAACTGAGCTCTCTCTAAGACGGACAGTAAATTTGGTTCCTGCCGAATTTCACTTGGTTCTCTGTAACTGAACTCTCCCTAAGGGTGACAGTAAGTTTGGTCCCTGCCAAATTTCACTTGCTTCTCTGTAAGTGAACTCGCTCTAAGGCGGACAGTAAATTTTGTCTCTGCCGAATTTCACTTGGTTCTCTGTAATTGAACTCTCTCTAAGGCGGACAACAATTTTGGTCCATGTCGAATTTCACTTGTTTCTCTGTAACTGAACTCTCTCTAAGGCGGACAACAAATTTGTTCTCTGCTGAATTTCACTTGTTTCAATGTAACTGAACTCTCTCTAAGGCGGACAGTAAATTTGGTCTCTGCCGAATTTCACTTGTTTCTCTGTAACTGAACTCTCTCTAAGGCGGACAGAAAATTTGCTCTCTGTCGAAATTCACTTGTTTACCTGTAACTGAACTCTCTCTAAGGCGGACAACAAAATTGGTCTCTCCCGAATTTCATTTGTTTCTCTGTAACTGAACTCTCTCTAAGGCGGATAGTAAATTTGGTCCTTGCTGAATTTCACTTGGTTCTCTGTAATTGAACTCTCTCTAAGGCGGACAGTAAATTTGGTCTCTGCTGAATTTCACTTGTTTCTATGTAACTGAACTCTCTCTAAGGCGGACAACAAATTTGGTCTCTGTCGAATTTCACTTGGTTCCCTGTAACTGAACTCTCTCTAAGGCGGACAACAAACTTGGTCTCTTTCGAATTTCACTTGGTACTCTGTAACTGAACTCTCTCTAAGGCGGACAACAAATTTGGTCTCTGTCGAATTACACTTGTTCCTCGGTAACTGAAGTCTCTTTAAGGCGGACAACAAATTTGGTCTCTGCTGAATTTCACTTGTTTCTCTGTAACTGAACTCTCTCTAAGGCGGACAGTAAATTCGGTCTCTGCCGAATTTCACTTGGTTCTCTGTAACTGAACTCGCTCTAAGGCGGACAGTAAATTTGGTCTCTGTCGAAATTCATTTGGTTCTCTGTAACTGAACTCTCTCTAAGGCGGACAGTAAATTTGGTCTCTGCCGAATTTCACTTGGCTCTCTGTAACTGAACTCTCTCTACGGCGGACAGTAAATGTGGTCTCTGCCGAATTTCACTTGTTTTTCTCTAACTGAACTCTCTCTAAGGCGCACATTAAATTTGCTCTCTGTCGAAATTCACTTGTTTCTCTGTAACTGAACTCTCTCTAAGGCGGACAACAAATTTGGTCTCTGCCGAATTTCATTTGTTTCTCTGTAACTGAACACTCTCTAAGGCGGACAGTAAATTTTGTCTCTTTCGAATTTCACTTGGTTATCTGTAACTGAATTCTCTCTAAGGCGGACAGTAAATTTAGTCTCTGCTGAATTTCACTTGGTTCTCTGTAAATAAACTCTCTCTAAGTCGTACAGTAAATTTGGTCTCTGCTGAATTTCACTTTGTTCTCTGTAACTGAACTCTCTCTAAGGCGGACAGTAAATTTTGTCTCTTTCGATCTTCACTTGGTTATCTGTAACTGAATTCTCTCTAAGGCGGACAGTAAATTTTGGTCTTTGCCAAATTTCATTTGGTTCTCTGTAACTGAATTCTCTCTAAGGCGGACAACAATTTTGGTCCCTGACGAATTTCACTTGTTTCACTGTAACTGAACTCTCTCTAAGGCGGACAGTAAATTTGGTCCCTGCCGAATTTCATTTGTTTCTCTGTAACTGAGCTCTTTCTAAGGCGGACAGTAAATTTGGTTCCTGCCAAATTTCACTTGGTTCTCTGTAACTAAACTCTCTCTAAGGCGGACAGTAAGTTTGGTCCCTGCCGAATTTCACTTTGTTCTCTGTAACTGAACTCTCTCTAAGGCGGACAGTAAATTTTGTCTCTTTCGAATTTCACTTGGTTATCTGTAACTGAATTCTCTCTAAAGCGGACAGTAAATTTAGTCTTTGCCAAATTTCATTTGGTTCTCTGTAACTGAACTCTCTCTAAGGCGGACAACAATTTTGGTCCCTGTCGAATTTCACTTGTTTCACTGTAACTGAACTCTCTCTAAGGCGGACAACAATTTTGGTCTCTGCCGAATTTCATTTCTTTCTCTGTAACTGAACTCTCTCTAAGGCGGACTGTAAATTTTGTCCCTGCTGAATTTCACTTGGTTCTCTGTAAATGAACTCTCTTTAAGGCGTACAGTAAATTTCGTCTCTGCTGAATTTCACTTTTTTATCTGTAACTGAACTCTCTCTAAGGCTTACAGTAAATTTGGTCTCTGCCGAATTTCACTTGTTTCTCTGTAACTGAACTCTCTCTATGGCGGACAGTAAATTTGCTCTCTGTGGAATATCATTTGATTCTCTGTAACTGAACTCTCTCTAAGGCGTAGAGTAAATTTGGTCTCTGTCGAATTACACTTGTTTCTCTGTAATTGAACTCTCTCTAAGGCGGACAGTAAATTTGCTTTCTGCTGAATTTCACTTGTTTTTCTGTAACTGAACTCTCTCTAAGGCGGACAATAAATTTGGTCTCTGCTGAATTTCACTTGTTTCTCTGTAACTGAACTCTCTCTAAGGCGGACAGTAAACTCGGTCTCTGCCGAATTTCACTTGTTTCTATGTAACTGAACTCTCTCTAAGACGGACAACAAATTTGGTCTCTGTCGAATTTCACTTGGTTCCCTGTAACTGAACTCTCTCTAAGGCGGACAACAAACTTGGTCTCTTTCGAATTTCACTTGGTACTCTGTAACTGAACTCTCTCTAAGGCGGACAACAAATTTGGTCTATGTCGAATTACACCATTTCCTCGGTAACTGAATTCTCTTTAAGGCGGACAACAAATTTGGTCTCTGCTGAATTTCACTTGTTTCTCTGTAACTGAACTCTCTCTAAGGCGGACAGTAAATTCGGTCTCTGCTGAATTTCACTTGGTTCTCTGTAACTGAACTCGCTCTAAGGCGGACAGTAAATTTGGTCTCTGTCGAAATTCATTTGGTTCTCTGTAACTGAACTCTCTCTAAGGCGGACAATAAATTTGGTCCCTGCTGAATTTCACTTTGCTCTCTGTAACTGAACTCTCTCTACGGCGGACAGTAAATGTGGTCTCTGCCGAATTTCACTTGTTTCTCTCTAACTGAACTCTCTCTAAGGCGCACAGTAAATTTGCTCTCTGTCGAAATTCACTTGGTTCTCTGTGACTGAACTCTCTCTAAGGCGGACAACAAATTCGGTGTCTGCCGAATTTCATTTGTTTCTCTTTAACTGAACACACTCTAAGGCGGACAGTAAATTTAGTCTCTGCTGAATTTCACTTGGTTCTCTGTAAATAAACTCTCTCTAAGTCGTACAGTAAATTTGGTCTCTGCTGAATTTCACTTGTTTATCTGTAACTGAACTCTCTCTAAGGCGGACAGTAAATTTGGTCTCTGTGGAATATCACTTGTTTCTCTGTAACTGAACTCTCTCTAAGGCGGACAGTAAATTTGGTCCCTGCCGAATTTCATTTGTTTCTCTGTAACTGAGCTCTCTCTAAGGCGGACAGTAAATTTCGTTCCTGCCGAATTTCACTTGGTTCTCTGTAACTGAACTTTCTCTAAGGCGGACAGTAAGTTTGGTCCCTGCCGAATTTCACTTGCTTCTCTGTAACTGAATTCGCTCTAAGGCAAACAGTAAATTTTGTCTATGTCGAATTTCACTTGGCTCTCTGTAACTGAACTCTCTCTACGGCGGACAGTAAATTTGGTCCCTGCCGAATTTCATTTGTTTCTCTGTAACTGAGCTCTTTCTAAAGGGGACAGTAAATTTGGTTCCTGCCAAATTTCACTTGGTTCTCTGTAACTAAACTCTCTCTAAGGCGGACAGTAAGTTTGGTCCCTGCCGAATTTCACTTTGTTCTCTGTAACTGAACTCTCTCTAAGGCGGACAGTAAATTTTGTCTCTTTCGATCTTCACTTGGTTATCTGTAACTGAATTCTCTCTAAGGCGGACAGTAAATTTAGTCTTTGCAAAATTTCATTTGGTTCTCTTTAACTGAACTCTCTCTAAGGCGGACAACAATTTTGGTCCCTGTCGAATTTCACTTGTTTCACTGTAACTGAACTCTCTCTAAGGCGGACAACAAATTTGGTCTCTGCCGAATTTCATTTCTTTCTCTGTAACTGAACTCTCTCTAAGGCGGACAGTAAATTTTGTCCCTGCTGAATTTCACTTGGTTCTCTGTAAATGAACTCTCTTTAAGGCGTACAGTAAATTTCGTCTCTGCTGAATTTCACTTTTTTATCTGTAACTGAACTCTCTCTAAGGCGGATAGTAAATTTGGTCTCTGTGGAATATCACTTGGTTCTCTGTAACTGAACTCTCTCTAAGGCGGACAGTAAATTTGGTCCCTGCCGAATTTCACTTGGTTCTCTGTAACTGAACTCTCTCTAAGGCGGACAACAAATTTGGTCTCTGTCGAATTACACTTGTTTCTCTGTAATTGAACTCTCTCTAAGGCGGACAGTAAATTTGGTCCTTTCTGAATTTCACTTCTTTCTCTGTAACTGAACTCTCTCTAAGGCGGACAGTAAATTCGGTCTCTGCCGAATTTCACTTGTTTCTATGTAACTGAACTCTCTCTAAGGCGGACAACAAACTTGGTCTCTGTCGAATTTCACTTGGTACTCTGTAACTGAACTCTCTCTAAGGCGGACAACAAAATTGGTCTCTGTCGAATTACACTTGTTCCTCGGTAACTGAATTCTCTTTAAGGCGGACAACAAATTTGGTTTCTGCTGAATTTCACTTGTTTCTCTGTAACTGAACTCTCTCTAAGGCGGACAGTAAATTCGGTCTCTGCTGAAATTCATTTGTTTCTCTGTAACTGAACTCGCTCTAAGGCGGACAGTAAATTTGGTCTCTGTCGAAATTCATTTGGTTCTCTGTAACTGAACTCTCTCTAAAACGGACAGTAAATTTGGTCCCTGCTGAATTTCACTTTGCTCTCTGTAACTGAACTCTCTCTACGGCGGACAGTAAATGTGGTCTCTGCCGAATTTCACTTGTTTCTCTCTAACTGAACTCTCTCTAAGGCGCACAGTAAATTTGCTCTCTGTCGAAATTCACTTGTTTCTCTGTAACTGAACTCTCTCTAAGGCGGACAACAAATTCGGTGTCTGCCGAATTTCATTTGTTTCTCTTTAACTGAACACACTCTAAGGCGGACAGTAAATTTAGTCTCTGCTGAATTTCACTTGGTTCTCTGTAAATAAACTCTCTCTAAGTCGTACAGTAAATTTGGTCTCTGCTGAATTTCACTTGTTTATCTGTAACTGAACTCTCTCTAAAACGGACAGTAAATTTGGTCTCTGTGGAATATCACTTGGTTCTCTGTAACTGAACTCTCTCTAAGGCGGACAGTAAATTTGGTCCCTGCCGAATTTCATTTGTTTCTCTGTAAATGAGCTCTCTCTAAGGCGGACAGTAAATTTCGTTCCTGCCGAATTTCACTTGGTTCTCTGTAACTGAACTCTCTCTAAGGCGGACAGTAAGTTTGGTCCCTGCCGAATTTCACTTGCTTCTCTGTAACTGAACTCGCTCTAAGGCAAAAAGTAAATTTTGTCTCTGTCGAATTTCACTTGGCTCTCTGTAACTGAACTCTCTCTACGGTGGACAGTAAATTTGGTCCCTGCCGAATTTCATTTGTTTCTCTGTAACTGAGCTCTTTCTAAAGCGGACAGTAAATTTGGTTCCTGCCAAATTTCACTTGGTTCTCTGTAACTAAACTCTCTCTAAGGCGGACAGTAAGTTTGGTCCCTGCCGAATTTCACTTTGTTCTCTGTAACTGAACTCTCTCTAAGGCGGACAGTAAATTTTGTCTCTTTCGATCTTCACTTGGTTATCTGTAACTGAATTCTCTCTAAGGCGGACAGTAAATTTAGTCTTTGCAAAATTTCATTTGGTTCTCTTTAACTGAACTCTCTCTAAGGCGGACAACAATTTTGGTCCCTGTCGAATTACACTTGTTTCACTGTAACTGAACTCTCTCTAAGGCGGACAACAAATTTGGTCTCTGCCGAATTTCATTTCTTTCTCTGTAACTGAACTCTCTCTAAGGCGGACAGTAAATTTTGTCCCTGCTGAATTTCACTTGGTTCTCTGTAAATGAACTCTCTTTAAGGCGTACAGTAAATTTCGTCTCTGCTGAATTTCACTTTTTTATCTGTAACTGAACTCTCTCTAAAGCGGACAGTAAATTTGGTCTCTGTGGAATATCACTTGGTTCTCTGTAACTGAACTCTCTCTAAGGCGGACAGTAAATTTGGTCCCTGCCGAATTTCACTTGGTTCTCTGTAACTGAACTCTCTCTAAGGCGGACAACAAATTTGGTCTCTGTCGAATTACACTTGTTTCTCTGTAATTGAACTCTCTCTAAGGCGGACAATAAATTTGGTCCTTGCTGAATTTCACTTGTTTCTCTGTAACTGAACTCTCTCTAAGGCGGACAGTAAATTCGGTCTCTGCCGAATTTCACTTGTTTCTTTGTAACTGAACTCTCTCTAAGGCGGACAACAAACTTGGTCTCTGTCGAATTTCACTTGGTACTCTGTAACTGAACTCTCTCTAAGGCGGACAACAAAATTGGTCTCTGTCGAATTACACTTGTTCCTCGGTAACTGAAGACTCTTTAAGGCGGACAACAAATTTGGTCTCTGCCGAATTTCACTTGGTTCTCTGTAACTGAACTCTCTCTAAGGCGGACAGTAAATTCGGTCTCTGCCGACTTTCACTTGGTTCTCTGTAACTGAACTCGCTCTAAGGCGGACAGTAAATTTGGTCTCTGTCGAAATTCATTTGGTTCTCTGTAACTGAACTCTCTCTAAGGCGGACAGTAAATTTGGTCTCTGCCGAATTTCACTTGTTTCTCTGTAACTGAACTCTCTCTACGGCGGACAGTAAATGTGGTCTCTGCCGAATTTCACTTGTTTCTCTCTAACTGAACTCTCTCTAAGGCGGACAGTAAATTTGCTCTCTGTCGAAATTCACTTGTTTCTCTGTAACTGAACTCTCTCTAAGGCGGACAACAAATTTGGTCTTTGCCGAATTTCATTTGTTTCTCTTTAACTGAACATTCTCTAAGGCGGACAGTAAATTTAGTCTCTGCTGAATTTCACTTGGTTGTCTGTAAATAAACTCTCTCTAAGGCGTACAGTAAATTTGGTCTCTGCTGAATTTCACTTGTTTATCTGTAACTGAACTCTCTCTAAGGCGGACAGTAAATTTGGTCTCTGTGGAATATCACTTGGTTCTCTGTAACTGAACTCTCTCTAAGGCGGACAGTAAATTTGGTCTCTGCCGAATTTCATTTGTTTCTCTGTAACTGAACTCTCTCTACGGCGGACAGTAAATCTGGTTCCTGCCGAATTTCACTTGGTTCTCTGTAACTGAACTCTCTCTAAGGCGGACAGTAACTTTGGTCCCTGCCGAATTTCACTTGCTTCTCTGTAACTGAACTCGCTCTAAGGCAGACAGTAAATTTTGTCTCTGTCGAATTTCACTGGTTCTCTGTAACTGAACTCTCTCTAAGGCGGACAACAATTTTGGTCCCTGTCGAGTTTCACTTGGTACTCTATAACTGAACTCTCTCTAAGGCGGGACAACAAATTTGTTCTCAGCTGAATTTCACTTGTTTCAATGTAACTGAACTCTCTCTAAGGCGGACAGTAAATTTGGTCTCTGCCGAATTTCATTTTTTTCTCTGTAACTGAACTCTCTCTAAGGCGGACAGTAAATTCGCTCTATGTCGAAATTCACTTGTTTCCCTGTAACTGAACTCTCTCTAAGGCGGACAAAAATTTGGTCTGTGCTGAATTTCATTTGCTTCTCTGTAACTGAACTCTCTCTAAGGCGGACAGTAAATTTGGTCTTTGCTGAACTTCACTTGTTTCTCTGTAACTGAACTCTCTCTAAGGCGGGACAACAAATTTGTTCTCAGCTGAATTTCACTTGTTTCAATGTAACTGAGCTCTCTCTAAGGCGGACAGTAAATTTGGTCTCTGCCGAATTTCATTTGTTTCTCTGTAACTGAACTCTCTCTAAGGCGGACAGTAAAGTTGCTCTATATCGAAATTCACTTGTTTCTCTGTAACTGAACTCTCTCTAAGGCGGACAACAAATTTGGTCTGTGCTGAATTTCATTTCCTTGTCTGTAACTGAACTCTCTCTAAGGCGGACAGTAAATTTGGTCCCTGCTGAATTTCTCTTGGTTCTCTGTAAATGAAATCTCTCTAAGGCGTACAGTAAATTTGGTCTCTGCTGAATTTCACTTGATTTTCTGTAACTGAACTCTCTCTAATGCGGACAGTAAATTTGGTCTCTGTGGAATATCACTTGGTTCTCTGTAACTGAACTCTCTCTAAGGCGGACAAAAAACTTGGTCTCTGTCGAATTCCACTTGGTTCTCTGTAACTGAACTCTTTTTAGGGCGGACAACAAATTTGGTCTCTGTCGAATTACACTTGTTTCTCTGTAAATGAACTCTCTCTAAGGCGGATAGTAAATTTGGTCTTTGCTGAACTTCACTTGTTTCTCTGTAACTGAACTCTTTCTAAGGCGGACAACAAATTTGGTCTTTGTCGAATTTCGCTTGTTTCCCTGTAACTGAACTCTCTCTAAGGCGGACAACAAATTTGGTCTCTGCTGAATTTCACTTGTTTCTCTGTAACTGAACTCTCTCTAAGGCGGACAGTAAATTCGGTCTCTGCCGAATTTCACTTGATTCTCTTTAACTGAACTCGCCCTAAGGCGGACAGTAAATTTGGTATCTGTCGAAATTCATTTGGTTCTCTATAACTGAACTCTCTCTACGGTGGATAGTAAATTTGGTCTCTCCCGAATTTCACTTGGTTCTCTGTAACTGAACTCTCTCTACGACGGACAGTAAATTTGGTCTCTGCCGAATTTCACTTGTTTCTCTGTCACTGAACTCTCTCTAAGGCGGACAGTAAATTTGCTTTCTGTCGAAATTCACTTGTTTCTCTGTAACTGAACTCTTTCTAAGGCGGACAACAAATTTGGTCTTTTCCAAATTTCAATTGTTTCTCTGTAATTGAACTCTCTCTAAGGCGGACAGTAAATTTGGTCCCTGCTGAGTTTCACTTGGTTCTCTGTAAATGAACTCTCTCTAAGGCGGACAGTAAATTTGGTCTCTGCTGAATTTCACTTGTTTCTCTGTAACTGAACTCTCTCTAAGGCGGACAGTAAATTTGGTCTCTGTGGAATATCACTTGGTTCTCTGTAACTGAACTCTCTCTAAGGCGGACAGTAAATTTGGTCCCAGCCGAATTTCATTTGTTTCTCTGTAACTGAGCTCTTTCTAAGGCGGACAGTAAATTTCGTTCCTGCCGAATTTCACTTGGTTCTCTGTAACTGAACTCTCTCTAAGACGGACAGTAAATTTGGTCCCTGCCGAATTTCACTTTGTTCTCTGTAACTGAACTCTCTCTAAGGCGGACAGTAAGTTTTGTCTCTTTCGAATTTCACTTGGTTATCTGTAACTGAATTCTTTCAAAGGCGGACAGTAAATTTAGTCTTTCCCAAATTTCATTTGGTTCTTGTAACTGAACTCTCTCTAAGGCGGACAACAATTTTGGTCCCTGTCGAATTTCACTTGTTTCACTGTAACTGAACTCTCTCTAAGGCGGACAACAAATTTGGTCTTTGCCAAATTTCATTTCTTTCTCTGTAACTGAACTCTCTCTAAGGCGGACAGTAAATTTTGTCCCTGCTGAATTTCACTTGGTTCTCTGTAAATGAACTCTCTTTAAGGCGTACAGTAAATTTCGTCTCTGCTGAATTTCACTTTTTTATCTGTAACTGAACTCTCTCTAAGGCGGACAGTAAGTTTGGTCCCTGCCGAATTTCACTTGCTTCTCTGTAACTGAACTCGCTCTAAGGGAGACAGTAAATTTTGTCTCTGTCGAATTTCACTTGGTTCTCTGTAACTGAACTCTCTCTAAGGCGGACAACAATTTTGGTCACTGTCGAGTTTCACTTGGTACTCTATAACTGAACTTTCTCTAAGGCGGGACAACAAATTTGTTCTCAGATGAATTTCACTTGTTTCAATGTAACTGAACTCTCTCTAAGGCGGACAGTAAATTTGGTCTCTGCCGAATTTCATTTGTTTCTCTGTAACTGAACTCTCTCTAAGGCGGACAGTAAATTTGCTGTCTGTCGAAATTCACTTGTTTCCCTGTAACTGAACTCTCTCTAAGGCGGACAACAAATTTGGTCTGTGCTGAATTTCATTTGCTTCTCTGTAACTGAACTCTCTCTAAGGCGGACAGTAAATTTGGTCCCTGCTGAATTTCACTTGGTTCTCTGTAAATGAACTCTCTCTAATGCGTACAGTAAATTTGGTCTCTGCTGAATTTCACTTGATTTTCTGTAACTGAACTCTCTCTAAGGCGCACAACAAATTTGGTCTCTGTCAAATTTCACTTGGTTCTCTGTAACTGAACTTTCTCTAAGGCGGATAACAAATTTGGTCCTTGCCGAATTTCATTTCTTTCTCTGTAACTGAACACTCTCTAAGGCGGACAGTAAATTTGGTCCCTGCTGAATTTCGCTTGGTTCTCTGTAAATGAATTCTCTCTAAGGCGTACAGTAAATTTGGTCTCTGCTGAATTTCACTTGTTTATCTGTAACTGAACTCTCTCTAAGGCGGACAGTAAATTTGGTCTCTGTAGAATATCACTTGGTTCTCTGTAACTGAACTCTCTCTAAGGCGGACAGTAAATTTGGTCCCTGCCGAATTTCATTTGTTTCTCTGTAACTGAGCTCTCTCTAAGGCGGACAGTAAATTTGGTTCCTGCCGAATTTCACTTGGTTCTCTGTAACTGATCTCTCTCTAAGGCGGACAGTAAGTTTGGTCCCTGTCGAATTTCACTTGGTTCTCTGTAACTGAACTCTCTCTCAGGCGGACAACAAATTTGGTCTCTGTCGAATTACACTTGTTTCTCTGTAACTGAATTCTCTCTAAGGCGGAGAGTAAATTTGGTCTCTGCTGAACTTCACTTGTTTCTCTGTAACTGAACTCTCTCTAAGGCGGACAACAAATTTGGTCTCTGTAGAATTTCGCTTGTTTCCCTTTAACCTTGAGGACCCTGATTGATAAACACGTAAATCACCGAAAAGAACCAATTTACGCCTGTTTTGTTGACTTTAAAAAAGCTTTTGATTCAATCTGGCACCAGGGATTACTCTACAAATTACATTCCTCTGATATCAATGGCACTTTTTACAATCTCATTAAAGACCTATACTCCAAATCAAACTGCAGTATCAAACTAGGCCAGCATAAAACGGAATCTTTCAAATACCTAAGAGGTGTCAGGCAGGGCTGTATCTTAAGCCCTCTTTTCTTCAATCTTTATTTAAACGATCTTCCTATTTTGCTAGATAATACTAAATCATCTGATCCACTAGTCTTGCCTAATGGAGTCAAATTAAACTCGCTTCTATATGCGGATGATCTCATTATTTTATCACGATCCCAACAGGGTTTACAAAATTGTCTGAATAAGCTACAATCTTTCTGCAATGACTGGAAACTGACTGTGAACCTGAAGAAGACTAACACTATGATTTTTCAGAAGAAGACTAGGAAACCATCAAATGCAATATTTCATCTTAATGGACAGGAAATCGAATCGACTCACGAATACACCTACCTTGGTGTTAAACTAACCCCATCTGGAAATTTTAGCATTACTCATGAGCAACTTCGTGAGAAAGCTATGCACTCTTTCTTTGGTCTTCGTAAATATATCGAAATCAGCACCTTACCACCACTTCTTGCTTCGAAAATCTTTGACACAATGATAGCTCCAATCTTAACATACAATAGTGAGGTTTGGGGTGCTTATACAAAACCAGACTTCAATCACTGGGACTCTTGCCCAATCGAAAAAGTTCACCTCCGTTTTTGTAAATCATATCTAAACACGAACAAAAAAGCAAGTAATATTGCCTGTAGAGCCGAGCTAGGCAGGTACCCTCTCAAAATATCTATTGACCAGAGAATATTGAATTATGTTTTACACCTGAAAGCACAACCCGAATCAACAATTGTACACCAGGCCTTTAAAATATCAAAACAACTACACTCCATAGGTCGTGACGGTTTTTATACAAATATTACAAATCTTCTCAAGCCACACAAACTGACTATTGACAATATATTGACTAAAAGTGACATTACCAAGGTAATCACAAATACTAAATCAGCCTACTTTGACTTTTTTGAAAATAAGCTCAAACATTCCACAAAACTTCAATTCTACAACGCCCTCAAATCAGACTATAACTGTGAACAATATCTAGAATATATTGATAACGAAATCGAGAGAAAATATTACACAAAATTCAGAATTAGCAATCATATATTAATGATAGAAACTGGACGATACATCAATACAAGCAAAGAAAATAGAAAATGTCCAGTCTGTGATCTGGACGAAATCGAAAACGAATATCATTTAATCTCATCATGCAAATGTTATGAAGTATCTCGAGCTATCCTCCTCAAGAATCTTAAAAATTTAGCAAACATTGAACCCTCCTTAAATCTCAATAATGACTTTACACTAGAAATCATGAAGTCCAAACACCCAATTGTTATCAGATTAATAGCAAAGTTTTTATCTTCGTGTTTCTATTTACGTGATTACAAACTTCAACATAATTAGTCAGCTATGAATATATATATATTATATCTTATACCTTGTTACTGTTATAAAAATAGGCTTTAGCAATACCCGATTGTAAAAGCATGAAGGTCATGCCAATAAAGCTCTTGTCACAAACCCTGTAACTGAACTCTCTCTAAGGCGGACAATAAATTTGGTCTCTGCCGAATTTCACTTGTTTCTCTGTAACTGAACTCTCTCTAAGGCGGACAGTAAATTTGGTCTCTCCTGAATTTCACTTGTTTCTCTGTAACTGAACTCTCTCTAAGGCGGACAACAAATTTGGTCTGTACCAAATTTCACTTGTTTCTCTGTAACTGAACTCTCTCTAAGGCGGAAAGTAAATTTGGTCTCTGCCGAAATTCATTTGTTTCTCTGTAACTGAACTCTCTCTAAGGCGAACAGTAAAATTGGTCCCTGCTGAATTTCACTTGGTTCTCTGTAAATGAACTCTATATAAGGCGTACAGTAAATTTGGTCTCTGCTGAATTTCACTTGTTTATCTGTAACTGAACTCTCTCTAAGGCGGACAGTAAATTTGGTCTCCCTGTAACTGAACTCTCTCTAAGGCGGACAACAAATTTGGTCTCTGCTGAATTTCACTTGTTTCTCTGTAACTGAACTCTCTCTAAGGCGGACAGTAAATTCGGTCTCTGCAGAATTTCACTTCGTTCTCTGTAACTGAACTCGCTCTAAGGCGGACAGTAAATTTGGTCTCTGTCGAAATTCATTTGGTTCTCTGTAGCTGAACTCTCTCTACGGCGGACAGTAAATTTGGTCTCTGACGAATTTCATTTGTTTCTCTGTAACTGAACTCTCTCTAAGGCGGACAGTAAATTTGCTCTCTGTCGAAACTCACTTGTTTCTCTGTAACTAAACTCTCTCTAAGGCGGACAACAAATTTAGTCTCTGCCGAATTTCATTTGTTTCTCTGTAACTGAACTCTCTCTAAGGCGGACAGTAAATTTGGTCCCTGCTGAAGTTCACTTGGTTCTCTGTAACTGAGCTCTCTCTAAAGCGGAAAGTAAATTTGGTTCCTGCTGAATTTCACTTGGTTCTCTGTAACTGAACTCGCTCTAAGGCGGACAGTAAATTTGGTCCCTGCCGAATTTCACTTGGTTCTCTGTAACTGAACTCTCTCTAAGCCGGACAGTAAATTTGGTCTCTGTCGAAACTCACTTGGTTCTCTGTAACTGAACTCTCTCTGAGGCGGACAGTAAATTTGGTCTCTGCCGAATTTCACTTGGTTCTTTATAACTGAACTCTCTCTAAGGCGGACAGTAAATTTGGTCTCTGTCGAAATTCACTTGTTTCTCTATAACTGAACTTTCTCTGAGGCGGACAATAAATTTGGTCTCCGCCGAATTTCACTTGGTTCTTTGTAACTGAACTCTCTCTAAGGCGGAAAGTAAATTTGGTCTCTGTCGAAATTCACTTGGTTCTCTATAACTGAACTCTCTCTAAAGCGGAAAGTAAATTTGGTCCCTGCTGAATTTCACTTGGTTCTCTGTAACTGAACTCTCTCTAAGGCAGACAGTAAATTTGGTCTATGTGGAATATCACTTGGTTCTCTGTAACTGAACTCTCTCTAAGGCGGACAGTAAATTTGGTCTATGTGGAATATCACTTGGTTCTCTATAACTGAACTCTCTCTAAGGCGGACAGTAAATTTGGTCCCTGCCGAATTTCTCTTAGTTCTCTGTAACTGAACTCTCTCTAAGGCGGACAACAAATTTGGTCTCTGCCGAATTTCACTTGGTTCTCTGTAACTGAACTCGCTCTAAGGCGGACAGTAAATTTGATCTCTGTCGAATTTCTTTGGTTCTCTGTAACTGAACTCTCTCTACGGTGGACAGTAAATTTGGTCTCTGTCGAATTTCACTTGTTTCTCTGTAACTAAACTCTCTCTAAGGCGGACAGTAAATTTGCTCTCTGTCGAAATTCACTTGTTTCTCTGTAACTGAACTCTCTCTAAGGCGGACAACAAATTTGGTCTCTGCTGAATTTCACTTGTTTCTCTGTAACTGAACTCTCTCTAAGGCGGACAGTAAATTCGGTCTCTGCAGAATTTCACTTCGTTCTCTGTAACTGAACTCGCTCTAAGGCGGACAGTAAATTTGGTCTCTGTCGAAATTCATTTGGTTCTCTGTAGCTGAACTCTCTCTACGGCGGACAGTAAATTTGGTCTCTGACGAATTTCATTTGTTTCTCTGTAACTGAACTCTCTCTAAGGCGGAAAGTAAATTTGCTCTCTGTCGAAATTCACTTGTTTCTCTGTAACTAAACTCTCTCTAAGGCGGACAACAAATTTGGTTTCTGCCGAATTTCATTTGTTTCTCTGAAACTGAACTCTCTCTAAGGCGGACAGTAAATTTGGTCCCTGCTGAAGCTCACTTGGTTCTCTGTAACTGAGCTCTCTCTAAGGCGGAAAGTAAATTTGGTTCCTGCTGAATTTCACTTGGTTCTCTGTAACTGAACTCGCTCTAAGGCGGACAGTAAATTTGGTCCCTGCCGAATTTCACTTGGTTCTCTGTAACTGAACTCTCTCTAAGCCGGACAGTAAATTTGGTCTCTGTCGAAAATCACTTGGTTCTCTGTAACTGAACTCTCTCTGAGGCGGACAGTAAATTTGGTCTCTGCCGAATTTCACTTGGTTCTTTATAACTGAACTCTCTCTAAGGCGGACAGTAAATTTGGTCTCTGTCGAAATTCACTTGTTTCTCTATAACTGAACTCTCTCTAAGGCGGACAATAAATTTGGTCTCCGCCGAATTTCACTTGGTTCTTTGTAACTGAACTCTCTCTAAGGCGGACAGTAAATTTGGTCTCTGTCGAAACTCACTTGGTTCTCTATAACTGAACTCTCTCTAAGGCGGACAGTAAATTTGGTCCCTGCTGAATTTCACTTGGTTCTCTGTAACTGAACTCTCTCTAAGGCGGACAGTAAATTCGGTCTCTGCAGAATTTCACTTCGTTCTTTGTAACTGAACTCGCTCTAAGGCGGACAGTAAATTTGGTCTCTGTCGAAATTCATTTGGTTCTGTAACTGAACTCTCTCTACGGCGGACAGTAAATTTGGTCTCTGACGAATTTCATTTGTTTCTCTGTAACTGAACTCTCTCTAAGGCGGACAGTAAATTTGCTCTCGGTCGAAATTCACTTGTTTCTCTGTAACTAAACTCTCTCTAAGGCGGACAATAAATTTGGTCTCCGCCGAATTTCACTTGGTTCTTTGTAACTGAACTCTCTCTAAGGCGGACAGTAAATTTGGTCTCTGTCGAAATTCACTTGGTTCTCTATAACTGAACTCTCTCTAAGGCGGACAGTAAATTTGGTCCCTGCTGAATTTCACTTGGTTCTCTGTAACTGAACTCTCTCTAAGGCGGACAGTAAATTTGGTCTATGTGGAATATCACTTGGTTCTCTGTAACTGAACTCTCTCTAAGGCGGACAGTAAATTTGGTCTATGTGGAATATCACTTGGTTCTCTATAACTGAACTCTCTCTAAGGCGGACAGTAAATTTGGTCCCTGCCGAATTTCTCTTAGTTCTCTGTAACTGAACTCTCTCTAAGGCGGACAGTCAATTTGGTCTCTCCCGAATTCCACTTGGTTCTCTGTAACTAAACTCTCTCTAAGGCGGACAACAATGTTGGTCCCTGTCGAATTTAACTTGTTTCTCTGTAACTGAACTCTCTCTAAGGCGCAACACAAATTTGTTCTCTGCTGACTTTCACTTTTTTCAATGTAACTGAACTCTCTCTAAGGCGGACGGTAAATTTGGTCTCTGCTGAGTTTCATTTGTTTCTCTGTAACTGAACTCTCGCTAAGGTGGACAACAAATTTGGTCTGTACCAAATTTCACTTGTTTCTCTGTAACTGAACTCTCTCTAAGGCGGACAACAAATTTGGTCTGTACCAAATTTCATTTGTTTCTCTGTAACTGAACTCTCTCTAAGGCGGAAAGTAAATTTGGTCTCAGCCGAATTTCACTTATTTCTCTGTAACTGAACTCTCTCTATGGCGGACAGTAAATTTGCTCTCTGTGGAATATCATTTGATTCTCTGTAACTGAACTCTCTCTAAGGCGTAGAGTAAAGTTGGTCTCTGCAGAATTTCACTTGTTCCTCTGTAACTAAGCTCTCTCTAAGGCGGACAGTAAATTTGGTCCCTGCCGAATTTCACTTGGTTCTCTGTAAATGAACTCTCTCTAAGGCGGAAAGTAAGTTTGGTCCCTGCCGAATTTCACTTGGTTCTCTGTAACAGAACTCTCTCTGAGGCGGACAGTAAATTTTGTCTCTGTTGAATTTCACTTGGTTATTTGTAACTGAACTCTCTCTAAGGCGGACAGTAAACTTGGTCTCTGCCGAATTTCACTTGGTTCTCTGTAACTGAACTCTCTCTAAGGCGGACAACAATTTTGGTCCTTGTCGAATTTCACTTGGTTCTTTGTAACTGAACTCTATCTAAGGCGGACAACAAATTGGGTCTCTGCTGAATTTCACTTGTTTCTCTGTAACTGAACTCTCTCTCTGAGGCGGACAATAAATTTGGTCTCTGCTGAATTTCACTTGTTTCTCTGTAACTCAACTCTCTCTAAGGCGGAAAGTAAATGTGGTCTCTGCCGAAATTCACTTGGTTCTCTTTAAATGAACTCTATCTAAGGCGGACAGTAAATTTGGTCTCTCCCGAAGTTCACTTGCTTCTCTGCAACTGAAAGCTCTCAGAGGCGGACAGTAAATTTGGTATCTACCGAAGTTCACTTGGTTCTCTGTAACTGAACACTCTCTGAGGCGGACAGCAAATTTGGTCTCTGCCGAGTTTCAATTGGTTCTCTGTAACTGAACTCTCTCTAAGGCGGGCAGTAAATTTGGTCTCTGTCGAATTTCACTTGGTCCTTGTCAACTGAACTCTCTCTAAGGCGGACAGTAAAATTGGTCCCTGCCGAATTTCATTTGTTTCTCTGTAACTGAGCTCTCTTGAAGGCGGACAGTAAATTTGGTTCCTGTCGAATTTCGCTTGGTTCTCTGTAACTGAACTCTCTCTAAGGCGGACAGTAAGTTTGGTCCCTCCCGAATTTCACTTGGTTCTCTGTAACAGAACTCTCTCTAAGGCGGACAGTAAATTTTTTCTCTGTCGAATTTCACTTGGTTATCTGTAACTGAACTCTCTCTAAGGCGGACAGTAAATTTGGTCTCTCCCGAATTCCACTTGGTTCTCTGTAACTAAACTCTCTCTAAGGCGGACAACAATGTTGGTCCCTGTCGAATTTCACTTGTTTCTCTGTAACTGAATTTTCTCTAAGGCACAATACAAATTTGTTCTCTGCTGAATTTCACTTTTTTCAATGTAACTGAACTCTCTCTAAGGCGGACAGTAAATTTGGTCTCTGCTGAATTTCACTTGTTTCTCTGTAACTGAACTCTCGCTAAGGCGGACAACAAATTTGGTCTATACCAAATTTCACTTGTTTCTCTGTAACTGAACTCTCTCTAAGGCGGACAACAAATTTGGTCTGTACCAAATTTCACTTGTTTCTCTGTAACTAAACTCTCTCTAAGGCGGACAGTAAATTTGGTCTTAGCCGAATTTCACTTGGTTCTCTGTAACTGAACTCGCTCTAAGGCGGACAGCAAATGTGGTCTCTGCCGAATTTCACTTGGTTCTCTGTAAATGAACTCTATCTAAGGCGGACAGTAAATTTGGTCTCTGCCGACTTTCACTTGGTTCTCTGTAACTGAACTCTCTCTAAGGCGGACAACAAATTTGGTCTGTACCAAATTTCACTTGTTTCTCTGTAACTGAACTCTCTCTAAGGCGGAAAGTAAAATTGGTCTCAGCCGAATTTCACTTGGTTCTCTGTAACTGAACTCTCTCTAAGGCGGACAGCAAATGTGGTCTCTGCCGAATTTCACTTGGTTCTCTGTAAATGAACTCTATCTAAGGCGGACAGTAAATTTGGTCTCTGCCGAATTTCACTTGGTTCTCTGTAACTGAACTCTCTCTAAGGCGGACAGCAAATGTGGTCTCTGCCGAATTTCACTTGGTTCTCTTTAAATGAACTCTATCTAAGGCGGACAGTAAATTTGGTCTCTGCCGAAGTTCACTTGCTTCTCTGTAACTGAACTCTCTCTGAGGCGGACAGTAAATTTGGTATCTACCGAAGTTCACTTGGTTCTCTGTAACTGAACACTCTCTGAGGCGGACAGTAAATTTGGTCTCTGCCGAGTTTCAATTGGTTCTCTGTAACTGAACTCTCTCTAAGGCGGACAGTAAATTTGGTCTCTGTCGAATTTCACTTGGTCCTTGTCAACTGAACTCTCTCTAAGTCGGACAGTAAATTTGGTCCCTGCCGAATTTCATTTGTTTCTCTGTAACTGAGCTCTCTTTAAGGCGGACAGTAAATTTGGTTCCTGTCGAATTTCGCTTGGTTCTCTGTAACTGAACTCTCTCTAAGGCGGACAGTAAATTTGGTCCCTCCCGAATTTCACTTGGTTCTCTTTAACAGAACTCTCTCTAAGGCGGACAGTAAATTTTTTCTCTGTCGAATTTCACTTGGTTATCTGTAACTGAACTCTCTCTAAGGCGGACAGTAAATTTGGTCTCTCCCGAATTCCACTTGGTTCTCTGTAACTAAACTCTCTCTAAGGCGGACAACAATGTTGGTCCCTGTCGAATTTCACTTGTTTCTCTGTAACTGAACTCTCTCTAAGGCGCACAACAAATTTGTTCTCTGCTTAATTTCACTTGTTTCAATGTAACTGAACTCTCTCTAAGGCGGACAGTAAATTTGGTCTTTGCTGAATTTCACTTGTTTCTCTGTAACTGAACTCTCGCTAAGGCGGACAACAAATTTGGTCTGTACCAAATTTCACTTGTTTCTCTGTAACTGAACTCTCTCTAAAGCGGACAACAAATTTGGTCTGTACCAAATTTCACTTGTTTCTCTGTAACTGAACTCTCTCTAAGGCGGACAGTAAATTTGGTCTCAGCCGAATTTCACTTGGTTCTCTGTAACTGAACTCGCTCTAAGGCGGACAGCAAATGTGGTCTCTGCCGAATTTCACTTGGTTCTCTGTAAATGAACTCTATCTAAGGCGGACAGTAAATTTGGTCTCTGCCGACTTTCACTTGGTTCTCTGTAACTGAACTCTCTCTAAGCCGGACAGTAAATTTGGTCTTTGTTGAAATTCACTTGGTTCTCAGTAACTGAACTCTCTCTGAGGCGGACAGTAAATTTGGTCTCTGCCGAATTTCACTTGCTTCTTTGTAACTGAACTCTCTCTAAGCCGGGCAGTAAATTTGGTCTCTGTCGAAATTCACTTGGTTCTTTATAACTGATCTCTCTCTAAGGCGGACAGTAAATTTGGTCCCTGCTGAATTTCACTTGGTTCTCTGTAACTGAACTCTCTCTAAGGCTTACAGTAAATTTGGTCTCTGCCGAATTTCACTTGTTTCTCTGTAACTGAACTCTCTCTATGGCGGACAGTAAATTTGCTCTCTGTGGAATATCATTTAATTCTCTGTAACTGAACTCTCTCTAAGGCGTAGAGTAAATTTGGTCTCTGCTGAATTTCACTTGTTCCTCTGTAGCTAAGCTCTCTCTAAGGCGGACAGTAAATTTGGTCCCTGCCGAATTTCACTTGGTTCTCTGTAACTGAACTCTCTCTAAGGCGGACAGTAAGTTTGGTCCCTGCCGAATTTCACTTGGTTCTCTGTAACAGAACTCTCTCTAAGGCGGACAGTAAATTTTGTCTCTGTCGAATTTCACTTGGTTATTTGTAACTGAACTCTCTCTAAGGCGGACAGTAAACTTGGTCTCTGCCGAATTTCACTTGGTTCTCTGTAACTGAACTCTCTCTAAGGCGGACAACAATTTTGGTCCTTGTCGAATTTCACTTGGTTCTTTGTAACTGAACTCTATCTAAGGCGGACAACAAATTGGGTCTCTGCTGAATTTCACTTGTTTCTCTGTAACTGAACTCTCTCTATGAGGCGGACAGTAAATTTGGTCTCTGCTGAATTTCACTTGTTTCTCTGTAACTGAACTCTCTCTGAGGCGGAAAGTAAATTTGGTCTCTGCCGAATTTCACTTGCTTCTCTGTAACTGAACTCTCTCTAAGGCGGACAGCAAATGTGGTCTCTGCCGAATTTCACTTGGTTCTCTTTAAATGAACTCTATCTAAGGCGGAAAGTAAATTTGGCCTCTGCCGAAGTTCACTTGCTTCTCTGTAACTGAACTCTCTTTGAGGCGGACAGTAAATTTGGTATCTGCCGAAGTTCACTTGGTTCTCTGTAACTGAACACTCTCTGAGGCGGACAGTAAATTTGGTCTCTGCCGAGTTTCAATTGGTTCTCTGTAACTGAACTCTCTCTGAGGCGGACAACAATTTTGGTCTTTGTCGAATTTCACTTGGTTCTTTGTAACTGAACTCTATCTAAGGCGGACAACAAATTGGGTCTCTGCTGAATTTCACTTGTTTCTCTGTAACTGAACTGTCTCTCTGAGGCGGACAGTAAATTTGGTCTCTGCCGAATTTCACTTGTTTCTCTATAACTGAACTCTCTTTAAGGCGGACAGTAAATTTGCTCTCTGTGGAATATCACTTGATTCTCTGTAACTGAACTCTCTTTAAGGCGGACAGTAAATTTGGTCTCTGCCAAATTTCACTTGTTTCTCTGTAACTAAGCTCTCTCTAAGGCGGAAAGTAAATTTGGTCCCTGCCGAATTTCACTTGGTTCTCTGTAACTGAACTCTCTCTAAGGCTGACAGTAAATTTGGTTTCTGCCAAATTTCACTTGTTTCTCTGTAACTAAGCTCTCTCTAAGGCGGACAGTAAATTTGGTCCCTGCCGAATTTCACTTGGTTCTCTGTAACTGAACTCTCTCTAAGGCGGACAGTAAGTTTGGTCCCTGCCGAATTTCACTTGGTTCTCTGTAACAGAACTCTCTCTAAGGCGGACAGTAAATTTTGTCTCTGTCGAATTTCATTTGGTTATTTGTAACTGAACTCTCTCTAAGGCGGACAGTAAATTTGGTCTCTGCCGAATTTCACTTGGTTCTCTGTAACTGAACTTTCTCTAAGGCGGACAACAATTTTGGTCCTTGTCGAATTTCACTTGGTTCTTTGTCACTGAACTCTATCTAAGGCGGACAACAAATTGGGTCTCTGCTGAATTTCACTTGTTTCTTTGTAACTGAACTTTCTCTGAGGCGGACAGTAAATTTGGTCTCTGCTGAATTTCACTTGTTTCTCTGTAACTGAACTTTCTCTAAGGCGGAAAGTAAATTTGGTCTCTGCCGAATTTCATTTGGTTCTCTGTAACTGAACTCTCTCTAAGGCGGACAGCAAATGTGGTCTCTGCCGAATTTCACTTGGTTCTCTGTAAATGAACTCTATCTAAGGCGGACAGTAAATTTGGTCTCTGCCGAAGTTCACTTGCTTCTCTGTAACTGAACTCTCTCTGAGGCGGACAGTAAATTTGGTATCTGCCGAAGTTCACTTGGTTCTCTGTAACTGAACTCTCTCTAAGGCGGAAAGTAAATTTGGTCTCTGCCGAGTTTCAATTGGTTCTCTGTAACTGAACTCTCTCTAAGGCGGTCAGTAAATTTGGTCTCTGTCGAATTTCACTTGGTCTTTGTCAACTGAACTCTCTCTAAGGCGGACAGTAAATTTGGTCTCTGCGAATTTCACTTGGTTCTCTGTAACTGAACTCTCTCTCTGAGGCGGACAGTAAATTTGGTCTCTGCGAATTTCACTTGGTTCTCTGTAACTGAACTCTCTCTAAGGCGGACAGTAAATTTGGTCTCTGCCGAATTTCATTTGGTTCTCTGTAACTGAACTCTCCGCTCTAAGGCGGACAGCAAATTTGGTCTCTGTAAGACCAGCTCTTAAGAGAACTAGGTTGACTGCGTCGGCGTGGCGGAAGACAAACTGATGTATCAACTAAGTGTTGATGAGGGTAATGGAACGCCGTCAAAGAGACAATAGCTGACGTTTCGAGCGCTAGCCCTTCGTCATTCGCTCTGACGAAGGGCTAGCGCTCGAAACGTCAGCTATTGTCTCTTTGACGGCGTTCCATTACCCTCATCAACACTTAGTTGATACACAAATTAGGCGGACAGCAAGTTTGGTCTCTGCCGAATTTCACTTAGTTCTCTGTAACTGAACTCTCTCTAAGGTGGACAGCAAATTTGGTCTCTGTCGAATTTCACTTGGTTCTTTGTAACTGAGAAACTCTCTCTATGGTGGACAGCAAATTTGGTCTCTGTCGAATTTCACTTGGTTCTCTGTAACTGAACTCTCTCTAAGGCGGACAGTAAATTTGGTCTCTGTCGAATTTCGCTTGGTTCTCTGTAAATGAACTCTCTCTAAGGCGGACAGTAAATTTGGTCTCTGTCGAATTTCGCTTGGTTCTCTGTAAATGAACTCTCTCTAAGGCGGACGGACACCGGATGTTTAAACTTTATACAGTGGAATCTCCCTGATCGACCACCTCCCGTAAGCGACCACCTCTCTTAAGCGACCACTAACCAAATGACCGATTTTTCACTTAGTAAAATTTCTATTAGTGAAACCTCTCTTAAGCGACCACTAACCAAATGACCGATTAGTCACTCAGTCAAATTTCTATTAGTGAAACCTCTGTTAAGCGACCACTAACCAAATGACCGATTAGTCACTCAGTCAAATTTCTATTAGTGAAACCTCTCGTAAGTGACCACCTCTCGCGTAGGCGACTACAACCACCATTGAGGCTCACCGAGTTTTTCTATTTTTTTCTTTTCTTTTTGCCTCCAATAAGCGACCCCTCTATGATCTCAAAGAGCAAATTTCTAAGCAAGGACTAATTTCCTTGCATAAACCGGACCGGGGAAAACACTAACGAGTGTGATGTAACGTGTAACAGGACACAAGGTTGATTCATCAAAACACAAGTTGTTTTTCACTCACTAAAACTGCATTATTTGACACTGGTTTGTGGCTCAAAGCTGGATCTCGCTTAGGCCTCCCATCGTGAGAAATTCCCGTAAGCAGCGACCACTTAAAGACGAACGAAGGGTGGTCGCTTACGGAGGTCCACTGTAACAGACCGAAATTAGCGCAATCTTATGACAGGTACGTCTCTGGTTTTAATAAAATACACCAGACTTGACAGTAGGGAGTAATCAATGCATATCGTCACGTTTCCTGTCAGCTGTACACTTGAAAGGCGAAAATACACACTCGCGCAGCCTTTTACTGGAGTCACTTGCATGATTCTTTCGCTTTTTCGCGTCTTGGTTTCGATCAACGGCAGTTTTAATCTTCTCATTTTCTTTGTTCATGCACTTTGCTATCCAGGCGACAGCCTCTAGAACACCTTGAAGCTTGTAATTACAATTTTTTTTTTCGTAACTGAATGAAGGTTATGAACCCTGACTCCAAGTAAAATAACACAAACGAGTTTTGTTATTAAGGTTAATACACAAATGTTCAAAGTGCGTATGAGCTGTGTTGGATTCCGTTAGGACTAAAGAAGACGAAACTTGTCCGTCATGCGATTATATTGTCACTGTAATGGTTTCAGTTTTTGAGGTTCGGGTATCAGGTTACACGAACTCTCACTAAGGCGGACACCTCTCTAAGGCAGAGAGTAAATTTGGTCCGGAGGGTGTCCGCCTTAGAGAGAGTTGACTGTAGCTATACTTCTGTGCTTACTGCATCCTCGAGCATTTTCATCTCTGGGAACCTACATTTTACCGGTAATTGAGTTTGGAGAACCGTGAAATTGTGGCTTCTCTTCCTTGTGTATCTGTATCCATATTTGTTTTGTTCCCGCAACCAGAAATGTTATACGTTTTCCCCATTCTCAATTCTCCCAAACATTTTCGTTTTTGATACAACTTTTAACCATCAACAAGCCATTAATTAAGTGTAAATACACAGGCGACGCGACACTTTGAGGGCAGCCAATTCGAACGAACGGAAATACGTCACGCCGATAAAACCTCATAGGTTAAATTGTGTTTTCTTTACATTCAATGAAATACTTTTTGCTCTAAGCCATAAAGAACCTTTGTTTAGTTATGTATTACTATTTGAATTAGAATTTTGATGTTGGTATATAGAGGATATTACACGGCGGCGCGAAGATATGAATTTTATTTTCGAGTGGTAAAATTAATAAATTTCCACTGGTTTGCCGTGGTGTGGACTCTTATTTACCACGATTTACGTCATCACATGGTCAAAATGTTGTGGACTCACGAGGCGCTTCGCCGAGTGAGTCCGCAGCTAATTTTGACCATGTGATGACGTAAATCGTGGTAAATAAGAGTCCACACCACGGCAAACCAGTGGAAATTTGTTTTTTACCACAACATTTAGAAATATACAGAAAACTTTCGTTGTATTTCGCTGCAAAATGTGACATGCTGGCGTCAGCATCATTGTCTGGACTCTTATTTACCACGGTAAATCGACCAATCAGAGAGCGAGAAACTAGTGTGTTGTGATAAAAACAATATTTTACAAACGAGCGCTTCGCGAGTGAGTAAAATATTGTTTTTACCACGAGAAAATAAAATCCATATCTTCAAGCCGCCGCGTGTAATTTTCTTTTTATTATATTAGACACGAGTGTTTCACGAAAAATTGCACAAACGACCGTGCAAAAGCAGGAAATGATGCCAACGATATCCTCACTAGTGGGGATATGGAAAATACGCCACTCGGGTCCCAGATGTAGTTTCGTATGGATTTTACGCACGGTATATTTTCCAGTAAAACACTCGTGTCTATATAATAAAAAAATATATGTTTGTACATATGTTTCGATAGATCCCAAAGATTCCTGCGGTATATTCATTTTTGTCCATTGATCGATTCTTACAGACATTCACTTTTATTCAATTCTCCCAGTCATATAGAATGGAAAAGATGCCAAGCAAAAACTCACCTTCATTCCTGCGAGGATCCATTTTCGCTGTTAATAATATTATTACGTAATAAAGCAACCCTGGGTCCGTCCTCATGCGCGCTCAGTGAGTCATTGAGCGACTGTTTTCTTTTCTTGAGCCATTGCCGACGGCGTGACACTTTCACCCAAGAACATTTGAGTCCCTGGTCATAGTATTGTCGCTAAAAATGAAGATTTTAGGCGAAATCTTGGCCGTCAGTTCAAAATTTCCGCCATTTTGAAAGGGTGACCGCTGACTAGTCAGCAGGCCTACCAGCCTCGTCCCAGACTTCTTATCCGCGTGGTGGGATGAGCTTACGCTGGCTGAATGTCGTGCGGATTCGTACGAAACCCAAACTTGTTTATTCGTGGCGCGTGACTCGACTAAACATTTCTGGTGTTGAACTGATTTTATGATTTTGTAGTTCCCTGTTCCTCGTATAAGCTTCCAAATGGATAAATATCCCGTGAAATTGTATGTGTACGATATATCGAAAGGAATGGCAAGGCAGATGTCGCCGATGTTGCTGGGTATTTTTTTTTATGATGCAAAATTTAAAATCATTCAGTCCAGTTGCACGCAAAACTCAATAACTAATCTTGTTTCATGTCGACAGGAAAGCAGATCGATGGCATTTGGTGAGTGCAAAACAGACAACTCTCATGGGAAAGTGAATTGCCGTACAGCTTCCTTTGTTATTGGTACTTTGTTGACGAGAATTCGTTTCGTTGTACAGCTGCAATTATTACAAGTCTCAGGAGACAGGTCAGATCTACCAGCTCGATCTATCTCCCGTTTTACGCCGGCGCGTTGATTTGTTGTTTGCAGGCACACTGGTGTTATTTGCTATGACAGAGAATATTTTTTTGGTGGAGGAGGAATAGAGAGTTGTCATCCAGTAAGTACACATGCAATGTCACTATGAGTCTGCACAAATCAGCTGTATTTTGACGATTGTTAAATTTATAGAGGATTTAATTCACTCTTAATAATGACAGAGTTGGGCAGTAGTTTTCTTTCTCCTTGCTTGGTTATATAACTACTGTGTAGGAGCCCAATATTGAATGTTTTTTCCAGGCCTTCATTTTTTTTCTCAGGGAGGAACAGTTCTTGGGCCTCCAGATAAGGTCATTGATTTGGGCGACACAGAGATTGACAAGGATCTGTTTATGCATTTCATAAGAGGTTTGGCAATGCAGAACTTCAGGTGAGAATTAGAATAAAATTCACACAAAATAAAATAATATAATCTTGATGATATTTAATATTATTTAAGTACCAGAAGTTATGTTTCATACTAATCCTAATTCATAGTTTAATTAATTCATATTTAATTCCACATAAGGTCCAAAAATGTTGCTTTCACATACATATAATTATTTATTATTTATTGAAACATTTTTATAATTTACAGTGGTGCAGCACCTGAAACATCATAAATATTACAATGTTATTTCAGGCCGGAATCCTACCATTTATTTGAACACAACTGCAACACATTTTCTAATGAGGTCGCAATGTTCCTGACGGGTTCAAAGATTCCACAACATATTCAAGATCTACCAGCTGATGTTCTCAACAGGTGGGGATACTTATTGGCATCATTGGAGTCCCCGCATATATGTTAAGTATAGTTCGTATACTGAGAAAATCACTGCAGTCTCAAACAATAGCAAGAGCACTCTTATTGGTCACTGTTACTGTTGTGTATACAGATTCTGACAAAAAATATAACATTACACGTAAAATTATTTAATTTAATAATTAATAATATTTATTATTACTGCAGAGATCGATGTTATGTGTTTTACTGTAATGGTGTTGTGTATGTTCAAACCTGTATTCTTTGATAAGTATAGATTGAGAATCATATATATAGGGGTTATTACACAGGAAGGAGTGCAATATAGCGGAGTATTTCTACAAGTTGGTTTTACTTTTTGAGCCTGCTTCAGGCGAGAAAAGCTAAAACTGATGAGTAAAAATACAGCCATATTGCATGACTTTTCATTTAATTGTTTATTACACAGCAAATGAAGCAGGGTGTGCAAAATTGATAAAATAAGACACATTCATAAACTTTGCTTGCGAAAATTGATCATGTAAGTTTAATAAACTGGTTGATCTGGTTCCTGCAAAAAGTGCAATACGCTCCCATCTTTACACTCAAAAATGTGAAGTCATAATAATAAATGTACTGTAAGTTTTGTTTTGGTCTTTTATCAGAAGAAAACTTGCACATTACATTTTTCAGTGCTTTTGGCCAGATGATAAAGCCTTTGATTGACTCCATGTCCGTACGTCCCTCTGGTGGAAGCTCTGTTCCCAGTTCAGCTCCAACCTCGGCACAATCACAGCCAAGAGACATATTCGAACCACGAGAAAGTTCTGATCCCGCCACAAGCCTAAAGCAACCAGGTTCATCCCCAGGCTGGTATGTCACAATATATTCATTAATTAAAAACAGTAAAACCTTTCCTGTATAAAAAATATTATCCATTCCTCCACATGTTTTTATTTCTGATTGATTTATAATTTAATTTGTAGCAGTCAGAGAGCCCACACAAAGAAACCAGTTACACATAACACAGCTGACGTGAGTGTTTTAGTTCGGACTGTGAACTTTTGTTTATTTGTTCTGAGCTCATATTGTTATTTCTGCCTGTTTTCCGCGTGTTGTCTGACGTTGCACTTGTTTTATCTCAGATCTCCTCAGCTATTTTGCAGTTAAAGGAGGATCTCAAGAAGGATGACAGCTTTGAAGACTCTGATTTATCACAGCTAGTTGACATGGAAAAGGTGCTGTCAAGTGGCCAACTGAATGATCTCAAAGATGAACACATTCAGCTACTAGGTTAGGGCCCTTTAACTGTTTCTGTCAGGTGGACTGCAAAGGATTTCCTGGGAATATGAGGACCAAGGGGAGGTTGTACAGTATCTCTCCTTTGACCCCCTCCAATACCCCCAGCATGAGAAAAAAGTTTGTACAAAAATTTACTGCAGGCCAGTGTCTTCCCGAAGACATTGAACAGCCTAAACTGTCCACAATAGTCCATGTAATAAGACAATAAACCCTGAGGACATCTTCCATAATAATGATACATGCTGATCACCACACAATCTTGCAGGCAAGCTATGTACCATGCCTTGCTCACCAGATAAGTTTTTTATTGACCTTCTCAGGCAAAGTACTTGGCCACAGTTTAGACCGTGAAAGAAAAGCCACGCTCTACCCAGTGAACAGCTTAGAGGAACTGTCGCCGCAGTCAGCACTGGAACTCCTCCAAGTGGTGGTGTGTCACAAGGAGTTCACTGGGTTGCATTCTGGTACGTTTTAGGGGTTGCAGTCTGAACCTCAATGGGTTTTGTTCGTTATATATTAAATAAGCACTAATGAGCTGTAGACAGTTGTCTATTGAATATAGTACACAGGTGCAAGAATAGAACATTATACACAGGATGTGAAGCGTGATTCACTAGCCCAGCTTTCTTCTGAGCCAATTGTTGAGAAAAAGCTTCCAGCATGATGGAATCAGGATTATCTGGTAGTCCCTGGCTAGAGGACACTGCTTTTGTCCCCCTGTACGTAGCGAGCAACTTTATGCACTTATGTCTTCATGCACTAGTCAATGCGTCAATGATCACTATAGTCATCAGATTACCAGAGAAAGTGAAGTTTCCATGATAGGCAGACAGTTGGTAACTTTTTTTTTCTTTGTTTTTGCTTCAACCTTCACTGGGCTTACTGGTACCCTTGTGTCTACATAGGGAAGGCTGTGTTACAGAAACTTGTCACAAAGTTTTCTTCCATGACTTCAGATGTGATCAAAGTAGCTACCATCCATTTGGTGAGTGGAGCTTGTTGGAACCAAGTTCCTTAACTCATTCCTTGCAATGTTTAAGTTGCTGTATAGAGTCTGGTTTACATGTATGACGCAAGCATAGGCATGACAGTGGTGACATAAAAAGACCGGACATGTTTGGTCCTTATGCTAACATACTTACATGCTTGCGCTTATGTTTATGCTTGCGTCGTGCATGTAAACCAGCCTTAACTGTGAACTGATCACTTCACTGTTATTCTCTGTCCATTTCAAACCAATCCAGCATGAAGGATGAAAAATGTTGATGTTTGTTGTTGTTGTTGCATTTTTTGTGGTCTTGTTTGAATGCTTAGCAATTGTCAATATTCAACACTGCTTACTGACAAAAGATCAGCCTCAAGCAAAACAAGTAGTCACAGCTCACTGATAGAAGTTTCAATATGTCTTGCTTTATGCTTTTCCACAGCTGTGTAATGCAGTCAGCCACAAGACGGGCCACACGAGCCTGCTTACCACCGCTGACACGTCACGTCATCTCTGCTCTGTTGCTGTGACGTCACTACTCGAGTCGGACGATCCCCTGCAGAGGTCAGCGGCCGAGTTGACTTTCAACATGTCTAGATTTCAGGTAAAACATTCCCTAGTGCTGTGTGCTTCTCTTGTCACGTGCTCAAGTACACTGTGTGTTGGCAGGTAAATGAAGACGTTTCCATGGAGTGCTCCACTGCTGTCATTGAAGTCCTAACCAGAGCTCCCTCCAAACCAACAGGTAAACAAACAACAAATAAATAAATAAATAAATAAATAAATAAATAAATAAATAAATAGATGCCTAATGTATTGACTTTTGAGCGGTTTTCAGACGACTTTCGTATAACAAAAACCAAGGTGTAATAATTACACCGCCAATTAGGGAGGCTGAAAGAAACGCTTTCAACCAACCAGAAGCCAGAGTCGGGAATTTACGATTGGTTTTACTTTGAAGAAGCGACCTTGCTTGCGTGAGAAGACCGCAATTGGAGTTTGCTTTTGTTCCTGATTGGCTAAGAAGGCTGGCAAACGTGTTTGAACCAATCCAAAAGTGTAGCTGAAACGCGATCTAAAGCAATCACACTATTATTTTCGACAGTTATCTAAAGTCGCTGGCTTGTGTGCTGATTTTTGTTTGTTTTGTTGCCTAGTCCATCACTGCCTGTATGCTTTGAGGAACTTCGGTGAATACAATCCAGAGGTTAGTACTTGCCCATTGTGTAAATGAAAGTAAGACTGTATGTTAACTGCTATCAACGTACTGACTACGGTTTTAAAGCTACAAGCTGTGACACAATGGTTACGTCTATAAATGCACAGTATTAATTTGATGCTGCCACATACTAACCCTCAGGCCCCGGTTTTTCAAAAGCCGATTAAGCTAATCAAGGATTAACGAATTTCTTCCTGACGACCTCTCTGCCGATAAAATGCAGGGTTTTGTTCAAATATGGATTTAAAAGCTTGTTTTAGCTGAAAACGTATCAAGGAAATCGTTGCAGGACACAACCTTCGCATTTTCAGGCTTATAAATGACAAGAAAGTTTCCACCTAATCCAAGATTAGCCTAATCGTGCTTTGAAATACCGGGCCCAGGTTTCCAAGCATTTCTTGTCTAACCGGGAAGCATTTCTCGTCAGGTGTTAACACTCGCTCATGTTATGGGAATCGATCCAGCGACGTACAAGGGAGAGGACGAAGAAGTAGACCGAGTCTGCCAGGACCTGCAGAAGCTGATGACGTAACGAGCGCCGGCCAACCAAGTTTTATTTCTTTAATAGCATTTCGACAAAGTGATGTATAGCATGAAATTGTATTTATTTAATCGAGCATTATAGAAATGAATAGCTCTCGTCGGAGCGTAATAACGATGCCGATAGTTTTACTATTTAAACACTTCTATTGGTCTACAGCAAAAAGAAATCAAATAAAAGTTAGCAGAAAAGCACTGGAAAATTGATTTTCACAAGCACGGCTTTAATGAGAACGTTTCCACGGCTTCGTCGTTGAAGTTGAAATTGATAACGCATTCACCTGTTGTATTTTAGCGTCCTGAATGTAATAACTGTGAATTAAACTCCATGGATTTATTAATAGAATTAATATATAATCAGCACTCGCCTGCGGCACACATGACGACCTTAGGACGTTTTCTTTCAGAAATACAATTCGATATTTCTACAAAAATAATCTCTATAACATACATCTTTTGGCTCCAATTTAAACTGTACGATGCTTACAATGCCGTTAATGCTTCATAAAACAGAAAAGTATCATTTACAGAGAAACCTTTGTTGGTTTCGTAAACTGATGCGGTGCAATGGCGACCACATTTGTATGGTCCCTTTACAGGGTCGACGGTCGTAA
This sequence comes from Plumapathes pennacea, assembly GCA_964036295.1. NCBI lineage: Eukaryota > Metazoa > Cnidaria > Anthozoa > Antipatharia > Myriopathidae > Plumapathes > Plumapathes pennacea. The sequence continues at coordinate 19,253,214 of OZ038465.1, read as the reverse complement.
GCCTTATTCTTGGGCCTGAGCGCCTCACAGGCTAAATCACCTTTGACCGTGTCGTGTTTTTCCAGCTGCTGTCTCTATGTTCATTTCGTTTAAATTCAAACGTAACTTTGATTCTTGTGTCCAAAGACTTTCGAGTCTGGGTTCGCCGACTGCGGCTTCAACACTGCCATTTCTACGTCACCACCTGTCGTGACGTCACAGGGCGAGTTCTGTTGATCCTCGTCTGGTGAGCTCACTGGATATGTCCATGGAGTGCTTTCCGACGAATCGCCATTCTTGGGTTTGGTATCCCGTTGGTTGTGCGAGGCCGATGGAATGTTCTGCCCAGATCCAATATTTCGTCCGCCATCGCTCGTGATCATGCCCTCGGTGGAACTCCTGCTTCGTTTTGCCGGATAGTTCCCGATATTAAGGACACTGTCGTACCAATCACTGTCTTCACTCAAATGGTAAATCGGCGCACGGGGTGACATCTGTCGTTCTCTGCGTTCGATCTCTTGTGGTTTTGGAGCGGACAACTCTGGAACAGACACACTTTCAACCTGTTTTGGGGAGGGCTTTGGTCTGCCTCTCATCATGTGATAACCTAGATTTACAGAGCCAGTGCTTCTCAACGAAATATTGTCACTCTTATCAATAGGTGGAAGCCGGCGTAACATTTCGCTGTCTCGTCGCGGCCGAATCAATTTATCGATTTCCCGAGAACTCAGGCTGCTTTCTGAGCCGGTTTTCAGCAGATGTCCGGCGTTGTTGTTCGCCTCTGAGTCGGGCATTCGGTCTTCCTCGGAACAGATACTTTGCTCGTCACAGAAGGAGACGTTTCTTTGATTTTCATTCGGAACTTTCAGCGAGGTTTTGCTCGGCCGAATATCTTTGTTGCTTTCATCGAGAGTGCTGGTGTCTGCCGCAGCGGATTGAGAAGCTTGCTCCTCGAGGTCAATTTCTCGAGCCTCCTCCAGGTGTTTCATGAGCACCGCTACCACGACATTTAGCAGGACAAATTGTGTAGCGAGCACGAAGACAGCGAAGTATATGGGAGCGATGTGTTCCAAAGCACTACAGCCTTGGTACGGGTCCACTTCACAGCGCTTCGTGTTTATTGTGTCCTTTAGAAGAAGAAATTTTACAGAGTTAGCACGTTAAACTCAAAAACACATCAAAAAATAAATAAAAAGTTAAACTCTGGCGCAAAGAAACCCGGGCAAATAGGCCACACGAATGCCTGTTGCCTGTGCTTCAAAACGGGGTCTAGTGCAAAGCCTTATAAAAATTAGTTTTCTTTCTCATGCAAATCAAACTCGCTTTCATTAAAATCGTTTCGCACTAGGCCTCGGTTCGAAAGTGGCCTATTGACCAAAATCCTTTGCGCACCGAGACCCGCCATTTTTCTCAGGGTCACGACAATCGACAAGATAATACTACAGTCGAACCTCTACACAACGGCCACCGTGCGGCCAACGTTCTGTGGCCATTGTACAGAGGCGGCCGTTGTGTAGAGGTTGAGGTGTAATTGTACACCACATGTTAATCAAAACTGATGAAAGAACACTTTGACGTGTGACACAAGACACGATGACCCACAAGAATGCTGACTGGACACGCTGTTTTGTTATGAATTGTACTTTCAGGGCGCGTTCTACTGGGTCTATTCCGGAATAGGAATAGCGATACTGATTGATAAAATATTTTGATTTGGAGCTGAATTATGTCGAGATGTATCGGGAGCTGTTCGAAATGTCAGCGTCAAGGTTTTGAAAACAATCTCGAAAACAATTTCCCCCAGAACAAGGAAAAATTTGGATCACTTTAACTGTTCCTATTCCGGAATATGGTCAATCGAACGCACCCTTACACTATGAACATTGAGTATATATAAGTCAAATTAACATTCATTCGTTGAATGGCCGTTGTGCAGAGGTTAATTTAAGTGCATGTTTGAGTTTAGGAAAACGAGCTGCTGGCCGTTGTCGTTGTATAGAGGTGGCCGTTGTGGGAAAGTTCTAATAACAATAAATGTATGGACTGGTGGCCGGGACAAAATTTCTTGGCCGTTGTGTAGAGGTGGCCGTTGTTTAGTTATATTTGACCTGAAAGTGCTATTCTGCAATCGATTTATACATTCGCTTGGTACACTCCAGGACGTAAACAAAAACGTTAGATTAGCTAAGAGGACCCCTTTAAGTTAAATTTTGTCTCTCCTATCTTGCACCTCCCTTGTACTAAAAACAGACAGTTGGCAACCGTTTTACTCGCCTTGAGGATTCCGTTCCAGTTGTCACCAGTCGACACGCGGAAAAGCGTCAACATAGCGAATCCAAAGTCCCGGAAGTGCGCATGCTCATCAAGACCCTCGCACTCAAGTTTATCACAATCTGCGGAGGGAAACGAGCTCGTCACGTGATCAGGAACTTGAAATTCATTGGTATTCAATAGTGGAACTCGACTACTCACCTATGTTGCCAAACAACTCGACTCCCAGCGCCGCAAAGATGAAAAACATCAGCAGAAACAAAAGACCCAGGTTCCCAACCTGTAAAACAAGTTGTCGTGCGTTACCTAGCAACTTCAAACTGCAATACCGCGGTGTCATGTGACCAGAAATGCGTCTTATAGACTCACTGATCACAAGAGCATCAGGGGACGCGCCGGAGTGTATCAGGAGCTTCTCTTCGAGCGCGCATAAGGGTTGTACTCTCGCTCTACACCCCAGGCTTTCTCGCCCCGTCCTCGTTCCCAGGCTCTTTTGATTGCCAAGGATAGAAGGAAATACCTGGGAACTAGAATGTTCGCGCCCTTGAAACTGTGTGACTGGCCGCGTCTGTACTTACCGCCGGCAAAGCTTGTGCGACTGTATCGAGTAATTTGCGAATCCCTTCAGCTGTCTTGAGAAGCTTCAACACTGAAAAACAAGAGGATGTGAAGTGAATGCTTTGTTTCAATCTTCTTGATGAAGAAGAAGAGAAGGGAGAAACAAGCAGAAAAAAAGTTAAGTTCATTAAGTCTACGCACCTCGTGCAATCCTTAGGACCCGCATCACTCTTATGATGGTCGGGTTGATCGGCAGATCTGCGTTCATCTCCTCCAGAACAACCCCCACGATGGAGAGGATCACAATAATCACATCCAACAAGTTCCACCTGAAAAACAAGCACTCGGTCAAACAGAAGGCGCATACACCAAGGGTCACTTCAAACAGAAGGCGTATGTGCCGTGTCACTTCAAACGGAAGGCGTACGTGCGAAGGGTCACTTTAAACGAACGGCGCATGTGCGAGGGTTCATTTTCTTCTGAGGCGAGAGGCAGATGTCACATAATTTCTTGTCCAATTCACAGTTTAGGTCGCAGAAACAAAACCACGTGAACTCCTCTCAGCAACAATCACGATTAAAATGCGGTCATGGAGTGCTGTCATTTGAGTTTAGTTCAGGTTTGATTAAACAGTTAATTTCCTAGTTTGATTCCAATCTGTTTTTTTTTTTTTTTTTTTTTTTTTTTGGCAATAAAACGGTTTAGTTTTATTAGGAAAGCAAGTAGAACAAACTTTAATGAAAACCAATATCACAAACTCCTTGTTGAGAATAGAAAAGCTAGCGGCTGGACTGTCATGCTGTAATTGTTTCCCGCGCGAGCTTCAGGAGTGTCTGTACTTGTGTACACGAGCGTGCTTGGATGTGCGTGTACGTATGCGTGGATGCGCGTTTCTAGGGGGAACAGAAGAGTGACTGTCAACACGCACCTGTCTTTGAAATATGGCTTTCGCATAGCGTAGATCTTGAGAATTGCCTCCAAAATAAAAACTGCGGTGAAGAAATAGTTGGCGACTCTCAGGAATTCCCCCAGAGCCTGTAAAAGGAACAGTAAAAGGACACTTAACCTGATGCGAGTTTACACAACACTTAAGGCCGGCAATGAAAGAGTGTGGCATTTTCTTTGGCTTACCGCGGGTTGCTGGTAGTGTTCCATGGCCATGCACACCACGTTAAGCGCAATGATCACTGCGATCGCCAAGTCGAAGTAGCCGTGCGTGCACACACGGTACACAAACCGACGGGGCTGCGGGAATTCCTCCGCTGCTTCGTTCTCCCGCTCTGGGAAGAAAAAAATGGATGTGCAGACGGACGGATGAGTGAGTGAGTGAGTGAGCAGGCAAGTGAATACAAGCCCCGGTCGCACTTGTGTCTTTAACGAAAATAATGTCGACTTTACGAATTTTTCAAGTACAAACGGCACTTTGGGGCTGACGAATTCGTCGGTGAGGTGCTTCCAAATTTCGTAGAAACCGCCTTCTTGTTCTGGATGTTTAGTCATATTTAAGGGGTAGTGTCATGAGATGCGTACGCGCGCGCGCGCTTGATCGAATCTTGAAAACGTTCGCCCAATGTTTCAAGTTTGAAATCCAAGATGGCGTCCACAAAGACGGCGGATTTCAAACTCGCATGCATTCGCATCTCATGACACTAGTGCCCATTTAACTTTCCAGTCTAGTGCGATCGGGCATTAAATAATTTTGTAAATGAGTAAGCGAGTGTATGGTATAATATGGATGCATCTGTTCGGACTTACTCTCTTTCAATCGTTTTGCCCTCTTCTCCTCTCGTTCCTTCATCAGGTCTTTGGAAGCCAAATCCCGACACTTCTGAAAGTTCTCAACTACAACTCCGACAAGCATGTTGAGCACAACGAATCCAGCCAGAAGCAGAAACGCCACAAAATAGATCACGTTCCATTGAGCGTTGTTTCTTTTGGGCTGAAAAACAAAGCGACAACGAAGTCAAGAATCTTCAGAAACGTCGGCGAGCATCATGCAGTCTTATGAAGGTAATATTATATACATACAAGCCTGAACAAAAGTCTTTGGGACACCCTGATCATAGCGCTATTTCGTTGATATCACCCACGTTGGCTGGTCTAGATAGTCAAAAGGCACCGCTCTCCCCTCCCCCCGATCAATGTTGGTTCAGGGCTGGAAGATGCGCAATTCAACATTGAAATGGGGGAGGGGGTGGTGTGAAAAACTCAAAATTAGAGGACTTTGTCCTTGTGTCCCAACATTTTTGACCAGGATTGTACGTCATAACATGTATACATCATAACAGCCACATAGACGTGCCAAAAGGACGGGGTGAACTTTGGAGAAAACGTGTGTTGTGTGCAGTAGCCGGTGAGTTTCCTAAGGCATAAGGCTGCGTTTCATCCAAGGCAGCTTCAAAGTCGTGGTGGCAAGCCAACTACGGTAATAACTCATTTTTGAATTATCCAAAGAAAGAAACCAAAACCAAGTTTAGAGCGGTTGCGTTTGCTTCGCTTTCGGATTGGTCCACACGAGTTTGTCAGCATGCTCAGCCAATCAGGAACAAAACCAAATCCAAAACCAAACACTTCCCACGCAAGCGATGGCGTGTACTCGCACTGCTGATTGGAAAGTAAAACCAAACGCTAGACCAAACATAAATTACTTTGGTTTCCAATTGGCTGAACTGTTTTCTCTCAGTCTCTGCGATTGGCCTGTGTGATTACTTTGGTTTTGGTTTTCGACAGTCATCCGAAAACGGCTCTATACAGATGCTTTCTTACCTGCATATCAACGCCTACAGTATCAATGCCGTCATACATGATGGTCACCCAGCCATCCTTTGTTGAGAACACGAACAACGTTAACAGCGCCTGGGAGGGGAGGGAGAGAGAGGAGCGAAATCAGTGAAGTAAGGTCTCCACCACGGCAGTGTTCGTTTGTCGTCATGTCTTCTCGTTTTGTACGTGTCGTGCGTGTGTGTGCGCGCGCGTGTGTTTGTGAGCGTGTCTGTGCGTTAAAAGCGTTGAGATATTTGCAAAGGTGAGGTGACGTTTCATACTTTCGCCAGATTGTCAAAGTTGTACTCCTTGTTCAGCCACTCCCCGCCCTTTTCCTTGCATTCCGTTTTGTTTTCCACGGACGAGTCGCTGCAGTAGTAGAACTTGCCCTTAAATAGCTGCGTCGAGAAAGAACAAAACTACTCAATGGACGAAGACTTCAAATAACTCCCCCCCCCCTCTACAAATACAACACGAAGAATACAAGAGGTTGTGAGAAACGGAATAAACAAACTGGAGAAAGGAGTTTTTACGTTTAAACGAATTTGGATACCCGATGATAAATATGAATGTCACACGTGACATTTCAAACAAGTTAAACGAGTCGAACAAGTTATAAACAAATGAAACAAGTTATAAACAAGTTATCCCCAAGTTAAACAGTCAAACAAGTTATGAACGAGTCAAACAAGTTATAAACAAATTTACAAACTATGATACTACGCGCGTTCTGATTGGCTAAATAACCGTGAAAGATGAGAGTATATTACACGCTGAGAGTATATTACACGTGATACGTGATGTAGCAAAGATGCGAACAAAAAAAGTGACTAAACATAAGAGTGTCGCCTCTTCCACACGCAAATATAACACTATCTCAATCCTCCCGCTCCAGTCTACTGACCTGTACTCCGAGGATTCCGAAGATCGCGAAGAACGTGGCGGCAATCAGGACAATGTTACCAATCGGTTTGAGGGAAGATATTAAAGTTTCCACCACAAGCTTCAGACCAGGCGCGCGGCTGATCACCCTGAAATGGCAGGAAATACGAAGGGTCAAGACCATGCACTCAGGGATCACAATACTCGCGTTGGATGTGATAGAATGTCGACTGTGACACAGGAAGCTGTCTGAGTTTCGTGTTTTTTTTCCGCCAATAAGAGCACAAAACAAGCATGACGTCAGAAGACAGTATCCAATTAAAAGTGGCTATCGAGCATTCTAAACGCACCAGGCGCGAGAATGATTTATCCTCTGACTCAAATATACTGAACGCGAAGAATAAGCGGTCAATAACAATTCAACTGATAACTCCCGTTGTCTCACCTCAGGGGTCTCAAGGTCCTCAAGGCGCGGAACACTCTCAAAATTCCCAAGATGCTGCTTTCCGTGTCGGTCGACAGATCCACGATGACGTCAACCCACGAAACGACCACGAGGAAACAGTCCATGATGTTCCACGCACTGCGCAGGTAAGCGGTGTCGCCCACGTAGAAGCCCATGGCGATCACCTGGGGGAAGGGGAGGGGACGAAATTTGTCAATAATTACGGAGCACGAAAAAGAGGAGAGCAGTACGAAATGGAAACTGAGGTACTCCTCATCGCAAGGAGATTTGAAGCAAAATAAGTCTCCCTCAGGGAGGGTTCATGGTGCTTACCTTTATTGCCATTTCAAGGGTAAAAACGGCAAGAAAAATAAACATGCAGATGTCGATTGCAGATCTTTGCTGAAGGAAATCAAACAAGAACAGAGTTAGATTGAAGAGTCAGACACGAAAAACTTCAAACCAACGAGGAAAGTATAGGAAGTTGGTGGTTAGCTTAAACCGCTTCTATGGCGTCAAACACATCAACCTTATGGTGGTTCCCAGAGCTTCTCTAGCTTTCGGTTGGAGGACTGAGGTCGAGGACGCGAAAATGGCCTCCGACCAAGAGCGGGAGGAGGTCTGGGAACCAGGGTACATCAAGCCTAGTCTGATACATTACATGGGAGGAAATACACTTTGATAGTATTAGTTGGTGCTATATAGTTAGTATTAAGTATAATTAGTTAGTATTAGTTAGTGCTGTATAGTTAGTATTAAGTATAATTAGTTAGTATTAGTTAGTGCTGTATAGTTAGTATTAAGTATAATTAGTTAGTATTAGTTAGTGCTGTATAGTTAGTATTAAGTATAATTAGTTAGTATTAGTTAGTGCTGTATAGTTAGTATTAAGTATAATTAGTTAGTATTAGTTAGTGCTGTATAGTTAGTATTAAGTATAATTAGTTAGTATTAGTTAGTGCTGTATAGTTAGTATTAAGTATAATTAGTTAGTATTAAGTATAATTAGTTAGTATTAAGTATAATTAGTTAGTATTAGTTAGTGCTGTATAATTGATTGATCTCCAACTCACAGTGCTGGGATCCTTGACCTTAGGTCCGTCCAAAGCCATGACGATGCAGTTCATGATAATGAAGAACAGTACAGTGCGATCAAACCACTTGTTACCCACCAACTGCTGGGCAACTTGACGACATCTACCAAGGAACAAAATTACAACATGTGGTGTCTACTGATTTGTAAGTTCCACTTCATGTCTCACCTCAGTTTACTCTCCCACCCTCCCCCCCCCCCTCTCTCTCTCTCTCTCTCAGTTGGTACTTACAGGTTGTTTGGTGAAAACAAGTACAGTGACCATGTGCGGCGACGTGCAAACAATGAATTGTCTTCGACTGGCACGCTCTCGTCTTTCACTCTCTGAAATGAGACGGTGCCACGGTTGAGCACGTTTTCAACAAAATACATAATCAACATCATCATTGTCATCATCATCAATAACAACATCATCGTCATCATCGGCATCGTCGTCGTCATCAACATCACTAACATCATCATCATCATCATCATCATCACTATCGATATCATCATCATCATCATCATCACTATCGACAACATTACAGCTACCATTATCTCACCTCTGCGTCACTCTCATCCTTCTCGTACCAGGCCGTCTCTGCGTTCGTTTGGGAATTGGTAACCACGAGGACTGGTTCCTCAGCCGGAGCCTGTGTTTTACGGGAGACTATGGGAGTTAAACTGAGGGGGGTGGTAGGAGCAGACCGATGATTAATAGCAGGAGAGTAACTCGGCTTGGCGTAAAAGTCTGGAAGAGAGGATCTTCTGCGACAGTTGCACAAGGCGCGCTGGTCCAGCTGGTCGACGTAGATCACTGATGGCATCGGCGTGATACACACACGCGAGTTGCGCATGCGTTGATAGGAGTCTGGGCCGTTATAACTGGCTTTCTCCTTCTGTATATTGACGGTGCTTTCGGCTTTTTCCTAAATGGAGGAGATTTAACACAGAGATTATCTAAATTGCGCTATTTTTGGTCCATGACGATTTGACATTTTAAGTTTCTGTGTCCCGTGCTAAAGCTGAAAACTCAAATCTATTTTAATCTTCACATTTACTAACATAAACGCTCCAGTCCCGCTGGCTAAATTTCGGTTTGTTGTTGTCGCTTTGCTCTTCGGCTGGCTTCTGAGATACCTTCTAAATGGAGATGGCAACGAAGGATGGTTTCAATGGACGGCAAAATGAAAACTTTCACGACCATTGTTTCGCTCGGAAATAACGGGCTAAAGATTGGCTAAGTTGAATGTGACCAATTTTCTGCTAAAAGTGAACATCAGCGTAATCTGCTGTAAAATAGTGTTCATAGCGCATTAAGATTTATAATATAGCTAGTCAACCCTGTTAAATTTCAGAGCGCTGTTGTTCCAAAGAACAGCTCTTTACCTGACTTACCGGTTGACTGGCAAACCCTTCTACCAAGATGGCGACCAACAGGTTAAACAGGATGTAGTTCCCAATCGTCATCAACAGGATGAAATACAGCGCAGCCCACTTAGACGTCGCGCGCATGCCGTCATACATGACTGTGTTCCAGTCCTCCTGGGTCAGGATCTGCGCAGACGGGCATGGGATGGAGTTGGTTAGAAGACAAATGGCCGGGGGCCCAGTTGTTCAAAGCTCGGTCAAACTGATCCTGGATTTCTCAATATGTTCGTAAATAAAATGCCAAGTTTCGGTAAAAACCGATTAAAGAGTTTGTTTTAGTGTAAACGAAATCTCTCAGCATCCGTGCTCACAGATTAAAACTGAATGCAAACCTAATCTAAGAACAACAAATTCGTGCTTTGAACAACTGAGCCCCGGTTAACTTTTGTAAAGAATAGTCATAAAATCGCAAGCGAAAAAGGTCGCTTCAAGGACACAAGGAACTACGACGATTTAAAACTATCTTGAAGAGATAGTTAAGCGAATTAATTTACTTTTGAGCTGCTTTGGATGATAGCCAACTATATGGTCTTACTCAGCATCATTTCTCATAATGCTTAGGGGTCAGTTGTAGTATTTTTGTTACTTAATGTTTTTCTTTATGTACATAGGTTTGCCATTGCCCCTCTTTCATGTATGTTATATATACCGTAATGACTTAAGTAAGCGCCCTGCTAACAATAAACGCCCCGTCTTTAAATGAGCAGGAACTTGTTAGAATCAATGCGGTACTCACCTGAAACACCGTGACAAGAGCCCAGAACAGATCATCAAAATTGGCACGTGCCGTCTGCGGCTTCCCGGCCTCATCTGGGAAACTGTACTTTCCTCCGAACAGATGCATTCCCAAAATGCTCGCGGTGAAGATGAAGAGTGCGAGGAGCGCCAGAAACGTCACGACGTTGTCCATCGTGCGGACCATGACCAGAAGCTGACGCTGCAACGCCGGCATGAAACGCACCAGTTTGAATATGCGCAGTAGACGAAACGACCGCAGTACTGAAATACCGCTGTCAGCATCACCAAACAACTCCACGATACTGAAAAACAAAATCAAAGGAAAGCAAATGAGGACAGGCCAAGGCGATGGCAAACACAGCAACAGCAGCGATCAAACAGCGACGCTGACAGGACTACAGTAAACCCAACAACACATTAGGGCCGTTTGTACGAGACAAAATAAGCCGCGGCTTGCATAGGCTTACATAAGACGTCAACAGACCCATTTATACGACCACGTATATTTCATGACCACGTGCTCTTAACTCGTGATCACGTGCTCTTAACTTATGACCACGTGCTTTTAACTTATGACCACGTGCTCTTACCTCATGATCACTATCAGCGCGTCGAAGATATTTAGTATGTCCTTGATGTAGCCGTACGGGCCAAACCCGATCAACTTGAGAATCATTTCTATGGCAAAGACGGCGGTGAAGATGTAGTTCAGAATCTCCAGTGCGTCGGTCATCTTTTGCGGCTGAAAAAAAAAAAAAACACAAGACAAACTTGAGACTCTCGGACAAATGACAAGCTGTGACTGGTCTGTCTGTTTAGGAGAGCCCGGGGTACGGTGCATGGCAGTGGTCAGCGCTTACGCATTTCGGGGGTTCACCTCGGCAGCAACGCACGAATTCCTTTTCGGTTCGGATGAAATCGTAAGATAGCAGCCCTGTCTTCTTAGGAGACGTGAAAGAAACGCTGATGACGTTCACAAAATGTCACATTTCCAAAAAGGCTCACAATGGCATCTGAACGAAGATGACAAGCGATCTTCACAGTTCTATGAAACAGTCTTGGCTTCAACAGCGGATCATAGCGTGTGGACTATCACAGATACTCTGCTGGAATCCCCACACGCACATTCTCTTGTCTGCCTGTTTTGTCTGTGTGTTTTCTGTCCTATATGTATGTCTTACCTGTTCATGAAACTCGACGCCCATACTGAGCGTATTGAGAAAGATGGCGCCCATAATGACGTACATGAACCATTTGCTGTCGACCGCGCTCCGACAGGCGCGTCTGACGCGCCAACCCAAACTTGTGCGTCGCTCGTTCCTCCTCTCATCTTCATCATCAGTGTACTCGCTGCCCGAGGCGTCGTCCTGCTCATAAACAAACTCGGTGTCATAATCCACTTTCATGTCCTTTTCAAGGTGCTGCACCGCACACGCACATGCATTTTGTATCGAGGTAGCGGTCGCCGCGCTCGCAGTGGAAGCGGCTATTGCACTGGACGCCGCTGACAGGATAGAACGTGTGTTCACATCCGCGGTCGCCGACTGACCGTTTATCGACACTTCCGCTTTTGTCGTAGTAAGCATCTCTCCACTGGTAGAAGGCACGCGCGGCACGTGGGTCTCGGGCCGCACGGAGCATGATGACCCCGTGACGATGTTGATGGCGGGAACCCCATCATGACTTGCGCGGCGCATAGGGGTGTTAATAGGATGGACAGGTGTTCTCTGGGGGACCTGTCCCGGCACCATTAGCGTGTTTCCTGTGCTGTTAATGTCTCGGTTGGGATTTCGACGCGGTTCGGCGTCTTCTCTGGAGGTGTTTGGTGCGATTGCTAAATTGTTTGCTATGGGACAAGACACATGGTGATGGAAATGATGATGATGGTGGTGATGGTGGTGGTGATGGTATACATGCTTTTTCGTTCGACTTTTCTTTCGCCGAGAAGTTCTTGGGGTCGCTTTGCTATTGTCAATATAATTGCATTTAAATCTCTTAAGAAGTCTCCTTTTCAGTCTGCGTAATAAATGTTCGATGTATTTTAAAATCTCTATCCAACAGCCCTCTTTGCCAAACCTGCTACTGTTCAGAGTACTCGTACTCGCCGCTTGACGACGCAGGTTCGCTTTCATTAGCTCACTTTCACGTTGCTTTGTTTCTTGAAACTGCGTCGTGATCACAACGAGACACAAGTTCGTCATAAAATAGGAGCCAACCTGCAGAGCGGAGGAAATGTCATTAACCGCCATGACACGGTACGGCGCGGCACAAACAAACAAATAAACAAACAAACCCGTAGAGAATGTGTCATTAACCGCCACGACACGTTACGGCGAGACACAAACAAATAAATAAACAAGCAAACCTATAGAGCGAAGGAATTTGCCATTAACCGCCACGACACGGTACGGCGCGGCACAAACAAACAAATAAACAAATAAACAAACAAACAAACCCGTAGAGAATGTGCCATTAACCGCCACGATACGTTACGGCGCGGCACAAACAAACAAATAAACAAACCTATAGAGCGAAAGAATGTGCCATTAACCGCCACGACACGGTATGGCGCGGCACAAACAAATAAACAAATAAACAAACGAACAAACAAACCTGTGGAGCGAGGGAATGTGCCATTAACTGCCACGACACGTTACGGTGCGGCACAAACAAACAAACAAACAATTATACAAGCAAACAAACCTGTAGAGCGACGGAATGTGCCATTAACCGCCACGACACGGTACGGCGCGGCACAAACAAACAAACAAACAAACAAATAAATAAACAAACAAACAAACAAACACACAATCAAACAAATAGACAAACAAACCTGTGCCCAGTTGTTCAAAGCCTGATTAAGCTAACTCAGGTTTAACCAAACTTGCCAACAAACTGCGAAGTTTTGAGAAAAAAACTAAAGGGCTTGTACTAGTTCAAGACATATCGAAAATGTCGTGTTCTGAGCGAAACCTGCTCAATTTTAGCCCAAAATGACAGTAAAGTTTCGACCTCACACAGTACTAGCTTATTCGTGCTTTGAATTACTAGGCCATGCACACTTCAGCATCAGTAAACCCAAACTTGACTGCTCTAGTAAAAGTAACAACCAGAACACTTACCACAATTAACACAATAAAATAAACCCAGTTCCACACTCCATTCGCATCTTGTATAAAGTACATTATGTCGGACCATCCTTCCAAAGTAATAACCTATGACATAAACAGATAGAGATTATTACTTCACGGGAAGTCGTGGAAGACTCCGTTGACCGACCGTCAAGTATTTTTACGAGTCAGTATTTAAGTGCTCCTCGGGAACCCTATGGATACCGGCCCTCGAGTTACCCCCTATTCGGCTACCCCCTGTCTAAACAAATTTCCTACCTACATCTAACAGAGTCTTTTAAATCCCCAGCTCCAATCTCTTGACGGTTGCTACCACCATAAGGCGGACGTGTCGCCTATGAAGCCGCGGAAATATGCTCTTGACGTCACTTCCGTTGGCCAGCGTTCGTCGCCATTGCTATCTAACTTCTTCTAAACAAAAATTCACAGTGCTTGTGCGAGTGCTCGCATTACTCACTTGAAAGATAGCGACCCAGGCAATGAAAATATTATCAAAGGACAGGGCGCCGAAGTAAGGGTTGGGTCCGTCCAGCCGGCATGTGTTATAGTACTGGTTCCAGTTGACACACACGTTTGTGTAGTTGGACCGACGAGACTTTTCTTGGAACGACGCGTACGTTTCGTTGCACTGGCTCCTGTTGCCTGCCTGTGTGTAGAAGTTGAACATGTCCGCCGTGCAGCGCTTCATGCCGTTGTTGGTTGGCAATGAGCAAACAAAGTCCGTTTCAAAAGAAGGCTCGTAAAACGGCGACAGGTTGTAGCTGAAAAACAAAGCAGTTATCAATTCCTTATTTCACGAGGACGCTCGTTAGCCGGTAGCTAACAAGTTAAAATCATCAATAAAAATGCATTTTTCAACTGAAATACGGCCATTCTGTTCCTCTTCTCGTGTTTGTCGTCTGTGTTTGCGTCGTCCGTTTTCATGTTTGTATCGCCCGCGTCTGTGTCCATGTCCCTGTTCGTGTCGTCCGTGTTCGTGTTCGTGTTCGTGTTCGTGTTCGTGTTCGGGTTCGGGTTCAGGTTCAGGTTTGGGTTCGTGTTCGGGTTCGGGTTTGCGCTTAAACTCACAACTGGGCTTCTACTCCCAGGCCTGCTCGAGTCTAGTCTCCTCCCAACCGTTATTGGCTCGTAGGTGCGTTGCGCTCCGAGGGAGACTAGCTCGTGTCTGTTTCGTTCTTATGTTTGGTGGTGAAAATGTTCGGGCCCTCCGTGTTTAGACCGCCCGCCCGCGTTCATGTTCGTGTCCTCCGATTTTGTGTCGTCCGTTTTCATGTTTGTATGGCCCATGTCCGTGTTCCGTGCTCGTGTCGTCCGTGCTCGTGTTTGCGTCGCCTGTGTTCGTATTAGTGTCGTTCTTGTCCGTGGCCCTGTTCGTGTTCGTCTTTGCGTCGTTCGTGTTCGTGCGCATGCCGTAACCCACCTTTTGGCCGTTAGGTTTGATGGCATTTCCAGGTAACACCTTCCTCTCAGCAGACCGCCCCACATCTGCACTCCGACGATCCCGAAGATGGCAAAAATGAGCGAGCACACGGCCAGCACGTTACCCAGCATGGGCAGGGTGTCAAGGAGCAGCGTCACCAGGATCCTGATGCCTAGCAACCGGACAGATACACAGTCAGTAACAGCCGAGACACTGTTCAGCATAACACTAAGTCAGTCACTCACAACAGGGAAGGTGTGAGGTGAGTCTGTACTCATATCAGGGGAGGTGTGAGGTGTGTTTTTACTCACATCAGGGAAAGTGTGTGGCGTGTTTGTACTCACATCAGGGGAGGCGTGAGGTGTTTGTATTCAACAGGGGAGGTGTGCGGTGTGCGTTTGTACTTACTAGGAACTCTGTTGATTGCCCTAAGAGGCCGCAATACTCTAATGGCACGGATTGAGCTGAGTTCTTCCCCTTCTCCAAGGGCCAACTCTAGCGTGCTGCAAGACACCACAGAACTTTCAGAAGGCGCTGGGTACGTTAATTGGATGACTGAACCCTTATGTTTAAACAAGTGATAATTCAACCCAAACCACTCCACTGTAACAAGGAAGGAATATTTTTGACTTCGTCTTTTCAAATAAACATGCAACAAAGATATCGCATCACAACGGAGATGCGGCTGAGAAGAAGTTTGACGTACAGTTGACAAATATAAAGTTAGTGCAGCTCAGATTAGTAAGAAATCACGCTCAGGAAATGCTTACCCCGCTGCTACGATGAAGAAGTCCAGTCGGTTCCAGGAATCGGCAAAATATCCGAGCTTTCCAAACAAACCAAGGGCGATCCATTTGACCAACATCTCAACCACGAAGAACGCGTAAATGGCGGTTTCCACCTTCTCAAGTACGTGACACTTGTCCGTCTCGCAGTTGGAGTCAGACGGGTCGAACAAGCCGAGTGTGACGCAGTTAATCAGGATCACGCAGATAGAAATGCGCTCGAAATAAGTGGCAAGAATTAAGGAACTCAATAGTCACGCAGAAACAACATTGTAATCCTAAAATGCAAATGCTACAGAAGTACCCCTCTGCAACAGACCTGGTGAAACCCGACCTGATGAGATTTTTTCCCCTCCCTGAGGAAATTTTAGCCTACCTGGGCCCTGGTGAACTTTTGTATTTTACCTGCCCAGTTTTTGTTCTCCCTGGTGGCCTTGTGTAACATATATAGTATTTACTTGTATTAAGAACCTGGTGGAAAATATTCTGACCTGGCGAAGCTTTTGCCAAAAACCTGTGAACCTCCAAGTCTCACCAGGTCTGTTAATAATAATAATAATAATAATAATAATAATAATAATAATAATAATAATAATAATAATAATAATAATAATAATAATAATAATAATAATAATAATAATAATAATAATAGCTTTATTGAAAGTGTCAGAGTGTTTAGCTTCCCAGCTAATTGTGGACACTACTTAGAATAATAATTAACTAAACTGGACTAAACTATCTAACTAAACTAATCAATAGCTAATTACTATATAAAATTCTATATAGTAATAAGGTACAGTTTCTAAAACTTTAAAAGTTAAAAGCGCATTATGGACATCACGAACAGCATAAATTACAATATTAATACATACATCCTCCACAAGAGCGGCAAGATCTTTTTTTCTTATGCTACTTTTAAAGTTGTCCAGCGTCTACAGAGGGGTTTAAGTAACGCAATACAGTACTTTTTAAAAAAGAAAGATAACGCACGTGAGTCACCCTGTTGTTACAAAAGTAACGCAAACTGGTACAAACTGTATTATGAACTGTTTCAGCAACGCAATTTAGAATATCTCAACCGTCAATTCAATTTCTGTCAGCAAACTTCAGTTACGGTAATTCTTTCGACGAAACTCTGCATAAAGCGAGTTTCATGCTGCGCAGACGCAGTACACAAAGGGGTTCAGAACGCAGCAGAGACAATGTCTGGCAGCTGAAAAGGATGTGTAAATTACTTCATGTAAGACGCACCTTAAGCACGACAAAAAAACCTGAACCTAAAACAAAAGCGCTAAAAAACAATAGACACTTGTGTTGCTACACCAAAGGAAGCAGAGAGAAAATAAGCGGAACAAACTAATTTAATATCCGAACTTGTGGTCTCTTGCCCATGTTACAAATTTAGAAAAAATAAATTACAAAAAGCACATGTATTAAGGCGGGTTGTTTTGGTGATACCTCTGTTTTATGATGCAAATAAGGTTCTTTCTATTTTCGTTTGAAACATTTTTCATTTCTTTTAAATTCGGAAATTACTAAAATATTGCCCACATGTCGAGAGAAATTTAAAAGTGTTACCGCGAAAAGTCGGCGGTTACGGGGACACACGAAGATGATCTGAAAACAATGATCGAAACCTGCAATCGAAAACAATTCGTTATCAACATATGCCATAATTATTCGTTGGAAATTAGTCGCCGCCTTCTGTATCTTAATTTTTAAACATGTTTAGTTGATTTATCGAATCCAACAGAAGTGGGTTGCTCTTCCCGTTTACTTTGCCTGTCTGTAATAACACTGAATAACAAAGATTGACTCTTCGACTACAGGTGGATTTAAAAAGCCTTAAAAATGATACAACGAAGTTCGCTTAAATTACAGAGATGAAAACGCCGTGCGCGCGCGCGCAGAAAAAAAAAGGTTGAGTGGCGACCCGGGAAGTCGCAGTTAAGTTTTATACACTGTCAAAAGCGAGGTCGAACCGTTGAGCAGCATATTCATCTGTTTAACGTCAAGTTCGCCAAGAGAAAAGGCTACAAACAAGGTCAACAGTTGTGAAATAGAACCAAATTGAATTCAGAATCTCGTAATGATCATTGAAAACATATTACACCAAACCCATGCGAGCACCACTCCTGATATTATCGACGGAAACCGACCATTTAGCTTTAAAAAATCCAAAATTTTAGAACAATGAATAGCTTCTGAAAATCACAGCTCATTATGCAAACATCGCAGAAGAGATAGGAAAATCTTTAGAATAGCGTTAAGTCTTAAAAGCCTCTGTGATAACACAGCGTCGAACAGTAACCCGAGATGTGCCGGTACATCAACAAATCAACCACACAACCCGAGAAAAACCACATTCAAATCGAATCGATTCCCGTTTAGGCATGATCCGCGTCGTCGAATTGACGGAGAAAATTAGGAGACCAAGTCGGCAAAACTCTTGAGTAAAAATTAGATTAAAGCTATGAAAATTTTGCTAAGCAATTAGAATCGCATACTGTAGTTGTATGACACGGAGATATAGCCCTTAGGGCAAGCTTTAAAAGCGCTAGCAACTTGATGATAGCATTTTTCTTTTTCTTTTGGGAGCACAAAGATAGATCAGCACGACTTGAACAATATCCGACTCTAGCTTGGCTAAAACCAGCGCCTGTCGAGAGAAGATAACACTGCACCTGCTTTGGCAAGATAATCAGCGTTATCCGATAGACGTGTTTTTACAGTCAGTCGACAAATTTAAAAGTCAGTCGTTGCAGTAAGTAAATACAGCATAGGTTACTAAGAATTATGTCTACAAATGCTCGCCAGCGTGTGTTTTTCCTTCTATAAACCGTTTAACCGCCGGTAGCCGGCGTATATTAAAACAACTCAATAATGGTATCTAAAGGATATGGCCAAGTGAATAGGCTGATGAACCATCGTCGAGGCCGAGCGTCTTTTTGAAGAAAGCACAGTGCCACCGGCTGAAAGACTTCCACGTTGTCCAATTCATCATTATCTTCGTCTGCTTCGTCGGCCTCGACAAGTTGAGATTTATTATCCTCCTCTAGGCTCGCCTTACTTCCGTGGACTTTTCCGAGTTCTATTTCATGCGGTAGAGCGTCGGTGTTCGCTTCCATAACTTTAACGTAGTCCTAAATTTGTGAGAAAACCGGCTTGCTCCGCGCGGTCAGGCGGGCGACAACTTCACGCCTTTCCTGTACAAATGTGGGAATCTCCAGCGTCAAGTAATGGCGCATCCTCGTTTCAGGACGGTTACCTGGAGCGACTGATAAGGCCCGTTAGCCCATGGCACTCTATTTCTAGCTTGCACATTAAAACACGGAATGAACACTCATGTCGTCCTGCAAAACCGTTGTGAGTAGTACTTCCTCCCGTGTTAGGTATGACCACTGACAGGTATCCTAGAAACGATAAATGAGAAGCCTTCACCCCGGGGAAAATGGACGCATGCAAGCGAGGCGACAGCCGGCAAACTTTTGAGCAATAGATCCGCGCTGTGTCAAGACGAGCTCGATCAACAACATTCAGAGAAGACCTATCTGATAGCAAAACTGCACGGTTAGACTAAAAAAAAAAAAAAAAACGCATCAGAATAGTCGGTATAAAAGCTGAGTTAGCGCCGTGATCATTGTCACATAAAATACAGCAAGCCTTCAGAAAGTCGACCAGCAGTGACGGGCGAGTATTTTCCTCAAGAAGATAACTTATATCGATATAACATAGCAAAAATAGCCGAGTTGAGGCTTTAGTGCTTCATACAAGAAACCTGTGTTCACGACGAAGACAGTATGCAAATTTGATTCACGATCATAAATCCTTACCTCGGGAACTGAAGCTCGTGCACGAGACCAAAATATATCTCGTTGCGCGACTCGAAGATTACTAAAAAGCCTGTAAGTAGAGCGGAAGGTTAGTGAAGGCACAAACTCAAGGATCAGGCTGAGATCAGGCGAAGCGGCTAAAAGAGTCCAACTTATTCTAATGAGTTTACAATCGCCAAGCACCTGTAAGTCACGTGATTTCGCTATGTCATTAAAAAGTGGCTGCCGCAATTGAATCTCATTTGTTCTATTTTCAGAGACCTGCTCTCGCAAGTTAGGGCAAAAAATAAAACATGCAGCTAGCTCTCGGACACCACAGTTTTTATTAAAAGCCTCCAGACAGTAAATAACCATGACAACCAAAGGAAAAAAAAAGAAACTGCAAACAGGTTCAGAACTAACGGCAAGCGAACAATAACATGGAAGATAATATGCACGTGCCGGTAATCACTAAAGAAATGTTCCAGACTCTAGACTCGAAGATTCACGAGGGCGACAGCACATACATAAAAATACAAGCTGTTAAACAAAAGCATAGTTTGCCGTGAAGACTCAATACCGAAATGAAAGCCATACTTCAGACGAAAAACGATGAATTATAAACCAGAAACAAACAGCTAAGAACAGGTGAATATGAAAATACGCACTACACACCAGTAAGAATGCTAGTTTAAAGTTTCTAAAGCTCAACTCCATAAATAGTCCAAAGACTTTCTTTCAAAATGAATAATTTTCTTAACAGCGATGACACCGCCAGTTTTAAACTTAGTATCACACGGCCGGCACTCCTATACACATTCATTGTAAACGTGACGTAAATGATCACCACAGTAAGCTAAAAATACTAAACTATTGACTCACACCTCCCCCACAGACACGTCATGACGTTTGGAGATTATTCCCGCCATAAACCGCGCGAGGGCGCGACTGTCACGTGCATGCAGGCCAAGAGAACTAAAATTTGCATTTATATTAGAAACTGAATGAACGTACATTAATTTCCTGACCACAATTTCCCCTATTTTGTTCTGCTTACAGTTTTATTTCTGTGCAATTTTTATATAAGTTGTCAATTATTTTTGTGTCTAAACGCCCCATGAAAATATCACAAAGCGTAAAACATCTACCAAAGATAACGGCACTATTTATCATACGTGGAAACATATATATCGGAAGCCAACAACTATCGTGGACTGGAAATTCGTAAGCCCGGCTATAAATTGTACATATTAATATTTTAAAATAGAACATCGGCTGGATATCTTGTGACTTAATCGGCAAGTACCTCTTAAACCTGTTAACTCGCTGGCACAGTTTTTAAGCCAGCCACCTATCTCCACTCAGCAACCGCTCGATAACCACACTAAACTACAATCGCAAACCACACAACCAGCCTTTCTTCTTCGCATACGCAGAACTCATCCGCAGAACGACTTCTCGCTTCGCCAACAAATCCTGAGCTTGAATGCGAGTCAGTTTTTTTCTGATGTCTTTACTAAAAACCCGCCAGATTTACAAAAGCGGTCGTGTCTCCTTTGAGCGTACAAGGTCACAGTAAATTGTCTAATGTGCTCCTCCTATGTCAAACTCAGGCTCCCAATAAAATTGCGCCTTTGCCCAGAAATTGATTTGTGGGTTGAGTGGGGGGACACAAATGAGCAGGATTTGTCATACAACTGAATCTCAACTGACAGCCAGTGATCGAAAAACGCACGTCTCGACAATAATCGTGACCCATGCCCAAGTGTTCACTTCAGGTTATTGAGTGGCGAAGATACACGATTAATTTCTTAATTTTTAAATTGCACGAAACAGAGAAGACAAATTATTAGTAACCTTGTAATAAAGCTATTTAATTCAGCGTGCGGGGGAGGTCCACCTCAGACAAAACAACTCTAGTCTGTTGTCAGCTGTTGATCACTCGATACAAACAACAACACAAATATTCTGTCTTTGATTACTTGGTATAAACAACAATACAAACATTCTGTCATTGATTACTTGGTATAAACAACAACAAACATTCTGTTTTTGATCACTCGATACAAACAACAACAAACATTCTGTCATTGATCACTCGATGCAAACAACAACACAAACATTCTGTCATTGATTATTTGGTATAAGCAACAACTCAAACATTCTGTCTTTGATCACTTGGTATAAACAACAACACAAACTTTCTGTCATTTATCACTTGGTATAAACAACAACACAAACTTTCTGTCATTGATCACTTGGTATAAACAACAACACCAACATTCTGTCATTGATTACTTGGTATAAACAACAACACAAACATTCTGTCTTTGATCACTTGGTATAAACAACAACACAAACTTTCTGTCATTGATCACTTGGTATAAACAACAACACAAACTTTCTTTCATTGATCACTTGGTATAAACAACAACACAAACATTCTGTCATGATTACTTGGTATAAGCAACAACACAAACATTCTGCTGTTGATCATTTGATAAAACAACAATACAAACATTCTATTGTTAATCATTTGACACAAACAGCAGCACAAACATTCTGATAACGACAAGAAAACAAACATTCTGGCAGTCAACAAGCGAGGATGACCCTTAGTGAATGGTCCACTTGTACAGAGATCTATTATTACTGTTATTATTATTAGCGAAAGTCATACGGATCTTTGAAAGATCACTGATTTGTATGATAAGAATTCCATGTCTAAACGGAGATGATGTATGTATGTTTCGTTTTACGCCTCCAATAAAAACATAAGTCCAATAATAATAATAATAGTAATGTCCACCTCGGAACATATCAAAAGTGATCGTTCAACCAACACTTGACAATTTTAGTGCGCTTGTTAAGGTATATTTATCCGGGATAACCTGACTGTTGTTTAGTCAAGGGTGTTGTATTGAATGCCTTCACCAAAACTATGTAAACAGGCCCATACATGATCAAGTCAGCTTCAAACCGAAATACGTGACTAATAGCTAAACTCCTCTTCCAGCATAGGACCGCCCTAACGGGACTAAAATGATTGACTTTGTTGGCCCACATGGGCGCGAATATTTCCGGGCATTGCTGTTTATAATAGTCAAACAAAGCTTTTCTCGAAGCAAAGGTGGTCATGTGGACTTCGCAGCTTTTGCACAAGAAATCCGCAAAGAAGTAAACAAACGAAATGTTTAAATCTCTTGCAGACCAATGTACAGCTACGTAGCTTTATTATCAACACAACTTTGAACATCATTTCACAGTATTCAGACGCGAGGAATTTTCGTGGTACAATTTATCCACTGTAAATTGCTTCAGAAGTAAACCGATACAGATCGAGTGAAGCGACATCAAATGAATGTTGAATCATGTATTGAGTGGTTTATACAAACTATTGCATAATACACTTAAAAAATCTATTTGCCAAGTGTGCTTCAGGCTCTTTGGTAATTCTCAATTTCCGACTTCAATTTGAATGAACAGGAACAAAACTGAATTTCATAAATTTCACAAATACTGTAAATCCCACTAAAGAAGATTGTACGAAACTCTGGGACGTTGTTTGGTCGAGAAAACGGTCGTTGTACTTGTCACACCACGTTATGTTCGATCGCACACACTACTGAGCTACTTCAGCTACTTCATACGACTTCAGCTACTTCAGAAATGAGCGAGAAGAACAATAAAAGACCTCGAACATAGAAACAACAGGCGTTGAGAGCTATTTTTATCCCGGTCGCTGCTTATGAAGTTTGCCGCAGCCGCGACTTTATTGCACTAATTAGAAAAACTGCTCTCGTCAAAGATTTCTAACAGTTATATTAACAAAGAAGAACTAACATACAATGTTGTAAGAAAAGCAGGATGTAGTTCAGTCCTAACGGCAAAGATTTGGATAACCGCACGACCGCCAATTGTATAAATCCCTTCGTGGGTGACGGGAGACCTTTTAATACAGAGCGCAGAACAAGAGCTGCTCGACAGTCAATTTTACAGATGTGGGCGGTATTGAGTAAATCAAACTGCATTCGAGGACACATTTCCAAGTCTTAAAACGACCCCAATCACACGGCTTGTTTAACAAAATACAAGACGGACCACCATTGCAAAAAACAAACAAGACAGAGAGAAAAAAAAGAAAGGAATAAAGAAAGAAAGAAAGAAAGAAAGAAGTAACTACCTTTGCTTGCTTGGTCTCGAGTTAACACATATCGCCTGTTTTTTTTTTTTTTGGCGTCACGGTATTTTCTAACACGAAAGCTGAAAATTACTCCGCCGTGTATCACAGCGACGGACTGAATTCGAGCTTAATTCGGATCAGGTGAACCTCATTTGCAATTTGAATTACATCGTGATTTACATGCAATAACCCAGCATGTATTCATCGACACACGTTTTGCAAACACTCGGTAATCCTGTTGATGCAAAGGTAATCGATTGCTATTGAGAAAAGGAACCCTCGAGAGACTAATTCGATTTCCATATGTCACTTCATACGGTGTCGCTGACGCAAAAGTTATAGTCCCAGAAAGCTCTGGGACAAAAAAGCGGTCGCACGACCTATATAATTTGGGTGAACACGCAAAAAGTGATTTTTTTTCCCTCTCACCATTCAACGCACTTTGATGTACTGGCCATCGCGGACTTCAAATTTTTGTTGATCTTGTCTGAAACAAACATAGAAAAGTGCTTTCTACACACGATTAGGGGACATCTAATTTGCTTTTTTTTAATATTGAGAGCTGAAAAATAATGAGATTTCGTCAATGTCCTCGCGACATGTGAAATTCTAATCAAGCAAACGGCTCACCTTCAGAAAAGTGTTTGTCTCGAACGCTTAGGATTGTCATAGTAACTTGACATTTAACCCAAACAATCACGCTGTTTATCACAGACAAAAGCTCAACTGAAGCACATCATCCACCGCACATCTTTTCAAAGTAATTAGAGTTACATTAAAATGGCACAACTTTCCAGGCTATAAAATCGTACTGTAGTAATCAAAAAAGTAACTGCATAATTATAGTATAGTCAGATCGTCCGAAGCACTTAAAACATCGTTACTTAAAACACGGCTTTCGATAGGTGTTCTTCGTTTGACTATTATGTCGCCTTGGGTATCTCGACATTTCACACATTTCACTAACAGAATGGAAGAATGTTAACAAGTAACTAACACTAATATAAAAAGATATCATAATACGATAAGAATATGTTAAATCCTAAATTATTCATGATGTACTTTAATGTACACAAACCCTTTGTCGAACCTCCTCACTAATATGCCCACTGCATCCAATATTAAAACAAGTAAAGGGTACAGATGGGGGGGGGGGGGGGGGGAGGGGTGGGAGAGGTAAAGATAGGTAGGAGGAGGGAGTGTTAACCCTTTCACTCCTAAGCTCAAAATACAGATTCTCCCAACCTTTTCAGAAGGAACTGTTTGAGGGATGTAGTGAAAATTGATAGCTTAATCACCTTTCATCTGAGCAAGGCATCAAAAGTCAACTGTTGAGAAACTGAAGGAGAAAATTGAAGTTGAACGCTCTTGGGAGTGAAAGGGTTAAGTGATGATGAGCGGGGGGGAGGGGTGGGGGGTACGTAAAGAGTAAAAACAGGTGATGTGGTAAATAGCTCAATCTTCTCGCTCATCTTTTAAACGTTACCCCACCCCTATCCCGTAAGTTTCGCTATTTAACCACGACCTGCCACGGCACACAAGATGGCCGCGGCAATTCTTCATTGTTTTTTTTTGTTTTTTTGTCATATAGACTCACACACTCGCAGGACCAAATCATTTTACCACAATCAATAGAATTCATGCTGCGTCCCCGATTATGGAACAAATGTTTAACAAGCGACATTTTTCTTGTGCGAGAATATTTACACAAACCGAGCAGAGAGTGGGAGCCAAACCGAGAAAAGAAGGAGCCGAATATCTTCGATATTCCTTTGAAATCTCTTGGCTGTTCGCATTCAGTGGGAAGTTCAGAAACGGAAGGTGCAGCTGTTGCGACATAGCATGAAAACCTCGGGGATATCGCTTCATGTTGTATTTTATACCACTAATGTGTCTAGCAGTAAGACTCTTATATTTTGTGGAATCTCAATATTAGCTAAAGAATTATCAAAATCTTTAAGGAATGAAAGGCAAGAAGCCGTGTTTTGCTGAATCGTGGGAAAAAATAAAAACAGATTGATGGCAAGACAAAGACACTGCGAAAGATACAAATGCCGGCTTTGGCTGGCAATGTTTCGCGGAAAAGCAGACTTGAATGCCTCAGACAAAGTATGTAAACATCTCATGAATATTTTCAGTAGAGCTTACCTTAATGAAAATCTGAAAATTCTTATGAACTTGGTTCCTATCGGATTAAAAACTGGCTAGGACGCCAAAGCCTTGAAAATCCAAACAAGCATAACAGCAAAGTAAAGTATGTTATTGTTGTCAAGACGTTTGCTCAGTGGCTTGAATACAACAGAGATCATTAAAAGTTAATACGCTGTGTCTATGTAAGACAATTTACAGCGCGCTTACTCGACACTACAACACATTCTGGCGATGTGCTTCTTCAAAACAACAATGCTCGACGTTTGGTGAAAAAGGAAAATGAAACCAAACGCGGCAAAAGTAACGTGATTGCACCTAAAGCGGTGTTACCCGTGACGTCTGCGTTTTTATACAATGTCCACATTTTTCTATTAGTTCACAAAAAATATATATATCATGCCAGTGATTTCTCGCTCTCGCCCCAGCTCTACTTCGCCCATGGTTTCGCCCCCAGCCCTACGCGGCCGCGCAGCTCCGAGCTTCCGAGAGCGAGAAACCTCTGGCACCCAGGGTACATTGGAACATGAATGGTGGCAACGTCTTTATATGTATATATAATAACAAAATTGCAGTCGAACCCCGCTATTTCGAACTCGGTTAATTCGAAGTCCCCGTTATTTCGAAGTAAAGCTGAATCCCCTTGCATTAGCTTGACTAGCTTGGTTGTTTCGAAACCCCGCTACAGTATTTCGAACTTTTCTTCATGTCCCGTGGGATTTCGAAATAGCGAAAACTCACGGCGAGTACTTTAACAATCGATATCCTGTGGATTTTGGGTAATGCACATATAATCATATCGTCTTTGTGCTAATAAAGGCGAAAATAGAAAATCGTTATGTTTGCGAAAAACACACTTTCCGGGATCATGTGAAACACCAACTCTCAAAATGTGCCAATCCTCCCGCGTCTAATGTATAAATATTCACGCAAAGAAAGGCATTGATTGGCTGAAAGCATTGAGCATAATGCAGGCATTTAAGTGACGTTTTCGATCAATAAAAGTCCGATAGGACCTGGAATTAGTAAAACGGTGGTCAGCGGTTTCAGTCGAGTCACATGCTCACGACTGAAGAGTCAGCCATTTTGTTGCACAAGTCATATTCTGTTGAATGTCATAAATAATTGGCAGCTCATTTATATTCAATCGATGGCACTCTCACACAAGAAAGCGAACCGAGTTCTCAGAGAAGCATAGTTGATACCTTAAAAACACCGCCCGCTTCAGATCTGGCTAGAAAACGATAAAACGAAAAAAAAAGGACCAGTATTTTTGGAGCATTTTAGAGTCTTCTGCCGAGCATTTTAGTGGAAAACTTGAGCATTAAGCTTTAGCATTTTAGTGAAAAAATAAAAGCATAATGTACAAAAGCCTAGCTGAAGCTTGTCGTACGTGTTATGGTCGCCATCATTTTTGTCAGTCAGGTTTCCATGGTCAACCAACATTTTACTCAGCATGCTTTGCAATCAATCGTTCAATGTTATAGCACATCAGAGCGAGGCTGTTCGAAGTCCACCCTGGTCCTCGTTTAGCATAAAGGCTTTATTATTTTTACGGCGAAAATTGTGGCCCGTTTCAACAAGTTTTCATCCGGCGGGAAAGACAGGGAGCGGCCTCAAATTTTACTCGATCATTACTCTACGACTTCGGCTGACAGTAGAAGCTCCCTTTAACCCTTTCACTCCCAAGCTCAAAATGCAGATTCTCCCAACCTTTTTAAGAAGAAAATATATCAATGATGTTGTGAGAATTCATAGTTTAATCAGCTACTATCTGAGCAATCTATCAAAAGCCAAGTTCTCCTTACTGTTTGATAAATATTTCTAGTGAGAAACTCAAGGAGAAAATTGAAGTTGATCACTCTTGGGAGTGAAAGGGTTGAACATTTTTTTATACAGCGCCGCATCCTTCTTAAATATTTTTTTTGAAGCAAAATCAGAGACCCCATTTCTGAGAGTACATATCAGTTACTATCTCCATGGCATAAATAGTACGTGTCTTGAAACTACAAACGATAACCGCAAAGTACGTCAGCCATAAACACTGAAATGATTTCTAAACAACAAGGCATGACAATGACCTTGGCGAGGTAAAGGGCAGATAAGCAAATAAAACAAACACGCAACTTATGCCACTAAAGCACTGATATCATCACACATTTAGAAAAAAAAAAACAAAAAACAACAACAAAAAAAAAACGGCCGGACAGACAAAAATTTCACTCAATCATATTAGTGGAATATGAAAGATGGACAAGTGGTTATTCCAACGAACAGAGGCACACAATCATGTTTACAGCAGTCGCAGAAAGGATGCTGTTTGTTTGTTTGTTTGTTTGTTTGTCGACAAGTGTGCTTTTGTTCTATGACAGAACGCCAATGCTATGCAAGTAAATGGAAAATCGGCTGGCAACTTTTTCTTTAATAAAAAACGCGATTTCGGTAATCGCGTTGCTGGGATATGCTATTTTTCAGATGAGTTTCAATAGATTGTCACCTTTTTCGATATCATAGTGAAAATAACATCATTTATTATATAGACACGAGTGTTTTACTGGAAAATATACCGTGTGTAAAATCCATACGAAACTACATCCGGTACCCGAATGGCGTATTTTCCATATCCTCACTAGTGAGGATATCGTTGGCATCATTTCCCGCTTTTGCACGGTTGTTTGTGCAATTTCTCGTAAAACACTCGTGTCTAATATAATAAAAAGAAAATTACACGGCGGCTTAAAGATATGGATTTTATTTTCTCGTGGTAAAAACAATATTTTACTCACACGCAAACTCGTTCGTAAACTATTGTTTTTACCACTCGAAAATAAAATTCATATCTTCGCGCCGCCGTGTAATATCCTCTATAAATGTAGAGCGGAGCGGAAAACCGACTCCTTTGCTAATTTGAAGTAAGCACACACTTTGACAAGTTGCAACCGGCAGCTCCCGTCGCGTACGAAAATGACTGACAATACATCTAGGAGTTTTGTACGCAGGGTGCAATGAAATCCAAAATAGAGAGTATAACATTTAGATTCAACATTAAAAACACCAAACACGTGTGGGAAAAAATACTGCGACATGGAAATCTGCCCACTCTCATATCAAACTGCTGACTCATCGCCAACCGACTAAAAATGCCTTTTATTGCAAGCCTTTCCGATCTCGTAAAATACCCGATCTCAATCGTCCATGAATGATTTTCTAAACGTAACTCACACATGCAAGATAGTTCACTATGGCAACGCTGGTTAAAAGAATATTTAACTGCCTGAGTCGCAGGGAGAGTAGAAGCCTACAGATAAGTACTGTACAAATGACTCGGCTTTTGACTAACCTTGAGCTCGTCGGCAGTTGGAACAGAAGCCACTTCTACAAAAACGAGGAACTCTCTCGAAGGATCTGCGGCATAAGAGGAACGTGTAATTGGTAAGCCGCGCTGACGACTTGTGCAAAAACAAAGCAAATAGGCAAGACTGATTGGCTGCCGGGCTGTCTGAATCATGTGCACATGGCTTAAAATGTCGCAACAAACCTTCAGAGACAAAAAGCTCCAAACCTGTACAAGAAGTCGCAGATATATTTAGAAAACAAGAACACTAATGACATGTTCTATTATCAAAAGAACCCGTGCAATCTTAATGCAAGAAATAGTGTTTAAAATATTAACGAGTAGTCCTTGTTAAGTATTCAACTCGGCTGTTTGATATTCTCAGTTTTTTCGTTCAGGATTGGGAATAAAATAACACAGATGTAGTATACCTACATTTATCAGCTGTGAAGGCTGCTCCGAACAAGTCTAATGCAAATGTAGCTTGTCTGTTTATAAAGCGGCGACAGGCGAGTCGGGCTGATTGACCAGTACTTGCGTACTTGCAGCAGGTGCTACAGTCTAACGCTTATCGGTCACAATTGCTCCCTCCTTATTAGCGACATGCACCCCGTACCGAGTTCAAATTTCTGTATAGTTTTTTTAAATTAAATTGCAGTTGTTTCTAGCGGAGATTCTGTATAAATCACATGTGATGAGCCTAGTCAAATGTACGTAAAATAGTACGACACAAAATATTCATAGATTCTAACTTTTCCTCGCCCACAGTTTAGTAAACATGATTATCCAGCTGTTTATCTACCCCCACAATTATACATGTACAACCTATAAACTGCAAACCTGTTTATTTTTTTTTGACAATTTTTACCCATATACCTGAGGCTTCGTTTCTTTCTCTAGATCAATTCATGCCCAAACATTTTCTATACTCAGGCTGCTTACTGAGGACATTTCTCCAATCAATATTTGAAGAATAGACCTGTTAAGCAGTTCTGTACAGGAGAATGTACAATAGATCCTGCACAATCTCCTCGACGAGACGGACAAAAATCACAAACGGTTGAATAACTAATTCCCTGAGTTCGTGCGATGTTGGTATTGTATAAGGCATAATCGTTGCCAGGCAACAGACACCTGCTACGATACAACAAGCCTTCTGGCTCCACAATCGTCCCGTCGCGTGACAGTTTTCTTAAAGGACAGCGTGACACCCAGGCAGCTTCTTTCCGTTGAGTAACAGCTTTGTTAGACTATTGGTTGCGTGAAACACGCGCACACGAGAGCGTGACAGAACAAAGGTCATACTGTATATGAAGATCCTGTGATAGTAAGTAGTTCCTTAGAAAGCTGAACCGGACACAGCCAATGTAAACAGCCGAATAAGGCAGTTTATATGCGAACAGTGAAAACAACAACAACAGCAACAAACAAACAACAATCCAGCTCAAGTATTTAGTGCGTGACACGTCACGCTAGTCGACTACTGCCTGTACATTACTGCCCGATGAAGCACTTCTTATCTGGTGACAGGCATTGCCATCTCTGCACTGCTATTGTCCCGGTTCTGCAAGAATAAAAGGGATTTGATACAATTGTCTGTTTGTTTGTTTGTTTGTTTGTTTGTTTGTTTGTTTGTTCAGCAAAAGTATCAAAGTGGCATGTTCAAAGTGCAACGCTTTGGACTGATAACACGCTCGGTAGAGTTCATCGTAAACGTTTCTTACCTTCACTATGATTTGATTACGAAGTATGGCAGCTCTCAGGATCAAAGCCTGTGATGAGATGAAACGTAAACGTGATCCAACAGAATCAGAAGCTGTAAAGCAGAAAACACTGCCCGCCTCACCTTCGTCCTCTTCTCATATTCTTTGCCCATTTCGATGGCTTTTTCAAACGTTGTGCTTCTCTGATCAACATCACGGGCGTACAAAACCTGCAAGGAAAGCACGCTGTGCAAGTGACCAAACATATACATGCACTTATTCACGCAAGCATATTGAAAGTACCCCATTCTCCTCGACCCGACACGAACTGACAAAAAAGCACTGCACGACACATGACGACACATTCTCGTTCGACACGACACGGCTCTTTTCGACACGACACGACACAACACAACACAGCACAACACAAGACGACACAGCACGACACGACACGACAAGACACGACATGACACGGCACGACAACACGTCAACACGACACACGATACGACACGACACGACACAACACAACAAGACACGACACAACACGACACGACACGACACGATACAACACAACACAATACAACACGATACGACACAGCACGACACAACACGACACGACACAACACGACATGGCACGACATGACAAGGCACAACAAGAAGATCGTGTAACATCTCAATACGAAGCTAGTACACAGATAAAGCTGAAAACACCCTGAAACGAAAAGACCTGAAACGCCGGAACTAGATAACGTAATGTGTGCTTGAATGGTGAAAAGGGCCCACTGTTAGAACACCCGCAAATAACGGCTGTAACGGAAGCCCAATTAGCGACTTCTCTTTACCTTGTTGTGTGAGTCGATCCTGGCTTGAATCTGCCCCTCCAGGATCAGGTTTGACAGCTCATCTTCAAGCTCTGTCACGCTCGTGTTGAACGCTTGAGCCATTTTCGTCATGTCAGCTGAAGCGTAGGGACTGAAGTACTGTTGACAGAAATGAGAAACAAAGCAAATGACAGTGAATAAGAACCTCACAGTTGCAAGTGGGTAGCCCGGAACAATTTATTAAAAGCGTGGACCAAGTAAAGTACTGTTAACAGAAATGTCAGAAAAAATCAAACGTAAAAAGTGTTTTTTTAAATTGTACATTAGTTAAAACTAATGTAGAGTTTGTGAAGACTGCTGACTCACCTGTACGAGGGCTCTGTTTCGGATCTGACTGTACAGCTTGTTCACGTGAGGCGCCAGGTGGATGTCCAACATGAAGTTGTCCTGTCGGAGGTGAAGAAACACAAGCGTACAGTTAATACTAGCAATTCTCCCCCAATCAAATCACGCTTCTGTGGCCGTTTTAACTACCAGTTAGGGTTTTTCTTAAATGATTTGAGGTTCAAATACGTTTGCAAAGACCTGGGCCCAGTTGTTCAAGGTATAATTCTTGGAGCAAGTCTGGAGACCTGGAGATTGGGCGTTTCTGTACAAGCTCTTCACTAAGTTGATTTTTGACCAAAGACCTCTCCAACAGACTGAGTCTCTACCGTGCTTGTCCTGAATATCCCTAACATCTCACCTTCAGCTCTCCCAGTAGCTTGAGACAGGACGCGTATTGGGACTCATGGAACTTGTGCAGCACATCTCTGAGTTGAGGTTCCAGCTCCAGAAACAACTTAAAAGAACTGGAAACAAAGCAGCAACAATCAACGAGAATATTGAGAAAACAAGCGGCTCTAAAACTGTGCCATCGACCACTTACCGACCACATATCAACTACATATCGGCCAGGCACCGAATACATATCGACTATACATGGCGGCAGTACGTACCGACCACATATCTACCATATGTCAAATACACACCGACTATATATCGACTAGACATAACTACGTACCGACCAAATATCGATCACGCACCGACCACCTATCGACCACTTTTCGACCACATCTTAAAACCTGCGAGCAGTGGTTTCTCGCTCGCGGGATTTTGGGCGTAGGAGAAACCACTGCTCGCAGGGTAATGCACCAGTCAATTGTAACCCCCACCCCACCCCCACCTCGGGGAATGGTGGGGCAATGTGGGGCATTTTTCGTATTTGAAAGGTGTTTAAGCCCGAAAATATGATGCAATGCGGCCTCGTCCAGTTCGACCACGCGGTTCGTTCGTGAGAGAAGTTTCTGTGCAAAGCCTCTTGTAAGATTTTGCCAAGTTTTTGGCCCCACAATGTGGGGGATTTGTCAGCACATATGTTATGGGGGGGGGGGGGGGGGGGGGGGGTGGGGGTTACAACTGACTGGTGCATAACCACATGTCGACCACTTACTAAACTAACCAGCTAGTGAACTGCACTTACCGACGATAATCGACCACATATTGATCGCACATTCATGCATCAACTACACGTACTGTACGTACGTACCGACCTATCGAACACGTAACGACGACAATTTCAGCGAACACACGATTGACTAGCGAACCTGCTGGAGAGAACCTTCTTCTGCAGCTCTTGTCTGTCAAACGACGCCAAAGCACAAAGCCCTCCATACACAGCAACGTTGTTTGGCGACAGTATCTGTACAAACAAACAAACGAACAAACAAATTCATTGATGTAAGCTCTCTGGATGAGCACAGCCTGTGCTCTTAGAGCAAACATTTAGCAAATATACTTTTTAAATAAAAAAAAACGCACACAAACAACGTGAGTAATATTATGGAGGTCAGGCGCAATGAAAATAAAATAGCAGCTTGCCCATAGTTCAAATCTGAGCAAGTTGTCTGAAAAATCCACCAGTCCCACAGGAAAGTCGGCAACCCTGATTGACACCCCCAAATACAAAAAGGCTCTCTAATTAGTGACATTCCAGCGCCAACATGCATTATGTTAAAGTTTATATGCAGTATGTTCAGGTTTACCTCGGGACATTCACAGTGATCAAACGACGCCTGGAGTAAGTTACGAGCCGCTGATTTGTATTTCTTGGTGGCCAGTTCTGCCAGCCCTGTGAAGAGCATTGAGAGAAATAAGAATTTCAATGCACACAGTGCTGCCGAGAGTCCATTAACTCAAAACAGCTCCTTGCATTACAGATGAACGTAGACATGCATGCTCAAACAATAGTACTGTGTTATTACATTTCATTTATTTATTTATTTATTCTATTTTATTTACAAACTTCGCCAAAAAGGGCAGGGACACCTCTCAGTGCAAAAAATGCTCCCTTACAAGGTCCCAGTCTACATCTAATATAAAAGACAAAAAATGTACACAAATCCAAAAAAATAAACGGGCCGAAAAATGGGCTGAAAAAGCAAATGTAACTAATACAAAGGAGAGAAGATGAAAACGAATCTAACAGCATATCCTCAAAAACGGACTTATAGCCAAAGGAAACTTGTCTTGCAATTCTCCATCCAATCCCCTCACAAAGCTTCTAATATTTGCACACAGCAGTACAAGCAAGTACAGCACTTTATCAGTGGAAGAGCCACAACACAACCGTGTCTATCTGTAGTTTTACCTGCAGCACACTTTAGTTTGGTAAGGGTTGTCATGTTGCTGCCTTTGTCTTTTTGCTGTGAAGAAAGGGATGTTTGTTTGTCATTTTCCAAAAGCTAAATGAT
The DNA here is from genome assembly GCA_964036295.1 of Plumapathes pennacea. Classification (NCBI taxonomy): domain Eukaryota; kingdom Metazoa; phylum Cnidaria; class Anthozoa; order Antipatharia; family Myriopathidae; genus Plumapathes; species Plumapathes pennacea. Next base: position 19,218,946 of record OZ038465.1, on the reverse strand, counting down.
TGTGTAAGTACCTAGTGAAACTACAGTACTAACAAATTTCTCCCCACCTCAATTTGCACCCACCTTCTTCTAAATTTAGATTTCGCTATTTGTTCACTGGTAAATTCACAGATATAGGTACATATTAAGGGTTGGCAGCAAAAGGACTTGATTACTGTAAGTGATGCTTTTTTTTGTTCAAATTCTACCTCTCTCTCTCTCTCTTTTTATATTATAATTATTTTAAATCAAAATGTCATTGTATCAAGTACTTTTAGCATAAAAAAAACTTGTTCTTTGTAAATCAAACTATCAAAACTGACGATAGGCTCACAGCGATGAACCCACTTGACAGTGGGCTCATTCCACTGGTAACCTATTCAAACATCTGTTTCATCCTCCAAGATGGACCATTTCAAGTTTAAAACAAAGGTTTACTTGGTCAGTGTATAGTGGTTTCACTCTTTTCTTTACCTCTGTCAGTTCTGAAGTATTCTCTGCTTTGTTCACATAGTTCAGCACATGTGACCAGTTTCCAAGATGGATGCTGACCTGAAAGTGAAAAATGTGCCTGTGACAGTCATCTGAAAACAACTCTTAACCCTTTCACACACAACATAGATTCAATTCAATTTTCTCCTTCAGTTTCTCACCAAAAGCATATGATACAGTAGGGAGAACTTGGCCTTTGGTACCTTGCTGAGATGAAGCTGATTAAACTATCAATTCCCACTACATTACTTATGCATTTTATTCTGAAAAGGTTGGGAGATTCTGCATTTTGAGCTTGAAAGGGTTAACCTACTCAAACCCCCAAAACTGCACCAACCTTTATCACATTTAAACACATGTTCACTACATGTTTTGCACTTGTACAGTAGTCTCTTGCTCTGGAATAGCACTTCAGCGCATTACTGTAAAGTGAGAAGATCATAAGCAATGTTGTGATCATTACACAACTTCACATACACTTGACTTCACATTTTCAAGCACAAATAAAGGCCAAAACAAGTGCAAATATGGGAGTGTATTGCATTCATCAGGAACCAGATCAACTGGGTTATTAGCTTACATGATCAATCTTCACAAGCAATGTTTACGTCATATTTTTGCATGCGGCTAGAACGTTTGGCCCTGCTCCACTTGTCATATAATAAACAATTTATTACATGAAAAGGCGTGCAATATGGCTGTATTTTTACTCATCAGTTTTATTTTCTCAAGCCTGCTTCAGGCGAGACCCGTAAAAATACTCCGCCGTATTGCACTCCTTCCCATGTAATAACCCCTTTGTACTGCCTCGTTGTTCAACTCTGCAGGAAAACAGGGATGCTGCAAGAAAAACAAATTATACACTGGGCAGAAACTTACTTTAAATCACCACAATCAAAATAGTGATCACCTAGGTCATCATGCCCTCTCCTGCAAAATAATGATACAGGTATCAACAAATCAAGATTCAACAAATTGAGATTTATATTACCCCCACATGAAAAAACACTCTGAATAGTCTTGTGACTTGGCAATATGTACATTTACACTACCTTATGCTTTCCTTGATTGAATTGCTTTTGTACTGTTTGAGATCTGAATCCAGTTTTTCCAGCTGTAAAGAAGTCAAATGCTTTTAACTTTTAAACACTATTTTATTGAATAGTTTGTAGCATACAAATTAGTTCTTCTACCAGAACCATAAACCATGTATGTTCACCCAAGTAATGGATAAATAGCATCTCTTCACCTTAAGTGCTGCTCTTTTATTTGTTGCTTCCACCCAAGCATTGTCAATGGACGGCGCCTCTACCTCCCCAGATCGAGTGCTGTTTACAGATCAAAACCAGCAAAAATCAATCTTAACACTAACATGTACAAATATAGTGGTTACCGCAAGTGAGGGAAACATCACAAATTTATCAACCTGCAAGTAATTGTGCAGTTGTATTAATTTAAACTATTATTGACAAAGACATGCTTCTTCCTCTTCCGCTTCCTCTTCTACTACTGCAGCTTCTACTCCTACTCCTACTATTAACTTCTGTACACTATGACTACTTTACCAAGTCCATCTTTAGAACTACTAAGTACTATTACATAGAACAAACAGCTATAAATACCAGGCTTCATTCAGTTTTCCAGCAATGTCCTGATATAGTTGAACATTAAATGTCTGTCTTACATAATTGAGAGCTATTCTGAAAAATAAAAACAAAAACAAAAAAATTATTAAACTCATATACAGTAGTTTTACATACTTAAGCAATTAATTTCATGTATATGTACACACTAAACGTTGAATACAGAGCATCATTCACTCTACCTTAGTGCATCGATCTCAAGGGTTGGGCAGTGTTTTGCTACAAACAACAATCTAGACAGTTTGGTCAGACCAGTGAAATTTGAAGCATACACATCCAGATCCTGCAGAGCAAATAAAAGTTAATTATTATATGGCAATGCTCAACCAAACAGGGCAGAAAGTAATACATTACTGTATCTACCCTCTCACTCCTTAGTTTATCAAACAAATTCTCCCAACAAATAAGAAAATATTTGAGTTATGTACTGTATTGAGAATATTGATTGTTCAATCAGCGCTCATCTACAGGTAAAGCTGTACATGTTTCACCGATTTACAGTATGTATTATTATTAGCATTTAGTATAAAGTAATTAGTTCTGTAGGTATTTTTAGATTTTTACAATGTTTGTATGAGGGCCACGGGGTTATTAGTGCTCTGCACTATTTAGTTTTACCCTCTATAAATACAGTTTGATTGATTGATTGATAGACAAGCTCACAAAAAAATTACAGTAATTAGACCTGCTTTCTCCCCAGTAAAGAGAATATGGTATCTGATACATGCACATTGCATGATACAAAAATCAATTCTCATCACATTACTTAAACTTCCAGAGCATCATCATGAACATACACTAATCATCCCATAATTGTGAAGTATATTTCCCTCACCAGCGTCGAAGACTCCACCACAAAGTTATCCTCTGGAGAAGAAGCTTCCCCCTCCCCTCCCATGTCAACCTGCATGGGCTCCACGGGGTTCTGTGAGAAATATGAACCAACTTAGCTGTACAGTAACTTGACATCACTCCTTTCACATTTTTAAATGAAGGTGTGAATGATCAATTTACCAAGTTCTTTTTTCCATGTTGCACTTTCAGATTATTTTAAAAATTGTTTTATGTTTGGTTTGAGTCACAAACACTGTGGCACTGGATTCGCGTGTCAGCTGATGTTTTTAAAACGTATGACGTCAGATACGAGGAACGGAGGTGGAAGATAAGAAAGAGTTAAGGACTTGTAAACTATGCATCATATGGCAAAATCATGACCAGTTCTTTGGGCTGTACCGTAAGTTATGAACCGAGTCCTTTTGCTCACCAAAATGATGTGACAAAAAGACTTTTTTTGTCTTGTAACACGCAGTTTGCATGGTCTGTTCGTTATGCCACCTCAGTTCCTGGTATCTGACATCATAGATTCTAAAAGTATCTTCTTAAATCGAACAGAAAACAATATTAAAATCGGAAACCACAACATGCAACAAATAACTTGGGAAATCTATCAGACTGTACTTTCCAGATTCACTCAAAAATTGGTTATTTAATTTGCATACAGTTCTCCTTTAATACACATATGTACAGCTCATTAATAACTCTCAAACACTACTACTGGACACTTAAAGGTATCAAGGAGAGAGGAAGGATTTTTTGGTAATACATTTGCAGTCTTCTCCTGTTCTACTATATTTTCTTCCACGTTCTGCAACAGGTCGGATCAATCTTAAACTAGAGTGCTTCACATTTCCCCAACGTTGTAAAACGACCATTTCACCACGATCACTGGCCATGGCCCTTTGTTCTGAAAAAATCAGTCATTATCTACAGCCATGTTAAACTCCAGACAGACCTGCATTGGTCGGGCAGTCCTTCTTCACACCTTCTGATAATTCCTCCATGTTTGCCAGTCACTCTACAAATTATAGCCGCTATGTAAATCAGATGTTTGACTACCATACATACCTCGTGCGGTCGAAGAACTCTTCCAGGCAAAGGCATGGTCCGGCAAGGCTACGACTTTCACGTAAAATACAGCTTTCAATTTGTAAAGTTCTTCTTCCCGTTCGTTCCCCTTGTGGCCACGGCCCCAGTCCCACACCGAGCTGACAGCAAAGAAGACTGGTAACGGTAACAAGAGTACGATCAGGGGAATGGTGCCGAATCAAAAGAAAGGCAATGTCGGATGCAAGTGTTTGCTATACAGTGTTGTTGTACAAGCACTATAACACTGCTCTTGCCGCTTCGCAAGTTTCTATGGGCGAGCAAAAATAATCGTCTGGTAATAACAATAATTATTAGACAAGACTCTTTTCTCCCGTCCCCGCCCCCCTTCCCCCCGCCCCGTAATTTTGTCACTCGACCTCAGTCGTGCCATCAGTACGCCAGTGAAAACCGTTCTACCGCATCGAAGCGCAAAATTCAATTCCGAGAAATCGGTATTATAAATACACAAACTGAGGCGGAAATGGTCTCTTGACCTCTGCCACATAACTGATAAAATGTGCGGTCGAAACAGAGGATACATCATAATAGTTCAACGCACAGAACCAGGCCGAATAAGCACTGAGGTATCGACTGCGTGATTGCATCGTAAGTTTTCCCGCACTTCCTTTCTTCCCGATTCTTTTGCTCGACTGATAAACATCTGTTCATGATATGTCTTGATGCGGCGGTCTCACAGCTATTCTCACTGTCATGTAATGTTTATTTCCTCAGTTAACTCTCTGATCCAGGAGAGTGATCAGAAGCAAACTTCCCTAAGCACAGAGTGATACCAGCTCTTAAGAGAACTAGATTTCCCTCAATACAGTCAGCAGCTGCAAGGTACTGGTTCAGTAAGTCCACAAAAGTGAATGGCACGAGATCACACGTGCACGGCCGGGTGTAACAGTGGTCGATTTGCGGCGACAATTTGCAACGATACTGCGAATACTACGAGCAATTCACGTCTTTTCCGTCAGGAAACATATTTATTGAAAATTTAAGCTGTATTTTAGTGGCTCAAAACAACATTCTAGGACGTGAACCATTTGTACGAGTACTTCACGTCTTATACAAGAGTCGCTCGTATAAATGGGTCACTTCGCGTCTTATTTAAGGCGCGCTTTATTTAAGACGCGCCTTATTTAAGACGCGCCTTATTTAAGACGCGCCTTATTTAAGACGCGCCTTATTTAAGACGCGCCTTATTTAAGACGCGCCTTATTTAAGACGCGTCTTATTTCTCTCGTATAAACGGCCCTATATTTATTGTTGCACTAAGGTGTGTTTAGGTGTAACACCCCATCCCAACTATTTATTTTTAAATTCGCTTTAAATAGCTGCGCAAATTTGCGGTGTGTTGATCAGGTCGGTGTAACATGTTGGCAATTTGCTCTAATTGCTCGTTGATTTTTGTGAAGTTCAAGTGCAAACGTGACTACGGGACTCTCGTATCTTGTGCATCAGTTTTATGCCACTTGCCCATCCACTCTTGCAAACTTCCCCGTCACAGTTCTCAATGTGGCTGTGCTTCGTCGGTTTCGGACGGAAATTTTGTACGAGCTGGGGTGTTTATGACATGAACTAGTGCAACATCGTACAACGCGCGCCCCACAAATTGACTCGTGTAAACACCACTTTTTAGTCCACGAATTGGTGGTGCATGGTACTAATAAATTTAAAAAATTTTGATGTCAGGAAGAATTTTAGTGGGGAAAGGACTATACATATGTATATCAAATTCCGAGAACCGAATATGAATTATTCCACAATTCTCGGAAAGCCACTGATTTACCGAGAATTGTGGATTTCAGTTCTCGGAATAATATACCAGTTCTCGTAATCAGTGAGACAGCATTCATAATTCTCGGTAAAATATACAAAGGAAACAAGTTGTTTGCATATTTACCGAGAATTGTGGATTTCAGTTCTCGGAAGTTAAAAACGAATAAGATACCAGTTCTTGGAATTAGTGAAACGATTCTCGATTCCTACTTTCTCGAATTTTCAAATTTCGCAATCAGTGTTGCTAAGAGATGTTATATTTCCATATGGAACTTGCAGTTTAACAATCTAATATGAGGCTCGTTTCTTCCTACCCACAGATGAATACTCTGGAGTATCTGATCACTGAGAAAAACCTGCTGTTAATTATTATAGTATTGTTGGTCATCCACATCTTGATGAAGGTGGTCCCGCTGAAGCACCAAGACCTGGATAAAGTAAATAATGCTAATCTTCATTTCCCAATCCAAGAAAGTGTTGGCCCCGAAGACAATGGTGCAACAGAAAATAATGACATTTAGAATTGGTCCATTTCAGTAATTCAAAACTACAGTTGAGTACAACCGATTTAACTTTAAGTAAAATGCCGCATCAGTGCAGCAACTGTGTTGTTTGTGAATCACATCATTACTGTGAAACGTTTTCGGCAGATGCAACAGACATCTTGATGTTTTGTGAATACCCTGCGCCTGGAGAACCTAAAACCGCTTAGAAACTTTGTCCTTGTAACACCTCAGATTTTCTATCAGTGTAATTTAATAAATTTCCAATGGATTGCCGTGGTGTGGACTCTAATCTACCACGATTTACGTCATCACATGGTCAAAATGTTTGATCATGTGATGACGTAAATTGTGATAAATAGTATTTAAGCGCGTTGAAAATGGACTATTTTTTACCCTTTTCACTCCCAAGCTCAAAATACAAATTCTCCCAACCATAAAATAAGAAATGTATGAATGATGAAAAGAGATTTTATGTTTTAATCAGCTGTCGTTTAAGCAAGGTATCAAATGTCAAATTCTCCATACTTTATGATATATCTCTGGGCCCGGTTGTTCAAAGAGTGTATAGCGCTATTCGCCGGATAAGTCGCTATCCAGTGGATAGAATTAACCATTAAGCTTAATTCAGTCGAGAGGATAAGGATTTATCCTGTGGATAGCGTTATCCACTCTTTGAACAACCGGGCCCAGGTGGGTGACTAAAAGAGAAAATTGAAGTTAATCCCTCGGGAGTGAAAGGGTTAAGCAATAGGTTCGGCGGTTTTAAGTGGTGTTTAATAAAAAAATGTCTTGAATCATCGTTGTTTAATTCAATACGGATAATTTGAATAGTCTCAAACGTAAAAGGAAGAATGTCTAGCTGCTCTGAGCAATTTGAATCGAATCGGATTTCTCTGTAGACGTCAGTGACATGTTCCTTTCGCACATAATCCAGACAAAAGATATCGCAAAAATCGCCACTTTTGGCGCGCGATCAGATTTTCGCGATTTTTCCGAAAAATAAACATCGCCGGAACTCTTTCATTTCATTTTTGAAAAGAGGTCGCCAAAGGATATCTCTGGAGTAAATATGACGGGCCCTGGCCCTGTAAGGGGTAATTCCGAACCGGCGACACGGCCTTGACGGGCGACACGAAAACTACGAACTAGCGACGAACGACAAGGCGCTGGGAGGAAATTCCGCCAGCGACACTGAATAATTAAACCCGCGACAGCGAATTTCGTGTTTGGTACAAATTTCAACAGCGAAATCAGTTCTGTGAACCAGTGTGCATCTTTTGTCAATTTAGCGCAAATGCTGTCATTAACTCGTGAATGCGAAGCAATGAACGAGTTATTGTGAGCCGGATGGAAATCGCTCGCTCGCTCCATGTGTAAACTTCCGGTGGAAGCGGGTTCCGCTGACCAGTGCATAACACTGGCGCAGGCCTTGCAAACAAAATGGCGGCCAGTTTGCGACCGAGGTTGAGTGTCGCAAAAGCGATGAACTGATCTTTTATATTTGGAGTCCTTTGATTCTCAAGGCACATGTTATAGAAAATTATGATCGAACTGCGGACTTTACCAAGATTTACAGTTCGATCGATCGAAGGCTTTTTAGCACCTTTCATACCGTAGCGTTGGCTAAAACCACATTACTTGTATGGCTTCAATGCTACATTTTCCAATGCTATATACAGAGGTTAAGATCTTTAGAGTTTCTCATTCACGAGTTGGCTCACAGGAGCCTTTGATTTTTTGGCTAAGGTGACAGTCACATACAAGTTTCACTTATCTGTTGACATAGTGTGACCACGTGTGCGCTTGTGTCTGGATGCCGTTTCCCTTTTTCCAGCTAACAGCAGATTCACAGCAGACTCTACTCTTGCCAACTCTAACAAACGCTGCTCCGGGAAAACGGCACAATTTTGCCAGGGGCTGAAAATTTTGCCGGGAATCGGGAGACAGGAAATGTTTACCGGGATGGGGATGTCTAGAAAATATCCGGGATATCTGACACAATTTTGATTTTGGGAGGTTTTTCTATCTGGCTGAATGTGGTTGAAAAGAAATGCCATTTCATGCAGTGTAAACTTCCAAACTTTCCGTTTTTTCCCCTTTATTGTCCTATATTTGCAAAACGTCCGGTGTAAAGAACATTTTTAAAACGTTAGGATATTTTATTGAAGATCACTGATTTTTCATTCTTTAGAAGGCGGGGAAATAACATTTTAGAGAGCCAAACTTCCAACAAATCTTCCGATTTCGAGTCTGTCAGCTGATTTTACCCCTAAACTGACAACAGTACGTGTATTAGTGCATTTCGCAAAAAGTGCGGTCAGTGAAATTGTTGGTTTGAACGTTTACATTTGTTCAAAAGAGTCGTCAAAATGCAAGAAATGGTGTTTCAGTGAATCTAGATTTCAAGATTTTCCGGAGTTCCGAATTTTCTGGACTCTTATTTTCCACGGCTAACCTACCAATCAAAAAGCGAGAAACTAGTGTGTTGCGGTAAAAATTAATAAATTTCCACTGGTTTGCCGTGGAAATTTGTTTTTTACCACAACATTTAGAAATATACTGGAAACTTTCGTTGTATTTCACTGCAAAACGTGACATGCTGGCGTCAGCTGGCGTCAGCATCGTTTTCTGGACTCTTATTTACCACGGTAAATCGACCAATCAGAGAGCGAGAAACTAGCGTGTTGTGGTAAAAGATTGTTTTTAAAATTTAGAGACTGTTATTGGCCTTGCCTCGATCAGTTGTTCATTTCTGTTGTATAATGCTGAAATATAACTTGAATATACAGAATAGTGCAGTACCTTTGTTGAGGACAAAAGGAGCTAGTAGAACTTGTTGTAATTACTTTGATTCCACGTTCTGCAACAGGTCGGATCAATCTTAAACTAGAGTGCTTCACATTTCCCCAACGTTGTAAAACGACCATTGTACCACGATCACTGGCCCTGGCCCTTTGTTCTGAAAAATCAGTCATTATCTACAGCCATGTTAAACTCCAGACAGACCTGCATTGGTCGGGCAGTTCTTCTTCACACCTTCTGATAATTCCGCCATGTTTGTCAGTCACTCTACAAATTATAGCCGCTATGTGAATCAGATATTTGACTACCATACATACCTCGTGCGGTCGAAGAACTCTTCCAGGCAAAGGCATGGTCCTGCAAGGTTATGACGTAAAATACAGCTTTCAATTTGTAAAGTTCTTCTTCCCGTTTGTTCCCCTCCTTGTGGCCACGGCCCCAGTCCCCACACCGAGCTGACAGCAAAGAAGACTGGTAACGGTAACAAGTAACGATCAGGGGAATGGTGCCGAATCAAAAGAAAGGCAACATTGTACAAGCACTATAACACTGCTCCTGCCGCTTCGGAAGTTTCTTTGGGCGAACAAAAATAACCACCTGTTAAAAATAATTTCTGGAGCTGGATTATTTCGAAAACCGTCACAGCCACTCAGACCCACTCAGATTGCCAACTCTTTGCTTTCAGTACGGAATTCTTTTTATATGTAAGCCAAATTTTATATGTAAGCCACATAGGTGATGTACCGCCCCAAAGAGTATTGTTTTCAAGCATTCTAGTCTGAAATAGGATACAGATTTTGTCTCTTGGGTCTGGAATAGGGTACAAGTTTTGCTGATTTTGATTGGGCAGTGCAGGTCTCCGCCAAAAGGGTGAAAATTTTGGTATACAGGTCTGAAAAGGAGATAATCTTGGGATACAGGTCTAACATAGGGTCAAAAATTCCCCCACCCCCTCCCCTCCCAGGCATACACGACAGGTCACAAACTTATATGGTCCAATCATTCACTGACGGCCACCAAAAATTCTGAACTTTGTGTAATTTTAGGGGAAAACACCCAAGATCCTTATAACAGTTCATAAATTAAGACACTGATAGTTTTGGGAATGACCTTTATTTTCTACAAAGTCCTATAACATTGAATAACTAACTGTAATAGTTATTCGACGTAGAAACGTCAAAAAAATTACCGTCTATATTCACTACAAAAAAAACTCTTTCAAAAGGTCATTCTATCATTACCCATTCGTTTCCTTACATAAAAAGCCAAGAATGTTATAATTGGGAAATATAGAACCATAAACCCCTACACTGGCGCACTAATGCGGCGAGATTTTGTTGGATAAAAATCGTTCGGTGTAACATGCGGTCTTGTGTACACGCGGAAAGAGAACATTTCACAAAAACATTCTGATGATGAATAACCGTCTCGCTGCAAATCCGCCAGTGCAGGCCACGCCTAATACGCTTTCAGAAACCTTCGGTTTCGAGATCACCGCCCGCACGAACCAAAACAAAACTGTTTAGTCAAATGGTAAGGCCTTTAACACTAGGTGCAACGAAGCCTGCCTGTCTTGTCAAGCGAATTTCCGCAAGAAATTTACTGCAATAAACTGAGTCATGAGGCAATTACAATAGTGTCATTTACAAGGTGTTTTCATCCTTCTATTCAATCTGTCGGAACACTCGCAATAATCTTAGGCCCCGTTTAGAAGGAGAAAATTTGGCTTAGATTCCTCCCCTAGTCACTATGGACACGCCATTAAATATTCAGCGCGGGATGACATTCCTTGCCAATAAACGCCCGGCAAACTTGGCTCGGGAGGAAAGGGTACCCCTGGTTCCCGGTACAACTTTTCTCCACATAAACGGCACCTCAGAACATAAAATTAGAGGCTTTCAAAGATTTGGTCAGCACGAGCGGTCCCGAGTTCCCTCTTGTTTCTTTGGGTGAACAAAGTTGAAATTGAAATTGTTACCATAGACTATCCCCTTATGCCTAACATAATGGATTGGTTAGTATGTTATAGCCAAATAGAACACAGTGTAGGGTTGGCAACAGGTACATAAATGTCCTTACAATAAAACGAGCGAAAACGTCTTTCACCCACAACAACCAGAGTTTCCAAACAGGGCGTTTCCTTTTTCTGTGTTGACATCACAAGACACTCTAACTGAGTGAAATAGCAAAGTGTTACCATTCCATTCACGTGCGTTGTGGCATCAAACATCACGAGAAGAAATACGCAGATTTATATATATATAAGCAAACCTTGAAAGGCAGGGTATTTGGTTATACTCTGTCCTGTCAGAAATAACTGATGAAAACAGTATATAAATTGCTGAGTAAAATAACTGAGTAATACAGGAAGGCTATAAGGTAACAAAGAGAACAAAAAAACATCATTATGGTAACCAATCTAAACAAAACAGAAAAGTATAATAAACAATGCATAGTTGATTAGATATAGGCAACAAATACCTGAGAAATGTTTGACATAGCTGAGTCTAAAACTCACCTAGAATCAAACACTTTCTTAGACATCATTCCTATTCTCAAACGGGAATTTGCTCTGAAATTTCTGGGAAATCGAACGTCATCTTTCAGCATAAGTGAGGAAAGAAGTGTTGAAATTCGGTGCCCTGTCTATTATGACCTGAATTGCAACGCCATTCCGTGAAAAGCTTAAAGGACCGATAAGTAAAGTTTTACAAGGCTCTGCCTCAGCGTGGTTCAAACTTAACCTTTTCCCTCCCAAACCAAAAATATAGATTCTCCAGCCTTTTAAGAAAAAAAATGTGCGAGTGTTGTAGTGAGAATTGATAGTTTAATCAGCTATCATCTAAGGAAGTTATAAAAAACCAAGTTCTCCTTATGTCAAACGTCCCCACCCAAGGACGGAGGGTAGCTCATACAAGGAACATAGTCCTTCCCACTTACGGCGCCAGGGTCAGATCCCCAAGCCGGAAATCAGACCCGGGCCGCATTGGTGAAAGACCGGCATGCTAATCGCTCGGCCACCTGAGCACCCTACACCCTTATTGTGTCATAAATATCTGGTAAGAAACTGAAGGAGAAAATTGAAGTTAATCACTCTTGGGAGTGAAAGGGCTAAAGAGAAGCTGCTAATTTACCAAGCCGAAATGACGTCAAAATTGCATTTGCGCGGTGTCTGCCGGCCCTCAGTGGTTTGTGAAACTTCTCGTGCAATGGCATTGCGTTGCAGTCAACTAAATAATATGTACTGTGCGCCACTTCAGCTAACAGTGACACCAAAATGGTGCACTTACATTCGAACCTTCCACACTTCCTTCCAACTCTGACAGAGATCTTATGCCATCAATTAGATCCTGACAAACAACGAGAAATAGACAATGTCAGTATTAAATCTGCACTATTGACAATAAAGAAATAAATGGTTAATTTGTCTTAGTTTTAACGTAGAGAGAAATAAGGTACATAGAAAACATTTACCAACCTGTCAACAAAGTACATGGAGCCAATTATGGAAGAGAAGACTGCAAACCAGAGGACACCAAAGCCAATGGATTCTAAAAAAGAGCGCGTCTAATTAATGTTGGACAGAGATAGGGATGACTGAGAAAGCTGACCCCCCTACTTTTCCCGAATCCATTAGATCTGCATTTAAATAAAGTAGCAATGTTTACCACCATCTTTCTATTATATGATGTCCAGCATCAAACATTCGCAAATCCAAAAACAGATTTCATCTCGTTTATAATGAACGACTTAGTTATGAAAATGAGGAATGAATATACACTAGTATAAAACAAAATATATAATCCCAAAGTACTTACTGTTGTTGGCCCCTGACTTGGTAACTTTCTTCACTAGATGGTGGGGAGACGTATGTTAGAAACTTGTGAGGGGATTTCGAGTCGAGTGATTTAAGTATTAGTACACTGAACAAACAACTGAACACTCCCCACACAACATCAAGCTCCCATTATACTTTGTCCAAATAGACTCCAGGGGTGTAGTTCTCCGTTTGTAAGGCATCTTTGCCGATGAACTACCACGCAAATATGCATTTTCTAACAAATTAATGTAGTTGCTAATGACTTCCATTGTAACACTTTAACTCGTCCTAAGTTGTCCAAGTAAATTGCCCAACATTGAAGACACAGAAAAGTGAAATATATGCTATTCGAATGTCTGTTGCAAATACTCTTATCATTGCTTCAGTGTTGCTACGCTTTTGGTTTAGTCCAAACAAGTTTCAGCATTCTTGGACAACTAGAAACAAGTTAAAGAAAGAACAGATTGCGACCTTCTCACGCAAGCGGCAAGCGGCGATGACGTTTCCTCGCAGTGCGGGTTGGTCCAAACCAAAGTCACAAACATTCTCACAGCCCTTGCGATTAGCGCTGTAATTACCTTGGTTTTACTTTTCGACAGCGATCCTAAAAACCGCTCTATGTGCAATCAGCAATCACGCTCGTGTAAAATACACATCTTCCATGAAAGTTAAAGCATTGTTACTTCTAGAAGATAAGTCATTAGAATAAGACTACACAGGGCGCAGAGGAATTTGCTTGCTTTATATGAAAAACCCTATATATTGATTTACATGAAGGTTACCGCAAAACAATTACAACGCGGGCGCGCGAAGGCATACGTATACGCGTCAGGTCAGTATTACGCCTTCGCGCACCCGCGATAAAATCGTCTTGCGGTATCATTCATGAAGGTCATTATATAGGTTTTACATAATGGTAGGCAAGCGAATTCCTCTGCGCCCTGTGGGACTACACGGGTTTTGCACCATAAAATTACGCGAGAGGAATACTCGCCTCGAACGGTGACAATCACATATCCAGTAGCTGGTGGCCCGACGCCGTTGTAGGCTGTGCAGTGGTAGGTCCCAGAGTGACTTTCGTTGACGTTACGCATGAACAGTTTCCTTTGTGTGGAAAGCACTCCGCTTCCTGGAATGCATTTGGTCCAGCGTACACTTGGTACGGGACTGGAAGTGACATTACACTCTATAGTGACGTTATCACCCTCGTCCACGATGACTTCCGGTTGGGGAATTACGTCAGGAGAGTCTGAGAATCCATTGAAAAAAAAAAACACAAACACGATTTTAGAACAGGAGCACCAATTTTGAAAGGGTTTCGGATGTGGGGGGGAGGGGGGGGGGAAAGCTCAATGATGGGCTATAATCTGGCATAAAAGACTATGGAAATTCCCTTGGAACGTTTGAGGTCCATGCAAACATCGCGTTTAAAGTTGTTGCGTGCTCACATCTAACAACCTTGCTCAGTTAATAAGCTTCCCTAGTCTTTTATGGGGTCTAGCTAATAACTTAACAATATTAAATAACATAATTATAATCTAATAAGTCTTTCTTCAGAATAAGGGAGTATAAATTAAGTACATTTTACTTGAGGTTCTTAAAAGAGCCACCATTGTGACCCAACTGTAGTAACAAAATTCGGACTTGAAAATGGGAACCGGCTTTGTATCCGGATAATTTGTATCCGAAAAAATTGTCAAATGCAAACGGAGCCTAAAAAGCATTGGTTTAAAGTAGGAATCTCCCTTGTAAAATTCTACTAAATGCCTTCTGTAGAGGCTTTTAGAAGCTGAATTGATTGACGCTAACAATGGACAAGGATTCTGCAGAATTTGACTAACACAAAACAATGACGGATGCATCTCTTGATTGCACCGGTCCTCCAATCCCGTTCTCTGCCACACAGTAATAATCTCCAGCGTCTTCTCGTGTAGCGTTAAAGGACAGCGTTGCTGCGTTTCGGAAATTTCTGCTGCTTCCTCCACGTTTAACCCAGGAAATAGTTGCTGCTGGATTATCCCGAGTCAGCAAGCACTCGAGAGTTAGAACGCTCCCTTCAAGAACTGTCCTGTTCTCTGGTGTGGAGCTGTCAATGGACGGTGGAGCTGATAAATAAGAACATATAGATAACTCAGCCGACATGTTCAAGAAGCTGTGAAACTAAAATGTATGCTACAGTTATTCTCTCAGGAGCAATGTTCAACCAATCTTCCCGCCTTTTTCAACCATAAAAACTACTTATCGGTTCTCTGCAGCGGCTGCCCTGGGAATATGGTGAGCGTTGCAGAGAGGCGGCTAATTAATGAAGGAAGAGAGGAAGGGGAGGGGGGGTATAAAATGATACCAAGCGCGAGAGGCAATCGCTATGCAGTTCATAAAAACCTGTCCTGACACGGAATTGATCAATTTCGAAGAAACAAGTTTGCATCGTAACTAGAAATGCGGATTCTGTGGCCATTGTGGAGATGTTATGTTGGGGTTTGGCGAACCAATTTGCTGACCGTTACCGTTGTCGAGAGGTGTTCGTTATATGGTATTATCAAATAACTATGATACTACGCGCGTTCTGATTGGCTAAGTAGCCGTGTAATATGAGAGTATATTACATGCTGACGCGGTACGTGATGTATTTTACTTGACTAATTATTTGATAAAAGAAATATATAACGCGGTTCCCGTGTAATACAGCCTCATTTAAACACTTGGGAAGTTGGGAGAACACGAGAGTAGCGCCGGAAACCACTCGGCGGCCTCGTGGTTTCACGCTACTCTCGTGTTCTCCCAACTTCCCGCGTGCTTAGGTGAGGCTATATTACACGGTGACGCGTTATATATTTTTTAAGTGTTCAATAAAAATAAATGCATGAATCAACGGCCGGGGCGAAAAAAAAAAAAACCTGGCCGTTCGTGAAAGCTCGTCTGTAATAATAATGTGCAAAACTTGCCTGCAGTAGTGACAAACACAGACCCATTGGCTGGGGAACCGATGCTGTTGTTTGCTGTGCAGTGATAAGTTCCAGAGTCAATAGTGTTGAAGCTGGGTATAAACAGATTGCTCTGTGATGAAAGTATTGTGCTGCTTTCGTTGTCCTTGGTCCAGCGGACGGTTGGTACAGGTATACCAGTGACGTTACAATCCAAAGTGACGCCTGCACCTTCGTTCACTGTCAGGCTTCTATTCGAATATACCATCACTTCAGGCGGGTCTGAGTAAATCCAATGAACAAAGTGAAATTTTAGACAGGCGCTACTGATAGCCTATCAAAAACGTTCGAAGGGTGTCTATATATATGCAGCTTTTTCGCCCATGCAGAAAAAAAAAAGATGTTAACTACAAATAGCAGTATGGTAATCGAATTGACAACTTGGCTAATTACACAAAACAATGACGGGCGCAACTCTTGATTGCACCGGTCCTCCAATCCCGTTTGCCGCCACACAGTAGTAATCTCCAGCGTCTTCTCGTGTAGCGTTGAAGGACAGCGTTGCTGTGTTCGGGAAACTTCTGCTGCTTCCTCCACGTTTTACCCAGGAAATATTTGCTGCTGGGTTAGTCCCAGTCACCACACACTCGAGAGTCAAAAGCTTCCCCTCGATAACGGTAGTGTTCTGTGGTGTGGAGATGTCAATGTCCGGTGGATCTGATAATTGGAAATACTAAAATAAACAACATAGATGAAACTCAGCCAGACAAAAGCAATCCATCCATTTTTATTCAAAGACATGGCTTCTTTAATGGAATCAATCAACTCAATTAACCAAACTGTTTTTGTTTGGTGAATTACATTTATTCCAAACAATGAATATATATATGGTAGGGACCTGGACTGTGAAAGCAAAAGCGTTGATGTCTTGGGAAATCAGTGGGTTGAGTTCTTAGTGTGCGCATGTGCGTGCAGTGTGTGCTTTTTCTACTTAAGGTACATACAAGAAGAAAATCACGACTCAAACACCAACAATTCCAGTGACTGCTAACACGATGGCTTTAATTGACGGTCGGAATTACGTCTTCCCCTGCAATTTATATTCAATACCATAATTAAGAATCAATGGCTCAAATACTGACTTACACAAAATATTCACGGACGCATCTCTTGATTGCACCGGTCCTCCAATCCCGTTGTCTGCAACACAGTAGTATTCTCCAGTGTCTTCTCGTGTAGCGTTCAAGGACAGCATTGCTGCGTTTGGGAAACTTCTGCTGCTTTCTCTACGTTTTATCCAGGTAATATTTGTTGCTGGATTAGCTGAAGTCACCAGACACTCGAGAGTCAAAACACTCCCTTCAACAACTGTCTGGTTCTGTGGCGTAGAGCTATCCATGGACGGTGAATCTACAAACAAATACCACGGGCCGATACATTTATAAGGCTACGAACTATACACTCAGTACATTTTCGGGAAATTTTAAGCGTCTCAGAAGTGCCGCACTTATTGGAAGCAATTGAAATGATCAGCGGTCGTTTGGGTAATAACTCACCCGAGACCAATTAATCGTTCAATATATAATTGTAAGTATAGTTTTAGAGTAATCTTATAAAGTTACTGTATAAAGTTACTTACAAGAAGAAAATCACGACTCAACCAGTAAAAAACTCAGTGGCTGCTGACACAATAAATCGCCAGTGTTCTGTTAGAAATTCAAAATTTTAAACGGTCAGATTGTCGAAACTATTCACTGTACTTCCCCTGCAAATTGATATTCCAAATTTAGAATTGATAGCTTTACTACTTACACAAAACGTTGACGGATACATTTCTTGATTGCACCGGTCCTCCAATCCCGTTGTCTGCGACACAGTAGTATTCTCCAGCGTCTTCTCGTGTAGCGTTGAAGGTCAGCGTTGCTGTGTTTGGGAAACTTCTGCTGCTTCCCCTGCGCTTTACCCAGGTAATATTTGCTGTTGGATTAGCTGCAGTCACCAGACACTCGAGAGTCAAAACATTCCCTTCAACAACTGTCTGGCTCTGTGGCGTCGAGCTGTTAATGACGGTGAATCTACAAAAAAATACCACGGGCCGATAAATTTATGAGGCTACGAACTATACACTCAGTACATTTTCAGGTTTTATACGTCTCAGAAGTGCCGCATTATTGAAAGCAATTGAAATGGTCGTTTGGGTGATATTCACCTGAAACAAATTATTCGTTCAATATATAATTGCAAATTTAGTTTTAGAGTAGTCTCCAGCGATAAAAATAAGAATGAAGGGAAATCTCCAAGGCGGACACCCTCGGGACTAGCATTTAGTATCCGCCTTATAGAGGTGTCCGCTTAAAGAGAGTTGGCTGTACTTCCGTTTACAGTTGAACCCCGCTATATCGAACTCGGTTAATTCGAATTCCCCGTTATTTCGAAGTCAAGCCGAATTCCCTTGCATTAGCTTCACTAGCTTGATTAGCTTGGTAATTTCGAAACTTCGCTCATGTCAAACTATTTTTTCATGTCCCGTGCAACTTCGAAATAGCGGGGTTTCACTGTAGCTACAGGTAATGGTAATTTCCAAGTTTCTGTCATTATTTCGAAGTCCCACTGCACATGAAAAAAGAGTTCGAAATAGAGGAGTTTCGAAATTACCAAGTTAGTCAAGCTAGTCAATCTAATCCAAGGGAATTCGGCTTGACTTCGAAATAACGGGGTCTTCAAATTAACCAAGTTTAAAGTAGCGGGGTTCGACTGTATTAACCCTGAAAACTGCAGCATAACGTAAAAACTTACACAAAATATTCACGGACGCATCTCTTGATTGCACCGGTTGTCCAATCCCGTTGTCTGCAACGCAGTAGTAATCTCCAGCGTCTTCCCGTGTAGCGTTGAAGGACAGTCTTGCTGCGTTTGGAAAATTTCTGCTGCTTCCTCCACGTTTTGTCCAGGAAATGTTTGCTGCTGGATTAGCAGTCACCAGACACTCGAGAGTCAAAAGGTTCACTTCAACAACTGTCTTGTTTTGTGGTGTGGAAATGTTGATGGACGGTGGAACTGATACAGAATACAGAGAAAACTCAACGCAACAGAATCTATCCAAGTCATTTCTCTTTTTGAGCAGGGCTTTAGGTCGCAGTACTTCCGCAATTAATTGGATTAATTCAACTCGATTCATTTGTAAATGCGAGTTATGATCAATTCTAAACTAACGTTCAGTTCCTTTTTGTTTTCTGTTCTGTATAAAGTTACTTACAAGAGAAAAATGAGGACTCAACCAGTAAAAAAACTCAGTGGCTGCTGACACAATAAATCGCTGTTGTTTTGAAAAATATCGACGGTCAGAATTGCTGAAACTATATATTCATCATATTTCCCTTACAAATTAAGATTCCAAATTCAATGGCTTTACTACTTACACAAAACGTTGACGGATGCATCTCTTGATTGCACCGATCCTCCAATCCCGTTGTCTGCAACACAGTAGTAATCTCCAGCGTCTTTTCGTGTAGCGTTGAAGGACAACGTTGCTGTGTTCGGGAAACTTCTGCTGCTTCCTCCACGTTTTGTCCAAGAAATGTTTGCCGCTGGATTAGCAGTCACCAGACACTCGAGGGTCAAAACATTTCCTTCAACAACTGTCTGGTTCTGTGGCATAGAGCTGTCCATTGACGGTGAATCTACAAACAAATACCACGGGCCGATACATTTATAAGGCTACGAACTATACACTCAGTACATGTTCGCGGTAAAAAGTTAAGCGTCTCAGAAGTGCCGCATTTTATTGGAAGCATTTGAAATGATCAGCGGTCGTTTGGGTTTTATCTCACCCGAAACTAATTAATCGTTCAATATATAATTGTAAGTATAGTTTTAGATTTTTTAGTTTTAGTAATCTTCGTCGACGAAAATATGAATACAGTGAAAAGTCTTAAGTGGACAACCACAGGACTAGCATTTAGTGTCCGACTTACAGAGAGTTCAGTTATAGAGAAGCAAGTAGAAATTGGTAACGACCAAATCTGCATGCTGTCCGCTTAGAGAGAGTTGATTGTACTCCCAAGTACTCTGAGAATATGAATTATGAGCAATCCAAATCCGATGCTGTTGCTCCCGGTGCACGGCATAGGTTATGTATGATGTTCGTGATGAAAGAATTGCACTGCATTGCCTCTGCCCCTTGGGTACAGTCCGCCCTTAATAAGTCTCCACGTTCGTTCACGGTTACTCTGATTTCGGGTGCAGTAAGTTTCAAATGATGATCAGTGTATTGTGTACAAGGGACTCTTGACCAATAGAAGTGCCATCTTTACCCTCTCAAAACTAGTAACTATATATCCTGAAAATTGCAGCAAAATGTAAAAACTTACACAAAATATTCACGGACGCATCTCTTGATTGCACTGGTTCACCAATCCCGTTGTCTACAACACAGTAGTAATCTCCAGCGTCTTCTCGGGCAGCGTTAAAGGACAGCCTTGCTGCGTTTGGGAAACTTCTGCTGATTCCTCCACGTTTTGTCCAGGAAATGTTTGCTGCTGGATTAGCAGTCACCAGACACTCGAGGGTCAAAAGGTTCCCTTCAACAACTGTCTTGTTCTGTGGTGTGGAAATGTTGATGGACGGTGGATCTGATACAGAATACAGAAAAATCTCAGCGCGACAGCTAATCTATTCAAGCCATTTTTCTCTTCAGGACAGGGCTTATATGTCGCAGTACTTCCGCAATTAATTGGATCAATTCAACGCAATTCATTTCTGAATGCGAGTTTTGATCAAAGCAAAACCAACCTTGATTTCATTCTTTTTTTTTTTTTTTTGCTCTGTATAAAGTTACTCACAAGAAGAAAATCACGACTCAACCAGTAAAAAAATTCCGTGGCTACTGACACGATAAATCGCCAGTGTTCTGTTAGAAATTCAAAATTTTAAACGGTCAGAATTGTCGAAACTATTCATTGTACTTCCCTTGCAAATTGATATTCCAAATTGAGAATCGATAGCTTTACTACTTACACAAAACGTTGACTGCCGCAACTCTTGATTGTACCGATCCTCCAATCCCGTTGTCTGCGACACAGTAGTATTCTCCAGCGTCTTCTCGTGTAGCGTTGAAGGTCAACGTTGCTGCGTTCGGGAAACTTCTGCTGCTTCCTCTGCGCTTTACCCAGGTAATATTTGCTGTTGGATTACCTGCAGTCACCAGGCACTCGAGAGTCAAAACATTCCCTTCAACAACTGTCTGGCTCTGTGGCGTCGAGCTGTTAATGGACGGTGAATCTACAAAAAAATACCACGGGCCGATAAATTCATGAGGCTACGAACTATACACTCAGTACATTTTCAGGTTTTATACGTCTCAGAAGTGCCGCATTATTGAAAGCAATTGAAATGATCAACGGTCGTTTGGGTAATACTTCACCTGAGACAAATTATTCGTTCAATATATAACTTTATTACATAAACTCTGGTGTGATATAGAGATTTCCGCCACTGAGAAATGTCGTATCTGAACACACGTAAAAATACGATATTTTTACGTGTGTTAATATCAGCCAAGCAGTGATCTTGCATGTTTTTGCATTTCATAGTGGCGAAAATCTCTGTATCACACCAGAGTTTATGAAATAAATAGAATAATACACGGACGCTTGGAGATATGAAATTTATCTTCTCGTGTTCATCTCGATATCCCACTCGTTCGCTTCGCTCACTCGTAAGATATCGAGATGAACACTCGAAGATAAATTTCATATCTCCGCGCGCCCATGTATTATTCTCTATGCAAATTTAGTTTTAGAGTAGTCTCCAGCTATAAAAATAATAAAGGGAAATCTCCAAGGCGGACACCCTCGGGACTAGCATTTAGTGTCCGCCTTATAGAGGTGTCCGCTTAAAGAGAGTTGGCTGTACTTCCGTTTACAGTTGAACCCCGCTATATCGAACTCGGTTAATTCGAATTCCCCGTTATTTCGAAGTCAAGCCGAATTCCCTTGGATTAGCTTCACTTAGCTTCAGTTATGATCAATTCTAAACTAACGTTCAGTTCTTTTTTGTTTTTTTGTTCTGTATAAAGTTACTTACAAGAGGAAGATGACGACTCAACCAGTGAAAAACTCAGTGGCTGCTGACACGATAAATCGCTGTTGTTTTGAAAAATATCGACGGTCAGAATTGCTGAAACTATTCATCATAATTATTTCCTCTACAAATTGAGATTCTAAATTAAGAATCAATGGCTGTACTACATACACAAAACGTTGACAGATGCATCTCTTGATTGCACCGGTCCTCCAATCCCGTTGTCTGCAACACAGTAGTATTCTCCAGCGTCTTCTCGTGTAGCGTTGAAGGACAGCGTTGTCGCGTTCGGGAAACTTCTGCTGCTTCCTCCACGTTTTACCCAGGAAATATTTGCTGCAGCTGGATTACCTGTAGTCACCAGGCACTCGAGAGTCAAAACATTCCCTTCAACAACTGTCTGGCTCTGTGGCGTCGAGCTGTTAATGGACGGTGAATCTACAAAAAAAAAATACCACGGGCCGATAAATTTATGAGGCTACGAACTATCCATTCAGTACATTTTCAGGTTTTATACGTCTCAGAAGTGACGCATTATTGAAAGCAATTGAAATGATCAGCGGTCGTTTGGGTAATATTTCACCTGAAACAAATTATTTGCTCAACATAACTGCAAATTTAGTTTTAGAGTAGTCTCCAGCGATAAAAATAAGAATAAAGGGAAATCTCCAAGGCGGACACCCTCGGGACTAGCATTTAGTGTCCGCCTTATAGAGGTGTCCGCTTAAAGAGAGTTGGCTGTACTTCCGTTTACAGTTGAACCCCGCTATATCGAACTCGGTTAATTCGAATTCCCCGTTATTTCGAAGTCAAGCCGAATTCCCTTGGATTAGCTTGACTAGCTTGATTAGCTTGGTAATTTCGAAACTTCGTTCTTGTCAAACTATTTTTTCATGTCCCGTGCAACTTCGAAATAGCGGGCTTTCACTGTAGCTACAGGTAATGGTGATTTCCAGCTTCTGTCATTATTTCGAAGTCTCGACTGGACATGAAAAAAGAGTTCGAAATAGAGGAGTTTCGAAATTACCAAGTTAGTCAAGCTAGTCAATCTAATCCAAGGTAATTCGGCTTGACTTCGAAATAATGGGGTCTTCGAATTAATCGAGTTCTAAATAGCGGGGTTCGACTGTATTAACCCTGAAAACTGCAGCATAACGTAAAAACTTACACAAAATATTCACGGACGCATCTCTTGATTGCACCAGTTCACCAATCCCGTTGTCTACAACACAGTAGTAATCCCCAGCGTCTTCTCGTGTAGCGTTGAAGGACAGTCTTGCTGCGTTTGGGAAATTTCTGCTGCTTCCTCCACGTTTTGTCCAGGAAATGTTTGCCACTGGATTAGCAGTCACCAGACACTCGAGAGTCAAAGCATTCCCTTCAACAACTGTCTGGCTCTGTGGCGTCGAGCTGTCAATGGACGGTGAATCTACAAAAAATACCACGGGCCGATACATTTATGAGGCTACAAACTATACACTCAGTACATTTTCAGGTTTTATACGTCTTAGAAGTGCCGCATTTTATTGAAAGCAATTGAAATGCGATCAGCAGTCGTTTGGGTAATATTTCACCTGAAACAAATTATTTGCTCAATATATATCTGCAAATTTAGTTTTAGAGTAGTCTCCAGCGATAAAAATAAGAATAAAGGGAAATTTTCAAGGTGGATACCCTCGGGACTAGCATTTAGTGTCCGCCTTATAGAGGTGTCCGCTTAAAGAGAGTTGGCTGTACTTCCGTTTACAGTTGAACCCCGCTATATCGAACTCGGTTAATTCGAATTCCCCGTTATTTCGAAGTCAAGCCGAATTCCCTTGCATTAGCTTGACTAGCTTGATTAGCTTGGTAATTTCGAAACTTCGTTCTTGTCAAACTATTTTTTCATGTCCCGTGCAACTTCGAAATAGCGGGCTTTCACTGTAGCTACAAGTAATGGTGATTTCCAAGCTTCTGTCATTATTTCGAAGTCCCACTGGACATGAAAAAAGAGTTCGAAATAGAGGAGTTTCGAAATTGCCAAGTTAGTCAAGCTAGTCAATCTAATCCAAGGTAATTCGGCTTGAATTCGAAATAACGGGGTCTTCGAATTAATCGAGTTCGAAATAGCGGGGTTCGACTGTATTAACCCTGAAAACTGCAGCAAAACGTAAAAACTTACACAAAATATTCACGGACGCATCTCTTGATTGCACCAGTTCACCAATCCCGTTGTCTGCAACACAGTAGTAATCTCCAGCGTCTTCTCGGGCAGCGTTAAAGGACAGTCTTGCTGCGTTTGGGAAATTTCTGCTGCTTCCTCCACGTTTTGTCCAGGAAATGTTTGCCACTGGATTAGCAGTCACCAGACACTCGAGAGTCAATAGGTTCACTTCAACAACTGTCTTGTTTTGTGGTGTGGAAATGTTGATGGACGGTGGAACTGATACAGAATACAGAGAAAACTCAGCGCAACAGAATCTATCCAAGTCATTTCTCTTTTAGGGCAGGGCTTTACGTCGCAGTACTTCCTCAATTATTGGATTAATTCAACTCAATTCATTTGTGAATGTGAGTTATGATCAATTCTAAACTAACGTTCAGTTCTTTTTTTGTTTTTTGTTCTGTATAAAGTTACTTACAAGAGGAAAATGACGACTCAACCAGTGAAAAACTCAGTGGCTGCTGACACGATAAATCGCTGTTGTTTTGAAAAATATCGACGGTCAGAATTGCTGAAACTATTCATCATAATTATTTCCTCTACAAATTGAGATTCTAAATTTAGAATCAATGGCTTTACTACTTACACAAAACGTTGACAGATGCATCTCTTGATTGCACCGGTCCTCCAATCCCGTTGTCTGCAACACAGTAGTATTCTCCAGCGTCTTCTCGTGTAGCGTTGAAGGACAGCGTTGTCGCGTTCGGGAAACTTCTGCTGCTTCCTCCACGTTTTACCCAGGAAATATTTGTTGCAGCTGGATTACCTGCAGTCACCAGGCACTCGAGAGTCAAAACATTCCCTTCAACAACTATCTCGTTCTGTGGCGTCGAGCTGTTAATGGACGGTGAATCTACAAAAAAATACCACGGGCCGATAAATTTATGAGGCTACGAACTATCCATTCAGTACATTTTCAGGTTTTATACGTCTTAGAAGTGCCGCATTTTATTGAAAGCAATTGAAATGCGATCAGCAGTTGTTTGGGTAATATTTCACCTGAAACAAATTATTGGTTCAATATATAACTGCAAATTTAGTTTTAGAGTAGTCTCCTACAATAAACATAAGACTAAAGGGAAATCTTCAAGGCGGACACCCTTGGGACTACAATCAGTGACAAAAGTTCTTGGAGCACTTTCAAAAATTGATGCATCTCAAACAGAAGTCATTGACTAAGCGTACTGAAAGGCGCGAAACCATTTTTCTCCCCCCTCCACTCTGTACAATGTTGCGTGTGTTTGGGAAAACAAGTTCAGGCCACTTCAACATTGAAAGGGGGGAGGGGAGTTGTCTTTCAATTGAAACAGTAGAGAAATTACTGAAACTGTGCGAGTGTCCGAAGACTTTTGTCACTGATTGTAGCATTTAGTGTCCGCCTTATAGAGGTGTCCGCTTAAAGAGAGTTGGCTGCACTTCCGTTTACAGTTGAACCTCGCTTTTCGAACTTGGTTAATTCGAATTCCCCGTTATTTCGAAGTCAAGCCGAATTCCCTTGGATTAGCTTGACTGGCTTGATTAGCTTGGTAATTTCGAAACTTCGCTCATGTCAAACTATTTTTTCATGTCCCGTGCAACTTCGAAATAGCGGGGTTTCACTGTAGCTACAGGTAATGGTGATTTCCAAGTTTCTGTTATTATTTCGAAGTCTCGACTGGACATGAAAAAAGAGTTCGAAATAGAGGAGTTTCGAAATTACCAAGTTAGTCAAGCTAGTCAATCTAATCCAAGGTAATTCGGCTTGACTTCGAAATAACGGGGTCTTTAAATTAACCGAGTTCTAAATAGCGGGGATCGACTGTATTAACCCTGAAAACTGCAGCAAAACGTAAAAACTTACACAAAATATTCACGGACGCATCTCTTGATTGCACCGGTTGTCCAATCCCGTTGTCTGCAACACAGTAGTAATCTCCAGCGTCTTCTCGGGCAGCGTTGAAGGACAGTCTTGCTGCGTTTGGGAAATTTCTGCTGCTTCCTCCACGTTTTACCCAGGAAATATTTGCTGCAGCTGGATTACCTGTAGTCACCAGGCACTCGAGAGTCAAAACATTCCCTTCAACAACTATCTGGTTCTGTGGTGTAGAGCAGTTAATGGACGGTGAATCTGATACCAAAAGATAGCGCAAATTAGAAAAAATCGATGCTAGAGGAATCGAAGGTTTTCAAGTCCTGCCCCCAAAATTCAAAATCACACATACCAAGAAAGGAAAATCTATTACCCGATCATTAAAACAAAAAAAAAAGTCCAAATTTGCCTGCGCAAATATCTTAATCTTTATATTTCACAAATACTATACCTTTAGCCGGTTGTGAGGAATTGTCGTACGCAGCAAGTCCAAATGGAACCTCGTTTAAATCCACACGATGTACCAGAGTTCCATTTTTGTCGAAACGCCACATTGAGGGAGTACGTGATATCCCGGCCACATACAGTGAACTACCCAACATTATCGGAATTGCTGAAGCAAAAGATGTATCGGATTGACTGAAAATCTGCCTGCGGTTGTTCCCGTCGTAATCAAGAGCGTGAATTGTAAACGGGGAACCTGAGATCCAGATAATCTCTTTGCACGATACGTCGACGGTAAGACCCTGTTCCAGCATCGGGACATTAAGAAGCAGGGTCTTTTTTCCCTCGCCATTTAAACCTATACGTTTAAGATCGTACAAAATGCCGCGTACTTGTGTGAAGAACAGGTACCTGGAAAATATACAGTTTCAGTTAGCCATTTATACCTTATCTTAATGAAACATTCAGCAGTTCTGTTATTTGCTAGTGTTGGGGACACTACTTGACGGGCGTTTTTTGAACTGAGAATTTTTAAATGAGCTTTAAGTCAGCGTTTAAATAGGCTGTGCCAGTCTCTCCTTTCCTGGCCAAAGACCATGTCCGCGAGTGAAAAAATGAACGAGTTCGAGAATTAGAAGTCGCTCGACCTATTGCCTCGCTCCGCGCAGCTCGTGTCCAGACTTTTAAGAACTCCAGAGTTTTAAACGCGTGTATTTTTCACTCGCACACGATCTTTGGCCAGATAAGGAGGAACTGGTACGGTTTAACGTTTAAGCAAGTCCTGGTCTGAACGAGGTACCGAAGAATCTAAAACAGGATTTATTTTAAACCGTCTCTAGACGGCGTCGGTTTTTTAATGAGAAACAAAATGGATAACGTATTGCTGGATGCAGACAATTGCCTCAGAATTGGCTTACCAACCACTCGTGTACGACGATACACACAGCTGTTAACTTTCTGCCCAAAGCTTATACTTCAAATTACCCCTTCAACCACTATTTAAGAAGGAAATGTATGAGTGATGAATTAATAGTTTAATCAGCTAGTTTCAATTCGATTCAATTCATAACACCATAACACCAAATATAAGAGAGATTTACGTAAGCCACCCTCGCGCACTAACAAGGGAACTTTTAGACCTACATTCCAATGCTCCAATGCCTGGAATGAACTTGATATAGGTATTAGGGAGATCGCTGTGTAGAGGAATTCAAGCGTCAACTGAAGTCGAGATGTTTTAATTGTGTGTAGCTTTTTAGGTTCTTACTTTAATACTTTTAGTACTTAGTTTTCTAGCTCTTCTTTTCGTACCTTATTTTGCACTATAATTGAGGGCCCTCCTGAAAATCATCATTGCCGATGAGTGTGGTCCCCTCTGTAAATATTATTATTATTATTATTATTATTATTATTATTATTATTATTATTATTATTATTATTATTATTATTATTATTATTATTATTATTATTATTATTATTATTGCTCGCGAGTGCGGAGCTGCGGCGAGCTTAAAATTGCAAATTCTTCTTTTTTATTTTCCGTTTTATTTTCTGGGTCGAGAATTAGCTCACGGTGATTGGTCCACATTGTCACATGACATGCGATGACGTAAATGACTTCGCGAACAACTTGAGATGTGGGCTATTGAATTGCTCGTTTCTTGT